>CM053583.1:214014386-214034171 GCA_028627135.1 Pseudochirops cupreus
ATGTGGAAGCCTACTTACCAAACTACACACAGGAATTATATGAATTAAACTTTAAAACATTTGCAGACTTTGGTAATTGTAGACACATTATTTGCTTGTGGTGGAGTTTTGCTAATATAACAAAAGTATCACTATTATGTAAATTAATTTACCAATTCAGAGTCATATTAATAAAGTTATAAAATGATTACATTATTGAATAAAATAATAATGATAGTCATCTGGAAAAAAATAGATGGTCAGAAATCTCATGACACATGACAAAAAATGAGAAAAATAGAAGCTTTGCAATAATAGATTTCAATGTATTACTACAAAATAGCAATTTAAAAATTCTTTATTATGCAAAAAATTAAAAAAGTTCATCAGTAGACAGATTAGGTATATAAGTTCCTGATGCAACTTATCACATTAATAGGGTTCTATAAACCCAAGGTATCTAGCAAGTTCCAAATGAATGCATCATCTAGAAAAAAAGTCATATCATATTGTGAATTTATATCATAAGTTCATGCAAAATGGAATGAATTTCTTTCATAACTATGGTTAGATGATGAGTTATTGACCAAACAAGTGATAGAGACAATTACAAGAGAAAAAAAATGTGCAGTTTTGGGTATATAAAATTCAAATATTTCAGCACAAATAAGACCATTGCAGTAAGAATTATTGTAAAAGGGAAAAAAACTAGGAAAGAGACTTTGAAGCAAATTAATGTGATAAAAATTTGATATCCAAAACATATAGGGAATCGATAAAAAAGATAAGAACAAGATTCATTATAGATATCATAGATAAATTGTCAAAAGATAAGAATAGGCAGTTTTCAAAGAAAGAAATTCAAGCTAGCTACATATGTGAAAAATGTTCCAAATCACAAATAATGAGAAAAAGGCAATTACAACAATGCTGAGGTTCTAACTAATATCTACCAGATCTGAAAAAATAACAATAGTTGGAGTAATTTTGATAGAATAAGCACATTAATTTACTCATAGGGGAGTTGTGATTTGGTCCAGCCATTCTGGAAGAAATTTTGAAACTATGCCCCTCCCCCCAAATCATTGAACAGTGAATATTGTTTGATCCAGTAATACTACTAATAAACATATAACCATAAAAATATCAAAGAAAGAATGAAAGGACTCGTATGTTCAAAATATTCATAATAGCCTTTTTGTCGTTTCAAATAACTGGGGGCAAAGGGATACCCATATAGTGGATAATAAAATCAAATTGTGTTACATGAATAGAAGACAATATTAAAGCTCCATAAGAAGTGCCAAAAAAGAACATATAAACCTACACAAATTCATCTAAATTCAAGCAGTCAAGTCAGGAGAACAAATAAAATTATTTATAAACTATTACCTTGTAAAGGAAAATAATTTTGAAAGACTTGAGAGCCCCAATTAATGCAATGGTCAATTATGACTTCAGAAAACTTTTGAAGCATTCGCCTTACCACAGTCACACACACACACACACACACACACACACAAACATACACACACACACATACACACACACATACACACACAAACATACACACACACACACAAACATACACACACACACCTCTTGATGTAGATATTATATACTATACTTGTAAAATGTGACATATTTTAAGACATAATAAAAATATATTTATTTTGTTCAACCATTCGTATTGACTAGAAGTGAATGCTTCTAAATAGAAGTCTACCAAAAAATTATGGTAGTGTCTTAGAGGTGAGTGAGTGGTGAAGATACGGACATGAAAGAGGAGAAAAAAGTTAATGAAATATTTAAATATATACCAATGAGAGCAGAAGTTTTGAAGGAAGTACAGAACAAGACAAGCCATAGTGCTTGCAAGGGTGAGGCTGTTTGCTTTTGCAGACTTCGTCAAAGTTGAAGCAGCAAAGATAGGCACAATGAGATATAAATATTAGACCCTTTCAGGTACAACAGAAGCATTTGAGGCCTTCTGTGGGATTTGCAATCTTGTGCTACTTATAATCAATTTCAATATAGAATTTTAAAAAATAATATATATTCAATTCATGGTTTCATATAGGCTCTTTTTCTGTCTGTTTCTGTGTATAAAATATCATATTTGTTGATAATTAATAATGTTTCAATGTTTTTAAATAAATGCTTTTCAACTTTGTTGGTCATGGCTATGTCCAGGGTTTGTTTGTTTGTTCTTCCAATTAATACAAAAAATAACCAGATCATGGCTCTTATTGGAATTCTTGGCAAGTCTAAGATAAAACATAAGCATAAAATTAATAAAGGCCAGTATTCTCATACAGTTACTAAATAGTGATTAAGAGTTGGAGAGTTTCCTTCCTTCCATTTTGATTAAGTACATATAGTGGGGGAAGGTGGGAAGGATATTAAAGTGAATCATCTGACTGAAATAGGGCATCTTGTATGCTAAACATGATGATAAATGAAACACTTTCTTAATCATTATGAGGCTTATTGATCTTCTCTAGAATTTCCTCGAGGGCTACAATAACCCAAAAATGTTTGGTGAGTTTTAAGTCCCCAAAATATTTATGTAAAAATATTCACATGCATCAATTATTCCATGAGACAATATGCAAGTGGTTTTTAAAGACTGTAACCCATTGTCTAGAACCCCTACCCTACACTCTGCTTCAAGTGTGCTGGGTCCAATTTTGATGGGTTACCTCCTTTTCACACAAAAACTCTTAGGCTCATACTGCCTCCCTTTACTTCTTGTATTTCTAAATCTGAAACTATAATTAACTTTTAGTTCCCATTACTGTTGGTAAATTTCACCTCTAGCTTCTGTACTGAATGTTACTTAACTGAATGATACTTAAGTTAGCAAATGCATTGGTTGACTATATAGATGATATAGAAAATAGGAATGACTCTACAGAACCCATAAAAGCTGAAGAAAACAACATAAATAAATTTCATGATAGCCTATAAACCAACAACACAGGTGGTCTCCCTCTCCAATGAAGTCTACTTTTCCAACAAGTCTCTTAAAATCTTCTAGATTCAATAACAGAGCATGATGTCAATGCCCCTTAGAAAGATATCAGTCTTGAAGTTGCCATTAAGGCAATCCCCCAACATTCTGTTCTGTTGGAACACATATACTCACAACACCCACCCCAGATTCATAATACACCACATTTATAGTTTTGGCTGCCCTAGAAAGGAAACATAATCAGAGAGGCAAACAACTCGTTTTCATACCTGTACCATCTGAATGACTCAATGTAATTGTAGAGTGTAAAGTTCAAGGCCTTGTGCCCTCCTATTGTGGATTTCATTGCCTTGCTGCTACTCTTCCCAGGACCATGGGCCATATGTCAGATCCATTTCTTTTGATGTATTATGAATTCTGTTTTTCTACAGAGAACATTGGATGCTTAAAGTCTTGAAAAATCAGAATGGACCAAATGGAAACTAATGACTCCAGAAGACAAAAAGAATGCTTAGCTCAATGTCAAAAGAATGATGAAATAAAAAGAAGTATAAAATACTTCTCATTGAAAATAATTTGATTTAGAAAACAGAACAAAGAGAGAAAAATTAAAATTTTAACATTTACTGAAATTCATCACCAAAAGGAAAAAAAATATACTTTAAAAAATATTTCAGGAAAGGCTTGAAGAAAATTGGGAAGACATGGTAGAATAAGAGGGCAATGTGGAAATAGGAAAAAAAAAACTCTATCAATAACACACTGAAAGAAATCCCAAAATGAAAACCCCTAGAAATTTTGTTGTCAAAATCCTGGACTTCTAAATAAAAGAACAAAGACAACAAACCTGGGGTGGCGGGGGTGGAGGTGGAATATTCAAATATCAAGGAACTACAATCAGAATCACACAAAATTTAGTAGCTATCCCCTTAGAGAACAAGTAGAAAGCATGAATTGAAATATTACAGAAAAAAACAGTCATCTATAACCAATAATAGTTTATGCAGCAAAATGGAGTATAAGCAAACAAGGGTGAAAATGGTGAAAATGATCTTTCAATGAAATAGAGGATTTTTAAATATTTCTGATGAAAAAAAAACAGAGCTAAAAAAGAACTTTGAAATAGAAACACTAAAACAGAGGGGAAAATAAAAAGGTAAACTCACGTGAACAATCAGAAAAGACTGTATGAAGATAATCTATTTAAATTCTGCTGAAGAGTAGGAGATGTTAAAGGGTTCTTTTAGCATCCTGCTGCCACAAGCGATCATAACAGCAGTCCACTGAGATGGGAGACATTAAGTAGTGACATCTTTTGAAGATTTTGTAAGAAAAAAGAAAAAGGGGGATGAGGTAAAAAGGGAGAAAATATAGAGATCTTATTAAGGCACAGAATCATTTTATTTAAGTACAACTATGTACGAAAATATAATAACAACAGGTAACATTTATGTACTGTTCACCATGTACTAGATAGTATGTATACTAAGTGTTTTGCACTCATCTTATTGGATTCTTATGACAATACTGGCACGTAGGTACTATTATTATCCCCATTTTACAGATATAGATACTGAGGCAAGCAGAAGTTAAGCAACTTTCCCAGGGTAATACAGCTACTAAGTATCTGATGCTAGATTTAAATTTAGGTCTTGGGGAGGTGGGGTCAAGATAGTAGAGTGAAAGCAGGGCCACACCTGAGCTCTCCCCCAAACTCCTTCAAATACATTCATAAAGTGACTCTGAACCAGTTCTAAAGTAGTAGAACACACAAAGAGACAGTGAGACAGATTTCCGGCCCAAGATAACCTGGAAAGTCGACAGGAAGGCTCCATCGCACGGGGCTGATAGAGGAGCAGAGTCTAGCACATGCCATGCCAGGGCAGAACTGACCCCAGCAAAGCCTGAGCAGACCTCAGGGGACTGAATCACTTGCAGCAGTGGTGGTTTCCACACTTCTCAGCCCACAGATGACAGAGACAGATTAGAAGGTCAGCAGGAAGGAGTTTGTTGGAACTGGTAAGAGAGAAGTGTAGTCCAGCACAGGCCATAGCAATATAGTCCAAGCCCCAGCAAACCAGGAACAGGCTTCGGGGGTGACCTTAGCAGCAGCAATAGCAGCAGTGACGGCAGCAGTAGCACCAACAGTTGTTCCGAGAGCTGTCAGCCCACAGATGGTATAAAATACTTATTCCTTTTAGCTGTTCCTAAATGGTTTTACTTGTAAAATTCATATCATACTGAGGTTTGCCCCAATCTTTCTTATAAGCTACCCAATTATTAATGAGAATCTAAGACATACATTTTACATATATAAAAAGTAAACAGTCTGTCCTTTTGAATCCCTTATAATCAGTCTTTGGTATATGCCTTATTATATATCTCTTGGTTCTTGTATGTCAAATTTTCTATTAAGTTCAGGATTTTTATAAACAAAGTCTTGAAAGTCTGAGAGTTTATTAAATGTCTATTTTTTCCATTCAGAATAATATTTAACTTTGCAAGGTATGCTATTTTTGTCTGGAACCCTAGTCATTTTGCTCTTAGACATGTTGTGTTCCACAACCTGTGGTTCTTTAATGTCTCTGTTGCTAGGTCTTGTGTAATTAAAATTGTGGCACCATCATATGTAAGTTGTTTTAATTTTGATGCTTCTAATATTTTATTCCTGAGCTGGAGGTTTCAGAATTTGGCTATGATATATTCCTATGAGTTTTCCTCGTAGGATCTCTTTCAAATCGTGATTAATAAATTTTTTTCTATTTCTATTTTCCCCTCTTGTTCTAACACTTCAGGACAATTTTCTTTAAATATTCCTTGTATTATTTTAACAAGATTTTTTTATCACAACATTCAGTTCGTCCCATTATTTGTATATTTTCTCTTCTTGATCCGTTCCCCAAATCTGTTGTTTTTCTTATAAAATGTTTCACTTTCTCTTCTATTTTTTTCATTATTCATATCTTTTTTTTCTTTTTGGGGGGGCAGGGCAGTTGGGGTTAAGTGACTTGCCCAAGGTCACACAGTTGTAAGTGCTAAGTGTCTGAGGCCGGATTTGAACTCTGGTCCTCCTGACTCCAGGGCCAGTGCTCTGTTCACTGTGCCACCTCGCCACCCCTATTATTCATATCTTGTTAATTATTTCTTGATCCTTTATAATTACACTGGCTTCACTTTGCTCAGTTCCAATTTTCAAACTGCCATTTTCCTAAGATGCTGGAGCTCTTTTTCCAATTGGTTGACTCTCCTTTCATACCTTTCTTGATTTCTTGGATTGTTCTTTTTTTTCCAGTTTTTCCTCCATCTCTGCCATTTGATTTTTAAAGTCTTTTTTGCGATTTTATATGAATTATTTTTGGTCTGATGGCTGTTTGGTATTACTCTTTGGGGTTTCTTTACTTCAATATCCTCCTCTGAAGATGAACCCTGGTCATCTCTATTCCCATAATTCCTTTATGTGGTTGGATTCTTTCTTCTTTGCCTGTGCATTTTTTGTGGTAGGAGCTTTACAACCACCTCTAGCCCTGGGGTGTGGGAAATGGTGCCTCTTTCCCCAGACTTTCAATTCTTCCCTTTAACCTGCAGCCAAAGCCATACCTCCAACCTCCTGTAAGTGCCCACAGCTGCTGCAGCTGCTTCCAAATCTCTCACTATCCCAGGGGTAAAAGTTCCTGTGACTTGGGCCAAAGCAAACCCTCAAACCAACTAACCCCAGCTAGGGCTTGTAGCTTGTTTTTAAGTGTGACTTATTAAAAAGGAACCTAATCTGGAGGTGTTTACCCTTCACTGGGAAGGTAGAAGCTGCATAAGAGGAAGTAAGCTGGGAAACTTTGGAGTCCCTTGGAGAAGAGAAGGGCTATGGGTCCATAAGTGTGACAACATCATGAGCCAGCTGACTGCAAGAGCATTGTGATACCAAAAAATGTATGTAATCAAGAGGATTGGGGCCTTGTCTGGCTCACTAACCTTCTTAAGGAATGATCTGCCAGGGGAGAAATTTGCCTTTTCTCTTTTATAAAACCTAGTGAATTTATCACCTCTCTACATTCTCTCCCACCTCTATCTCATCACTGCCTGATAAACTGCCACCCTTTAACTTAAGGAGTTTCATGCTCTCTTTAAATCATGTTTATTTGCTGTCTATACTGTTATAATTAGCCTTGTCTCCAGATGAAGATCATTTGCCCTTACATTTTTTGTGAGTGTTTTCTTTAAAAGAGTTGACCACACAATGATGGAAGAAAAAAATATGGTGTCCGTGTATCAATTGTTCTTAATGAAACCACAAGTTTATTTCTCTCTTTCCATTTTTAATTTCTCTCTCTGTCTCTGTCTCTCTGTCTCTCTCTTTTTCTCTCTCTCTTCATTTCCATCTTGCCCTCCTTCTACAAAGAGATATGATTCTTTTTTCAATGTGAAGGTGCCATTTTTTTAAAAAGCACTTCTTTGTTACACCACAGAATCATACATAATATAGAATGTTAAAACTGGAAAGAACCATGAAATCATAGTCCACCAAAAAGGACTAGGGAATTAACATGACTTGTACAAGGGAAATAAGTTTTCTGACTTGGAAGACTCTTGTGTTTTTAACATAGTACATGGCACTAAACTTTTGAGCCCCCAATTCCTTATCTGCAGAATGAAGATAATACTACCTGTGCAAGACTGTCCTTGGCAGGATAGTTGTGAAGAAAAATGCTTTGAAAAGTGATAAATGCTATGAAAAATGAGATATCATTCTAGTTGCCCAGTCAGGTTACTTTTTTTCATTCAGATGGAATATTCAGCTACTATTCATTCATATCCAGAGGGTAGACTTCAAATCTAGTTCTTTGGTATTGATTTTTACAGAAATTATTCCAAACCAAGGAGTGTTAATCCTAGAAAATTGTAATGTTGCCTAGAAAGCACAGGTAGTAGAGAGATTCTGAGAGAAAACTATTAAAAATATAATACCCCCCCCCAAAAAAAAACCCAACTTCATAGGTCTTTACTTTTTTGGAAAACGGATGTTCTCAAATTAAGTTTACATTTCACCTCTCATCAGTAACATGACTGTGATTCTTATAACCACTTAAACAATTCTCATCTGCTTCAATACATCTTACCTGATTATGCTAGGTATAGGAAGTCTGATCTAAGAGTTGTGTAGATGACAGTCTCTCGCTAATAGAAGACAAATTATTTTATTTAGAATTATGTTTTCCTGACATTATAGACTTAATTTTCTTTGATGATTTTTTTGTTAAATAATGCCAACCAAAGGGAATCTTTCCTTATATGTGTTTATGTATATGTATATATGCATGCATGTATATGTATGTATGATATGTATATGTATCCATGTGTATATCTATTTATATGTATATGCCTTATGCGCATGTACGACATTATATATAAAACATGTGTGTGGTGTTTATATGTATGCACATTCATATAGAAAAATAATCTCAACTGAAAGATTTTGGATGCATTTTTACTTAAAACTTTGTAATGCCCACTGGCCTTAAGCATTTTTATATTTAAAGCATCTTGAGCTCAGGCAGCTGAGGCTATAAATTGGTACAAGAAAATCCTTGGCCTTTGTTCAGAATTAATAGATTCAGAAGCAGTAAAACAGGTTGTACTGCATTACATGGAGGTCTTGACAACAAAAATCATGCCTTGAAAACTGGGTGTCAGAGATAAAAAAAAAATTGTCTTCCTATATTCCTTGCCAAGTAAAATTTTAACAAATACCCTTTGTACTGATAGATTTTCCCTAAAGCCAAAGAAAAGAAAGGAGAATCTGTGAAAGACGTGTTTATATCTGTTTAATTAATGAATGCATTAGACATTTCAACAGAAATTTCTACTTTAGGAATTTTATTTAAAAAAATATTAGGGGTTGATTGTGGGGATTGAGGGTAAAATAAATCGGAAATTACGTTAGCCTCTATAGGCACAGCACCTTATTATATGCCATTGAGGTCTTGATTTCTGGATTAATTGTTTAATACTATTTATTATAAATGGAGTGGAAGCATGGAAATGAAAACGAGAACAGTTGATTGATGCATTAGTAGTGCTTCCCTCCTCCAAGAGGTGAAGAGGCATTATTAAGAGCCCTCATTTTCATTGCAGGGGTTCTGCTCTCAGAAGAGTGGTCTATTTGCCAGTTGTTCCATGCAGCATCTCCTTAGCCAGGTCCATTATCATTCATCCCCCTGGACACACCTTAGGAAATAATACAGATTTATAATGCAATAATGACCTTCACACTAAACATAATCCTTCAGGTAAGCCGTTCCTGTTACATTAAGTGCTTTCAGTTTTGCCTTGAGACTTTGACTGCTGCAGTTGGTGCTTTTCCAATTGTACACAGATGGTCTTTTGGTATTTATTATTACATATTGTTAATGTGTGATGATAGGGTAATCAGTGGATCCTTTCTTCTACCCTTTCCTTAGTTAATCACCCATTCAGGTTTGATTCTAATAATTAGTTTTCAAGAAAATAATGAAGAACATTATACAGCCTTTTTTGTGGCTCTGTAGGGTAAAAAGAATGTGCCAGGTTTTCCATCATAAACATCCATTTCTATGATTTTATATGACCACTGTAAAACTGTTCCCTTGGCTAAAATTTAATATTTCACCTTGAATTTCTTTCTGTCTTTTCCCACTAGCCTTGGAGTAAAAAAGAAAGCATTTTGAAGAAGTTCTTTTCCATTGCAGAGAATGGCAAGTGCAGATAGACAGAAATTTAAAGCGAGGAAGAAACTTCTCCCAAAACTCATTTTGTTTCTAAATGATGTGTTGAAGAACTATTGGCCCCAAAGGAAGACTTTGCCATAGCAAAATGTGTTGTATGTATTGGGTTAGCCACTAAAAGGATAGGCCTTTGGTGCAAGAGTGGGGGGGGAGGGAACCCAAACTTTCTGAATGGCCTAAAGAAGGTGGGAAATATGTATCAAGGCAATGACACTGCCTCAATGCCCTTTACCACCAAGGCTGATTCAAGGTAAATGAGAGCTACTGACTGTGAGGTAGGACCACCCCAGGACTTCCTAAACTTAATGCCTTTGGTAGCACAGGGCCCTACTCACTCCAGTAGAGATAAGGGTTTGTGCAGATGCTTTCACTGAAGTCAAAGGTAAGTTCAGCATAAACATGGACTTGTTCCCATTTGGAGACTGACCTGCTAAATGCAGGGCTCTTGAGTATCACCTAAAAGGCACTAACGAGGTCTGTGACAAGCGTGAATAAGAAGCTTGACACTGCCAAAGGGTCATACAGAGCAGTATAAAGGATGCCATTAGAAATAACAAGGTAAAAGCCATAAACATAGACCACTCACGTGGTGAGATTGAGGGTGAAGGAAGGCCCTCATAATGTTGTGAAGATCCCTGTTGTCATGGATTCACAGAAGCACAGGGACTTAGAGTTACTCCCTCCAAAGAGAGGGGGGAGGTAGGGAAGAGAGACAGAGACAGAGACAGAGGCGGGGAGGGAGAGGGCGAAGGAGAGAAGGAAAAAGCAGACACGTGCAGTTTGTAATCTGTATCTTTAGAGGCACTAGCTACTTGAGTGAGGCCACTCTTCCACTGATGTAATGGAGCATCAGGGCTCTTAAGTCTAATAGAAAGGCAACATGATTTGTACCACCTACAACACCAGGAGTGATTTTATATGTCTGTAGCCATAGCAATATATTTGCGAAATGGGGAGATTCAATCTTCTGAAATACCTTGATTATATGATTCTAGATTTAGAGCAGGAAGAAACCCTGGAGGTCCTCCTCATCTTACAGACTAGGAAACTGAGGCACAAGCTAGTAAGTAGCAGAGGTAGACTTTGAATTGGTGTCCTCTAAGTTCAAATCCTTTGCTCATGTCATTGTAATGCCTCTCCTCACTTTCCTTCCCACCACACTTCTTTTTGATGCTGTGTTGTTGGCCATTACTGTTATTCCTATTTGTTATATCATAAAATTGGAAAGATACGAAGTTTTATACTGACAAAATCCACACCACACTAAAACTGTGTGTTTGCTAAGCATTAGTCCTCTTTGACATAGCTTTCCCTAATAATAAAAATTGGCCAAAATGAATTTAAAAATCTGTATTTTTCCCTGAGAACTTGGAATGAGTATACTTGATTGAAGTGCTCAAAATCAAGAAACGTCTCAATGAAAAAGAAAAAAAAACCTATTACCCAGTTTTTACTATTTTCTCCCATAAAATAAAACTCAAGAGCTTTTTTTTTCTGAAGTAAGAACACTTATTCCTACAGCACATATTCAGCCTGTGAACTCTGAAGGCACAGATCAGACAGGATTACCTAATTCCTGAGCATTCAATCCAGAACACACAAAAATAACTGACCCTGTGGGCATCAAATACCTGAGCCAGTATTGCATTTCTTTTTGATCACGAAATTCTCAATAAGATGGCCACATGTTAAGCTGTCATTGGAAAAGGAAGAAGAATTGTGGGAAATCTCTAAGCCCAAAGTGATTCTTACCCCAGATTGTCTCCCCTTCATCATCACCTGATGAAGCAACACACCTGAACTCCCAGGCAGTTGCTATAGAAACCACCCAGAACTCAAATCAGTCCAAGACCCATTATCGAGATACCAAAGCATAGCTAAAAAAATAGTATCTCCAGTAAACAAGAAACAGTTAAAACCTGTCTTTCCACATAGCTCTACTACTTGAAAAATGCTTATTTTGCAAGAATTTACAGAAACTTTTAGCCCTAATTGACCCATGGTCTTATTTGAGTTGGTAAACTCTATCTCAAACCAGTCACGTTTTATGAGACCCACGATTTTAAATGATAAACTGCAGTCATAGGCCTTCAGCTGCGTTTTTTTTTTAATCTGAGCAATAAATTCCTCTTTCTCTCTGTTTTACCTATTTCTGTCTTTCAGTAAAAATATGTTATGGAATTTAGGGAAGAAAATTCAAAACCATGACGTCCTTTCACGAACTGCTTTTCTGAATAACATAGTGGCAGACCTCTCAAAGGGTAAATAATATTTTATGTTTAAAGGTGAAGCTTTTCACATCAAAAGGTAGTAGGACACACCCTCAGCTTTGCTTTGGATGTATCCTGTGGTGCCTTGATGTAAGAGACCATCTGTCTATGTCCTTTCTTTTGCTGGTTTTTTTTTGCGCGCACGTGTGTGTGTGTGTGTGTGTGTGTGTGTGTGTGTGTGTGTGTGTGTGTGTGATCTTCCCTTAGCCATCTTTTAATGTTGCTTTGGGTTAGAGGAATATATAAAGGAACAGGAGTATGAAGTTATTGTTTTGCCCTAGTAGATGTAGGAGGAAAATCTGTAATAAAAGCAAAAACATAACCTGGAATGGTGACCATTAAGTATGAAGAATTAGTTGAAAGAGAAACAAAGAAAGAGTGTTAGGTAGGTAAATGCACCCATGCTTCTGTTTTGATTAAAGAGGTGCCTTGCCTGTCAAACTTATTCAGGACTGCAGAGGAAAGACAAGAGACCAACTTTAAAAGGTGAGTTGCATCAATGTGTGTATGTTTCTCACAAGTCTCCTCTCTCCCCTTTCCCATTTTGATTTCCTTAGTTTGTGTATTTTTTTGACATGAAAGCAGGGGGAAGGAAGTATGAGAGTATGTAATTTTCCATTTCTGTAGAGCCTGAAGCAAAAACAACTCCCAAACACAGCCATAGAGGAAACCCAGCTTCTTTTCAGTCATTTTCCATCACTTTTGTATTTACAGTATGTGCACAAGTAAATGATTCCAATTTGTAGTCAGAATTTAAATCTCACATATTCTGCTCACTGAAAAACTGTAAATGCAGAGAAGAATGATGATGTATACCACTTGTTCAGTGACAAAATGTACAGCTAGAAATAGTAAATTACCAGCAGGGTGTTCATATACTTCTAATTAGGGAGCAATTGGAAGTAACAGTGGCAGTGCTGACTCTCTTTATGACTTACTCTCTCATTTATTCAGCAAACATGTATTAAACACCTAGGACACTGGGTTAGGTATTGAAAATATACAACACCTATTAAGGACAATAATGCTAACAACATATAACATTTACAAAATGCTTTCTTCCCAAAAAGCCAGTGAGGGAGGTATGTGATATATGCCCCTAAAGATTTCACAATATGATTCCGAGATTTTCATTGTGGACTGTTACATAAATTATCTGGTTGCTTTCCTTTTGTTACTGAGGCAAAGAACACTTTCTGAATGAAAACATCTAACTTAGTTGTCTTCATTGACATGGAAATGGAGTTTTTGTCAGGGTGGTAAAACTTTCTCCCTCAGAAAGAGCTCAAACAGGCTATAACTTGTTAGATTAGAACATTGTCTGAAACCAAAACATTAAGTGACTTAATCAAGGTCACCCAATCAATGAGTCAGTGGTAAGACAACTCTAGTCATTCCACTTCCAAATCCAGTGCTCTGGCCATTACTCTTTCTTGTCTCATCTTCACTGGTTACGTGAACTAGTCACAGGAAAACAGATATGATTCATTTAGCTATCAATAGGTATTTTATGGCTGATGCATTAAAAGAAGCATTTTTCTACATTTGGAAGACAGGTACATAGGATATTGGTGACAAAGACAAGATAAAGATGTAACTGTCTTCAGCCAGGGACCAGCATAGTGATCCTAGAGGATGAGCAGTGAAGTAAGGAAGCAAGAATACAACTGAAACAGGAAATATTTGATAATGGGAAGGATTTGGATGAGATGGTATATAAATTAAAAAACTTTATTAAGAAGTTAAAATGCATCAGTCAGCATTAATTGATAGTGAGATATAAAACACACACACACACACACACACACACACACACACAAACACACACCTGGCAGAGGAGCAGGAAGAGGAGGGAAAAAAAAGAGGAGGAAGAGGACAAAAAATGGAGGAAGAAAAGCGGGAGGAAGAGTAAGAGTAGGAGGAGGAGGAAAAGAAGAAGAAGAAATTAATATTTATTTGGTTCTTGCTATGTGTCAAGCACTTTAAAATTATGAAGTTATTCAATCCTTATAGCAACCCTGGGAGATACATGCTATTAAGGCAAACAAGGAGTTAGTAACTTGCTCAAGGTCACACAACTAGTAAGTGTCTACAGTGGGATTTGAATTCATTTCTTCCTGATTCCATGCTGGGCAATCTGTCCATTGTACCACCTAGATCAATGGTTCTCAACCTGTGGGTTGTGCCCCCTTTGGGGGTTGAACGACCTTTTCACAGGGGTCGCCTAAGACCACTGGAAAACACATAGTTCCAATGGTCTTAGGAACCGAGACACTGCTCCTCTATCCATCTCCAGGCAGGTCGGCCCACATGCAGATATGCCCACATACGGGTATTAAAGGGATGTGGCATTAGGAAGGTTGAGAACCACTGACCTAGATAGAAAATAACTTTGGAGGAGAAGAAATAAGAAGGTGGAGAGATCGTGAAGGATCTCCTGCAGAAAGAGATACTAGAGCTGAGTCTTGAACAAAGCCAGGACTTTTCAAAGATGAGGGAAGTGGGAAGAGATCCCAGGTACAGGAAAGGAATGACATAAGCCTTTACCAGGGTCTTAATAATAAACAGTAATAATGGCTAACATTCATATAAAACTTATATTCCAGGTACTAGGCTGAATTTTACAAATCACAATGGATAGAGGGCCTGACCTTGAGTCAGAAAAACTTGAGTTCAAATCCAGTCTTGGACACTTACTGGCTGAGTGACACTGTGGCAAATCACTTAACCTCTGCCTCAGTTTCCTCATCTGTAAAATAGGAAGAACAGTAACAGCTACCTCACAGGGTTGTGCTGAGGATCAAAAGGGAAGATAATTCTAAAGTGTGAGACACCATACTTGGAATAGAGGTACTTTATGTTTGTTGTTACTGCTGTTATAATCGAATTTGATCTCATATAGAAAAACCAGTAAGAGAACAAAAAAAAGTCACGGAGATAGGAGAAGTATTGTGTTCCAGAAAAAGCAGAATGGTCAGGTGGGTGGACATGTAGAGGAAAATCACTTTGACAGGAAGAGGGACTGAGTAGGGGAGAACCTTGGAAAGGAGACCAGCTAGGTAGTTGCTTTAATAGCACAAGTTAGAAATGACCAGGCAATGATGTCCAGTTGGGGCTGTGAATAGAGAGAAGACAATATACATGAGGAATATCATGGAGGTAGAAACACTAAGATTAGGCGACTGACAGTAATATAATATGAATAAATGAACAGTTAAGGATGACTGAGGTTGCGAATCTGTGTGACTGAGATGATGGTGATTCCCTTGAAGATAAGTGAAAAGTTCAGAAGAGGAGTGAGTTGGGGGGGGGGGGATGGAGAGATAATGAGTTATTTTGGACATGTGGAATTGTAGATGCCTGTAAGTCACACAATTTGAACCGCTAATAGATGGTTGGTGATGTGGCACTGTAGATCAGGAGAAAAATTGGGCCTGGATATATAGACTTAGAACTCATCAGTGTAGAGATGACAACTGAACCCATGGAAATAGTTGAGATTGTCAAGAGAGACCACCATGGTTAATGGACAGGATGGGAATGAAGACCCTGAGAAAGAAACTGAAAAGATTCAGGTAAACAGATAGAAAGAAAACTGAGGGCAAGGACTGCCCCTGTCTCACAAGATTGTTGCTCAGTCACCCATACTAAGGAAAGAACCACAAAGCAGAAAAGAGAGTATTTTGAGGCTAACCAAAGTCTTAGGCTAATCAAAGTCAATATGCAATGGCTACTTGATGTAAGGGGTTAGGGATTTCTAGGAGATTAGGGAAGGCAACTAACTCTCCCCGACCCTGCTCCAAAGAGAGGTTTGAAGGATTCAGACACACTCAGCAGATGGTAAGGGAGAGCTGCTTGCCACATGTTCTGGGGACATGAAGAAATCACGGGAGAGACAGCCAGAGGCAGAGAGAGAGAAAGACAGAGTCAGAGACAAAGACAGAAACAAAGAGACAGAGAGTCAGACAGAGATAGAGATGCAGAGACTGAGAGAGACCGAGTAAGCAAGAAAGAGGCAGAGAATAAAAGCTTTCTCAACTTTTAAAATCTACTGATTAGGTAGCTTCTCGTGTCCAGGTGGCCTATTTTCCGACTGTGTATCCTATTGCCAACATTAATAAATGTCTTTCAACACTGAACCCCCTATGATCAGGCAGCTGAAGTCAGGGTAGGTCAGAGCATGCTCAATACAATGAACTCTAATCCAACCCCAGCTATACACAAAAAAATTATTTAAAGTGTTTTTTTTAATGTAAACTGAGGGAAAGTATATTAAATGATCTCTAAATTCACTTCAAACTCTAAAATCTATCATTACATAAAACTCTACTAGACTTTCCTCTTTGTACCATATACACAATACACATGTGCACACAAATGTATGCACATCATAGAGAGATTGCTTGGGACAGTTGTGTGCATGTATGCATCTATCTGTCTATCTATCTATCTATCATCTATTTGTCTATCTGTCTATCATCTATCTATCCATCTATCTTTCTGTCTGTCTGTCCGTCTATCTATCCATCCATCCATCCATCCATCTATCCATCTACCTATCTATCGATCGATCGATTGATCTATCATCTATCTTTCTATCATCTATCCATCCATCCATCATTAATCTATCTATCTATCTATCATCTATCTATTTATCTATCATCTATCTTTCTGTCATCTATCATCTATCTACTTATCTATCTATCCATCCATCCATCATCTATCTATCTATCTATCTGTCTGTCTGTCTATCCATCCATCCATCTATATATCTGTCTATCTGTCTGTCTGTCTATTACAGCTAGGAAGTACAGTGGATACAGTGTCAGGTCTAGAGTCAGGAAGACTCCTCTTCCTGAGATCAAATCTGACTCCAGACACTTCCTTGCTGTTTGACCCTGGGCAAGTCACTTAACCCTGTTTGCCTCAGTTTCCTCATGTGTAAAATGAACTGGACAAGTAAATTATGAACCACTCCAATACCTTTGCCAAGAAACCCCAAATGGGATCAGACACAGTCAGAAATAGCTAAAATGACTGAACATCAACATGCACACACATGCATACATATATGCACAAATTTATGTTGTCATATGTATGCACATGCATATATGCACATATAACACTCTCTACTACCACGTCACAAAGCAGATGCCAACCTTTATTGGTAGAGGAGGCTATTCACTAATACTTCACTACACTAATAAAATTATACCTCAGATTAAAAATAAACACATATGTGCATGTATTTTACTCAAATGCCAAACACTGTGTGTATCTCATATTTGCTATTAATAACAGATAGCACATATACTATAAACGTCACATACATTTTATTTTGTCATTGGTCATTTTTCAGTAGTGTCTGACTCTTTGTAACTCCTTTTGGTGTGCTCTTGGCAAAGATACTGGAACAGTTTGCTATTCCCTTCTCCAGTTAATTTTACAGATGAGGAAACTGAGACAAACATAAGGTTGTATGCACTTTTATATACCATATAAAAAAGACACCCACAAACACAATTGCAGTGACTGTGTATGTATTATTACTCCAAACTATGCTAGCATCGACTCATGTGCCTCCATAGTCCTGAAGAATGCTTCTTTTCTATGTCCTACATATTTTTCATAAGTCATATATGTCATTTTCATGTCCTGTCAAGTCAATTATTAAATACCTGCTAGGGGGCAGAGCCAGGGTGGTGGAGTTAAAGCAGGAACTTACTTGAGCTCATCCCAAATTACCTCATACCTGTAAAAAAAATGATTCTAAACAAATTTTAGAACTACAGAACCCACAAAAGGACACAGTGAAATATGTCTCCAGGTGAGGACAGCCTGGCAAATGACAGTGAGGGTCTATCTCAGCAGACTGGGAGCAGAGCACAGTCCTGCGGGGGCTACCCTGGCACAGACCAGCCAGAGCAGACTTCAAGAGAGTGAATTACTGGCAACTGTGGAGGTTTCCAGATTTCTCAACCCATAAGTGCCAAAAAGAAAGTAAAAGGTGAGTGGGGGAACTCTATTGGAACTGGGTGAGAGAAGAGTCCTGTCTGACCCCTGCCCCCAGGGTGACAGAGGTGGCACAGCTCCTGCAACTGTTGCTGGGCAGCTGCTTCCAGATCTCCTAATCCACAGATTGTGGGAGTACCAAGTGGATGACCAGAGAGCAATTTCTGGAATCTCTTTGTTGGGGCTGAGGCAGGATTCTCTTGCTTTGCTCTGCATGGATCTGAGCTGCAATCTTAGGTGGTGGTCCTGGGGTGAGGAGCGCTGGTATGGCAGAGGTTGTTGAGTCTGTGGAGACAGTACTCCTCACAGTTCTGAGCCAGGTGCCTAGAAGAAACTCTGACAACAGCTGCACAAAACCCCAGAAACTTGGGACATAGCACTCTCTACTCTGGAAGCAGAGTTCTATCAGGGCAAGTAGCTCAAAAGTCAAGTAACTGGCTGGCAAGATGAGCAAACAGACAAAGTGAAATCAGACTATGGAATCTTTTGCAGGGGACAAAGAAGATCAAGATGTAGAACCGGAAGAAGACAAGAAAGTCAAAACTCCTACATCAAAAGCCTCCAAGAAAAATGTAAATTGGTCACAGGCCATGGAGGAAATCAAGAAGGGTTTTGAAAATAAAGTAAGAGAAATAGAGGAAAACTTGGGAAGAGAAATTAGAGTGTTACAAGAAATCCTGAAAAATGAGTCAACAGCCTGCTAAAAGGAGACCCAAAAAAATACTATTAAATACCAGCTATATTCCTGGCACTGCTCTAGGAACTGGGCATACAAAGAAAAGAAAAAGCTCCTGTTGTCAAGGAGTGATAATCTCTGAAGGAAAGCATTAGCATTACAAAAGCTTTCTTGAAGGTGGAATTTAAGATGAAATTTGAAATCATGCAGGAAAAGCAGGAAGCAGAGGTGGAGAGAGAGAGAATTCCAGTATGGCAGGCAGTAAAAAGTTACAGAGAGAGGCAGAGCCAAGATGGTGGATGGATTAAAGGTAGCAACCCAGTTAAATTCTCCCAACATTCACCTCTAAACAACTTTAAAATAATGCCACAAATCAAACTCTAGAGTGGTAAAGCCAAGAAAAGGTCAGAGTGAAACATTTTTCCAGCCCATCACAATTTAAGAGATCAGCAAAATGTCTTTGAAACAGGGTGGGAGCCAGCCTGAAGCATACAAGGCCACAACACTGGCAACAGGCCTTGAAAATAGCGGCAACAGTAGCAGCAGCAGATTTGGGTGCTCTCAGCACAGACTGCAAAAGGATTGGACAACTACTCAGAAAGATATTTCAGATGAACCTTTGCAGGCACTGGGTGCATTGCCCGTATGTAGTTCCAGGTCACCATTCTAAAGTGAAGAGGAACATTAGCACCTGGGGTTGGATGGGAGCAGGGGCCTCTGTCATCATTCCATGGTAGGGAATAGTGCATGTTGTCAGTTGCAAGGGAGCAGAAGCCTCAGTCTCAGTTCCAAGGGACAGAGGAACACTAGCACTTGTGGCTGCAGGAGAGCAGGGGACCTTGTCAGAGTTCCAAGGTCAAGAAGAGGATGAGTATTGCATCAGAAAGGGGACAATGATCTTTCTAGAGTACAGATAAGAGAATAGGCCAGGAGATTAGTGACCACATTCCCTTGGATTATACTATAGCTAGGGCACCAAATACTTTAGACTCTCCCCCAGTGTTATGGGAATCTGAACATCTTCCCTGCCCCTAGGCCCTTTGCTAAAGTGGCTACATGACTGAGGACCCTTGGATATTTGAAAGTATACTCTGTTCCCTAATAGGCTGAATGTGATCA
>CM053583.1:214034671-214050086 GCA_028627135.1 Pseudochirops cupreus
CATGAAGCTCCTGTAAGGATAAAGTGAGAGAGTGCATGTAAAATACTTCATGGAATTTATTTAACAACACATTTTACTAAGTGCTCATTAAATGTCACAAATTGTGCTAGGTACTTGGCCTATAAATATGAAAACAAAATTGTTCCTGACATCAAGTACCTTAAATTTTGTTGGGGATGAGAGGTGGTTTGTAAATATGTGCATACTATATATACAATAAACACAAACTGGAAAGAATGCCTAAAGTGAAGAGAAACATGTGTATCATTGGCCTACTCGGGGAGGTTTCAAATATGAGATTTTCTGTCAGTCAGCTAAAGCGACCATAGAGTTGTTTTCATGCCTGAATAAACTAATTTCCTTTCCCCAAAAAGAAAACTAAATTAGTAAATGTGGGGAATGTGGGGCGGCTAGGTGGTGCAGTGAATAGGGCACCAGCCCTGGAATCAGGAGGACCTGAGCTCAAATCCAACCCCAGACACTTGACACTTACTAGCTGTGTGACCTTGGGCAAGTCACTTACCCCTAACTGCCCTGCCTTCCCCCCTCCAAAAAGCTAAAAAATAAAAATAAAATCTCTTCTTTAAAAAAAAAATGTGGGGAATGCTTAAATACAGTTTACACATATTTCAAGTTAGGTATCTGCAATATTCAGGAGATATACCATTTTATACTGTATTTCGCATTATCAATACACAATCACATGGTTAGATACATCAGAGTTAGTCACATTACTCTAAGAATAATTGATCATTGTTCAATGTCAACATGAAGTGAAATTTCTGACGGAGTTAATCGGATATCCGTGCTTTTCCCTGGCTAATGGGCTGGTTCATTCATGCTGTTTAACATTTTTATCAATACCTGAGAAAAATGCATGGATTAATCCACACCAAATTTGTAAATGTTCCCAAAGTGAGAGATATCTAGTAAGTCCTAGATATCTAGGAGTCAGAATCAAACAAAGTATCTTAGCAGGCCAGATGTTCTGTGCTCAATGGAATAAGAAGAATCCAATTGGCATAAATTCAAAATCTTTTACTTGGTTACAAAAAGATGTGTGTAACTTCCAAACATAAGATGAGAGGAATGTAGCTAGACAACAGATGTTCTAAAAACATTTAGTGGCTTGAGCGGAGTGCAAGCTCAATTTAAGTCAGCAGTGGATGAGGCAGCCAAAAAACTCATGTAATCTTCAGCTGCATTGAGAGGCCCAAATTCCAGGAATAAAGATGTGATAATGACCTTGTATTCTCTTTTCATTAGACCTCATCTGGATTATTGTGTTTCATTCCGGGTACCTTCGTTTAAGATTGACATTGATAAGCTGGAAAGTTTCCAGAAAAGACTAAGCAAAGAGCAGAGAGCTGTAAGTTTATTTCCGATGAAGATTAGGTGAAGTAAATGGAGATGTTTAACCTGGAAAAGAGGAGACTCAAGAGATACATGCTAACTTTTTAAAATATTTTAAAAGCAGAATCTTATTTGTTCTGTTTAAGCCTAAAAGGAATGTACAGAAGCAATGGTATTTATTCTCCATTCATTTCTCCCTATTTAAGACTGCCCAAACTTTCTTTACTATCCAACAGCAACCTTCTCACCCTAGAAATTCACTCTGTCCTTATTACCGCTTACTCTTATTGGTTAGTTACTATGAGAATCTGCAATGTAAGTATGCCTTCATATCTTTCTGAGCTCTGCTTCTGAAGTTTGAGATTTTCTCTACCTTAACCATGAGTAGGAACTTTTTCCCCAACCTCTGCCTCCCCCCAGCATTTTTCATTTTCCTTTTAAGTGTCATTTTCCTTTTTCTGAACTTAAGTCCCTGGGAGGCAGAAATTATCTTTGTTGGGGTGGCTAGGTGGCACAGTGAATAGAGAACTGGCCCTGGAGTCAGGAAAATCTGAGTTCAAATCTGATATTAGACAATTAACACTTACTAGCTGTGTGACCTTGGGCAAGTCATTAACCCAAATTGCCCTGCCTTCCCTCATTCAAAAAAGAAAAAAAAAAGACTTTCTTTGTCTTTGTTGGTATCTGTATTATCAGTACCTATTAAAGTGCTTGTTACACAGTAAGCACTTAATACTTGTTGACTAAGAAGTAGAAAAATGCAACCAGAAGAAAAATATATAAATTTGGTGTCAGAAAAAAGAACTGAAAAATATAACGGAGCAAATAAAATTTTAAAATGCAAGGATGCTGTGCAGTGAATAGAGCACCAGCCCTGGAGTCAGGAGGACTTGAGTTCAAATCCAGCCTCAGACACTTAACACAAAACCAGCCGTGTGACCTTGGGCAAGTCACTTAACCTCAATTGCCCTGCCTTCCCCCCTCCAAAAAGCAAAAAAAAACCAAACAAACAAACAAACAAACAAAAAAAAAACCTCAAGGATGCAAAAAGAAATTAGACCAAATTCAGAAGACAGAAAAATTAGAACATATGAAATAAAGACAACCAAAAATAACAAAAATGGAAAACAATAAGGAGACATTTTGAAATAATTGGACTTTTAGAAAAAAATGTATACTGAGACTATATTTCGAGAAATAAGAAAAAAAAAAGAATGCCCCAATGAAATAGAACTCGAGCAAAGAAATACCAATCAATAAACATTTATTAAGTGCCTATTAGGTGCCTCTCACCATGCTAATCACTAAAGATACAAAACCGGGAAAAGGAGAGTGCCCATCGTCAAAGATTTCACAAGCTAATAGGGAAGAAACATGTAAACAAGTGTATAAACAACACACACATACATATACGTATTTATATGATAAAAATGAAATAATTACCAGAAGGAAGGCACTAGAATTAAGAGAGTTCAGGAAGGTTTCTAGTAAAATATAGGATTTTAGCAAAAAACAAATTAAAAAAAATAAGATCTATTTGGCATCTCATTAAACAAGTTCAGAAATGAAAATAACTAGGAATCTCATAGTCAAAATTTACAGGTTACAAGATAAAGGAAAAAAAGCAAGCAGTTAGAAAGAAAATGTACAAATCCCAAAGGATCACAATAAGGATTACAGAGGTCCATGTTCTAACAACAATAAAGGAACAGAAATAATGGAATATGATACATTAAAAGGTAATAAAAAGAGTTTATAACCCAAAAAAATCTGAAAAAAAAAACACAGAAAAATTCTGGTAATGGTAAGGGCTAGGAATTGATCAGAATTAATAATGTTCAAGCATTTCTAATGAAAACACCATATTTGTGTCGAATCTTTGAAATGTATACAAAAGTGATGAGAAAGTTAGAAGAGCAAATATATTTGAGCATTTATAAGGAGCTAAATTATGAGCAAGATTTTATATTGTAATGGGATAGAAGAGGTATATTTAATTTTATGGTTCCTAGCATAGAGCATTGAGGGATATGCATGTGTAATGTGCATGAATTGAATGATGAACTAAATCAGATAGACAGATAGATAGAAAGAGACAGACAAACAGACAGATGGATGGATAGAGATAGATAAAAATAAAAACTAAGGAGTCATCAAATACATAGGAAGAGAATGAGGACAGAATGATGTCAAGATAGACAGAACAGATTATCAAGGAGAGGAAAAATTAATGGGATGAAGGCTTGCAAAGAGGTTGTAAAGCCAAGCAGTAGCTGCTTTTCAGAAGAATGCTACTGTGAACAGCTTTTAAGATTCTGATTACACAGTATAGTGAACACTCTATTCCATAACAAATCAAAGCAAAACATTCACAGAAATCAAGGTACAGTATTCACAACATTACAACTTATCACAGATAATCAAAATACAGCATTCACAACAACTTATCACAGAAAATTGTCGCATAGTTTTCACTACAGTGGTCACAGAGTTTTGAACAAAAAACAATCATTTAGTAACTCAAGCATTCACAGAATCCTTAATTCAATCACAAAGTACAATAGTCCAAGTTTTCCACTCATGGAGCATACTAGGTTACAAACCAATTACGTATTCAGTCATCAATCACTAAGTACAATTGTTTAGTCAATCAATCATCCTTCATTATTCCCTATTCAATTATCAGAAAATACACAGACCCTCCACCCCTAGGTCACTAATAAATTATCATCTTCTTAGTCAATACACATTATCCAAGTAAAGTCTTCTTTCGGCCTGACTCAGGGTAGTCCCTCAGATTCCCTGGATCACCTTCTATGGTCCCATATCCTACCTGGATTCACCAAACTCATCTGGGTTCAAAGGCAGACAGCTCCCAGGTCCTTGCCCAATTCTCTGGGCAGTTCCTGCTCCACATTAGAGCTCACAGTGTCCAGTCCATCTCAAATCCCTCACAGTTTCCACTCCCGGGAAGTCAAGGCTCAACAAAGCCACAAACAGACAAGGTCTTAGCATCCCAGTTGTGCTTCCTTAGTCCCTTGGAAGCTTTGGATGGCTCTTGGATGGCTCTTGGACCCAGAAGAGGTCTCAACTGGATCCCAGAATCAAAAATCACTCCATCTAAGTTTTCAAAATGAAAACCATTCTCTTCAGCCAGAGGGGCAGGGGTGGGGCTTTCTTCTTCTGTCTCCTTGGCTCCTCTTCAGCCTCCTCCTGGCAGCTGCTTCTGCCTCCACAGTGCTCCAAGAAATTCTGACTCAGTTCTCAATTCTCATTTCTCTTCCCAATTTTCAGTCTAACAGTGGCAGCTCAGCCTCCACATGCTGCTGAGACAAACTCTCTCTCTCTCTCTCTCCAGCAGAACAGCTTCTGCCACCAGATTCTTGTCCCAAGAAATTCTGACCATCCCTCTCTGGGGCTTTTCCTTATATACACACAGCATCAGCTGCTTCTTGTTTCAGCCAACGCCCTCCTGTTACATCAGCAACAGGAGTTCATACCTTCTGTTTTTTTCACAGAGTCTTGATTAATTACTAAGTGCTAAATACCTGCTTACTTGTCAATTCAAAGGGGTCTTCAAATTCAAATTACATTACCATTACAGAGGTCAAAAAAAATAAAAAACTGCAATAAAAAGGCCGTAAGATTTGACAATAAAAAGCTCACTGGCAAATATTGAGAGAGTAGTTTCAATTGATTAATGAGATCCAAAGCCAAAAAGCAGAGCTTAGAAGAGGGTGAGAGGAATGTACATGAAGGCACAGATTTTAGACATATTTCTCAAAGAGTTTAATTAAAAAGGGGGGATTAAAATATGATATGGATGCTATTTATTGAAGACAAACAGATCAAGTAATTTTTTTTGTTTGCCTTTTTTTTCCTTTTCAGGGAGACATTGATGTTTTGAAGGCAGCAGGGAAGCAACCACCAGAGAGGGAAAGCTTAAAGAATAGTTATTGGGTAATGATAGAAAGAAAGAATTGCTATAAAAGGTGTGATGTCATTTAACCTTTGAAGAAACTGAGAGGTTAAGTGAATTGCCAGTAATCAAACTGGTAACAAGTGATAGAGATAAAAATGAATCCCAGATCTTTTGATTCCAGGGCCAATTCTTTTTCCTCCAAACTATGATCTCCCTCTATGTGTGCCTATTTTTCAGCTTTGTATTTCACATTTACAAAAAGTGTATTAGGAATTAAAAAAAAAAGATGATCATTGCCAAATGAAGAAAAGGAGAGATATTAAGTGCATGCTTTATTGACCATGATACAAAAAAGAATTATAATAAAAGGACATTTCAAAAAATGTCAAACTTGAACCAAGACAAAATAATATAATCTCAAAGAATATATGGGTGAAAGAACAATTCACAGTTATTATCCACACAGGCAGATTTTTATTATTATCCACAGAGCAAATTTCTGAAATTAGTACATAACTAAGATAAAGAGAACTAACAATATAAAGATCCCAGTGAAACAATAAAATTTAGAATTCAAAGGGATAAAAAAAGACATACAAAATCATACCCAATTGAGCAGATTAAAGCAATAAATAAAATTGGAAATCTCTTGGTTAATTTTATCAAAGAAGGAAAGGAAAAATAAATTACCCAAATCGAAAATTAAATAGAGTTCACAACAGATGTAGACACAGTAAAGAAAATTATTTTTTAAAAAAATTTTACTCAATTTTACATTAACAAAACTGATAATTTAGGTGAAATAGATCAATATTTAATGTTAGCAAACTGGGATAGGGACAGGGATTTTTATTTCACAGAGGAAGAAATTCTCGATCAGCACATTTTCTATAAGTAACAGAAATAGCTATTTGGTCAGAGTCACATATTTCTTATGTGTCACGGGAACTACCTTATAATTGTCTGAGATAATCATTCACACCTCTGCCTCTGGGCATGAAAATGGTTGTCCAAAGGTAAGCTAGGTGAGGTGGTGGGCAAGTCAGTATGGAGGCTGGTCTGACTCCACGGCTAGTTCTTTTCTATCTTTCCATGTTCACATCACTTATTCCAAAACAAATGAAAACATTATGAGAGCAAAAAGAGAGAAAATATATAAGCGGTTTAATCTCAGAAATTAATGATCATGATGATAATGATAAAAAATAAGATTTATCTGAAAGTTTAAGGGTAACAAAATACCTTACAGATTTTGTCTCATTTTCCCTCACAATAACAGAAAGAGATTTTATTTATTTCTTTTTATTTTAATATTTATGGTATCTATTTTTTATTAAAATTTTAGTTCTGAGCTATATCCCTCCCATCCCACCAAACATGCACTAGAGAAGGTCAACATACACATGCATATGTGCATGCATATACATGTGTGGAGACAGAGAGAGAAAGAGAAGTAGAGAGAGAGAGACAGAGAGAGAGAGACAGAGAGAGAGAGAGAGAGAGAGTGAGAGAGAGAGAGAGAGAGAGAGAGAGAGAGAGAGAGAGAGAAGATACTTCTGTACATCAGTTCTTTCTGTGGTAGGTATTTTTATTATTCCCATTCTACAGATGAGAAAACTAAGGCTGATGGAGAGTAAGTGACTGCTCAGCTTTACACAGTTAATATGTATGTAAGGCCAAATTTGATTCACTATAACACCTAGCTGATTCATGAAAAAAATGAAAACATTTTTTTAATTTGAATAAATTATAAATGAACTGATGAAGGGAGAGGGAAACAAACTAAAATAATTCAGGATTGGATGAAATTACAAGCCAATTCCATCAAAGATTAGAAGAAATCTATATGTACATCTACAAAAACATATGCATATCTATACACACATACATATATTTGGAGAAATAGGGAAAGAAATCAACTTATAAAAATCCTTTCATGATATAAATATTTTCTTGATACATAAATCAAGGAGAGATAAGGCAAAGATAGAAAACTATAGAAATTAATCAATATTGATGAAGAGAAAGGAATAAAATATTAGCTAGGAGACTATGGAAATATGGTAAATATTGAGTAGTTACAACTAGCTTGGATTAGCATCAGGAATACAAGGTTGGTTCAATATTGAGGAAACTAAAAACCAAAGTGGCCATAGAGATAAAAGTGAGATAATCTTTGTGAAGTGTTTAGAACCATACCTAATGCACAATAGGTATGTAACAAATACTTGTTCTCTTCCCCCTTAAAAAAGAAAAAATGAAAATTATGCCAAAAATATATCAAAAGTTTTAATAAAATACAATTGCCATTTCTTTTTATAAACAAAAAACCATAATGATAAATCCAGCTCTTTCTATTTTTCTTTTAAATGCCGTAATCTACAACCTAGAATTACTTTATCTCTAATGGAAAAACAGTATCAATCTTTCCAACAAGAACAGAGGCAAATCCCCATGCCCAGCTAATATAATCATAAGAAGTCCAGGTACCTTGATTGAATGAATCACTTAAAAAGGGTAAACTGGGTGTGAAGAAGTTCTTAATCCATTTAAGAAGATTATTCTGCTTTGACCTGTACAGATTCTTCTGTACAGGAGCATGTAGTACTGAAAAAATGAGACATAACTCTGGTCTCTTATAAAAATAATAGCTACTTCACTGGTGAACTCAGTCAACACATGGAATAGTCAAGCAATGAGGTATCTAATGGTGAGAGAGCTTCAGTTTGGAAGATGTCAATTTGAGAGTTAGAACCAAGTCCCCATGAGGGAGTTTCTGTTGATGTAGGAAGGAAAAAAGGAGAAAAGAATCTTTCTCCCCTTCTCTCTGTTTATGTCACTCTGTCTCTCTCTTTTCTCCATTTTCATCCACTCTCCCCCCTCCAATGATTAAATTCCTGGAGATACTGGGGCAGTAGAATATAGCACATTAATCCAGGAATCATAGATACCCAAATAAAGGCAGCTTCAGAGATGACTATAAGAGATGAAAAATCTACAGAAGTCCTAAAGATGAGGGCCCAGAAGAGAGCAGCATGTAAGGAGAATTTTATAAGGTCTCTAAAAAGATAGAAAAGGCCAGAGCCAAGATGGCAGAGTAAAAGCAGGAACTTGCTTGAGCCCCACTCCAATCACCTCCAATACTTGTAAAAAAAAATGACTCTAAACAAATTTTTGAGCTTCATAATCCACAAAGTAACAGAGAGAAACAAATGTCCCACTGAAAGCAGCCTGAAAGGCCAATAGGAAGGGTCTATTGCACCAGACTGGGAGCCAAATGCAGTCCTGCATGAGCCATAAGGGCCCAGATCCAGGGCAGCCCCAATCAGCGGCACAGACTGGCCCAAGCCGACTTCAGGAGAGTGAGTCACTGGCAGCTGTGGTGGTTTCCAGACTTCTCAACCCAGAAACTCCAAAGTGAAAGTAAAAAGTCATTAGGGAACTCTGTTGGAACTGGGTGAGACAAGAGTAAGGTCTGGCCCCAGGCCCTGCCATAAAAGAGGTGGTAGCAGCAGGGTGGCTGCACCTGCTGCTGCGTGGCTGCACCTGCTGCCACGTGGCTGCCTCCAGAGCCCCTAGACTACAGATAGCAGGGTGCACAAAAGTAGAGAGTGCACCAAACAGACAGGACTTCGATAGTAGTGGAAAATAGAGCCAATTTTATTACCTCAAGTACAAGTTTTTATAGAGCACTTCCTAATTGTTTTCCCCTGAGAACACTGTGTACTTCCTTGTTCCCAGGCCAGGGGTGTATACCACACTTATCGTGAGGACATGATGCTTACACCTGTGGTAATGTAGGCATGTCTGAGCTCCTTCCTGGGAGATGAGAAACCAATACAGGCCCAATAGCAGGCTCTTCAGCTGAGAGGGCTTACTCAGCCATCAGGGTCAGAATCACACTGGCCTGTGGTCCTCTACATCTTCCCCTTTCTTTTGTTGTAAGCATAGATAATGTAAGTCAGTGTTAACTTCCCACAGAGCATAAGTCCAGCACCAGCAATATAAGGGAACAATGCAAACTGCAAGGAGACACAATATAATCAGGGGAAGAAGGGGTGAAAGCAACATATATAACCAATGCAAGGGGCTTGAGTTATAATTATAACTTATTTATTCTCAACAATAGTATGGTTTATATACTGCACAAGTTGACACTGAATGCAAGTAACATTCCATAAGATCCCTGAATGTTCGTTTTCTGTGGTGATGTATCCTATGAGAGAAGCAAATTGAATGGGAAAACAAGCAGCCAAATTGGTATGATTAAGTAAGGAGCGTTTCCCTCTTAGGGAAACCAGATGATTATTCTTTTGTTCTTTGTTCTAAATATTGTGGCCACTGTAGTGAAAACTATGTGGCCATACTAATGTTAAGCTGTTGTGAACACTATATTGTGACTTTCTGTGATAAGATGTAAGGTTGTAGATATTATATTGTGAATGTCTGCCTTTATTTATAATGGAATAAATGGAGTGTCCACTATACTGCGTAATCAGAACCTCAAAAGCTGTTCACAATAGCATTCTTTTGGGAAGCTGCTTGTACATGGCATTGCAGCATAGCTGAGGTCTTTTGAAGCTGTTGAACTGTGACCCCCATCAAAAACTCTGAGTAGATATGGTAACTCCCATTTGTATGAGGAGGTCACATCCCCATAAATTATTAGACAAATGGAGGAGCACATAGGGTTGTATGGTCCCTACCTTCCCCTCACATTCCCATCTCAATGTGTTCACACTTACATCAGGATTGGAAGCTGTCCCTACTCCCACCATATCCATGTCTGTGCCCTGCAGGGACCAATCTATAGGCCACTTATCCTTGGAAATAACTATTTTATCTGCCCCAGTGTCGATCAGACCCATGAAGGGCCATCCCTGCAATGTTATCCTTCATAATAGGCAAGAGCCCTCACTACTTGATTCCAATAAATACTAGCTTTCTGTCTATCTTCTTGGATTTGCTCTTGCTTTTAAATTTCTCTTTCTAACCTACTGCATTCCAGTGGGTTGTGTAAAAGAAGGCCTAGCGGCACGGTGTTGCTAGGGAAATGTTTAACTCCCTCTCTCTGGGGTTGATAATGGCCACTTTAAGGAGGGTTTCTCCAGTTTGCCAAACTTGAGGATGTACTGTAAAACCTTGATATGTGGCCTCAGGAGATGCTATGAGGATTCCTACGGTATCAAGTGGCAAAGGTGGTGGGCTCTACACTAGGACAATGATATGACTAATTTGAGGTATCATGACTTCCTGATCAGCAAAAATAGGAACAGTTACCACACGAAGGGAGGCTTGCAATCCCCAGTGGTTTTGTCCTGTTGAATTTGCTGTTGTATGTACTGCTGTTGTAAATTTGGGGGGACACTCAAGGCTGCAGCTATTTCCTGTTGTTGTTGATGGGGCCTGGGTAAAGGACCCCAGAAGCTGTTTCCCAGCCTACATTCTGATGACCAATGAAAGCCTTTTCCACATTTTGGGCATGAGGTGTTAGGCCTAGAGGGCCTAGTTCTCACAGGCTCCTTTTTGTCTTTCCCTTTTTGCCTGCACTGGGCTTACAAATGACCCAGTTTCCGACAATTAAACCACTTTCGATCTTCCTTCAGGCTCCCCCATGTCCTGTGCTAAGGTTCATTGCCCCCAATTTTTCTCCAAGCAGATCTACATAGAAAGTCTGAGTGCCCCACTATGGCACACTTTTTAATCATCTCTTCCACAGTGACACCCTTTTTCAACCTGCAAGAGCTCTCTTACCGTCTTGGTTGTCCTTTTGTCATGCTAATTGCTTTATCAGAATGTCAGCTACAGGTCCTTCTCCAACTGCTCTAATGACAGCCTGTGTAAGGTGGGCTAGGAAATCCATGGATGTTTCTTGGGGTTCCTGATCTATTTCTGTGAATGATTGTCCTTTGTCCCCTTTAACAGGGAGTGCTGCCCAAGCCCTAGTGGCACACGCAGTTATTTGTTGGTATCCTATATCATATCATAATGTAGCTGCCGTCCTACTGCCTGATATAAGCATTTAAAAGTTTATAAAGCTTTTGAAAACACAAGAACTATTAGGAGACTTTGCCTTTAAAGTAACAATGAAATTAAAATAATACATTCCAAATTATCTTAATACATTAATTTGTGGATGACAAATATTTTTGCTGGATATAGGAAGACCATATGCTGTACCATGCTCCTCCAGCTTTCCCTAGTCTAATTAATTATGAAAATCACTGGCTTTTGTTTTATATTTTCTCCTCCACAATTCTAAATTACGTCTTTTTTTGTTTTTAAATTAGTTATTCAAAAATGCACTGTTGGGAGAGCTAGGTGATACAGTGAATAGAGCACCAACACTGGAGTCAGGAGGACTTGAGTTCAAATCTGACCTCAGACACCTAACACTTACTAGCCGTGTGACCTTGGGCAAGTCACTTAACCCCAATTGCCCTCCAAAAAGCAATAAACAAACAAACAAATAAAGAAAAATAAAAATGCACTGTTCCCCTGCATTATCCCATCATCTATAATTCTAATTTACTGATTAATGATAGGATAAGACTTGTTTTTCCTGAAGTATTTGAATTTCTTCCACCTACTCTCCTATTAATGTTTTCCATTATAGATTTACTCTAGATACCACCTAGTTCCCTGAAGATACCACCAAAAAATGGTGGGGAGGTAGACGCAAAAAGACTTGATTTAGTATGTATGCTAAGGGAAGGTGAAAAGTCAAAGAAGGCTCCAAGACTGAAAAACCAGCTTTACCAGAAGGACAGAATTGCTCTTACTAAAGAGCTTCTTTAGCTCATTGATACTCTTCTCTCTCCCAATTATTTTTTTTAAGAGAAAAAAACTGCAATCAATTAAAAATCTAATTGACCCCACATTTATATCCTCATCTAGCTATGACCACAAGAAAGTAGATACTTTTTTTATTTTTAGTTTCACATTTCCTGAAAGCTTTTAGTATTCTTTTAATTAGTCTTTTGCACATTGAATCGCATGCTCACCATAATATTCTTTTGAAAAAATCATTTTGGAAGATGGAGCCAAGATGGCAGAGTAAAAACAGGACCTCTGTGTGCCTCCAGCTCCAAGCTCCTCCAATTCATGTAAAAAAAGAAGAATGCATTAAAAAGCTGAATTTGCCAAATGGAAGAGAAATTGTAAAAACTCACTGAAGAAAATGATTCCATGAAAATTAGATTGAAGCAAATGGAAGCTAATGACTTTATGAGAAATCAAGATACTATAAAACAGATCCAAACAAATGAAAAAAAATAAAAGGTAAGTGAAATATCTCATTGGAAAAACTGCTGACCAGGAAAATAGATCCAGGAGAGATCATTTAAAAATTATTGGACTACACGAAAGGCATGATAAAAAAAAGGGGGCGCATAGACACCATTTTACAAGAAATTATCGAGCAAAATTGCCCTGATATTCTAAAACCAGAGGGCAAAATAGAAATTGAAACAATTCATTGAATATCTCTTGAAAAAAGATCCCCAAAAGAAAACTCCTAGGAATATTATAGCCAAATTCCAGAGTTCCCAGATCAAGAAGAACATACTGAAAGCAGTCGGGAAGAAACAATTTGAGTATTATGGAAACACAATCATGATACCACAAGACCTAACAGTTTTTACATTAAGGTACTGAAGGGCTTGGAATTTAATGTCCCAGAGGTCAAATGAGCTAGGATTAAAACCAACAATCACTTACCCAGCAAAACTGTGTATAGTGCTTCAAGGAAAAATATGGTCATTCAATGAAATGGAGGATTTTTAGGCATTCTTGATAAAAAAAAAGAGCTGAACAGAAAATTTGACTTTCAAATATAAGAAGCAAGAGAAGCGTGAGGAGGTAAATAGGAAAATGAAATCATAAAGAACTTATTAAAGTTGAACTATTTACATTCCTAACTGGAAAAACAATAATTGTAACTCATAAGACTTTTCTCAGTATGAGGATATTTTAAGGGAATTTACGTGTGTGTGTGTTTATGTGTGTATGTATGTATAGGAGGGTGTTTCAATATATATGTGAGTGTGTGCATATCTATGTACACATACACATAGAGGGCACAGGATGAGTTGAATGTGAAAGAATGATATCTAAAAAAATAAAATTAAGAGGTGAGAGAGGAATATTGGGAGAAGGAGAAGGGGAGAAATATATTAGGTTAAATTATCTCCCATAAAAGAGGCAAGAGAGAACTGTTACAATGGAGGGAAGGAGCAGGAAGCTGAAAGAGAATGGGTCAACCTCATTCTCATTGAATTTGGCTTAAGGAGAGAATAGCATACACACTCAATTGGGTATCTTATCCTACAGGAAAATAGGGGGGAAAGTGATAAGAGGAGGTATGATAGCAGGGAGGGAAGATTGTGGGAGAGGGTAGTTATAAGCAAACACTTTTGAAAAGGGACAGGGTCATCAAAGGAGAAAATAAAATAAGTAGGGGGCAGGATAGGATGGAGGGAATTATAGTTAATCTTTCACAATATAACTACTGTGGAAACGTTTTGCATAATTACACATGTACAATCTATATTGAAGTGCTTATCTTCCCAGTGGGGGTGGGTGAGGAAGGAAGTAGGGAAAAAATCTGGAATCAAAAAAATCAAATCAAATCAAAGTTTAAAAACAAATGTTTTTTTAAAATGTTTTTTACATGCTCTTGGGAAATAAGATATACAGGCACTAGGGTATAGAAATCCATCTTGCCCTACTATAAAGTTGGAGGGGAGGATATAAGAAAGAACAGAAAAGGGAAAGGGGTAATCAGTAGGCTTACGATTTTGAGGTGGAGGTAGGGGAAAGACGGGGAGTAAAATATATAACTCAAAATGTTGTGGAAATAAATGTTGAAGACTTAAAATAAATAAATGAATTGGAAAAAAGTCAAACAAAGGAATTTATATTTGGTCCCGGAGGTAAAAGGGAGCCACTGGAATGGCTGAGTATACTGAATGGGGGAAGGGTTGGGATGATATGGTTAGACTGGCCCTTTAGGAAGATCACTTCTCCCTAAGAGGAGGCTTCCCTATTGGCAAATAAGGCCAACTTATGATTCGTTCCAGCTTTGTCACTGTTTCACTTAATTTAGTAAAGTATTTTGAATGGTATGCTTCAATTTTTCTGTATGTAAAAGGGACACTTTATCCTTATCAACTCCAGAAAAATGAGTTTCTCTTGAAATCCCCAAATCATCTCCAATCTCCATAAGGACAGGCAATGTTTTATTAGGTGGCTCAGGGTATAACATGATGTACTTGAAGGCAAGAAGACATTTTCTAATTCCTTCTCAGGTACTTACCGTGACCTGAACAAATCACTTAACCACTTTGAGTCTCAGTTTCCTCATCTGTAAAATGAGTGTATCAAATCGAAGTTATACTATAGGAATGTCAGGAGGATCAAATGAGAGAACATATGTAAATCTCTATATGTCAGCTAGTGTCATTATCATTATTTTTTGTATTCCTAGGGCCTAGTAGACTACCCTGCATTCAGGTTTTCAATAAAACATTTGCTGAATTGCAAAAAAAAAATATTTCAGTTACTTGGATTTGTGAATGTCCAATAACAGCTATAGAATATTGACAAAGTTTCCTGTCTCTTAGTATAGAGGTGATGGCACACAGGAGGAAAATGAGCATTTAACTTCAGTGTTGCAGTGTTTATAAATTTGGAGTGCCAACTGATCTTGATGTTTGGAAAAATCATATTCCAATTTTTCTTTCATTTATCATTTTCTTAAGTTTACAGTTGAAACAATGAATCTGTTACATACAACTTTTTTAAAAGATACATTTAATTCAACATGGAAGTACCAATTTTGTTCTACTTGTGTTCCCTTCTAAACTATTTTTGTTCTCTTCTGTGAGTTTTTTAAACTAAATTTTATGTTTATTTTTAGTTTACATCATTCATTTCCACAAGATTTTGAGTTACAAAATTTTCTCCCCATATTTCCCCCTACCCACCACCCCAAAACAGCAATCCCACTATATACCCCCTTCCTCAATCTGCTCTTTCCTATATCCTCCCCCATCACCCCTTTGATTTTCAGGTAGGGCACGATGGATCTCCCTACCCCAGTGCCTGTAGATCTTATTTCCCAGTTGCATGTAAAAAAAA
>CM053583.1:214060257-214074960 GCA_028627135.1 Pseudochirops cupreus
AAAAAAAAAAGTACAATTGATAGATACACTGAAAGGTTCTGAAACCATGCACGATGTATAACACCTGTTGGCCCCTCTCCTCTACAAAAGTGTGGCTTGAAAATGTCTTATTAAATACCCACATTTGAATTATATTTTATATCTGTATGTTTGTAACATTAATTTAAAAAATTGATATGTGAATGTTCTTTCTATTTCCATTGTTGTGCTATGTGTTTTAAAGTGCACAGTCTTGGAATATTTTTTTTTCCTGGAAGTAATCTATGAATTCTTTCAGTTGCTTTTCAATTTCCTTTATTCAGAAGTTCTAATGAGTAGTATTGTATCAATTCTTGTTGTTTTATCTTGTGGTGTGTTTCTGCGAGACCCATGATTCTTAGGTTGTTTCTGCGCATCATGTCTTCCAGATCAGTATGCATTGCTTAAGTAGTGAGCATTTTCTTTCAATATTATTGGTTATTTTATGTTATTGTTCTTTTTCTTTTTTCTACCTTCATTCCTTTTATTATTCTCTCTATTGCTTATTTGGTAAAACCTGTTATGGCAGATTCAAGTTTTTCTATTTTGCTCATTATATTTTTTTGTGAAGGCCATACATTCTAATGTCATAATTCTCATTTTTCCTTTAAAATACTCAAAAAGAATATGTTGTGGTCTCATGTTCTCCTCAAATTCCACGGAGTTCTTTGTCTCATTAAGTACTTGATAGATTGTTTTCCTGTGTTTTTTCAGTGTTTTATTCATATATGTCTGAACTCATTTGTTGGATCTGGAGGCCTTATTTCCTTTTGAAATGAATGTTTTCCCTGCTAAATTATCTGCTTATATTCAGTCTTTAAAGTTTCTTCTTCTTGAGATCTTTGGCAATTTCAACCCATTTTTCTCCTGTGATTTTCCTCTATTCATTTTCTGTTTCCTGTGATGATGGTTTCCCTAGGGGCTGAATCTCAAAGCATGCCAGCCTCCACACACACAGTGCAATTGATGGTCCCCCAGTCTAGATCTCTGCTCAAGAAACACTTGAGGAGAAGGAACTAATCCCACCTAGATGCTGAGCTCTTTCCCTCAGACTTAATGAAGAGGAAACTACTGTTTCCAGCAATTTTTCAGTCATATTCCACTCTTCGTAATCCCATTTGGAGTTTTCTTGTCAGAGATATTGGAGTGGTTTGTCATTTTCTTCTCTAGCTCATTTTATTTTATTTTTTATAACTTGTTTATTTATTTTTACTTTTCAACATTCATTTCCATAAGATTTTGAGTTTTAAATTTTCTCCCCCTCTTTCTCTTCCCTCCTCCACAAGACAGCATGCAATCTGATATAGGCTGTACTTATACATTCATGTTAAATATGTATTTACATTAGTCATGATGTAAAGAAGAATTTGAACTAGTGAGAGAAACCAGGAGAAAGAAGAAACAAAAGAACAAAAGAAAAGAAGAGCAAATAGTATGCTTCTATCTGCATTCAGACTCCAAAGATTATTCTCCAGATATAGACAGCATTTTCCATCATAAGTTTTTGTGGAGTTGTCTTAGATACTTGCATTGATGAGAAGAGCCAACTCTATCAAAGACAGTTATCACACAATGTGGCTATTACTGTGTACAATGTTCCCTGGTTCTGCTCATTTCTCTCCCCATCAGTTCATATAAATCTTTCCAGGTTTTTCTGAAGTCTGCCTGATCATCATTTTTTTTTTTTGGAGGGGGAAAGGCAGGACATTTCAGGTTAAGTGACTTGCCCAAGGTCACACAACTGGTATGTGTTAAGTGTCTGAGGCTGCATTTGGACTCAGGTCCCCTTGACTCCAGGGCCAGTGCTCTATTCACTGCACCACCTAGCTGCCCCATGATCATCATTTCTTATAGCAAAATAATATTATATTATATTCACATACCACACTTTGTTTAGCCTTTCCCCGATTGCTGGGCATCCCCTCAATATTCAGTTCTTGGCCACGACAAAAAGAGCTGCTACAAATACATATACATATATATATATATATATATATATATATATATACATATATATATATATACATATATATATATACATATATATATATATATACATTTGCATATGTGGGTCCTTTTCTCTTTTTTATGATCTCCTGGGGATACTGACCCAGAAATGCTATTGCTGGGTCAAAGACTATGCACATTTTTATTCCAACTCATTTTACAGATGAGGAACCTGAGGCAAACAGGGTTAAGTGACTTTCCCAGAGATACATGGTTAGAAAGTGTCTGCAGCCAGATTTGGACTCAGCAAAATGAGTCTTTTTGAATCTAAGCCAGGCATTCTATACACTGGGCTACCTAGTTGCCTTATTAAGGAACTTCAGCCCTTTCCTTTTCCTGTAAAAATATGTGGTTTCTTCTCTTTCTCTTTCTAATGCTCAATTCTCTGGCCTGGCCCTGGCAGTTAAGAGAGCTGTCATACTGGTACTACAGGACTGATTTTTGTAGTTTGAGTCTCTCTGGCTCTGGGATAAGAGTAAGGTATGGCATTGGACTCTATTTCAAGTCTGCATACACATCCTTTCTCTTTTTCTCTGTTCCTCCAATATCCTGCAGAGAGCTTTTGCAGCACAGAACACTGCCACCATGGTGCTATATGGCCATAGTAAACTTCTGCAGATTGTAGCCTGGAAATTGGAGGGTGCTGGAAAGAGGGTGGGTTGAGTAGGGTATGAGAATTGGGATTTTGATGAAGGTATTTGTGTTAGGTCCTTGGGTTTTATAAACTTGGGTATGAGCTCCTTGGCTCAAATTCACTGCATGGTGAATGGTGAGGGAGGGGTATTGAGTGATTTTGGAGTAGCTATCAATTCAAGGTTTTTAATTTTGTGCTGTCTTTTGCATTGTAGATGTTCTAGACCAGAGGCAGTTGAAGTTACCTCATCTTTGGGCATAATTTTGTTTTGGAGAGGTTTAAAAGGTAATGGGGATCAGATAAATTGTCACTTTCTTGTTGATCATATGACCCAGAAGTGAGCTAATTTATATTATGAGAGATTAAAGTTAGCTATGCAGAGACAAACAAAAAAGTGAGCCTCTTGAGATAATTTACGTGCTTGCAAAGGATTCCAAAAATGGAGAACCAATGTTTACTAGTACTAAGCCATGCTATAGTGTACAATCTGAAGAAGACCATGATGAAAGTCATACTGTATTCTAAGATTAAAAAAAAAAGTTTGCAAAGGATTTATGGATAAATTGTATTATTTTTTAATGAAAGACAAAAAATTTTTAAAAAGTCTGATGATATAAAATCACCATCAGAAAAGTATATGTGAAGAATTATCTTTTGCAGCAACTATAACTTGGGTGGACATGTGAGTGATGAATGCATTCATTAAAAAAAAAAAAAACAAGTCAGAGGAGGCTAGGTGTCAAAGTAATAAGGTGTGGGCATTCCTGAAGAACAAGCCTCCCACCACAGGCTCCACGTGAGCATGTTCAGCATATTAGGGGGCAGAGTATACTTTCAAATTAGGGAAGGTTCTCAGAGCCACTTAAGCCTATCAAAGGGCCTAGGGGCAGGGAAGATCTTCAGATTTCCATAACATTAACATGCTAGGAAAAATGTGTATTATCAAAATTAATGTTTTGTTATAAATAATTGCATGAAGAAAAGTTCATTTACAGAAATTTATAGAGAAAGATTATAGTTTTTAGTGGTTGTAGAAACCTCTCTATTTCCCATAGGTTTAATGAATAAATGTTTAAATTTTTCTTAAATTTTAGTGTTGTTTTCTAGCAATGTTACTTTTGTGAAAGTTGAAGATTGACAATCTCCTTTCTGAGAAAAATGTTTTTAATTAACAAATTTTGTGTGTGTGTGTGTGTGTGTGTGTGTGTGTGTGTGTGTAGGAGTATACATATATACACATATACACAAACATAATTTATAGGAATTGCATTATCTAGTGTTTTTTGTATGATGGGAGAGTCTTTGTTATTTTTGTAGGCAGCAGAGAAGGAACAAGTAGATGAGGAAAAAAGTGAAGATAATAGAGATGATTATGATTCTGGGACCAGTTTTCTGTGGAAGGTATGAGGGGCTGAAATCCATGCTATAGTAGAGGAGCTGCATTTGGCTAAGAGAAGGTCCACATGATCCACTTATTCATTAGTGACTAGGCTAAAGAAGAGAGAATAGGGGAGGAAGTTAAAGGATTGTAAGATGCCATAAAGCAGGGGACAGGGAACTCAGAGGAAATGGGCTTTATTCTTATTCAAATATTGGGTGACAGAGGTTATAATAATAGACTTAAGAAGATAAGATTGCAAATATCTATTGTGGGAAGAATAATAAATAATTAGGTGAGAGCAAATGTATGCCATGCTTCAGTGAGAACCTAATTGAGAGTAGAGCATACAAAACTTTGAATGATAGTGAGATAAAGGGTATGAGCATCCTGAGTATATTTGAGGTGGAAAGGAGTGGTTGATGGTATTTCTGAATATTAAGAATTGGGAGGCAAATGAGTTTCAGAGAACATTACCATTACATTTCTCTTGAATACATAATTTCAAAAGATTTTGGCTTCAGACATGTGGACATACTGTGAACTGGTATTTTGAGAGGATTACACCCTGCCTTTTTTCTATATGTCTATGAGTTATTTCCTGAGACTGTCTCAAGAGGATACACGTAATATGTAGAAGAGGTGAAATCACCTGAATATTATATTTCATTTGGTGAATTCTCTTTGGATTCAAGACAAATGAAAGGCATATAGCACAGAAAATGACCAACTAGACTTTCCCAGCAGTGTAAAACAAACATTTAAAAAATGTATTAGGATTGTTTAGAATTATTGCTCACTATTCTGTGTTAATAATAAAACATGCCCATAGAACTTTGCAATAGTACTGTGAGGGCATTATTGAGGCAGTTTATCCTGTTCTCTAATGAAGTTTATAAATTAATTCCCAATATAAAACATCCTTTGAAGTCTTTCAAGCATTTAAAAAAAAAAGTTCATTTTAGATGACATTTTAGAGTATAAACAACCTCAGAATAGAGATTAGGCTATTTTGGAAATTTTAAATTAAAGAAAGAGAAATGTCTTATTTCTATGCCTGAAAACAGGAAAATTTCAATGCAGTGAGTAAAATTGCAACAAAGAGCTTAATGTTGGTATTTCCTAATTTGTATGTTTCAGATTATGAATGTTGATGTTGCTAGAGGAGTCTCTGAGAAATACTGTATCTGCTGATAATTCATACACCATTTATGTGAAAAGATGTTGGATTCCGGAAAAGAATCTAGTAAAGAATTAAAGAGGTTAAGAAACAATCAAAGCACAATTTAGAATAGCTTTGAAATTAAATGAGGCTATAAAGGTAATTAAAGAACACTTCCCACTGAACCGTTATGATTAGTGGTGTAATGTGTATTGGAGAAAAAGGAACAAAATCTCTAGCTGCATTTATTTCCCCTTTTTAAGTCAGGCTGAAAAAGCTGGCCATCCTTGTAACCTAATCTCTCAGGACTAGGAGGTATATATACTTAGTCCATGTAGTAGATCTCTAAGTCTCTTGTCTGGAAAGATTGAATGATCTGATTGGTGTGTAAAGCAGCAAAAATCACTCTCTATGTGTCTCTGTTTCTGTTTCTTCTTCTGTCTCTATCTCTGTCTCTCTGATTCTCTCTGCTTCTATCTCTTTGTCTCTTCCTGTGTTTCTTTCTATTTCTCTGTCACTATCTCTGTCTCATAAAATGTAAGTTCTCTCACGTAGGGAGTATGTTGTTGTTTCTATCTTTGTAAAGAAAATGTCTACCTTAATGTTTTACACAGAGAAGGCTCTTAATCTTGTCTTTGTCTCTCTATTTCTTTCTGTCTCTCTCTGTCTCTCCCTGTTTCTCTCTCTGTCTCTGTGTCTCTGTGTCTGGCTCTCTCTCTACTTAGAAAGATAACTCTGTATAAGTCATTGGGAAGTGATCATCTCCTCATAGGCTGTTATAGCTATTCGGTGACTTGGTCTAAAAGAGGCAAAGCAAAGCAAGTGAGAGGGCAGTGAGGAGAGCCGCTTAGTACTATAAAAATAATAAACTTGATGCTATTTATTTAAAAGAACAGGAGGGCAACTGCTTCCAAGGTAATTTCAAATAATTTATCACCATCTAACTTTAATGAGAAAATAACAGAGGCTGAAATTATATGATCTGGCATTTGTTCTAAATAATAAATGAAACATATAGATAATATAAAATGATTTAGGTTTATGACTATAAAGTTCTCATGGATTTCCTACAAGAAATTTAATTTCTTGAAGGATTATTCTTGTCAGGAAGTGAAAAATAGCCAATTTACAATTCCTCTTGAAGTGAAATCTGAAAATGAGATTCATACTTGAAATGGGTGAAGGTTTATATTTTTGCTATGCAACACCTTCTTTTAACCTTTTAATTTTACTGTACTTAAAAAAATCTGTTCAATTTAACTTGTAAAATTTTTTGTCTGTTTTGTCACTTGGGGATACAGTCTTTTTATTATGCCAAATTAGGAAGGTGAGAAGAATCATATCTGCAGTGAAGTGATTTTGTCTAGTTCTCTGTGATGAACGATTGCTGCATACTCGCTGCTGGGTATGGAGAAGTTAAATAGACAAGGGAGTCATAGTCATATACCACCAGCTGGTATTTAAGAAGAATTAACTTCTCCTGGGACTGAATCCCTCTTGTTTTCTTCCCTGGTGTTAAAGTCTTTAATAGAACTCAAAGATTTCTCTTTCCCTACAGACTTTTAATTTATGTTCCATCCCAATCCTTGCTGGTTTAGCATGCTTAGGAGTCGTGTTACCTGCCACAAAGTGGATTAGCTTGGTGTGTGGGCAGAGATAATTTTACATTTATTTTTCAAAAATATTTTAAGTGTCTGATCTGCTGAAGTACTTTTTAGTGTAAGATGGCTACTTGGAAACAATTCTTCTGTTATACCTTCAGTTCCTTTATCAATTTCACTTCATAGAGTATAAGTTCTTTCATGAAGGGAGTATAATATGTGTTGTTGTTCTTTCTTGTCTTCGTAAACATGTCTAGCGTAATGCTTTATACAGGGAAGGCTCTTAATCTTCTTGAATTGAATGGGATTGAACTAAGATATACTTTAGTATTATAGAAAGACAAGGCCTGCACTATGATCAGCTGAGCCCTACCACATATATTTTAAGTGAATTTCTTGGTCTACAGTGTCTATTTCAGCAAAGGGGTGGTGGTGGTGGAGAAATAGTCTGATAAAGTCCAAAAGACCTGAAAAATTCCTTCATTGCCATGTGACTATTAAAAAAAGCCATTTAACTGATCCTTATCTAAGTCCTGAGCTCCAGTACTTTATCACCAATTGGATACTAAACATATCCATCTCAAACTAAAAAAAAAATGTTACATTGCTCTTCTTCCTAAACCAGCCTTACTTCCTAATCTCTCTAGCACTGTTGAGGGCCTGGCCATTCTTCTAGTTACATTTCAGAACCTAGGAGTCATCCTCATGTAGTCATGAATCTGGCTTCGGTTTCCCAGAATAAGGCTGACTGTATCTCCTTTACAGACTTCTAGGAATACTCCCAAGGGGTGAAGGGGATCTTTCTCTAAGGTTATTTGTCTGAGCCCCCATTCTGTTACATTAAATTGCTTCAAATGTAAACTGGAGACAATAATAGCACCTCCCTCTCAGGGTTGTTGTGAAGATCAAACGAGATATCTGTAAGGTAGTTATAAGGCACAGTGACTCGGATATACTGTAGTAGGCACAAAGAGGTGCTTGCTCCCTTCTTAAACTCTCCCTCCTCCCCCCAAGTCTCTCCACTGTTAGCTCTTAGTGATTAGCAGCTCATTTTTATTTAATCAATTAACATCAGTTGCTCTTACAGAGGGATAGTTACCTCAAAGATAAAGCAGGAATAGGAGTAACATCGTTCTTCCTGGAAACCTGTGGGCACACTTGTTCCGTAATGCCTTGGGACAAAGGAACATAAATTTAAAGAACTCAATTTGTGCATCGCTCGTGTCTAAGTGTGCCATTACTACTCAGGGACTTGATATTGTGTTGGATGGCAATTAAAAACAGCATAAGTTCTACTCCTGAATAAATTTCAGTTAGTTCTCCTGACCTTTCAAATAGCATGGTCACAGCCATTTTCAAATTCTTTCATAGAAAAGAATGAATTACTCTCTTCATGAGCCTGGACAAGCCACAACCTCATTTTGCCTCAGTTTCTTCATCTATAAAATGGAGATAATAATAGAGCATAAGCACAAGCAAGGTAGTATTTGTGTTGTTTTCTTTGGGAAGTTGTTCCCAGTCTCAGACTAAATTGTAAACATCTCAAAGATTGATCTCCATTGACCCCTGATAATGCACAGCTGTGCTGAGTCAAGTGGGTTTCATCCCTTTTGGCATTGAACCAATCAGGGGCCATGCCTTTGTTATGTATTCTGGGAGATTGGCATTTTACTTTGGATCCATGTTCATGAGAAGGGTCTTTTGATTTCTTGGTCAAGATTCTGAGTAGGTGTATGTTCAGAGTCCCCTGATTGCTTAGATTCCAGTGGTCCTTCGATCCCGTGATGTATGTAAAGTATGTTGCACTATTGCTGTGTTCGGACATTTAGAGCCCTGTCTTTGTGTTAATTTCTCTGCTTGTGTTTTCAACATGTTCCCCCTGAACTAGTGAATGTAATTAAAAGGAGCAATGTTAACTCCTTGTTGAGCAGTCTTTCCTTTAAAAACAGATCAAAGAACCTGTGTTAGCAGGCCATCCTGGGTGTTCTAGGGTGCTTGCTATTACATTACATATGCAATTACATATTACAACTCTCATCCGGATTTGTTGTTAAGATCAAATTAAGTAATAATTGTAAAGCACAAAGCACGGTTCCTGCCACACAATAAATTCCATATAAATGTTGATTATTAACCATCATCAGTATTATAGAACTGAGATTCACATTCATAGGTCACATTTTTCTAGGAAAGAGAGCTCTTGAGTTCTTTCCCTTTACATCATCATCTCTCTTTTCTCACCAGAGCACAACCAGCTAAGAAGGAGTCAGATCAAAAGACAACTAGCTCACTAGTACCTTCTGATTTTACTCCTGTTCCAATTATTCAGCCAAAAAAAAGCTGCTTGTCATGAAACTAGCAAAAGCGGAGCAGATATAAGATGTTTGCTCATGTTCCAAGTATCTCCAAAGCACTTCTATTATAAGTCAGCATGCATCTCTGGAGTCAAGCTCTTTACCTTGTCCTTGTGGGGCATTGCATTAGATAAGCATGCTCACCAGACTTCTCATTACACTTGATTTCCATTGTCCTCAACTCCTTTATTCAAGTCTTGTTGATTTTACCTCTTCAAAATCTGTCACATGCATTCCCTTCTTTCCAGTAATAACGAAACTAAGCTTTCAACATCCTAGTCTACAGCAATAATGTTCTAATTGTTGTCCTGGTAGCCAGTGTCTCCTTTCTTATATCTATTCTCCACAGAGTTGCTATTGTGGGATGTTTAAATTTGTCTAACAGACTAAAATTGTTGTTGTTTAAAATTCCATAGATACTCATGAACCACATAATTCCATTTAAAATTTCTTTAATAACTGAAGTTCAAAAACATATACTACAACTATAAAAACATAAAACTCAGCTCCCTCTTCCAAGGTCAGGATCTGAAGGAGAGGTAGATAGTTAACATTTCTGATAACCTGACTCTAACCAAGTGTTTTATCAACTGCACCACCTGGCTAGCACACCTGACTCCCCCCAGTAATCAGTAGCAGAGATTACATGCCTATGCCACCATTCCTGACATGAAATCATGTTTAGGATGTGAAGATCTTTCTTTATATATTTATATATATTAATTAATTTATTTTTAGTTTACAACATTCACTTTCACAAGATTTTGAGTTCCAAATTTTCTCCCTATCTCTCCCCTCCCCTCACCCCAAGGTGGCATGCATTCTGTTTAACCCTTCACCCAATCTGCCCTCCCTTCTATCACCCCCTTATCCCCTTCTTTTCTATTTTTCTGTAGGGCAAAATAGAATTCTATACCCCACTGCCTGTACATCTTATTTCTAAGTTGCTTGTAAAAAACAATTTCAAACATTTATTTTTAAAACTTTGAGTTACCCATTCTCTCCCTTCCTCCCTCCCAACCACCCCCATTGAGAAGGCAAGCAATTCAATATAGGTTATACATATGTTGTCATGCAAAATACTTCCATAGCAGTCATATTGTGAAGGATTATTTTTCCCTCCATTCTGTCTCACCCTGCCCCCCTGTTTATTATATTCTCTCCTGTGACTCTGTCCCTCCTCAGAAGTATTTGCTTGTGATTACCCCCTCCTCCCATATGCTCTCCTTATATCATCCCCCACTTTCTTATCCCTTTACCCCCTACTTTCCTGTAGGGTAAGACAGATTTTAATAGCCAATTAAGTGTGTATGTTATTCCCTCCTTAAGCCAAATCCAATGAGAGTAAGGTTCACTCATTCCCTCTCACCTCCACCCTCTCCCATTGCAGTGTAAAAGCTTTTTCTTAACTCTTTTAAAGGAAATAATTTACCCCATTTTACCTCTCCATTTCTTCTTCTCCAAGTACATTCCTCTCTCCTTATTTTATTTTTTAGATATTATCCCTTCATGTTCAATTTATCCTGTGCCCTCTGTCTATACACACACATGTATATGTTTGTTTGTATGTGTGTGTGTATGTATGTGTGTACAAACTTCCCTAATATTGAGAAGGATCTTATACATTGCAAGTATCATCTTTCCATGTAGGAATGTCAACAGCTCTACTTTAATAAGTTCCTTATTATTTCTCTTTCCTCCTTACTTTTTCATGCTTTTCTTTTGTCTTATATTTGACAGTCAAATTTTCTATTCACTTCTGGTCTTTTCACCAAGAATGCTCGAAAGTCCTCTTTTTCATTGAATTTCCATTCCCCCTGGAGGATTATACTCAGTTTTTCTGGGTAGGTGATTCTTAGTTTTAACTAAGCTCCTTTTTTCCTCCAAAATATCACATTCCAAGTCCTTGAATCCCTTAATGTATGAGCTGCTAAATCTTATGTTATCCTCATTATGTTTCCACAGTACTTCGATTGTTTTGTTCTGGCTACTTGCAACATTTTATCCTTGACCTGGTAAATCTGGAATTTGAATATAATATTCCTGGGAGTTTTCTTTTGGGGATTTATTTCAGGAGATGACTGCTGAATTCTTTCGATTTCTGTTTTCCCATCTGATTCTAGAATGTCAGGGCAGTTTTCCTTGATAATTTCTGTAAAGATGATTTCTAGGTTTTTTTGTTGATCATGACTTTCAGGTAGTTCAATAATTTTTAAATCTTCTCTCCTGGATTTATTTCCCACGTCACTTGTTTTCATGATGTGATATTTCACATTCTTTTCTCTTTTTTTCATTCTTTTGGTCTTGTTTTATAATGTCTTGATTTCTCATGAAGTTATTACCTTCCATTTCCTCCATTGTTATTTTTTAAGGAATTATTTTCTTCAATGAGTTTTTGGACCTCCTTTTCCATTTGGCTAGTTTTACTTTTTAAGACATTCTCCTCATCATTGACTTTTTGTACCTCTTTTGCCATTTATGTAAGCCTATTTTTAAGGTGTTATTTTCTTCAGTATTTTTTGGGTCTCCTTTAGCAATCTTTTGATATTTTTTCATGATTTTTGTTTTGCATCACACTTATTTCTTTCCCAAAATTTTCCTCTACTTCTCTTACTTGATTTTCCAAATCCTTTTTGAACTATTTCATGGCCTGTGACCAATTCATATTTTTCTTGGAGGCTTTTTGTGTAGGAGCTTTGACTATGTTGTCTTTTTTTTAGTTGTATGTTCTGATCTTTCTTGTCACCTAAGTAAGATTCTATAGCCTGAATTTCTTTTTCCACTGTTTGCTCATTTTCCCAGTGAATTACTTGACTTCTGGGCTCTTTGTGAAGGTAGGACTCTGCTTTTAGTGTGATGGCTGTACTATTCCTAACTTTAGGGGTTTTGTGCAGCTGTTTTCAGAGACATTTCTAGGGACTTGTAAATTTTTAGTCCTTTCAAAGTTGTGTGATTAAAGGAGAAGTATTTCCTCATTTCCTGGCCTGTGTTCTGGTCTGAGTGAACTTAAGCACTTTTTTTGGCCTTAGAACAGTGAGGACAATTCTCTCTCCACCACCACCACAAACTATGCCATGCCAGTGCTTCTCCTCACCCCAATATCATCCTCCAGGACTGCAACCCAGATCCAAGCGGGGCAAAGCAAGAAAATCCTGCCTCAGCACCAGCAAAGAGATCCCTGTAATCCCCCTCTGATCAGTTCCTCCATTCCTCCACTATCTGTGGGCTGAGAGCTCTGGAAGCAGTCACTGCTACTACCACCTTCACCACCACTGGGGCTGGGGGCAGACTTCACTTCTCTCTCACCCACGTCCAAAAAACCTTTTCCTACTGAACTATTAACTTGTCTTTGGCATTCATGGGTTGGAAAGTCTGGAAAATGCCACAGTTTAAGTGCTTTCAAGTCTGCTTAGGTTTTGCTAGGACCTGGTCTGTGCTAGGGTGACCCACATTGGACTATGCTCTTCTCTTAGACTGGAACAACAGATCATCCCTGTTGACCTTCCAGGTTGTCTTGGGCTGATAATTGTTTTTTCATTCTGTCATTTTCTAGGCTCTGCTGCTTTGGAATTTGTTTGGATTCATTTTTACATATATTTGGAGGGGTTTAGGGGAGAGCTCAGGCAAGTCCCTGCTTTTACTCTGCCCTCTTGACTCCACCCCCACTATCTTATTTGTTAAATATGGGGGTGCGGGCGGGACAAGAAATAATATTTTGTATCAATAGACTTCTTTAAAATTAGTGTTAAACTTTTGGGACTGAGTTATGAAAAACATATAGTGACGATATTCATGGAGCTTAACACCTACTTAGAGAGCACGAATGCACTTACACTTTTCAGCCTAGGACTTGGATTAAACCTGACAATTTGCAGAACATTTTTGGATTAATCATGCTCATTTTCCTACAAATGAGGTCATTAATCAAAATGATTTTTAAAATAATGTAATAAATAAGAATTTCAGGGTAGAAGACTTGCTTTAAAAGCAAGCCCTGTCTAAAGGGAAAAGCTTACATTATCCAAAACATATTATGTTCCATTTGGTATCCATTATTAAAGCCAGATTTTGGTGACATAGGAGTACCTTGTCCAGCATCAGAATGATCAGAAATTTGAATAGATCAAACAGCTTTAAAATGAAAATAAAGGAACTGTCCATGTATATCTAGTAAGCAAATACCACAGAAGCATAGGAAAAAAAAACATCAATGGATAATAGGATCACAGGTTCAGAATGGATGAGATCTCACAACTTATCTTGATTAAACCCTATCATTTTGCTGATGAGGGAACAATGGTAGATGGAGGTGAATTGACTCGCCCAAATGAAACAACAGAGCTAGAAAGGACCAGCGTTTATCAAGAGGATGCTATTCAAGAAGAGATGTGGAAATGATAGCCATGCTTTTGTATATACTACTACTAAGAGACATTTAATTCAAGAGACAATAAGAAGCCAGGAGAATATATTAAGTAGGAAATTTAAGTGCCAGATCTACTATTAAGGAAGCATCCCATGGCAGCTATAGATTGGAGTGGGGAGAGACTTGAGCCAGGGAGAACATTGGAAGGCCATTGCAATAGTATAGACAAGAAACTATGAGAACCTAAACTAGATAATGTTTGAGGAAAGAGAAGTGTTCAAATGTGATCAATGTTGTGCAAGGAAAAAGAAGTTTTTAGGCACAAATTCATTTACATAAAGAGTATTAGGAAAAAATAAAATGACCAAGAAAACTTTACATAAGGGAATAAATTAGACACGCTTCCCTGGGACATGGTAGAATGTGAATCATGACTAAAATAGAGACAGAATAGCATATCGTATTCAAAAGGAAGAGATAAGCAGAATGGCAGGTATTATCATATATTGTAAAAATATATTCCAGGAAAGGAATTCATAAAATGTTATGGAAATGCTTGTTTCATTTCATAAATTAAAAAGAAAATATTTTTTAAATAGTCTAGGCAAGAAGTGATAAGATTCCGTATTAAAGTGGAATGTATGAACAGAGAACATGGGTCAGATGTGATAGATGAAATAAAAATCATAAAATTTTGGCAAATAATCAGATAAGTTATTTAAAGGAGAATGAGAAATTGATTTAACAATGAGTTTATTGGAAGAATGGTGTTGTCCTTGAAAAAAATTGATAACTTTGGCAGAGGAGAGAGCTTGAGTGGAAAGTTGTTTTGAATTTATAGTGTTTGAGATTCCTCTATGACATGTAATTTGAAATATATCAATGCGATTAGTAATTTGGAATTGAATTTCAGAAGAGGGACCAAGTTTGAAGACATAGGTAGTCCCAAAATTCTTAATTCAGGTTCAAGTTTTAATAGCTTAAATAAGTAAAACTGCACTAAGAATTTTAGGCAATTCTGTATATTTTTAGAAGTCATTGGTTTAGAAACCAACAGTATAGAATTGGTAATTAAACTTATGGGAACTGATAAAGACAATAAATAAATGACTATGGAAAGAGGAGAAGACAGAGGGACAGAACCTTGTAGAATTCTCTTCTTCATGGTGCATGACATAAATAA
>CM053583.1:214075460-214091317 GCA_028627135.1 Pseudochirops cupreus
GACTCAGTTTTCTGGTATTTAAATGAATGCACTATCTATATTTCTTATGTAGAGAGCCTGTTCCATTTTGTGATTAATAACTATATCAGCATATTTATAGTTACTGTAGGCATTGTGAATACTGCATTGCTGATACACTATGTACAAAAACTTTTCAATTTAATGTAATCAGAATTATCCATTTTGTATTTCATAAGGTTCTCTATCTCTTATTTAGTCATAAATTCATACATTCTCCATAAATCTGACAGGTAAATTATTCTTTGCTCTCCCAGTTTGCTCATAGGTTCAGCTTTTATATCTAAATCATGTACCCATTTTGCCTTTATGTTGGCATTAGAGCAAGGCTTTCCAATTCAGTAGTGTCACTTATGTACCTGGTATTGTGCTAGTGAACACAAATACAAAAACCAAATAGCTCTTTCGCCCTCAAGGAGCTTTTATTCAGTTGGTGGGATACAGTAGTATACAGACATGTTCCTCTCTGACCTTCATTAGGTCCTTCTTCAGATTACGCCCTTATGCCTAAGGGTTGTGTCCTGAGCCCTCTTCCCTTCTCCCTCTATTCTATTAAGGTGGTAATTATATCAGCATACACGGACTTAATCTATGCTGATGATTTCCAAACCTAGCTTTTTTGTCACAATTTTTCTGCTCCCCTCCAATCTCACAACCCCAAGTGGCTTTAAAGCATCTAACCTGGTTTTCCAGTAGACATCCTAAACTTAGTACATGAAAGTCATCTTTCCACCTCAATTCTTCCCTTCTCGAACCTTCACTATTACTGTAGACGGCAATGCCATCCCTCCACTTTCTCAGCCTCCCAGACGAGGAGTCATCATGGATTCCTCACTAGCTCTCACTGCCAGCCTCTCCCTCTCCAAGGTGTCAACAAGTCATGTAATCTCTTAAGTGCACCACCTTCTCTCTTTGAACACTGCTACCATTCCAGTGCAAGCCCTTATTAAGTCACACATAGATTACTGTACTAGCCTCCTGCTGGAGCTCTTGCCTTAACATGTACTCTTCATTCCAGGCACCAGAGACTCTGGGCTGTCCCATGAACAAGATTCTCCATCTCTCTGCCCTGGACATTTTTTCTGGCTCTCCCCTGTGCCCAGAAAACTCACCCTCCTCTGCTCTGACTACTGACCTACCTGGCTTCCTTTAAATTCCAACTAAAAATCTTACCTTTTACAAGAAGACTTCCATAACCCTCTTAATTCCAATGCTTTCTCCCTTTTAAAAATCATTTTGCATTTATTTTGTATGTAGCATGCTTTGCATGTATTTGTTTGAATACTGCTTACGCTTTAGATTGTAATCTCCTTGAGGGCAGAGATTGTCTTTTACTGTAGCACTTAACACCTTACCTGGTGTATAGGAGTTACTTTAATTAAAGCTTATTGATTTACTGACTGATAGGTGTGTATGGATATGCACTAATATACATATATGTTTATGTTAGCTATGTATGCAAACACACATATCTAAATGCATGTTGTTGTTTTTGCCATCAGTACAATATGAATTCCCTGAGAACAGAAAGCATTTTAATGTTATCTTTTTAGTCCCAGTACTTAGCACAATGCCAAGAACAAAAGGACTTGATAGATAAATTATTGAATTAAACTGAAAATGAATTGAATGAACAAAGTTTCAACCAGGGTATTCTTTAAATTTAGACTGCACAAATTTCAAAATTCATATTCAACATTTCTAAACTCAATCATATATGTGTGTGTTCATATATATGTGCATATGTAAATATATATATATATATACACATGTTTTATATACATACACATTCATAGGTGTGGGTGCAGAATATGCTGGTAAGTTTTTAAAACCCCACAAACTAAAAATAATCAAATAAATGTACATGAAATACACTTTTAAATTAAATCTGAATTATTAACATTTTATTCCAGCATTTTCCATCACTAAACAAGCAACAAAACAATAAATCAAACCCTGATTTGTAGTGTTTGCTGATTTCCAAGATGTAAATACACATACTGATAAGTTTACAATAGGCTTTTTGAGACTCAGCCTAAGAAAAACAGAATGATACCTGGAAATGGCCCTGGATTGGGAATAAGAAAAAAAAAATCTTCAGACAGGTCATTTAACTTCACTTGCTCTTCTTCCATGTTTGTATCTATCAGATTGAGACATTAGGATTTAACCATAACATTTTTATCAACATCATGAATATAACAGATGTGTCTTTTTAAATGCAAAGTGATATAAAAATCTCTACCATCAAGTCCATTCTAGGAATATAGGAACATTTCATATCCGTACTCAGTTACATTTACAAATTTATAACCTGTAGAACTGTAATGCAATCACTTCAGATATTATAATTTTTAATTGATACATTTATAGGATCAGATTTGGAAAGAACTCCAGACATCTCATTATAAAGAAAAACTTAAGTATACCATATATGATTCTATTTTATTGACTCTAATTTCTATTATTAAGGTAGCTTCTTTATATATCAGAAGTGTGGTTACTTATTAAAGAAATATGAATGTTTTAAAATAAAGTAAGGATCCTCAGTTTCTTCATCTATAAAGTTATTTGATCATACCTTCTTTCTAGATTTAAATAAAGATTGATGGAAATACTTCTTTTAATTGACCTAAAATTTTCAATAATTATTGATAAAATTAAAAAATGCATTTTCAGCCTGGGTATATGCTAGAGGATACCGTATGCTTTGACAGAGGAAATGGCATGGAGTTCTCTATCTTAAAATAAAATTGTAGTCAAACTTTTCTTGAGACACAAATATTTTGATAAGTTTTTTCTCACCTCTCCATTCCATGTTTATTATGGCCATAACTTAACATTTATTAACTACTGAAAATTTTCATGTGTTTTACTACAAAAAGTTAGTTGTTCTTCACAACATTCCCAAGAGGAGTAAGCTGTAAAACTTCTTGACAGAGACAGAACAGGAAGTTCTGAAGTGCCCCAAGAAAATATATTCTTATAAGGAATTTTGTATAGTGACTAGCATGAGGAAGCCAGCTGTTTTTCCAGTATACAGTAACCATAATCTGGGATAAATTCAGTTGTATTTATTCAGAATAAACCTTGAAAATAATCTTTCCTAGAGTACTTCTCAGAAATCATGGTTAATCTTTTCAAAGAAGCTGAGGGGGCTCAAATCCAAGAAATTAGTTAGAGCTATGGAAGGAACCTTGAGAGTTCCTCTAGAATAGAACACCTTAAGTGAAGACCTTGCTTAATATCAGGAAGATGGAAATCTATTTAAAATTCCTTCAGAAAAAAAAGTTGCATAAACTCTTCCATTAATCCTTTCCAATTCAGTAGCTCTCAGTGGTAGGAAAATCTTAACTCCTAATTTAAATCGAGTTTACAATATCATGCCCCATTTCATAGAAGTCTCCATTTTTCAGAGCTGAAATAGATTTCAGAAATTATTACCTAGTCCAACACCTTCATTTTACAGATGAAGAAACTGTAGCCTAAAGAGGTTAAGTGATTTGCCAAAGGTCACACAGATAGTTAGAGGAAGAGGCAGGGTTTGAACCCATATTTCTGACCTTACATTTCAGTGTAACAAATGTGTAAAATTCTATTCAACCTTATAAAAAATGAAAAGTATTTCGGGTATTCTGCCCTACCCCACCCTCCAAAAAGAAAAAACAACTACTCATCTGAATTCTTGTCTTCTATTATGATTTAGGTTACCACCGCTGGATGTCAAATTAAAGTTTTTCTTATTGCCTGTCTGATGAACACTTTACTTTATAATTAAATTTGCTTTATACCTTATAATGATTCTATTCCTATTGATTTTTAATGTATCCATACTTTGATACAAAAATTAACTTGTGATCTCACTAGCATAAGTATTCTTTCCTGCAGACTTATTGTGCACAATGTGTAACTCTCCCTTCCTGAAAATCTTCCACAAAGAATCTATCCAATATATTGTCTCAGGTTCTTTCAATATTTTGTGGATATTAGTGTATACTGGTGTATTTCATCTTTTGTTATGTATACTAATGTGAAATGTCCATTTCCTTTTCTGTTCAAATCTCTTATGAATCTCATAAATGTCATCATACAATACATTCTTCCAATCACCCAGTTGATAATCTAGAAGCTATCCTCAGCTCTTCATTCTCTGTGACCCTCCCAAATCATTCAGATATCAAAGTTTATCAGCTCCTTTTCAAGAAGCCTTAAGATATACTTATGCATCCTCTTCTTTCATTTATCCCACAATTTCTCCAGCTTGAATTCTCAACACTTCTCTCCCAGATTAATGTAATAATTACCCTCCCCCACAAATTCTACGCTCCGATCAGAATGATCTGTTCACTATTCCCTAAACATGACATTACAAACCCCATCTTAATGCTATTGCTTAGGCCATTCCATTTCAGTGATTTTCTTCATCATTTCTGTTTCTTGGAACCATTAGAGAAAGAGAGACAGAGAAATAGAAAATAACTTTGTCAAAAAAAAATAAGAATAGTCTGGAACTGCCTGTTCTTGATGAAGATAATCTGACTAATATTAAGAACTACTTCTGTTGCTAAGATATTCATTGACCACTTCTTTAGTAAAACTATCATATATACATATACACACATATACATACATATATATGTATATATGTGTGTATATATGTATATATTAATCCAAATGAATCATATCAAAAGATTAAGGTTGAATGCACTACAGCAATTATCTGTAACTATTTTGCCCAATTATATGCCAGTAAAACTAACATTCTAAGTAAAATGGTCAAATATTTAGAAAAATAATAAACTGTTTAGACTAATAGAAAAGAAAATAGAACACTTAAATAACCCTATCTTAGAAAAAGAAAAAAAATATTGAACACATTCCTAGATGAATATAGATGAAAAAAATGTTAAATAAAATACTAGCAAAGAGATTACAGTAAAATATCACAAGGATCATACACTGTGACCGAGTGGGATTTATACCAGGAATGCAGCTGGAACAAAATTAGGAAAATTATCAGCATAATTGACCATATCAATAATAAAACCAACAGAAACTATATGGTTATTTCAAAAAATGCAGGAAAAGCCTTTGACGGAATACAACACCCATTCCCATGGGGGAAAGGGCAGGGTTAGAGAACATAGCAGGCATTATCTGTAATGGGCATAACTTAGAATCCTTCCCATAATACATAATATCAGGAGTGAAGCAAAGATGCCCATTATCACCTCTATTATTCAATATTGCAATAGAAACATTAGCTATAGCAATTAGAGAATTAAACAAAATGAAGAAAATAAAACACGCAAGGAGGAAACAAAACTATCAGTCTTTGCATAGGATATGATGTTTTATTTAGAGAATCAACTAAAAAACTACTTAAAATTATTAACAATTTTAGCATTTGCAGGATACAAAATAAATCCACACAAATCATGAGCATTTCTGTATATTACCAACAAAGTCTGCCATCATGAAATAGAAAGGTAAATTTCATTTCAATAAAATCACATTTAAAATATTTATATTTTAAAATTAAAATTTAATTTATTTTTGTCATAATTATATATAATTATTACTTAAAATAAAAGTTAAATTTATATATTAAAATAAAATGTCATTTAAAATAATAAAATAAATGGAGTCCACCTGCCTAGAAAAAATCAGGAAGTGTATGAACACAACTAGAAAACAGTTTTCACATAAAGGAAGTCCGATCTAAACATTTCAAAAAATATTAATTGCTCGTGGGTAGACTGAGCCCATATAATAAAAATAATAATTCTACCTAAATTAATCTATTCAGCTTTATATGAAATTTTCAAAAATCATTTTATAGAGCTAGAAAAAAGTAACAAAATTCATCTGGAAGGGCAAGAATTCAGGATATTGATGGAATCAATAGAAAATATGTAAAGGAAGGAAGTCCAGCCACACAAGATCTCAAACTCTATTTAAAAAAAAATGTAAATCATCAGAACAATCTAGCACTACCTAAGAAACAGTGGTAGATAAGTGGACTTGAGTAAGTACAAATTATATTATAATAAATAACCATAGTAATATGGTGTATATTAAACCCAAAAATACAAAAAAAAACCCACAAAAAAAACAAAACAAAAACTCATTGTTTTACAAAAACTGCTGTAAAAACTGGGGGAAAAAAAAGAATGGCAAAAACTAGGTATAGAGCAACATCTCACACTGTGTACCAAGATAAGGTCAAAATGGGTACATGATATACACATAAATTGCAATGCCATAAATAAATAAGGAAAGCATAGAATACTTTATTTGTTAGATCTATGGAAAGGTAAGAATTTATGAATGAAAAAGAAATAGAAAACATTACTAAATGTTAAATAGATAATTTTGATTATATAAAATTAAAAAAAAAGTTTTGCCACAAACCAACCAATACAATCAAAATTATAAAGAAATCAGAAAACTGTGAGAAATATTTTTCCATAGGTATCTCTAATAAAGTCCTCATTTCTCAAATATGTAGAAGATTCATAAATTTATTAAAAACTATAAAAATTTATAAATTTATATGAGTTATATTTATACAAAATGAGATGTTTCTCAATTGATAAATGGTCAAAAGGTATGAACAGGCAGTTTTGAGGCAAAGAAATCAAAGCTATACATATAGTTAATTTTTTTTAAATGCTCTAAATCACTCTTGAATAGAGAAATGCAAATTAAAACAATTCTGAGGTACCACCTCATAATTATCAGATTGGCTAATATATACATACCTACATACATACATACACACACACATACATACATATATACACACATACACATGTACACACATATATACATATGTATATACTTGTATACATATACATATATGTATATATACGTGTGTGTGTGTGTGTGTGTATATATATATATATATATATATATATATATATATGTAAAATGTTGGATATTTGGAGAGCGTGTGTGAAACCTGGGACACTAATTCACTGTTGGTGTTATGAACTGATCCAACTATTTGGGAGCACAATTTGGAAATATACTTAATGACCTATAAAACTGTGAATACCCTTTGAACCAGCAACACTACAGCTAGACCTATATCCTAAAGACATCCAAAAAAACAGGGAAAATGACCTACTTGTACAAAAAAAAAAGTATAGCAGCTCTTTTTTGGTGGCTAAGAATTGGAAATTGAAGGGATAGTCATCAATCAGAGAATGGATAAACAAGCTGTAGCATATGATTGAACTGGAATATCATTGTTCTTTAAGGCATAACAATCAGTATGATTTCAGCAAAACCTGGAAAGACCTACATAAACTGATGCATAATGAAGTGAATAGAACCAGGAGAATGTAACACACAGCAACAGCAATATTGTTCAGTGAAGAACTGTGAATGACTTAGCTATACTCAGTAATACAATGTTCCAAGAAAATCTCAAAGGGCTAATTAAAAAACATGCTATACACCTACAGAAAAGTAACTGATATTGTTTGAATACAGACTGAAACATGTCATTTTTACCTTTCTTTCTGCCATTTTCTTTTATTCAAGTCTTCTTGTACAATATTACTAAAGTAGAAATGTTTTACATGAGTGCACATGTACAACCTATTTCTGATCAATTACCATATCAGGGAATGGTGATGGAGAATGGGAGGGACAATTTGTAACTCAAAAGGTTTAAATAATGTTAAAATTGCTTTATTGTATAATTGGGGGAAAACAAATTATATTTTTAAACATGGGTATATGAAAGACATAAAGGTGGATATTATAAGTAATTTATGAGATGATGGAAAAATTTACATGTCAGATGTAAGGATAAGAGAAGAGTTCATGGACAAAGAAGAGATAGAAGGGATTATATGAAGTGAAATAGATGATTTTTATTCCATGATATTAAAAAATTTTGCACAAATAAAAATAATGCAGCCACAATTTGAAGGAAAACAGAAATCTGGGGAAACGTTTTCCTGCAGTTTTCTTTGATAAACACCTCATTTTTCCAATACATAGTGAACTAAGACAAATTTATAAAGAAAAAAAAAGGAGCCATTCCCAAGATGACAAATTGTCAAAAGGTTTGAACAGCCAGTTTTCTAAAAAAGAAATCAAAAGTATCAAGAGTCACAAAAAATGTGTTCTGAATCACTTCTTGTTAGAAAAAATGCAAAAACAAACAACCTCACACCTATCAAGATGGTTAAGATGACTGACAAAGAAAAGCACAAATGCTAGAGAGGATTTGAAAAAAGAAAAGAGAGACACTCATGCACTGTTGGTGGAGTGGTGGACTGGTTGAATGGTTCTAGAGAATAATTTGAAATTATGCCCAAAGGACTATAAAACTGTGTATACCCTTTGACCCAGCAATACAACTACTAAGTATTTATCCCAAAAAGATCAAAGAAAAGGGGAAAAGATGTATATGAGCAAAACTGTTTAGAGCAGGTCTTTTTGTTGTGGCTATGAACTAGAAATCTAAGAGATGCCCATCAATTGGGGAATGGGTACTTATGGTCTATGATTATTATGGAATACTATTGTGCTTTAAAAAATGACAAAAAGGCTGCTTTCAGAAAAAACCTGGGAAGACATGTGATCTCATGCGAAGTGAAGTGAGCAAAATCAGGAGAACACTGTGCCAAGTAATAGCAACATTTTAAGAGTGATCAACTGTGAAAGACTTAGCTACTCTGATCAAGACAATGATTGAAGGCAGTTCCAAAGGACTTATGAGGAAAACTGCTATTCACCTCAGAGAGAGAACTGGTGAAACTCTGAATGTAAATTGAAGGTGTTTTTTTGTTTGTTTGTTTTTTTTATGTTTTTATTGCTTTGTTTGGGTCTTATTTTGCTAATATGGAAATATGATTTTTTTTTCATGATCTCGCATGTATGATAGAAATCAGATTGCTTGCCTTTTCAAGGGGTAATTCTGGGAGAGATGCAGTGGACTTGGAAGTTGAAATTTATTTTTAAGTGTTTTCCCTGTAATCGGGAAATATTTAACAAAATAAAATATTTTTAAAATAAACTTAATAGTAACAATTTAAGAAAAAAATAATAATTTTTTTAAAAAACCTATAAAATTGAATAAGAATGCTAAGCCCCACACACTGTTACTCATAGGAAACACATTTAAAAAGCAATAAAATACACAGTATTAAAAACGCGAGACCTCGCAGCGAGGAGGAGAGGAGGAGGAGAAGGAGGAGGAGGAGGAGGAGGAGGCGGAAGAAGAGGAAGAAGCAACAGAAGCCGGAGGGAGCGGGCCCGGATTCCGGCTCCGACGACCCGACCCAGCCCCGGCCCCGCTCCGGCTCTGGCCCGAGCGCCCGCTCCGCCGCCCCACGGCGATGCAAGCGGCCAAACGCGCCAACATCTGGCTCCCGCCCGAGGTGACCCGCATCCTCTACATCCGCAACCTGCCCTACAGGATCACGGCCGAGCAGATGTGCGGCATCTTCGGCGAGTACGAGCCCATCCGCCCGATGCGCGTCAGGAACACCCGAGAGCCGCGGCACCGCCTATGACATGGGACCTGTGTGGTCTATGAGGACATCTGCGAAGCCAAGAACGCTTGCGACCACCTGTCCAGCTTCACCGTGTGCACTCGCTACCTCGGGATGCTCTACTCCAGTGCCAACCGGGCTTTCCAGAAGACGGGCACGAAGAAGGAGGAGCAGCTGAAGTTGCTGAAGGAGAAATAGGGCATCAACACGGACCCACCCAAGTGAGGGGCTCCTGGCCCTTTTGGGGGCCCCCAGGCTGCTTCATCGTGAACTTGACCCCTGACCTGGCCCGGCATGGGGCCCATTGGCTCCCTTTTGACACAGGTGGCCTGGCTGTAGTGGTCAGGGGGTCAGCGACTGGGCCTCAAGTGTGTAGAACCTTTGTCAGGACCCCCTGGTCTTTCCCAGAGTTGCCCCTTGTGCCTGGGTGTGCTAGGCTGAGGGCACTGTGCCCTCTGCAGGACCAGGGTTGGCAAATAAAAGCCCTGAGCTCAGAAGAAAAAAAAAAAGAGGTGCTGGAATAAAATTACTACTCATCAAGAGAATCTAAAATAAGCAGAAGTCACCATCATGCTGTCACCCAAAGGAAAAGCAAACATTCACTACTTAAAAAGAGATAAACAAAGAAAGTACATTAAGCTGAAAGGAACCATAGATAACAAATCAATATCAATTTGATATTTATATATTCCAAATATCATATCATAAAAATTCACAAAGGAAAAATTAACTGAACTACAAGAGGACATAGGAAGTAGTGCAGTAGGGGTAGGGAATTTCAGTAACTCTCCTTCCATTTTTTGACAAGTCTAACAGAAAGAGAAAGAAAAAAGGGAACATGCCATTGAACAAATTTCTAGGGAAACCAGTGGTAGAATGTGTATGGCAGCTTATAAAAGAAATTGCTAAATAAACCTGTATCTCAAACCCAGATGATTTCTTATAAATATTGACTTGGCATTATATCACAGAAATGCTCCAAAGAAATGTGGACAGATATAAAAAATGCATCCTTTATAGACCATTACATAATAAAAATATTAATTCGTTTAGGGACAACAAAAACCAACAAAAACCTGAATGATGATATAACCATGAAAACCTAAACAAGGAAGTCAAGGAGCTAATCAAACTTAAAGATTATAATTATGTGAAATAAAATTATAATGAGGAAATAGTATGTTAAAATATCTGAAATATAGCCATATTATTCTTTATAGGACAATTTATATCCTACAAATATCCATTAACAAAACTAAAAAAAAGATTGTTAATGAAATGAATATGCTTTAAAATCAGAACATGAACAAATAAATCAAAAATAAGCTCCCAACTACAGGTATTAAAAATAGATGAAAAATACAAAAAATGGAAATAAACAAAATATCTGGAAATAGCAAAAAGAGAAAAATGATAGAACTAAAAGTTGGTTCTATTAAAGTACTAAGAAAAATTTTAAATCCTTTACTAACCTATTGAAAAAGAAGAGGTTAGAAAATCAATTCAATGAAATAGTGAACATGGTAAGATACAACAAAATCAGAAGAAATCTGACGAGTTTTCAGAAACTGCTATGCACAGATATAGGCTAACAGAACGGATAAATTAAATTCATTCTGAAATATAAAATGGTGCAAGTAACAAAATCCTGAAAAGGAATCCTTAAAAATCCAATCTTAAAAAAAAATAGAACTGGTTCTAAAGAAAATACTAAGCAATCTGAAATTATGCTCAAAGAGTTATTAAATTACCTATATCATTTGATGCAGTAATACTACTACTTGATCAATTTCCAAAAATGATTAGAGAATAATAAAAGAACCTATGTCATCTAGAATGTTTGTAGTAACTGTTTTGGTAGCAAAAAAAAAAAATGGAAATTGCAGGAATGCCCATTAATTGAGGAATGGCTTAACAATTTGTGGTATACGGTTGTAATGGAATACTATCGTGTTGTAAGAAATGATGGGCAAATGACTTTAGAAAAGAAAATGGTAAGACTTGCACAATACAATGAAGAATAAAATTAGCAGAATGAAGAGAACATTATATATTGTAACGGCAATATTGTTTTAGGAATGACTTTAAGCAAATAAGTTATTTTGTCTATTATAAATTCCCAAATTAATCATAAAGGGCTGAGGAATAAAGAAGCCATCTTCATCCAGAGAAAGAACTGGTGAATAGAAGTATGTGTAGGATAATTTATGTATGTGTGTGTGTACACACATACGTGTGTATGTGCATATGTATGTATATATATACATGCAGATATGTATATGTGTGATATATACATATAGATATGTATATATACATGGGTACATACATACATACATATATATATCCCTATTTATGTCTAATAGTAGTCATCTCTAGGGTATGGGAGAGGGAAGAAAAAGGGGAAACTTACATAATTTTGTTGTGTATTTGAAAAGAATAGAAAGTTGTGCACAGTACATTTTCAGTTTCATGTACAATTTTATTGTAATGTCATGGAAATGCTTGTTTTATTCCATTAATTAAAAATAAAATATTTTTTTAAAATAGCAAAAAATAAAACTACTGCTCCTAATGGATTCAAAGGAAAATTTTATCAAACTATTAAAGATAAATTAGCACCAATACTACAAAAATTTGTTCATAAAAATAAATCACCTTGCTAAATTTGTCTTATGACATAAATATTATGCCAGGGAGGGAAAAACTAAACCAAGGTTGGGAGGAACAAAACATAGGAAAGCCAAATCATTAGTCAATATTTACTCCAATTTTAAAACAATAAAATTCTGACAGGCAAAAGCAAGTTTTACAAGGAATCATTCATGATGACCAAGTCTGATTTTTACCATGTGTACAAGGATGATTCAAAATTATTTTATATTATTAATTATTATGAAAATGTGGGGTTCTTTTAAACAACTAGTTATGAATCTAGATATTCTAATATTATTCAGGATATACTTTTCTTGCCCAATGCCGTATTAAAACCCAAGCATACTATGTATATTGGATTCTGTTTATTAGTAAGTCTAGTAACTGTCAAAGGGAAATTTGATTAGTCTGACATATGCCTAATAATCTCATGCCAGTTCTTGATGCTCACTTCTTTCCCCATGAATTAACAAAACAGCTTTTTAATAATACATTCTAGAATTTTACTAACAATGTCAACCTCACCGGCCCACCATGTGAAGACTCTGCCTTCTCCATACCTTTCCTAAAATCGAGTCATTTCCTGTTTCCAGGCCAAAAAACAACTGCCTCATTTTCTATCACTGTTTAAAGTCATTCATATTAGTGACAATGGTTGAACAATCACATTTGCAAGTTCTTTCAATACCTTGGTCAATGGAGAAGGATAAAATGAAATCGGTGACTTTCATCATCCTCTGACTTATCTTAGGCTTCAATTTCCCACCAACAATTTTTCTTCTATACTTCTTAATCTAAAGATCATTCTCTTTGGTAAGGACAACAAGAATGAAATAAGAATTCAGTAGTTCCACCTTCTCTCTATCTTCCTTAATCAGTAGCCCATATTCTCTATGTGGCCCTCCTAACAATTTATTGATCTTTTTACCCCCAATGTATATGTATATGTATATGTATATGTATATGTGTATGTGTATGTGTATGTGTATGTGTATGTGTATGTGTATGCGTATGCGTATGTATGTGTATGTGTATGTGTATGTATATGTGTATGTATGTATATGTGTACGTGTACATGTATGTGTATGTGTACGCCTGTGTATGTGTACATATATGTATATATACACATATATGTGCATAGTATAAATGCACGCATGCATGCATGAACATACATACACTATATAGATCCACATGAGTCATGTAAATGTGGTATGTGGAGAAAGAGTAATAGTAATCTCTGGAATCTAGCTCATTTCTCTTGAAGGGAGACTTTATCATTGTCTGGAAGGGAGCAGGAGAAGGGACAATCAGTTTGGCAACATTATTCTTCCCTGAAAGGGAGAGTTAGTGGACTTTTTTTTCTCTGCCATACTTCTTGCTAGTCTAGGGAAATTTTTGTTGGTTTGTTTTGTTTTGTTTCCAGTTCAAGCTACGTTCCTTATCATGTTCCTTTATAGCAAAAGGGGTAAACACAAATTGATACTCATAGGCTTGACTCTTTTGCACCAAAATACCACAAACAGTGATGTAAACCCGTGTTTATGCATGTAGACAGCAAATAGAAAGGAAAAAGGATATACAGATTAGGTATTACAGAAAACATATGGAATAAATAAAGTGAGATTTTTCAGCTTAATTAAAAGAGAAGGCCCGATCGCACCCAAGAAGAAATTTTCTAAAATCTTTAGGAAGGCAAAACTGGAAATCATGGACATGCTAAGGGTCCTCTCTATACCTGCCATATCTCAATTTTTTCTCTGTCTCTGTGGGTCTTTCTCCACAGAGGAAACAAGATGCTCTCTCTCTCTCTTGAAGTAGGAAAGAAGAATGTCTGTATTCCCCAGAAATCTCACTTCCACACAATTCACACAGGCACATAATAGTATCACCACCTCTACAAATAAGGGAAGTCTTATGCAAGTGCTCCTGCTTGAAGATTGAGTTTCAAGAGTTTATTTTCACTGATCTCTTTAGTGAACTCTCCATTCACTCCCCATGGAAATTATTTACTTTTACGTGATCACAATTTTGTCTTTAACAGCATTCCATCTTTCTTGAACTAATTTCCTCTATAAAATTTTAGTTCACTAAGAAGTACCCAGTTTTTTCACTGAACTTTTAAAAAATTACCTTTTAAAAACTTCCCCAGATTTCCTTTCTTTATTCATTCTGACCTTTCATATTGGTTGGTTTCTTTTGCTTAAGTTTTTCATCATTTCTACATCAACAACCAGTCTTATTGATAAAAATCAAGTTTGAGAATAATAAGTTATCTTTTTGCTTCTATTACTTTCTGAAGAATGAAATCACTCTTCAGAAAACTCAAGAATTTACCTTTTACTCTGTTTTACAGCTTTACAAATAATTAAAGTCCCCTATCTCTACTATGTAATGATTTTGTGACTGGATTGTTACATATTTTCAGAAATTATCACTCATTTCTTCTCGCTAGAGAGGCAATCTGTCATATCCTGAAATACCTCACATGCCTTGAATCTATTTTTCATCCTAATGAGGATCTTCAGTCTCTTCACCAATTTTCATGATTTCTGGCCATTACTTCTGTTCTGATTTCAGTTTTCTCTCTTCACAATCTCAACCATATAGTTAATCAAATAAACTCCACACAGTCTTCTATACACAAATCCTTCAATCAGATGACACATCATGTCACAACCATTGTCAGACTCTAGCCCTTGATTCTTCTTGTCATCTACTTCTTCCACATCTTTTCAATTTTGCTAAATGGTTCTGGGCAGAACTTCTTAAATTGTGGGTCATGACCCCATGTGGAGTTGCAACCCACAGTTTAAGAAGTGTTGAAGAGTGGGAAAGTAGAAAAAAGGAAGCCCTGCTCTAGAGGAGAACACATGCTAAAAAGCTCATTGGTAGATATATAATCTTAATTAGGTGTTCATTACTACAAGGACATTTTTTTTCCCCTCCTCACTAATTGGTTCTCTATCCTACTCCCCAGAACCTCTTCCAACCGTTTTCTTTTTAAAAATCTCTTAGCAGATTCTCATGTGAGAACTTCATTTCTTTAATAAAAAAAAAAAGTAGGACAACTCCTTATTATCTTCCTTTTGTCTCCTAGTCTTTATCCTAAAACTTTTTGACAACATCCCTTTATCTTTCCCCTTTCACAGAATCTCCAATGAGGTAGCTCTTTGCCTTACCAATGTCAGCTACTCTATGTGTGTCCTTGTTTCCTTTCTCCTTCCAAAGTCACTAGCATGTTGTCTTACCAATACCCCACAACAATCATTAATCTTTCCCTATCTACTGATGCCTTATTTACTGCCTTTAAACTTGACTCTCTCCCATCCTAAAAAAAACAAAAACAATCCTCATCCTGCTAAAATAAAAACTCTTCAACAATCTTCACTAGACCCTACAATCCACACAATTTATTGTCATATAGCCATATAGTCTGTATTGTCATATGCACATTGCCTCTCTTATCCCTCACTCTTGACTGTCTGGATTCAACTCTCACCACTAAAATGAAACCATTATCTTAACAACTAACCAATGATCTCTTCATTGAAAAATTCTCTTTCTGTCTCTCTCTCTGTTTCTCTCTGTCTCTCTCTCTCTGTCTCTGCCTCTGTCTCTGTCTCTCTCTCTGTCTCACTCTGTCTCTGTCTCTCCCTCTGTCTCTCTCTCTCT
>CM053583.1:214091817-214112696 GCA_028627135.1 Pseudochirops cupreus
CCGCTTCCAGTCAGCACCGCAGGGAGACTAGCTTGGTTCTGGCGTTCTCTTGCTCCACCCCTTCCTGCTACATCAGCAAGCTCAAGGGGCGTGGAAGATCTTCAAATCCCAGTATCGTTACACATAGCCAATGCAATCAAGATTAGGAGGGAAGCAGAAAATTTAGAAAGAATTTTTAGAACTGGTATCTCCAAATAAAAAAGCTTCATTTCTAAATTATATGGAGAACTGAGTCAAGTTTATAAGAATACAAGTCATTCACCAATTGCTAAATGGTCAAAATATATGAACAGACAGTTTTCAGAGGAGGAGATTAAAGCTATCTATAGTCATATGAAAAATGCTCTAAATCACTATTGATTAGAGAAAGGCAAATCAAAACAACCCTGGCTATCACATCACAGCTATCACATTAGTTAACATGACAAAACAGGAAAATGATAAATGCTAGAGAAGATGTATGAAAATTGTTTGTGGAGTTGTGAACTGATCTGACCATTGTGGAGAGCAATTTTGAACTATGCCCAAAGGCCCATAAAAATGGGAATACCCTTTGACCCAGTCATACTACTTCTAAGGTTGTATTCCAAAGAGATCATAAAAAATGGGAAAAAGCACCTACATGTACAAAAATATTTATAGTGGCTCTTTTTGTGGTGGCAAAGAATTCTTAGGGTTAGGGAAACTGAGGGGATTCCCATTAATTGTGGAATGACTGAATCAATTGTGATATATAAATGTAATGGAATGCTATTGTGTAATAAGAAATGATGAGCAGACAGACTTCTGAATAACCTGGAAAGACTTATATGAACTGATGCCGAGTGAAATGAGAAGAACCAGGAGAATATTGCACACAGTAACAACCACAATATATGATGACCGATTTTGATAGACTTAGCTCTTCTCAGCAATATAAGGATCTAAAACAGCTCCAAAGCACTCATGACAGAAAATGCTATCCATATCCAGAGACAGAACTTTGGAGTTTGAATGGAAAAGGAAGCGTACCATTTGCTCTCAATTTCTTTTGTTGTTTTGTTTTGTTTCTTCTTTCTTGTGGTTCCTCTCATTAGTTCTAATTCTTCTTTTCCTCATGCCTAATGTGAAAGTATGTTTGAAATGAATGCATAAGTAGAGCTTATGTCAGATTGTATGCCATCTTAGAGAGGAGGGAGGAGAAGGGGAGACAATTTGAAATTCAAAATCTCGTGGAAATAAATGTTGAAAATGAAAAATAAATAAATTAATTAAAAAAAAAGACTTTCTCCAACCAGATAATTCTTTGAGGTTGTTGATATCAAGAAGACATTCTTTCCCTCAAGCTGAATAGCTAAGAGAATATAAGGGAGCATACAACCTAGGCTTTTGTGCATCTTCTATAAAAACTGAGATAGGGATGAGCAGATAGAATGTTGGACTTGGACCCAGAAAGATCTGAGTTTAAATACTGCCTCATACACTTTTGAGCTATGTGAAGTTATATGAGTCACTTAACTTTTCTCTGTCTCAATTTACTCATCAATACATATGGAAAAAATAGACACACCCACCTCATGAAATTTCTTTTAAAGATCAAATTAGATAATATATTTAAAGTGCTTTGTAAACTTAAAGTGTCAAATGAAATGAAGTTACAATGGTATATGTAACTGTTAGGAACTGAATCTGTAATTGCATTGATATAAGGAACTTCAGGTTAGGACAATGGTTGAACCAATCTAAGTCCGCAATTTCTATTCAATTCATCATCTTAGAGAATTGCCTAGACCACTGAAAATGACTTCCCCAGTGTCACACAGCTATGATGTGTCTGACTCAGGACTTGAACTCAGAGTTTCCAGGTTGACTGTACCTTCTGCCACCTCCAATCAATGTTAGCTATTGTTATTATTAGTTATTATTCTCCGTGAAAATTCCCTTCAAAGTAAAAACGTATATACAAGATAGTCAATCTCACTATCATTAACTCCCTGCTTGCAAATGCTGTTGATTTCTGGTTGTCCTCTCTCTTAGGAGGAAAAAAAAATAGTCTAACACTATCCAGAATCAAAATGACTTAACAGTTTTTAGTGGAATTTGTGCTCTTTGGCCTTCCTTCTTTTTCTCTTCCATCATGTTTGTATGAGTCAGGTGACTTAGCAACATCAGCAAAGTTCTTAATAAATTTGTGATAACTTATTTTTTTTAAAAGGCCTAGGATCACAAATTTCTGTGGATATGAGTCTTTCAAACTATCTTCTCTATATCATTGCTATTATCTCTTTGAGATTGTTTGTAGTTGACATACTTGATAGAGTTCTGTCAGCTAGTTGATTGAGACCTTCTTATTCTGGATCATCTAGAACTTTCATCAGTCTCTTCTCAACTTCTAGTGTCATGAATAAAAAAAAATGGTTTTAATGTCAATGGAATCTGAAGATCTTCCATGCCCCTTTGTATTGGCAAGTAATCAAGTACTTAGCGCCTTGTTTCAAGTTAACACCTTGTTTAAGCTATTTAAGAACACAGAAGTAGTTAACACCTTTGAAAGAAGTTGCTGGTATAACAGGAAGTGGCAGAATAGGTAGGAGCTAAGGCATATATAAGGAAAAGCCCCAGCTGGGAATGGCAAAAATTTCCTGGGGTAAGGATCTAGAGGCTGGAACTTCTGCTGAAACCTTTCTTCTGTTGAGACCTCTCCTTTGGGAATTTCTGCTGTGAACTTCCAAGAACCAGGCTGAGGAGCTACTGTGAGTGAGAGAGGAGGATCCCTGCTTGAAGGGAGCCTGTTCTGTTGTGAAGGTTTAGGAATGTGGGTGTTCACTACATTAACCATGTATACCAACTTCATGGCTACTGTAATGACTTTGGCTTTCTGGTTCTGGGACTCGGCTTTCTGGTATTTGAATAAAGGCTTTGGTTCCACCCTCCATGTGGAGAATCTGCTACATTTTGTGATTCACAATTGTACCAGCATATTCATAACCAATAGCATTGGTATAGGTTCCTTATCCCAACACCATATACCAACACCATGGGTGTTGTGAAAATTGCATTATTATTACAACAGTAAGCTCACTTATGTATACCAGTACTTTCAGGTCATTCATTTCTCCAACAGACTCCTCCACTGGCCATTGTAAAGGAGAAGGTGCAACCAAAATGCTATGTGGCATGCATTCAAATTAGAGAAATCCGTCTGGGCAGATTCCCATTTTCTTGTGCCAATAAGCATCTGATAGTGTCCACTGCATGACTCTAACACTGGGACCCACTACCTAGTCTAGAGTAATCTTGAAACTTTGGCGTATTAGTCCAGGTTAGTTGTCTTGTTTAAAGTTCAATAATCCACAGCCAGATGCCAATTAGTGTATATAACAAAACTTTTGAAATAATTGCATTATTTCAGCTTACATTCATACTTTCATTGGTCTGGAATGAAGGACCATAGTTTATATAAATATAACTTCAAACAGCGTAAATTTGAAATATGGGGGCATTTCAGGGAATTCGTTGTTTGTATCAACTGGGACTATATACGTTGATATCTCCCTATTCTTCTAAAGCACTACTTTAGTTGACTATGGTGGCTTCTGTCTTTGTGAGTGTGTGTGTGTGTATGTGTGTGATTTTTGCTGTTGGCCAATAGTTTTGAAATCTAGTATCAATCAATTAAACAATACACATTTATTAAGCACCCACAATGTGTGACTGGGGTTTCTTCACTAGGCCACAAATACTAAATTTTCTATGTATAAAACTTTTGACATAGATCTAACCACTTATAATTTGTAGGAGAAAATATTAAGGTACTAAGTACCCCCTGAGCACTCCTGATCAGTTCTCAGGTCATTTCCTCATTACACTAAATATATATATATACATACATGTATATGTATATGTATATGTATATATATATGTATATATATATGTATATATATAAATATATACATATATATATACACATACACACACATATTATATATTCTCAACTGCTCAAAGCTTCTTTTATTCATGCAGTTCGGCTAAAAGAAAAGATCATTATATATAACAATGTAATGCAAATTTAAAGCACATGATTGACATATTCCAATCAGGAAAAGACTTCCAAACATAGTTTTTATTGTTTGCTCCTCTTTTTCAATGAATGTCTTATCACTAATGATTATGTTTCTTCAACAGACTTCCAGAAAATGTAACTCAATTCTTGAGGGACCTAAGACACCCCCCCCTTCCCTTCGGAATATTTCAAAGCACATAAAAAAAAGTTTCAAACAAATAAAATGCCATCCTCACATTCAACCAAAAGTTGACTGTTACATCTCTTCATCACAGTTGTTACTTTTCTGAGGTGAGCCACTTTAATAATAATGATAATATTAAAAACATGGAATATTTCTCTATACATTAGCTATTTTGAGCTCCACAATGGCCCTGCATGGTAAGTAATATGAGTATTTCTGTTCCATTTAAAAATTAAAGTAATTTATATGCCAGAGTAATTCAAAGTCACATAGATAATGAGTGGCCAGGATTCAAACCCAGCTATTCTGATTCTAAGTCTTGCTCTTTCAGTGAATACGTACATTACTCTCTCTTATTCTTATGATTCATAATAATGGTAGAAAATGTCACGCACAAAAACATCTTAAGGTTTAAGGAGAAGAAAAAATTAATGAAAACCAAACTCAAAGTGATTTTTTGACTCTGCTACACTAGATTGTTCCCTAAAACTTGGATTATTTCCCATTTTAAATTTACATTATCTTCAACCTTTCAGTCTATATGAGGTAATAGTGTCAGTTTCTAAATGAATTTGAATTTGGTCTTCTGCAAGATAGCCTCTGGTAATAATATTAGCCACAATAATCATAGTATTTTTATATTGCTTTAAGGTTTGCAACACATTCTCCAAAATGTATTTTATTTTGTCCCTTGCCATAACCCTTAAAGTAGTTGCTATTATCATGCCCATTTTACATATGAGCAAACTGACAGAAAGAGCATAAGTGACTTGCCCATGGTGACACAGCTAATAAGTGTTTGAAGGAGAGTTTGAGCTCATCTTCCTGACCCCAGGTGTATATTTGCATACATTGCCCTGCTAAGTTATTCTACATTAAAAGTATTACCAGTATCTTACCTTTTTGTATCTTTTATCTTCATCTAATGATTTTAACTTTTGGCAATAACAATGGAGACCCTACTGATTTTAGTATGTTTCTTTCTAAATTTAAACCGCCTTCTGGCTTGATTATCTTCAAGGCATTTACATATAGCTTTCTCTCTGTTCATTAAATTAAATAAATCTCTTATGATTTAGATCCCAAACTCTGTTGTGGTTACGTCTCCAAGTCCCAGATATTTTGTAAGCTTTTCCTCAATGCTCTGCCCTCCCCCTTCTTCCCTTCATGATTTTCCCTCCAAATGACTCCTGTCCACTCAATTCTGGACCATCTATCATATCCATTTTAATAGAGACAACTCAGGAACAAAGATAAAATTGGAAATAATTTTAATTATTGAAATTTCCATGAACATACCACCATACTAATAAATAATAGTGCATACCATGCAAACCTGTCTATATACAGTCAGATCAGAGTATACATGAATTTAATATGTGAATTTAAAGGGAAAACTTTTCCTTATAATAATAGTTATATGAAAACCTTCATTTCCCCTGTGATGATGAAATATTTCCTTTAAATAATCCTAGCTCAGAACTGGATAGTGCCTGATTTGTGATCTTGGAAGTGTATTGAATGATAGAAGGAATTCCACAGTGTGTGACCAGCACACAAAGGCATCTCTGCTCTGTACAACCTGCCTTGCAATTTTACATTTCTTTGACCATTACTAATCGCCATAAAGCTGTAAAGAAATCAGGAACAAAATGACATCTGTAGAGCCGTGGCAATGAATTCCAATTGAATATCTTTATTCCCTTATGTCTCTTTCATCTTGTCTGGGATTCCTGTGTTGAAGCACGACTTAAAATTGCAATTTTTAATTTTTTTTTTGGTGACTCTACCATTTTATTCATTCTTGAAGTGAGGGAAATCCAAACTGCAATGCTGAAATGCTTGATTTGAAGTGATTTGAAGTAGTAGATATTAATGGCGTGTAAAGAGCCCAGAACCAGCATAGTTTTAAATGTCTTTTTATTGAATCATTTGGGCTTCATTTTGGAGGAGAATATTCCTTTTTCCATTTTTGTCATACAGTTCCTTCCCCTCCCATCAAATCTCCAATATTCTTAGCTTGATAAATGTATTCTGATGTTTTGCCTACTCTGCTTTAATGAAAACTGTGTGTGTGTGTGTGTGTGTGTGTGTGTGTGTGTGTGTGTGCATTCTACAACTGATCTAGGATATTCCAAATACCATACTGTTTTAGTCTCTTCGTTGACAGATAATTTAATACATATAAGATGTTTTTAAAGTGTGACTGTACTGTTTAGGGAATAGGAAAAATGGGGTTTATTTTGTACACCCTTTCTCTATACTTTTGAGTCTTATTATCAAACAAAGCAGACCTCTTACTTAATATTTATAGCAAGTGTGGAGAGGCACTAAGATTTCTTACTTCACAAAAGCTCTTCCAGGGAAAAATGTAGGAAGCTTTATTTCATCGAACTCCAAACACAGAAGCTACAAATCTGCCTCACTTGCCATCCTGAAATATGTATATTTTATCATATGCTGTTTATTTAATTCCTTGTTGCTTCAGCTGGTGTGTTATTCAGGTTTGTTCACCTCAAGCAGATGTTTTGCTTCCTGAAGGCAGAAATTCTGTATGGATGGAGTCCAGACTAATACCACGTGTGTGGGACTGAGAATTTGTTGTTGTTGTTGTTAGTGATGAAAATGAAAAAGGGTTTTCTCTTCCACTCCCTCCTTTTTTTTCTCTACCCCCAACTCCAACATACAAATAGACATGAAAGCAGCTGGGATGTGGGAAAACTCCAAGGATGTTTTGCCAAATAGTTTATCCTTAATTTCTGAGTCCATGTGAATTTTGGAGAAAATCTAAACCATCTGTTTCTTATTTGGTTATATTTAATGCATCACAACTTTGCTTAAGAACTACAATGTGTGGTTTCATAAAATTCCTTTTCTTTGTGTGCTCCGTAAGCCCTTTTCCCCTTCTCCCGCTTCCCTTTGATCCAAGAAGTTTCATCCTTGCCATGAGTTAGAATTACTCAAACTTTAGATCAGGCTTTAAAAATAAAGTCCCAATAGTTTCAGCATGCTCTTGCTTGCTTCCATCTTTGATCTAGGTATAGAAAGAAAGGGTGTTGCTTTATCAAAGAGATATGGAGGTCTGTTTCAAGATTCACAATTCCTAACTGGTTCCTAGATCATGACCTATAATTTTAAGCTTGTAGAAGGAAAACAAGAACAAAAACAAAAACAAAAAGCTAGGTCCAAGAGCTATTTTACAAATATTGCTGTTATTCAGTCACTTTTCAGTTACTTCCAACTCTTCATGACCCCATTTGGGGTTTTCTTTGCAATGATACAAGTGGTTTGCTATTTCCTTCTCTACCTCATTTTGCAGATGAGGACACTGAGGCAAACCAGGTTTAAGGGACTTTTCCAGGGTCACACAGCTACTAAAAGTCTGAGGTTGAATTTGAACTTAGGTCTTCCTGACTCAAGGTTCAGTGCTTAGGTGTCACCCTACTTTGTAAATACATGGTGCTGTTTTATTGGTACCATTGCTATCTTGTCCAGGATTTACTTCCATGATGAGGACTCACTTTTGGTAACAATAAAAATAAACCATACATAGTTTTGTGAAGAAGTAGTTTAAGAACATCCAGCCTTCTTAGCTTTTCTGTATTCTATACAGTATAATTTTAAACAATGGAAAGTTTAGTACTTCTTGTAATGTCTTCAGACTAACTTTTTAAAATTTGTTTCTGTAATAATCAACATATACTTACTAAAAAGTTCAAGGGACTATGTGCAGGAGTGATTATAAATATATCCACATTCCCCTTAACAATAATGCCTTGCTTCAGATTATCTCCAAATTGCTGTACATGTGTCATAATTGTACTTGTTGTACTCTATCGACACTGTTTGCTTGCAGGTGATCTTTCCCATTAGACTGTAAGCTCCTTGAAGGGAGAAACTATTTCTGCCTTTCTTTATATCCTCAGTGCTTAGCATATTCCACATAGAAAACACAATAAAAGCTTGTTAACTCTTAACTAACTTTAAAAAGGGATATTAGTACCTGTCTTGCCTATCTCAGAAATTATTGTGAGCATCAAATGTGATTTTATCTATTTACACATATAAAAAATTAGTGTACTCGTATGTGTGTATATGCATGTAGGAGTGGTGTGGGTGCTGTTCATGTTAAGTTATGTGTGATTACATGAATCTGTCTTTTGTATGACTTGTACAGAAGAGTAAAGGAAGAAGTTGATCCCTGCCAGGAAGGATTCAGGAGATTGGCACCAGCGGCTTGTCTCTACTCTTCTAAAAGAAAGGGTATTGGGCTAACATTATTTATACACATGTATGTATGTATGTATGCATGTGTGCATATCTGTGTGTGAATCTACCTAAATAATGTTAGTCTAGAGAGGAATGATCTTTTGGGTTCAAGTTATGGGCTTGACTGTAATCTCTAAATGAGGAAGGAGATTCTCAAGCTTTGTATCCAAGGTTTGCTTCCATTTCTACTAAATTGCAGTTCAACAAGAACTACATGCAATGAAAAGCAAAGAAATGATACAAGCCAAGAACAATCAGAAATTAGAAAAAGTATACAAGTGAGAATATATCTGAAAATATAAAGAGTGAATGAGCACTCATGTTGGGAACAACATATCTCAGATCAACTAAGAAAGGATCTTCTCACTCACTCAAAGGGAAATTCCCTGAAGTCACTTTCAGTAAACTGGGGACAGGGAGATTATTGAGGTGCCAACTCCTCTACGTTTCAAATTCTTTTCTCATCAGGACCTCTCCTTGAAAAGAACAACACATCTCCTCTCTTGAAACTTCAAAACAGAAGATCAGTTCTTGCCTCTCATAGCCTTGGGGAACTGAGTAATCAATGAAAAGTGCCTTATACAAATAAGCTTTGAGCCATAGACTTCCTTCCTTCCTTCCTTGCTACCTTCCTTCCTTGCTTCCTTACTCCTTCCCTCCCTCCCTCTCTTTCTTTCTTCCTTCCTTCCTTTCTTTCTTTCTTCCTTTCTTCCTTCCTTCCTTTCTTTCTCTTTCTTTCTTTTTTTCTTTCTTTCTTTCTTTCTTTCTTTCTTTCTTTTCTTTCTCACAGCTAAGAAATTATCAGAACTCTGTGCTGAATTCATGTTTTCTGACTCCAGTTTCAGTATTCTTTGCATTTCCCCAAGCTACTCCTTTGTTAAAAGAAGAGGTTGGGTTAGATGAACCTAAGGCCATTTCTAACATCATGGTTCCATGCTCTCTTCTGATGATTTGCTTGCCTTTTTCTCACTGCATTTTACCCAATTAAACCTCAGTTCAGTTTTTCCTTACACCATTAATACCATCTCTCCTCATGTTATTGCACACTTTAACTATTGTGGCTTTCTTTCTATCATTCATTAAGGTCAAATTCTTTTCATGCTGTTAAAAAAAGTCTCCTGATATAGAACTTGTATAGATGAAAAAAGGGAAATAATTTTTAAGTAATATTAGAAATCATATATAGCACTGAATGGGACAAAAAATGTAGAATGGAGCAGGGAAATAGAGGCTTGTTCTGCTTTTAGAAAATGTCTTAAGGGGATAATTCTACTTTTAAAATGGTCACACTGGCCCTTCTTGTAATAAAGATCTCTGCCTCTTCCTCCACAATGTATTTTATTTTAATTTCATGAATGGCTCTGCATTTGGATGAATTTCCTTTACTTGCTAGTTCATTGCTTTGTTAGCCATTATTTAGAGGCTGCAAAATCCTTCAATGGATAAATAGTAATGGAGGCTAACTAGCCCCAAAATCTTAAGTTTTACAATTCTCAATCCATGTTAACCTAAACTTGATTGCCCTAAGGAAATATGAACTAAACATTTATCTGAGTCTTAAATTTCTCCAGTACAATCAGATGCAAAAGTAACCAGGTAGGTTTTTAAGGAGAAGTTGTTGGACAGTGGTATTTTATCAGACAAATCACAGCCACGTTTTGAACATTTTGATGATATTTTTTAACCAGTTAGTTCTTTTAGATTTTGTTTCTGTTATTGAAAATAATGCTTAAAATTATTGAAAATTTACTCTGTCATGAACTGGGAGGTGTAGATCAATCATTGAATTAGACATCAGCAGATATGGATTTTGTCCCAATTGCCACCAGTCTTGTGATATTGGATTAATTCCCCTCCTTAGGTCTCAGTTTTCTCATGTATTAAATGATGGAGTTGGAGTAGCTGATCAACCACTCAAATCTGACTTTAAATACTAAATAGTAATAAGATCACCACAAATATTCTCATTGACTAAAAACCTAGTCCTTTCCCTCAGGGAGTTATTGTACTAATGAGCAAGACCACACAAAACCAGCTATGTACATTTATGCATGTAATTTGTTTGAGGTCTTCCTCTGTAATTTCTCTATTTCAATTTCAATTTCCCTGCTTGACAATGATGAGTAAATAGTATTCTGACTCTTTAAGAAGACTGATTCAGGGTTATGAGTGAAAATGAAACCAATGCTAAAAATAGTGATCAGTGATTGTAGTCTTTGAGAAGAATCCAAGTCTAAAATGAAAGGAGGGAAAAAGAAAATGTTTAAGATGAAGATAAGTTTCTTAATTATTGAGCAAGATTTTCAGAAAGGAGAGAAGAAGGGGTGGGTAGAACTGGATTGAGATTTTAGGAGTTAGGGATAAGGGGTATTAGAGTCAAAAAGAGGGCAGTTCACGATAGGGAACACATTGTGTGCTTCAACAGTTTTGTTCCTTACAATGACATTGACTTGTTTTCTGTTCTTTCTTTCACCGTAAAAACATATTTTCCTTGTTTATTTCTTTTAATGTCACAAAACATTTTTTTTACTTTGATAGAATAATTGAATCTCCTATTTTTTTTCACCTGATGCATAATAAATTTTGTTCCAAGCTTTCATTTTAGATATGTTTCTTACAAACAACAGATTGCAGGTTTCTTTGTTTTTAGTTAGCCTATTATTCTCTTTCATTTAATTGGAGTGTTTAATCCATTCACTTTTAAAATTATAATAGAAACTTTTTTTCCATTTGTCTCTAGATATTTTTTTTTGTTCATCTTTTAAGGCAATAATTATTCCTCTGATTAGTTTTGTTCAGTCTGTTTTGCTAAAACCTCTTCCCCATGAGCTTCCTAACTATCATCACCCCCTCTGTTAGTCAAATCTTTCTGTAGTTTCAGTGTTTATTAGCTCATTGATTTGCTTTAAAAAAATTTTTTTACATAGTTTTTAAATTCTTGCCTTAATTTCTCCCCATTATTTTCCCTTCTCAGTTAAATGGCTAGTTCAAAATCTCTTCTTCTCTCTTCCCTCCAATTTCTTTTATTTATTTTTCTGTGTCTTCCTCTAAAATGATTTTGGTGCCTTCTTCTACTTATTTACTCTCCATCTATTGTGAACTTTTTAGTTATTCCTTCTGTAATATCTTCCTCAAAGAAGCAAAGCTCCTGCAATGCTGTTAGATTTATCTCTTTTAACCAATTTCTATGTATTGCTTTGGCATTTCTTGCCTCTTTGTCCCTTGATCATGTTCAGATATATCAATTCATGAAGGAAATGCTGAAGTAGACACTTATCCTCTAGTTTTCACCCCCATTTAGGCTGTATTATTGACTCGTCTCCAAAGGACTTTCTCTACCATGTGATAGCAACTTCTTTACCCTGGAAGCTTACTCTAGCATTGGACAAATTTTTACATGGGAAGTATTCCTTACTGTTGAGGGCTCACTTTCTTATTCACTGGTTGCTCCCAGAAATGTCAATTTAAGGAAAAGGACCAGGCCAAGGTATATTCGTCCTTCCTCTGGCTGCACTGTACTCTCATCTCCATAATATTTTATGATACCACTCAATCTGGGTACCTTGTCCTGGCCTTCTCCCACCATTATTTTTTTACTCCTCCCCAATCTTTTACTCTTCTTCCTTTAAAGCGTAAAGCTCCCTTTCTGTGGTTCACATATTAGGATGTAAATTCATTGAGAAAAAGTATTGTCTTTCTATTTATTTTTGTAGTTCCGGCAGTTAGCACAGGATTTGACATGTAGTAACCATTTAATAAATGTTTGTTGACCAACTGATGGTACAAATGATCCTGAATCACAAACTCAGCACAATTCTACCCTTCGTTCTCATTATTATTTGTTTCTTTTCTATTTGCCATAGAATCTCCTTTCTAGGACCAAGTCCTCTCATGCTTTTGGGTGCTAGAATCTTTCGCTGTTACATATAAAGAAAAACACAACAAAACTAGTATTCATTTATTTAAAATTTAAGTTCCAAGGTGCAGAGTCATGATGGCAGCTTAAAAGCAGGAAAACGCCTTGGCTCCCCCCATAACCACCTCAAATATCTATAAAATATGACTCTAAACAAATTTGAGAGCTCCAGAACCCACAAAATGACATAGAAACAAATCTCTCGCTGAAGGCAGCCAGTAGGTGGACAGGAAGGGTTCATAGCAGCTTGCTGGGAACAGAGCAAAGCCTGGCATGAACCCATGTTTTTAGCCCCAGGGCAGCTAGGAACAGCTACTGCTGGAGCATTTGGGAGAATTATCAACCCATAAATGCCAAAGACAAAGTGAAAGGTCAGTAGAACTTGGCTGAATTTGGGGGGGATGGAGGAACAGGTCCGGCCCTCTGCCCCCAGAACCAGAAGTAGCTGAAGCAGCAGCCATGCAGCCACCTCCACATGGCTGCTTCAGAGCTCTCAGTCTGAAGATTTCAAGAGGGCCAAGTGACCATTCAGAGGCTAAGTGCTGTTCCCTGAACCTACCTGGATCAGGATTGTGGTCTTGGGGGGTAGTCCTGAGGTGTGTGACGAGTGAGCCAAAGCTGGTGGGGGCTGGAGAGATGGCCTCCTAATAGCTTCAGAAGCTGTGAAAACCCCAGCAATTTGGAACAAAGCTCTCCTCTCTGGAAGCAGAGTTCTACTGCTGCAAAGAACTCAAAAGCCAAGTTAATTGATTGGCAACATGAGCAGGCAAAGGAAGCAAAGCAAACACAGCAATCCAAATTTAGATCCCTTTTTTGGGGACAAAAAGGATGAAAGCATGGAACAGGAGGAAGACAACACAGCCAGAACTCCTGCACCAAAAGCTTCCACAAAAAGGATAAACTGGTTATAGGCCATAGAGGAGCTTAAGAAGGATTTTGAAAAGAAAATAAGAGAAGTGGAGGAAAAATTGGGAAAAGAAAGGAGAATGATGCAAGAAAATCTTGAAAAGAGAGTCAACAACCTGACTGAAGAAAATAGCATCTTAAAAAATAGACTAACTCAAATGGCAAAAGTAGCCCAAAAAACCAATGAAGAGAATGCCTTAAAAAGTCAAATTTGCCAGATGGAAAAAATCTCAAAATCTCACTGAAGAGAATAATTCCTTCAGAATTAGATTGGAGCAAATAGAAGTGAATTACTTTATGAGAAATCAAGACACTATTAAACAGATCCAAATAAATGAAAAAAATAGAAGGGAATGTGAAATATCTCATTGAAAAAAAAATAGATCCAGGAGAGATGATTGAAAAATTATTGGACTACTTGAAAGCCATGATCAAAAAAAGAACCTAGAAATCATCCTTCCAGAAATTCTCAAGGAAAATTTCTCTGATATTTTAGAACCAGAGAACAAAATAGAAATTGAAAGAATTCAACAAACACCTCTTGAAAAAGATTCCAAAAAGAAAACTCCTAGAAATGTTACAGCCAGGTTCTAGAGTCCCAAGAGCAAGGAGAAAATATTGCAAGCTTCTAAGAAGAAACAATGTGAATATTGTGGAAACACAATCAGGATAACACAGGATCTAGCAGCTTCTACATTAAGGGATAGAAGGGCCTGGAATATAATATTCCAGAGATCAAAGGAGCTAGGTTTAAACCAAGAATCACCCATCCAGCAAAATTGAATATAATGTTTCAGGGGAAAATATGGTCATTCAATGAAGTGGAGGACTTTCAAGCATTCTTGATGAAAAAAAAAAAAACGGAGCAGAATAAAAAGTTTGACATTCAAATACAAGAAGCATGAGAAGGTGAACAAGGAAAAGAAACCATAAGGAACTTATCAAAATTGAACTATTTACATGCCTTCATGGAAAAACATCAATTGCAACTTATGAAACTTTTTTCAGTATGAGTATAGTTGAAGGGAATATAAATGAATATACATATGTATACATACACATATGTCTACATAGGAGGGTATATATGAATATGAATACATATGTGATTGTATACATATATCTATATATATATATACATATATATATGTGTGTGTGTGTGTGTGTGTGTGTGTGTGTACAGGTATACATAGACAGAGGGCACAGGATCAATTGAATAGGAAGGGATGATATTTAAAAGGTGACATTGAGAAGTGGGAGAGGAATATTATGACAGGAGATAGGGAGAGACAGAATGGGGTTAATTATCTTATACAGAAGAGGAAAGGGATAACTGTTACAATGAAAGGGAAGAACAGGAAGGCAAAGGGAATACATCAACCTTACTCTCATTGAATTTGGCTTAAAGAGGGAATGGCATACACTTTAAATTGGGTATCTTGTCCTACAGGAGAATAGGGGTGAAGGGGATGAGAGGGGGGATGATGGATGGGAGGGCAGATGGGGGGACAGGCTTGTTAGAAGCACATACTTTTGTAAGGGGAGAGGGACAAAGTAAAGAATAGAACAAGTGTGGAGGCAGGATAGGATGGAGGGAAATACAGTTAGTCTTTCACAATATGTCCATTGTGGAGATGTTTTACGTAACTACACATATATGGCCTGTACTGAATTTCTTGTCTTTCCAGTGGGGGTGGGTGATGAGGGAGGAAGGGAAAGAATCTATATAATAAAATTAATAATATATTATTATTATTAATATTATCTACAAGCAATTTGGAAATAAGATATACAGTCACTGGGTAGAGAGATCCGTCTTGCTGTACCTAAAAGTCAGAGGGATGATGGGTGAGGATACAGGAGAGAGCAGATTTGGTTAGGGGGTATATAGTAGGATCACTGCTTTTGGGTGGTGGGTAGGGGAAAGACAGGGAGAAAATTTGTAACTCAAAATCTTGTGGAAATGAAATATGTAAACTAAAAATAAACAAAAGTTAATTAAAAAAAAAGTTCCAAATTTTCCCCTTCCATCCACCCCATACCTCTACTTAAGAAGGCAAGCAATTTGATATGGAGTATACATGTAGAATCTTACAAAATATTTCCATGTTAGCCATGTCAGAAAAGAAAACAGAACAAAAAACAACCCAAAAGAATAATAAAGGCTTTTTAAAAAAAATATGTTCTAATCTGCATTAAGACTCTACTAGTTCTTTCTCTGGAGGGGGATAGCATTTTTCATCATAAGTCCTTTGGATCATTGCATTGCTAAGAATAGCTAAGCCATTCACAGTTAATCAAAACACAATGTTGCTGTTACAATACACAATATCTATTTCTTCTGCTTGGTTCACTTTGCATTGGTTCATGTAAGCCTTCTCATTTTTTTTTCTGAAACCATCCTGCTCATCATTTGTTATAGGACAATAGTATTCTTTCACAATCGTATGCTGAAATTTCTTCAGTCATTCCCCATTAGATGACCATCCTCTCAATTTCCAATTATTTGTAACCCTAAAAAATCCATATATAAACATTTTACACAAATAAGTCCTCCTTTTTCTTTGATCTCTTTGTGATGTAGATTTAGTAGTGGTATTGCTAAATCAATGAGTATGCACAGTTTTATAGGCTTTTGGGCATAGTTCCAAATTGTTCCAGAATAGTTAGGTCAGTTCACAACTCCATTAATGGTACATTCACGTCCCGATTTTCCTATATTCCCTCCAACATTTATCATTTTTCTTTCATATTGTTATATCATATTATATCATATCATTTTTCTGTCATATTAGCCAATCTGATCAGTGGGATGTGGTACCTAAGAGATGTTTTAATTATTAGCAATTTAATTTATTAATTAATGGCAATTTAAAGCATTTTATATGACAATAGATATCTTTGATTTCTTCATCTGAAAAATGCCTGTTCCTGTCATTTGACACAGGTCTCTGTATATTTGAAAAATAAGGTCTTTATCAGATAAACATGCTGTATTTTCCCACCATTTCATGGTTCACCTATAATTTTGGCAGAATTAGTTTTGTCTGTGCAAAAACTTTGTAATTTGATCTTATGAAAATTATCCATTTTATATCCTGTAGTTCCCCCTATCTTTTACTTGGTCATAAATTCTTCCCTTATCCATAAATCTGAGGTAAAATATTCCATATTTCCCGAATTTCCTTATAATATCAGATGATAGGATTTTACATTGGACTTAAAGGAACCCAGGGAGATCAGTAGTTGGAATAGAGGAGAGAGAACACTCCAGGCATGGAGGATATCTAGGGAAAATGCCTGCATACAAGAGATGGAGTATCTTGTTTGTGGAATGACCAGGAAGCCACCATCACTGGATCATAGTATATGTTCCAACAACCTGATTTGCCTCTTTTGCAGTTTCTTAGTTTCTTAGTCAACTAAACTCATGAAAAGTGTCATACACTGCATTCAGGGTACTTCTGACTTGGAAGATTTCTGAAGTCCCTTAGTGTTACCATATTCTTCACCATGTGGCAGGTAGGTGGCACAGTAGATAAAATGCCAGACATGGAGACAGAAAGATTCATCTTCATGAGTTCAAATGTGACCTGAGACATTTTCTATCTTTATGATCCTAGGTAAATCACTTAACACCATTACCTTCAATTTCCATATCTTTAAAATGATCTGTAGAAAGAAGTGCCAAACCACTCTAATATCTTAGCCAAGAAAACCTCGTTAGGTCACAAAATGTTGGACTGATTCCTTTCCATATACTGTCCATATGATTTCCATATGGAGATGAGAAAGGGCATGTCCAGACAACCTAAGAGTCATGTACCGCCTCATGCCTATCTAATTGGCTAATATCACAAAAAAGGAAAATGCTAAACTTTGGAGATGTGGGAATATTGTACAAAAATTCATTGTTGCTGGAGTTGTGAACTGATCTAACCATTCTGTGGAACAATTTGGAACTATGACCAAACTATAAAACTGTGTATTATCTTTTAATCCAGCAATACCGCTGCTAAGTCTGTGTCCCAAAGAGATCATAAAAGAAGGAAAAGGATTCACATGTAAAAAAATATTTATAGGAGCTCTTTTTTGTGATAGTCAAAATTGGAAACTGATGGTATGCCAATTAATTGGGGAGTGACTGAAAAAGCTGTGGTATATGAATGCAATGGAATACTATCTTTCTGTAAGAAATGATGAGCAGGCAGATTTCAGACAAACCTAGAAAGACTTATATGAACTGATGCAGAAAGAAGTGAACATAACCAAGATAACATTATATACAGTAAAAGCAATACTGTGTGATGACCAGCTTTGATAGACTTAGCTCTCATCAGCAATGATTTGAGACAATCCCAAAAGACTCATGATGGAAAAATGCTCTCCATACACAGAGAAAAAAACTATGGAGTCTGAATGCAGACAAAAACATATTATTTCCCCTTATTTTTTTTTCCTTTCTCACGGTTTTTCACTTTTTTTCTGATTCTTCCTTTACAACATAACTAATGTGGAAATATGTCTAACAGGATTGTATGAATTTGTGCTATCTTGGGGAAGTAGTAGAGGAGGGAGGACAAAAAACAACAACTGGAATAAAAAAATCTTATAAAAGTGAATGTTGAAAACTAAAAATGATAATAATAGAAGTAAAGTAAAGCTACTTTTGTTAAATGTTCATTGACTGGCAAATACTTCATTTTATCCCAACATGAAACCACAACTAAAAGAGTACTGGCATTATAACCATTTCTAATATATTTTCCTCATTATCCAGGCATTGATTTGATTAGGCTACTACATATATATATATATATATATATGTATATACATATTCACTTCTATGCTTTATGTTCCCAAGGAATTTTTGTGGATCCTTCCATTCCATTATTTAGTACCACGAAGAACGTTGACTGAGTTATAAGAAGGCTGGAGGGTTTGGTCCATGATGTTTCAATTCAGGGATTTTACCATTACTTCTATTTCAGTTTTATTTTCATATTTATGTTATTTTACAAAAGAAATGTCTTACTAGTCGCTCTTGTATTTAACCTCATATGTCATGAAAAATGCTTTGAAGCACCAATAATTAGAGAACTGCAAGTTAAAACAATTCTGAGATACCACCTCATATCTATCAGACTGGCTAACATAACTGAGAAAAAAAATGACAAATGCTGGAGTGGATGTAGGAAAATAGACACACTGATGACATATTAGTGGAGTTGTGAACTAATCCAATTCTTCTGAAGAACAAAGACATACCCAAAGGACTCTAATTCTATATATACATTTTCTTCTTTTATTACCATTAATAGGTCTATACCTCAAGGAAATCAAAAGAAAGGAAACGGACGTACATGTGGCAAATATTTAGCAGCTCCTTTTGTGGTGGTAAAGAATTGGAAATTGAAGGGAGGCCCACCAATTATGGAATCACTGAATAAATTACAGTATATGAATTTAGGACAATACTAGTGTACTTTAAGAAATGGGATAAAGCGTGGCTTCAGAAATAACTGTAAATATTTCCATGAACTGAAGCAGAGTGAAATAAACAAAACCAGGAGAAGAATATATACAGAAACATCAATATTATAAACATAATCAACTGTGAAAAAGAAGTATCTCTAATCAGTACAATGACACACCAGAATTACAAAGGACTCAGGATGAAAAATGCTATCACCTTCCAAATAGACAACTGTTGGACTCAGATTGAGGACTGATCCTATTTTTTCTCTTTATTTTTAAAATTCTCCCTCTGCCTCCCAAAATGGCTGTTGCAGAGATATGTTTTGCATCACTTCGTGTTTATAATGTATATAATAGTGCTTGTTTCTTTGATAGTTAAGCTAGGAGGTAGAGGAAGGGAGAAGATTTAAACCTAAACATAAATAAATTCAAAATTAAGTTTAAAAATGTCATTTTTTCTCATTTTGTTTGTGGGAGGGAAGGAATCCATGATGTATTTATTTACTTACTTTTTTCCCTGTTGTTTGGGACATTTGTGAGTCATATAATTTGCTGACTATGTTGATTTCTGTTAGTTTCTGGCAGCCAAAATACAAATGATTCTCTTTTTCTTTCTCTTTTTCTTTCTGCTATTGTTGTTGCTGCTGTTTTTGACATCCACCTTTTATCAGGTTTGTGATAATGAATTGTACCTGTGGTTTCTTTGCTTTTGGAGATACATGATTCCATTCCGCTCTGTAGATTCTGTGGGCATAGTCTTGCATTACGTGAGTTTCCTTTCCTTTATTTTTGAAGATCTTTCTCTTGGCCCCTTGCTGAATTTGTCAGTAGAATTATGAAATTTAACTACTATTTGTCTCGGAACTTGGAAGTTTGAAAAAAGTTTGTTTTCTGGAGGTGATCGGTAGATTCTTGTCTATTGATTTTTTCCCTTGTATTCAGAAGTTTTAGTCAGTTTCCTTACATTATAGTGTTCAAATTTTTTTGTCATGTTGTACTGAGACCTATGATATTAAAATTGCCTTTATGCATCCTTTCTTCAAGTATGATCACTTTTGTTTTTGTAGAGATGGTTATTTTAATTGCATATGCTTTTTCTACTTCTCAAAATTTTCTCTTCAGAAGAATCAGTTGTTCTTTCTCCTTCTTTTTGAAAAAAGCAAAACAAAACAAAACATGAGTCTATTCTACCAATTACTTCTGCTGTGCACATAATAAAGTTTACCATTTCCATCTTGTATCTTCCATCAAAATTCTTACTTCTCTTTTGAATCATTCACAAACCAGCTGTGAGAACATGGTATCTGAAGCATGTATTCTGTGTAAGTTTTGAGGTTTAAACTCAGGAACGCCAAAAACTGTTGAGGTGGGGTCTCTGCCCACCCTAAAATTGTTGTGGTTTCATGACATGTTGTGGTGGAACCATTTCAAATAATTCAGAGTCGGACCACCTATAATCCAAGTATAGGCATTTATTGAGATTGACGCCTCTCAAGAAGTGGGCTAAGTTCCAAGAAGAACCAGTAGCTTTAGAGAAAGCAAGATGGATTTTATAGGGTATAGACACAATTATAAACAGAAATTTATATAGAATAGAGGAATGTTATTAATATTAAAAAGGCAGGAGGGATTTGCTAAGGAATTAGGTAATAGAAGAGGGGTCCCATCTATGGTTGAGTGGTTAAACATTCTGGTCATTCTGCCCTCCAGCTGGCTAGCATTTGTGGTCCTGTCTGGTTAAGACAGAGAGTTAGGTATTGTGGTCCTGTCTTGGGCTAGATGAATGATGTGATTGTGATTGAATACAAGAACTCACCTGTTTCTGTGGGAATGGGTCTGGGTGGCAGTGATCAGGTAGAGACAGTGGCTAGGTTCTTATCACATGAACACACCTGCTGTTTCTGTGAGAACTAAGAGTTCAGGGACACGCCTGCTGTTCCAGTGAGCTGGGAGGCATATGGAGAAGTTAAGGCATTGATAGTGGGGGGGGGGGGAGAGTAGGTAGGTACAGTGGGCCTGCTGTTCTGTAGGACTGGGCCTATAATGAAGTTAGAATATCGGGGCTGGGGGGCAGCTTTATTAGGATT
>CM053583.1:214112796-214131612 GCA_028627135.1 Pseudochirops cupreus
ACCCCAATAAGGGCCACTGAATGAAAATTTCATTCATTCATTCATTCATTCATTTTTTCTTTCTTTCAATAAGCATTTATTAAATGCCTACTATGTGCCAGATACTGGGCTATGCATTAGGGATACAAAAAGAGTAAAAAAAAAAAACAGTCCCTGCCTCCAAGGAGCTGATACTCTAATGGGAGAGACAACATGCATCATCATCTATAGAAGGCAATATCATGCTTCCAGTCCATCATGCTCATGACCTAGAAATTGTCCTCACTCTTGTCTTGCACCCTTCCTTATCCCCATATTCAATCTGTTGCTGGGGCCTGTATTTATCACTTTGTAACATCTCTTAAATATATATCCTTATCCTACCACCACCATCACCTCTTGCTGCAACCCTGCCACTGCCACCACTCTGTTTCAGGCTCTCATTGCTTCATGGCTGGACTTTTGCAATAGCCTTCTGGTTGGCTTGCTGACCTTAAATTTCTCCCCATCCCAATCCACCCACTGTGCAGCCACCAAAGTGATTTTCCTAAAGTAGAAGTGAGGCCAAAAAGTCAATAAAGCCCTAAGGCTCCCCATTGCCTCCAGGATCAATATTGAATGCTTTGTTTGTCATTTAAAACCTTCATGCTCTTGCCTCCTCCCACTTTTTCATTTTTCTTACACCTTCATATCCATCATATACTCTTTGAGTCAGTGACACTGGGCTCCTGGATATTCCAGGAATAAGACACTCTATCTCTTGGCTTTGGACAGTTCCTTTGGCTTTCTCCAATGCCTGCATTGCTCTCACTCTTCTGCTCTGCCTTTACATTTACCTATTTTTCTTTAATTCTCAATTAAAACCCCATCTTTTACTGGAAGTCTTCCCCAACCCCTCTTGATATTAGCACCTCTTTACATTAATTGTTTCCTATTGACCCTGTGTATAACTTGCTTTGTATATATTTGGGCTTTTTGACTGTTGCTGTCTCCTTCATTAGATTGTAAGGTCCTTGAGGACCAGGACTGTCAATTACCTCTTTTTTGTATCTGTAGTTCTTAGCACAGTGCTTGGCACATTGTAGGTGTGCAATAAATGTTGCTGATTAATTCATCTTCCCAAAACTTTAGGTATTTTAGATTTGAGTCAAAATATTCCAGGAGTTTCCAAGGGAGTTCCATCAGATGCTCCAAGGTATAACATCATTCCATTCCCAAATATATACCATGAAATAAAAGTTCTAGAACAGAATGCAAAATTCAGGATTCCTAGACTATGTGACCTACAAGATGGTGAACTAGTCATCTTCGCTGCTTTGTCCTTCTTTCCTGAGTATAAATGACTAAATAGAATTATTTAGATGTATTTTTTAGCCTTTTTTTTAAGCTCGCTACATGAGTTCAAGAGTTGTATAGTTTCTGAGTCTTTAGTTGGGTTTGAGGGACACTGTCTCCAGTACTTTTTGGGAGAGAATACAACTACCAGCTGGAAGAGGAGGCCAAGCCCTAGTCTAGCTTGCTGAAAGATATGGACCTATGGGAATTGTTTAGACCATATAAAGCCAAGTTGGAATGTAAAATGCTTATTTGATAGTTCTACAAGCTGTTTCATTCTCTGATGTTCAAATCTGAATTTCCTAGGAGAATATAACTGTAGTTATAAGTTGCTATATCTTATGTTAAGTCTGTTTATAAATGATCTGTATGTGTGCTTTGAGAAAATTCTTTGTGTGGATATGGGTGGAGGAAATGAATAGCTCTTTTATACCTGATTTACATTGAACATTGAGTATTTTTCTTTTGAAGAAATTATAGACATGATCCAAAAATCTATGTTTTAAGAATTTTTTCCCAGGTCTCTAGGCAAGTGGGTAAAGAGATCTAAAGAGTGTGATAAAAAAAAAGATCTTGACCCTTCTTTTGGTCAGACCACCCTAAGGCATTCCAAACTCTGTTCATAAGTCCAGAGTTAAGAGAGGCCCCTTTGTGGAGAAAGACAAGGCAGGTTCTCTAACCCCTGGGCCTAACAGTGGTTATTACTGTTAGACTACTATTCGGTAAAATTATGTTTCATAAAATATTAGATTTTGTGTTATATTTCATTTCAATCATGAGCCTGAACCACCAGAACAGTCAGTCTTGGCTCAAAACAACCACAAAATCTCCCAAATTTTCTATTTAAAAGAATATCTTCTTGAATGATATGGATAGAACCAACATACACACATATGTATACATATATGTATATGTGTATATGTTCCTGTTAGATTCTCTTTTGATTTTCTTTTTCCCCAAATTTTACTGATACTATATTATTTTCTTCACAATGTAAGCATATTTGATCTCATTTATTTAAAGAGGAAAGATCTGGTGAGTGGAGGAGCTAAACATTACTGTGAATAGTTTTCACATGGAGTAGTTTCTTGTGGCAGAGAAGTGATTAGGAGATCTGTTATATGTGTAACAGATGTGCAGAAACTCTGCTAGGGCCATGGGCTCTGAGAAACTCAGCCTCTTCCTTTCCCCTTAGCTCTGGACTAACAGACTTGGGGCCATCTTGCCTCTGAAACAAGGATTAGAACTCTTTTTTTTAAATACTTTCTGTTGTTAATGCTCTTATCCCACATCTTCATCAAAATTACTCAGTACTTAGATTTGGCTGATACCAAGAGGGTCCTCAAAGAGAATTAGAGAAGAATTAATAGTAATAATCAAGTCTGTAGGCCAGGTCATTGTTTCCTGTATATAATACAAGGCGACAAACATTTCTTAATCACTTATATACCAGAGACTGTGCTAAGGGCTGGAAAAGGAAGAAAGAGGAGAAGGAGGAAAAGAAGAAGGGAGAGGAGGAGGAGGAGGAGGAGGAGGAGAAAGAGGAGAAAAAGAAAAGGCAAACACTGTCCTCAAGGAGCATATGCCCTAATTAGGGACAATAACAAGCAAAAGAGAACTGTAAGCAGTTGAGGAAAGGGAAGGGATTCACATCAAGGCATGATGTCAAAGCCAGGGAAGGCAAAAATAAAACCAGGGGGAAATGGAGGATGACTGACCTAGGATGCTTCTCAAAATGGAGTCTCTGGGAGAAATTAAACAATGAGAGGAAGGAACCTGCCAGAAGAAATAATATTTCAGGTTGTGGAGACCCCAGGCACTGAGGCAGCTGAAACATGGTATTGATGCCCTTCCAAGTCAGAAAGAAAGATAAAAAGTGAAAGTACACACACACACACACACACACACACACACACACACACACACATACACACACACACCAATCACAGCAGCACCCATTGAAAAAGATTTAAACATGCATCAATGATATTTAATTAATTAATTAATCAATTGACTAGTTAATTGTTATTATTTAAAAAACATTTTATTCGCTTGCTGTGAATAACATTTCAACATTTCCCTCACCTCAGACTGCCTCCCTCAAGGTCTATGTCCTATACAAAGTCAGGCAACAGGCTTAATCCTTGTGTTTTTTTTACTGTCGTTTTCTCTTCCATCAAATACCACAGTAGACATGAGGAACACCCCTCACAGACACCCCAGGAATGTAGTTGATACTAATTGTACAGTTTAGGAGTGATCAAGCTCTCTACTTATGACATTGCCTTCAAGGACAGAAACACCCATGTCAGTACCACTATTAAATCAAGAAAAGAAATATGATGCAGTAGAAATAGTTAAGGTCATAGGCCTTAGATCCTGCTCTAGTAGCCTCTTATGAGAAGTATCCACTTGTGCACTCTACTCTGCTACTCACAGGAAGTCCCAAAGAGAAAGAGAGTTATGTACCATATATACAGAAGCAGTGTCCTCTGTATTATAACCCATTGTGTAGGCTGCTTATCCTGGTTCAATGGTTAGTTTTTCTGACAAAGTTTTGAGTCATCAGGGTAGTGGGGGATGGGAACTGCAAAGGACCCAGAAATATTACTTCTAGGTCTGTATCCCAAAGAGATCATACAAATGGATAAAGGACCCACATGTATGAAATTATTTGTAGTAGCTCTTTTTGTATTGGCCAAGAGTTGGAAATTGAGGGTATGTCCACCAATTGGGTAATGGCCAAATAAGTTGTGGTGTATGAATGTAAAGGTTTGATTGCATCCTCCCAAAATACCAGATTCTTTAGCATTGACCACATGTCACCTTCAGAAGTGGCCAAAAGAGAAGCTTAGTATTCTATGTGAAGTTTCCCAGACAAAAGCCATGCTATGTGAGACCAGGGCCCAGCACTATCCCCACTCATGCTCCACAGGAGGATCATAATTACATGTACAAAATGAGGGATTTGATAAGATGATATCTAAAATCCTTTATAGCTCTAACTTGGATTAGCCTGTGAATTAAAGAACTCCTAGCATCCATTCCACAAAAACCACATGAAAATTAGATAATGTTTTTTAAGTGATCCTGTCCTTAGCATTCTAACCAGAAAACTAAAGGTTTTCAGTAAGGGGCTTATTCTGTTCTTACATAAAAGTGAGCAATAAAATGATCTATGATTCTATGGAAATGTCAAAGCTTTCTTTGTGAGAGGAATTACAGTGATGATTAATCCACTGTAGTCCCCTAAACCTACTGTAGTCACAGCTCTGTGATAAAGAAATCGTGAGTACTAATGACCACAGCATAAAGTCTTTAGGAATAATAAAAGAATCCAGAGTTATACTGAAATATAGGAGAAGAAAGTTGGAGACTAGCCTTTGAAGATTGCCACTGAGGTCAATGACGTTTTTCCCTTCAGTATATTATGAACTACAGATTAAGAAAGAGGAACTTTCTGCCTTCTTTCTCTGATGACTAATATAAGCATTGCAAAGAAATAGACATCAAACAACATGGAATAGTTTCCTTGGACATTTTGATGAGGATAAATTCTGTTTGTTTTGATGTTTTGAGGTGATATGGGTTCTGATATAATGTAACCTAAGTTTCTTAGTATACAACTAAATTATATACATACATACATACATACATACATACATATATATATATATATATACACCATTCAGACAAAAGCAATACCACTAGATAGGGGGTTTTGTTTAATGTATTTATTAGAATGGAGGTGATTGAGTTATGAACTGACCCAAACATTCTGGAGAGCAATTTGGAATTATCCCCAAGGGGCTATGAAACTGTGTAAATCCTTTGACTCAGAAATATTACTTCTAGGTCTGTATCCCAAAGAGATCATACAAATGGATGAAGGACCCACATGTATGAAATTATTTATAGTAGCTCTTTTTGTGGTGGCCAAGAGTTGGAAATTGAGGGCATGTCCTCCAATTGAGTAATGGCCAAATAAGTTGTGGTGTATGAATGTAATGAAATACCATTGTTCCATACAAAGTGGTGAGCATGCAGACTTCAGAAAAACCTAGAAAGATTTACATGAACTGATGCTGACTAAAGTGAACAGAAGCAGGAGAACATGGTACACAGTAACAGCCACATTGTGGGAAGACTTTGTTAGGCTTAGCTCTTATCAGAAATACAAGAATCTAAGACAACTCCAAAAGACTTATGATGGAAAATGCTATCCATTTCTAGAAAAAAAAATGGAGTCTGAATGCAGATCAAAACATACTATTTGTTTCTCTTTCTCTCTCTCTTTTTCTCTCTCTCTCATATATTTTTTCCCATGGTTCCTTTTGTTGGTTCTGATTATTCTTTAAAGCATGACTATTTTGAAAATAATAATAAAGAATGGAGAGGATTATGGTGGAAATTTGCTTTACATGTATATACTGGTCTGTAAAGTATCTTTTTTACACTTTGACAAAGTTTGGTGTGCTGAAAAGTCCCAGAACATTGTTTTCCTCTTTCATTGGTTCTAGATGTCAATTCCATTCCAGTTTTCTTTTGCAATTTTTAGTGATAAGTATTTTCTCTATTGTATTTCTTCTCTCAATTTTCCTATTTCTCTTACCCCCAGAAACCTAGATTAAGAAGGAAATATAAAAGCTCTCTCATTAACTCCATCACTAGAGAGATATGGGTTAATGTAAATCCTTGTAGCTTCATTAAACACTCTTCTTAAAGACATGTTTAACAGATTCTTCTGCTAACATGATGCAATAACAAATCTTCCAGAAAGGAAGTCCTTTAATATATTGAAGCTAACCATTTTAGATCACATAGCCATAAGGTTTAGCACAACTATGTTTAGCATTCACTTCCCCAATAACTCACCTAATGAGACTTATTTTAAATAAAGAAACCTCTTTTTAAATAATTTTCAGTGCATATAGATCATATCTGTCTACCAATAAAAAGTTTTTTATACTCTAAAACTTTTTCTAATTACCACTAACATTCTCTTCTCTAAAATATATAAACCTGATACTATCTATCTGTGTCCATATGGACCATTTTTTCCGGCTATTTGAAAATGCAATCCTCTGGACTTCTCTTGTGTCCTCATCAACTTCTAAATGGAAGTCAGCAGTCCTAAATTTCCTTAAGAAGCATCTTTGGGGAAAATAATAGTAACAGTAACCAATATTTCCATAGTGCTTTAAGGTTTACAAAGTGCTTGGAAAATTTATTTCAATTTATACTCACAATAGTCATGGAAGTATTATTAATATGATATTAATATTGCCATTTGGTAATAGCCAAGCACAAGAAGCTTTCCATAGGATGGCTGTTGTGAACAGCTTTTCAAGGTCCTGATCACACAGTATAGTGAACACTATTTATTCAATAACAAATCATAACAAAATATTAAAAGGAAATCAAGGTACAATATTCACAACAACTTATCACTAAGATGATCACATAGTTTTCACCACAGTGGTCACAAAGTTGTGAACAAAGTACATTCATTTAATCAATCATTTAGTACCTCAATCATTCAATCATCCTTAAAGAGGCTTGCCTCCTTAAGGGATACGAAGTACAATAGTCAAAGTTTTCTACTCATGGGGCACACCAAGTCACAAATCAATGGCTATTCAGTCATTATTCACTATTCAATCATCAGAAAATACACAAGCCCTCCACCCCTAGGTCACTAGTAAATTACAATTTCTCAATTAGTACACAGTATCCAAGTAAAATCTTCTTTCAGCTTGACTCGGGGTGGTCTCTCAGGTTCCCTGGATCCCCTTCCATGGTCCCAGATCCTACTTGGTTTCACCAAACTGTCATTTGTGTTCAAAGGCAGACAGCTCCCAGGTCCTTGTCCAGCTCTCCAAGCACTTCCTGTTCCATGCTGAAGCTCAGAGCATCCCATCCATCTTAAATCTTTCACAGTGTCTGTTGCCTGGAAGTTAAGGCTTAACAAAGCCACAAACAGGTTCATACAAAGTACCAGCATCACAGTCATGCTTCCTCAGTCTGTGGCAGCTCCAGCTGGCCTTTGGACATCTTCAGCCCTTCCCAGAAGCTCCAGCTGGCCCACAGTCTCAGCAGCTCCTTAGCAGCAGCTTCAGCTGGTTACCAGAATCAAAATCACTTCACTTAGGTTCCCAAAATTAAAATAATTCTCTCCAGCCTGGGGGCCCTTTCGTCTTCAGTCTCCCTGGTGGCAGCAGCTTCTGCCTCTTTGGAGTTGCTCCAAGAAGGTCCGATGCTCCCTCTCTGGGCTTTTCCTTATATATAGTATTGTTCCTCCCTGCTCTGCCCCTTCCTGTCATGTCAGCAACAGGGGTTCATATCTTCTGCTTCTTTAACAGAGGCTTAATTTGGACTAGGTGCTAAGTACCTCTCAGCTTAGTGATAAAAAGGGATCTTTAAATTTTATTAACATTACAATGAGAAAATTGAGTCAGAGAGTAGTTTAAGTGACTTGCCCAGGGTAGTATTGCTAAAGAATGCCTAAAGTAGCATTGGAACTCAGTAAGTTCCTTACTCTAAGTTCTGTGCCCTATCCAGTGCACCATCAGGTATCAATTGATTTATTAATAAATATAATAGTAAATATTATTAATAACATTTATTAATAAAAATATGTGAAGTGATATGTATTTAGAATTTCAGGAATAAATAAATAGGAACTTCCTTAGGATTAAAGGTTATATATGTGACCTTCTAAAATCACTTTTAACTCTGCAAATGGTTGTAAATGTTTTAAAACTCTTAACATTTTCACAATTTTTATTTTCTGTAAAGTTTAAAAAAATATATCATTTTGATGTCATCGTTTACACCTGAGGGTCTCATAAAAGAAATATCTGTGGTGTAAGAACATATATATAAAAGTTTTCTGTTTTGTGAGATATAATAACCTGTATTGCAAAGTAGTTCATGAAGCATTACTATGTGTTATTTATAAAGCACTGGGGCTATACATGGGATGAGTTTATTTTAGCACAGTATTGTCTGTCTCTGAAAAATCAGAAACCAAGGTCCCACACTAAACCACTGTAAATGGAAACAGAAATCTAGTGTCCATGAGATTTTGCCTTCAGGCACAAATCTTTCTGCTTTTATGCTCTGATTAGACAGACAGTAACAGTGAATTACAACAATGCTGTCTCAGTCTTAGGGATAGTAAACAGGTCCTTTATAGACGTGTGGTGTTATATATTAAAAAACTAAAACTAAAACAAAACTGAACAGACCCATGGAAATTGTTTTTTCTTTAAATTCTACTTTAATAAAAACTCTTATGGTATGAAATAACATATTGCAAATATGACTCATCATGGGTGGTTAAAACAAGATGACTGACAAATTTAAGCCTCTGTAACCTAATTGGCAGTATTTTATGGATTGCTAGCTAAACAAAAATGCCAGCCAAAAGTCCACAATAGATGAATCTTCCCTCCTCACAGAAACAACTTCAGTGCTAAGTCTATTGTCTGTCAAAGTGGAGTGGTATTTTGAAGTATTTTCAAAACAGTGAATAAACATCGATCTTGGAAATTGTAAGAGAACTGGCAGTCAGACATCAAGTGTGATATTCACATGTCAGCCACTTAATAGTCACTGCTAACTAATGGCTGCTGTGGCTGGGCCATTAATTCTTTGCTGCTACCAGATTTTTGGCAATTGATTTCATTTTTTTCTAATTTATGGACTATCTTCTTTAGTAAAATTAATTTTTCTTTTTAGTAACATGACAAGCCCACTTTAATACCTTTAACTTTGACCCATTCTCCAAGTATCTCAAAGAATGAAAGCATTCAAGTTCATTATTCAGAAAAAAATATCTTTCTGATAATTTTTAGGATTTTATAATGGGGTGGATACTATTTAAAAGGTCAAGTGTATTAATAAGATTCGCTAATATATTTTTTTCATTGAATTATAATTATAATTCTTGGGTGAAAAAGAATTTAATTAGAAGGCACTGTGAACAATGTTTGTTTTTTGTTTTTCTAAATGGCACTTGTAGCCCAGAAACACAATAATGGGTTATCACCACCTGTGTGTATACACATATGCATATGCATATATATGTACATGTATGTATATGTGTTATATATTATATACATGTGTTTATCTACACACCCATGCATTTATGTGTGGATTTCCATACACACAGTACATATGCATATATGTATATGTATGTGTGTGTATTGTGTGCATATTTATGCATGTGTGCTTATGTATGTATATGCATATGCATGTGTATTTTCATGCATATATATACATATATATATATATGTATATATATAGGCATATGTGTATATGTATATAAACACTCACCTAAGGATGTGTGTATGTGTGTGTTTGTGTGTGTGAGTGTGTGTGTGTGAATCCTTATAGCTGTAGCAAAAGGACTTGGTAGATTGCTTCACTACTGATGGAAACATTTAACTAAAGATTCTGTACTTTTTGCTTATCAGGTTCACAGTACTGTGATAATGGAATTGCAATTGGTCATCCTTCTACTCTAAGGCAGCATTAAAATTTTTCCTGTCAGGAGACTGCCACATGACTAAAAGAGGAATCCTTGAGGTTGAATGGAGAGGAAATTTTGTCTGACACAGTTTGGAAGCCAAGTCACAGATGAATCCTTACCTTATGCTTAAATTGACTGGCCAGGAGCAGTGTATATTTGACTTAGCTAATCCTCGTTAGTCTAAGATAAGGAAGGAGAAAAGTTGACCATAATTAAACTTCAGAGATACTTTCAGATTGTTTTCATGCTGACTGGGTGAAAATATACACCAAATGAATTCTATGTAGTAGTGGAGTTCTAGTTCCAGCCAAAGATGATCTCAAGTGAATGAGCTTTCAAAACAGACATAGGATAAAAAAGTCAATTTTTGTGAAGGTCAAGGGCAGCTAAAGTCTCACTTAAGTGTCACCTTTTTTTCTGAATCATTTTGTTCATCTACCCAGATGAGATCCATATAGTCTCAGTAAATGGTTATGTCATTTGTGAGGACTCAAATCCAAGTCCTTTGACTTCAGATTTTAAAATTATTCCACTCCATCACACTGTCTGCTATTGTGTTTACTTGGGTGTAACAAAAGATCCAAATATGTTTATTCAGTTTCTTGACGTAATGTCTTCAATTCGAGTAACTCAAATAAAGCAGGAAAGGACAGAGCTATTTTAATATCTTTTAGTAGGTAAGGATACCAAGGTGTAAAGAACATTAATGATTTTTGTAGGGTCTGTCAGATCTAGGTCTGGACCTTTACCCTCAATCTCAATCTCTTAACTTCTTCAAACAATAATAGCTAACATTTTATATAGCACCTTAAACTTTGCAAAGTAATTTTACATATGTTACCTTATTTGGTCCTAGCAACAACTCTGTGTGTTAGATTGTTCTCATTTTATAAATTGGAAACAGTCTGAGAGGCATTAAGAGAATTGTCTGAATTGTCTATCCTCATATAACTAACAAGTGTCAACTTCAGGATTGGAGCTCAGGAGATGTTGGGATAAAACTTTAGCACACTATACCACCTACCTGCTGTAATACTAATATAATTTGATCCCTTTTGTATTGGCAAAGCTAACAGGTACTTAGAATCCAGTTTGAAATTCGTTAGAGCAAGCCTCTGTTAAGAGACAAAAGGTATGAACCCCTGTTGCTGACGTAACAGGAAGTTGCTGATGTAACATGAAGGGGCAGAATAAGGAGGACCTAATAGGTATAAGTCCTAGCTACAATTTCAGATCTTCCTGGAGCCAGGTTCTGGTGGCTGAGGAAGAGAGGACCAGGCTGAAGAGATTAATTTTTTATTTTGAGAATGTGGATGAAGTGAATTTGATTCTGGGAACCAGCAGAATCTTCTACTGAGTCTTAGGGTCAGCTGGAGCTGCTGAGAAGCTGCTGAGGAGCTGCTGAATCCAAGGGCCAGCCAAGCTGCTGAGGATTTCTGTGGACCAGCTGGAGCTGTAGAAGATGGAGGAAGCATGACTGTGGTACCAGTATTTTGTCTGTTTGTGGCTTTGTTAAGCCTTGACTTCCCAGGAACAGAGATTATGACGGATTTAAGATGAACTAGATACTGTGAGCTTCAGCATGGAACAGGAATAGCACAGAGAGCTGGAAAAGGAACTGGGTGCTGTCAGCCTTTGAACCCAGGTGACAATTTGGTGAACGCAGGTAGGAGCTGGGACCATGGAAGGGATCCAGGGAATCTGAGAGACTACCCTAAGTCAAGCTGAAAGAAGACTTTACCTGGATACTGTGTATTGACTTAGATGATTGTAACTTATTTGTGACTGAGAGGTGGACAGCCTGTGCATTTTATACTACCCCTTTAGAGAGTGTTGAGTAGTGACTGATATTGTAACTTAGTGTGCCCCATGAGTGAAGAACTTTCACTATTGTATTTTGTGACCCTTAAGGAGGCAACTGTCCTTTAGGATGATTGAATGATTGAGTTGATTGAATGATTGAGTTTTTAAGTAATTGATTGATTAAATGATTATACTTTGTTCAAAACTGTGTGACCACTGTGGTGAAAAATAAGTGGCCATTTTCTGTGATAAGTTGTTGTGAATTCTGTATTTTGATTATCTGTGATAAGTTGTAACATTGTGAATGCTGTACCTTGATTTACTGTGAATGTTTTGCTCTGATTTGTTATTGAATAAATAGAGTGTTCACCATACTGTGTAATCAGAATCTTAAAAGCTGTTCACAGTAGCATTCTTCTGGAAAGCTGTAGGTACTTGGCTTTATACCTGCCTCCAACATAATTATTAAAGTAGTTCTCAGTATATTAGGATGAAAATTTTGCCTTTTGTTAACAATATGCAATTTCTTAATTTTGCTCAACAGACAATATCACTAATCAAATACTTTTTGCAAGACACTAAGTCTTCTAGTAAAAAGAAAACTGGGGTGAACTCTTCTATTGCCTTCAGAGATATCCATTACCCTTATTCCTATAATTATTTTTACTAGCAAAATAGTCTTCTTTTCTACCTTTGTTCAAAGTTGGAGGCATTGGGAGCAGAGCAGCATCCATTATTTATTTACAAAGTAATATTCATTAAAATGATTGCCTGATGATTTGAAATTAAAATGCACATTTTTTCCCCTAGCTAATCAAAAATTACTGTGAAGTTCAATCAGTCTAAATAGATTTTGCAGGTTAATAAGATCCAAGACAAAATAAAATATTTTAGGTGGTTCACCATAAAACTCCTTTAAGAAAACCTGAGTAGAGGTCCTTAAATCCTCACTGTGAAATCAACTTATACAGTTGTCTTCCATATGATCAAAGCCTGTTTGAGAGCTAACTGATTTCTGTCAACATGGTCTAATATTTTTATCTGCCACCTCCTACTGAATATCCATAGGTATTGTGTTACATTACATATAAAATAAATCAATATTTATTGGACAGAGAACCCAAGTTGTACATGACATGCAACAAAAATAAAACACAAGCTTCCCTGAAGATAAAAATACCATAAATTCAGGACACATGTAAATTCAGAAAACATCTCCAATAAATGATGCCTGAAATTAGAAGATTAAATTTGCCCAGTTGTTGAATTCACTTCTATCCCTTTCTGAGTCAACAAAAATGACAAGCATTAAAAACCTTTCAGAAAACACTTTTTTTCTTCACCCTAGTTACTAAGATACTAAGGGCTAATAGGAATAAAAAGAAGGGAAAAAATAACTCCAATCTGATTAAATATATGCATTTAATTCTAGCATGATTTTCGTAAGATCTATTCAATTCCCCAGAAATTCACATCAATAAGGGCTAATGGATTCAAAATATTAGAAATCAAGTTTCAGTTATTGAGATGGGTGTTTTACCTTTTTTTTAAAATCTGAAACAATGCTACATAATTTTACTGAAGTTAAAAGTCAACTCTTTGCATCATTTCAAATAGTTTTTTTTCTACCTAAATATTTTGCACAGATACAAAACCTATAACACTTTGCCACTTATGGGGTAAGTGGATGAAACCTCTAGGAAAGCGTATGATATGTATGTGAGGAAAGGGCAAAGCTTGGTGACTGAGGAGTTTCATGGAGATGTGTGTAGGGAGTCTGGGACAGAAGAGGAAAAGCAGACATCTGTCCAAAATAGCCCTTATTGATGTGAATTCCTGGGGAATTGAATAGATCTTACTAAAATTTAGGTTCCTCTAAATAAAGTACCTCAGAACTCACTCCTAGTCGCCTTGCCCTAGTTATAGTTTAGCTCAATGCGGAATTATTTTCTCTATGTGCACTATGGGATGCAAGGTTTTGTAATATTTTTCTTAAATGCTGCCATAATTGTAGTAATTTATTTTTAGGTTTTTTTAATTTTAACATTCATTTTATTAAATTTTGAGTTCTGAATTCTCCCCTTCCTACCCCTCCTCCACCCCTTGTGAAAGAAAGAAATGTGCTATCAATTATAAATTTAAAATTATGCAAAATTTATTTTCATGTTAGCCATGATGCAATAAATAAATGAATGAATAAACAAATGAGTGAATAAATAAATAAGTTAATAAATAAATGAATGAATGGATGAATGAATAGATAAATACAACTCAATCAATCAATCAATCAATCAAGGAAAAATAAAGTGAAATTTTCCATCTGTTTTCAGACTCCATCAATTCTGTCTCTGGAGGCAGATAACTTTTTTTTTTATCATAAGTTCTTCAGATTTGTCTTGGATCTTTGTATTAATAAGCAAAGTTAAGTCATTCACGGTTGATAATCGTGCAAAATTCTGTCACTGTGTACAATGTCATTCTAGTTCTGCTCTCTTTGCTTTGCATCAGTTCACGTAAATCTTTACAAGTTTTTCTGAAATCATTTTGCTTCTCATTTCTTATAGCCCAATAGCATTCCATTACAATCATATACCACAACTTGTTCAACCATTCCCCAATTGACTGACATTCCCTCAGTTTCCAATTCTTTGCCACCACAAAAAGAGCTGCTTTACATTTTTTTTTTGTATCTGTATGTCCTTTCCCCTTTTACATGATTGCTTTGGGATACAGAACTAGTACTGGTATTGCTGGGTCCAAGAGTGTGCACAGCTTGATTGCCCTTTGGGCACAGTTCCAAATTGCTCTCCAATATGGTTGGATCAGTTCACAACTCCACCCACAGTACAATCATGTATTGATTTTTTTTCCACATCCCCTCCACCATTTATCATTTTCTTTTTTTGTCATATTAATCAATATAATAAGCATAAGGTGGTGAATCAGATTTGTTTTAAATTCTATTTCTCTAATCAATAGCTATTTATAGCATTTTCACATGACAATAGATATCTTTGATTTCTTCATCTGAAAACTGCTTGTTCATATCCTTTGAACATTTATCAATTGGTCAATGACTCTTATTTCTTATAAATTTAGCTCAGTCCTGTATATATTTGAGAAATGAGACTTTAATCAGAGAAAAATGCTATAAAATTTTCTTAGTTTCCTTCTTGCCTTCTTATCTTGGCAACCTTGGTTTTGTTCATGCCAAAACTTTTAGAATTTGATCTAATCAAAATTATCCATTTTACATTCCATGATCCTTTCTATCTCTTCTTTGTTTATAAATTCTTTCTTTATTCATTGATGAGAAAAGTCAAATTTTCCAGGCTCCCCTAATTTACTTATAATCGTATCCTTTCTATTTAAATCATGTAAACGCTTTGACGTTATCTTGGTATTTGGTATATTATGTTGGTCTATGTTGGTTTCTACCAAACTGATTTATTGTTTTTCTAAAACTGTTGCAAAAGTTTGAATATTTAAGCTAATTAATGACTAGATTACTATGGTCATTTATTATTGAGTATTGATTGAATTCTTAATCTGTTCCAAGATGCACCACCCTATTTCTTAGTCAGTACTAGTTTTTTTTTTAAATGATTACTGCTTTGTGATACAGTTTAATATCTGGTAATGCTAGACTACCTACCATCTTTCACTTTTATTTAAAAAAAATTCACTGGATATTATTGATCTTGTGTTCTTCCAGATGAATTTTGTTATTATTTTCTGAAGCTTTATAAAATATTTTTTGTTAATTTGATTGGTATGGCACTAAATAAGCAAATTAGGTAAAAATTGTAATTTGTATTGTATTGGCTCAACCTCCCCATGAGCAATTAATTGATGTTTTATCCAGTTAGTTAGATCTGTCTAAAAGCATTTTGTAACTGGGTTTGACTTGCCAAGTAGACTCCCAAGTATTTTATATTTTCTGCAATTATTTTAAGTGGATTTTCTTTATCTTTTGCTGCTGGGCTTTGTGAGTAATATATAGAAATGCCAGCGGTTTATGTGGGCTTATTTTATATTCTGCAAGTTTGCTAGAGTCGTTAATTTCAAGTAGTTTCCAGTTAATTCTCTAGGATTCTCTCAGTATACTATCACATCGTCTGCAAACAATGATGTTTTTCCCTCCTCGTTGCTTCTTCAAATTTTGTCCAATTATTTTCTTTTCTTTTTGCTACAGCTAGCATTTCTAATACGATATTGAATAATAGTGGTGCTAATGGTCATTCTTATTTCACAAATTATTTTATTGGGAAGGCTTCTAGTTTATTCTTATTGGAGATAATGCTTGTTAATTATTTTAAATAGGCATTACTTATCATTTTAAGGAAAATCAATTTATCCCTATGCTTGCTAGTGCTATAATGGGAGTGAGTATTTTTTTTTGTTGTTGTTGTTGTTAAAAGCTTATTGTGCATTTGTTGAGGTAATTATATATTTTATTGTTTTTTTTAATTGGTATAGTCAATTATGCTGATTGATTTTCTAATACTGAACCACTCTCGTATTGCTAGCATAAATCCCACCTAGTCATGTGACCTTCGTGATATATTGCTCTGGTCTCTTTGCTGATAATTTATTTAAATTTTTGCATCAATATTCATTAGAGACATTACTCTATAATTTTCTTTCTCTGCTTTTCTTCTTCTTGGTTTAGTTATCAAAACCATATTTGTGTCATAAAAGGAATTTGGTAGGTGTCCCCTTTTGCCTTTTTTTCCAAATATAGTATTGAAATTATTTGTTTTCTGAATGTTTAGTGGAATTCACTTGTGAATCTATTTGGTCTATGCAATTTTGTTGTTGTTTTTGTTGTTTTGTTTTGTTTTCTTTTAGGGATCTCATTGATGGCCTGTTCTATTGATTTTTCTAAGATATAGTTATGAATGTTCTATATTCTAATCTGTTAATCTGGAAAATTTACATTGTATTCAAATATCCATCTATTTCACTAATTCATCAGATTTATTTACACACAATTGGACAAAATAGGATCTAATAATCACTTCAATATCAACTTCATTTGTGGTGCATGCACCCTTTTTGGATACTGGCAATTCAGTTTTCTTCTTTTATTTTAAAATCAATTTAACCAATGCTTATATTTTTTTTTCACAAAGCAGAATCTAGTTTTACTTATAACTTCATTAGTTCCCTTACTTCTAATTTTATTAATCTCTCCTTTGATTTTAAGGATTTCAAATTTGCTATGCAATTGAGAAATCTTATTTTGTTTTCTTTCCTAGTTGTTGTTTTTTTGTTTTGTTTTGTTTTTATTGGAAGCAAGGCTTTATCATGGAGAGTGAAATTTCCAGGGGTCAGGTGACCAGGATGTGGCTCCCTACTCTTCCATTAACTAATTGTTTGACCTCAGGAAATGCACTTTTTATCTCAGGACCTCAACATCCTCATCTGGTAAATGATCTTTAAGGTCAAAAGGGACACCTTTTTAAAAATTTAGTAGAAACAGATTTTTCATTTTGCAAAAGAGAAAGATTCTGTCCCCCAATTAGAAAATAGTCCTGAGGAAGGTCATCTTGAATAGATTTGTGTGTTGTAATGCATTAAAGTGGTTCATTGGCTGATTTCAAGTATGAAGAAAATTTTATCTGAGCAACAAATAGACATTAACCTTCACATTTTAAAATTAATGTGCTGGAAAACAGATTAATGTGCTCATATTATCTGTATATCAATACCACAGTCTGAGGGTGTTTAATGGTAGTAGTAGAACAGAAGATTAGGAAACTGATAAATATTTGGGTTGGAGTCAGTGGTTAATTAAAATCACATCAACACAGGATCAGTTATACAAACCACCAAGTTTATTGTGGGTATTTTAAAGCCAGAAACACTCCATTGAGCAAATCCTTTCTCCAACAAATAAAATATCTTTAATAGATAGGAACAGTGCAAGATGTACATTGTTCCTGTGTATGCATTTGTGTGCTTCCAGGAACAAAACATTTATGAAATTGCTTGCATTATCTATTGGTCTCTTGGCCAATCTACAAAATCCCTATAGAGTATACTAAGATAAAATTCATTGCGCCTCTTCTATTAATCAAACATTATCCTATTCCCATCATATAATTCATTTTCTACTAAAAGGGAAAAGAAAAGAAATAAAAAGGAGGAATGTTCAAAGTTTGCCAAATAGAAACTGAGTTGTATCAAATTGAACTGATTCCAGAATTACACAGATTGTTCTTTTATGTTGTCACTGGGAAGTATTTTTCAGGTTTCCTTCATATCTTTGCACCCACGGAATTTTGGGTTTCTGGTATATACTTGGTCCTAGGCCATTGGCAAAGCTGCAATCCTCTGTAGACAATAACATCTCTGATGACTTTCCAGAAAATTAATTTATCAGAGTCCCAAAAAGCCCTTGAGGCTGATAAGATAATTGTGACAAAAGCTGGGAGAAACTGACTGGTTGTAGTAGTTCTGACAACATGTCTCATTGATTTTTTTAAATTAACTTGGACTGCATAGGATTGGAGGTTTTTTTTTTTTTCTTTATTGGTTTTAGTGTATGTAAAGCCCAGTGATTGGGAAAACAATTAATTTATTATGTAAGAAAGGTCTTCGTTCTATCTGCTTTGTCTTCCTCTATGAATTCAATTGTAACCAATAAATAATTATTAGGCAACTTTAATGTGTCAAATACTGTGCTATTAAAGGGAGGAAAAAATGAACTTTCCTTAAGTCATGATCACAGCCCCCTGAAGCTTTAAACCTGTTTAAGAGTTATGATTCAGATGCAAATATATACAACACAAAACAAAAACTTACAAGTCTATAAAAGAAATGCAAACAGTGGCACACTTGAACAGAAAAGAGAGTAGAGATTATTAGTGAATGGTATGATCTGAGAAGACCTCCTTGGAAGAGATAGCTTTTGAATTAGGCCTAAAAGGACAGAAAGAAATTCCACATATGATTGGAGTAGATTGTGTAAGGACAATGTTGAAGGAGGGGGAGAAAGGTGTGGCGTGACATTGTAGGCAAAGGGAATAGTATGAGCAACAGCCCTAGCAATGAAAATGTGGAGTGTATGTACGAGATGACCCATCAAAAGAAAAATATACATGGAAAGAAGTATAAACAGAATTAAGAAAAAGATGCCTCTCCCTACAGTATATTGT
>CM053583.1:214132112-214146585 GCA_028627135.1 Pseudochirops cupreus
AGATAGATAGATAGATAGGTAGATAGGTAGATAGATAGACAGATTAGATAGGTAGATAGATAGATATAGAAAGATAGACAGACAGATACATAGAGAGATAGAGAGATAGATAGATAGATAGATAGATAGATAGATAGATAGATAGATAGATAATAGATAGAGTCAACAGCTAATCACAGGATCATAAGACTTATGTGAAAACCAGATTTATTACAAGAAAAATGAACATACATGTGGAATCCAAAGGTTCCCAATCTTTACAGAAGTTTATATTTTTATAACAGCAGGACAAAGGGAGAAGGGAATACCAGGAAGGGGCATGACATGGGGATGGGAATAGTACAGCAAAGGTGAGAAAAAAAAAAAAGACAATACTTCCCCGTGCGGAAGAGTAAGGTGATGGCAAAGGCTTCACTCTTTTGATTTGGGAACTGTTAGACTGAAAACAGGAGGGTCTGCTTGTCTGCCAAAGATTCTTGCTACACAAGCCTTATCCCAGTCTGACACAGACTAACAGGCATCTGCATTGCCAGCTTGGGGTACAACAACAAATTATATCAGTTTAGGGGGAGCTTTGTCCTTGACACACTCAGGGCCACCTGAATGCTCTGGAGCCAGTGTTTCTGGAAAATATGGCAACTCAAAAAGATAAGGTCAAGGGACCCCTTAACAGGCCTTAACATATGAAAGGTTTGAATTGTTGTAGTCAAAGGATATGAATAAACAGTTCTCAAAAGAATTGAAAACCATTAGAAACCATAAGAAAGTGTGTTTCAAATCACTAATGGTAAAAGAGAAACAAATAAAAAAAAATCCTAATATTTCTTTCACTTTACTTTCCAGAAAATTGGCAACAAAATAGAAATACATATTCACTGCTAAAGTGGCCATAGGAAGATAGACAGAATGCGTTCCCAGTAGTGCTATGAATTAGTATGACCATTTTAAAACCAATTAAAATTATGAAAGTAAAGAAATGAACATTTCCATACCATTTGAACTTATGAATCTTCTACTAAATATACACCCCAAGGAAGATGTTGATAAGAGCAAAGTCCCCAAATGCACCAAAATATTTGTAGAACTTTTTTGTGATATAAAGATTACATGGAAACATAAAAAGACCTGAGCTGTTGCAAACTGAAGTAAGCAGAGTCAAGGAAGCAATGTATGTGTGTGTGTGTGTGTGTGTGTGTGTGTGTGTGTACACAATGTGTGTGTGTGCGTGCGTGTGTGTGTGTGCACACAATGCAAATGGAAAGAACAACCACAAGACGATAGAATGTGAATGTTACAAAGCTGCATCCAATAAGCACGGTCTCACTTCCTTGTAGAAGCAGGGGCTGCACAGGTTGGGAATTTTGCATCTATTTTCAGATTAGTTTTGAAGTTTTGTTCATTTACTTTTCCTCTTCATCCTCTTTTATTCCTGTTTTTTTCTTTCTAATTAAAATATGCTCTGTTATATGGGGTGATTTTCAGGAAGGAATAAAGAAGAATATGGGAGGGGGAAATTAAGCCATACAAAACAAAGCTATCAGGGAAATTATCTAAAAACCCAAAGTGAGGAAAGTCACTAACACTAAACCCTGCCTATCTCCACGTACGTGGACATGTATGCTGGGTCTGCAGCTCTTGCCCCTATAACTATCAAAGCTTTACTTTTCAGTGAGATAGGAAATACCTTTAAATCCGCACCTGCACATTCTCTCTCCTTCCTTAAACTGTTCTTTTATCAGTTTTTCTGATCCTCCCAAATGGCACAGATTTATGCCAATTAGGAAATTTCCACAATTTGACTAGGAGCGATAACTCACAGGTTTCCAGGCTAATAAAGTTTGACTAAGCTATTACCACCACCACAACAAAAACATCTGACAAACTTAACCTTCAGTTGGAAACTTTTCCCTGTCCTATCCAGCTGTGTCCTCTTTCCCAAGGATATAATCTGCACTGTGTCTATGAGACAGATCTTGCTCCTGTTAAGTGACCTTCTTTTCCCTGCTGAGGGTATAAAAATGTTATAAAACATTTTGGATAAACAGCAAGTTTCCCAGACACAGGGGGAAAAAAGGAAGTCTAATCCCATATTCTTGCTGAGTTTGTGTGAAACAGGAAGGAAATTGTAACTAGCAGGTTAAAAAAAAAATCAAAACAACACCCCATGGCTTTCCGTTAGAAAGTACACAATAGCAGAATGAAGGCCAAATGCTGAGCAGGGGAAAAGCTCATCCCCCCCAGGCTAGGAGAATGTTTCTTCCTCATGGAAGCATATGGAGGAAAAAAAAATGACAAAAGACACTACTAGAATTTAGGAATAGCTTAGAAAGGTCAACCAAAATATTGTATAAACAAATGGCTCTTTGGTAAAACTTCACTGCTTCACAGTTATTGGCAGCTGTTTCTCTACAGCACAGAGATCATGTGGCATGGAGAGTTTCCCCTGTCAAATAAGATGTCAATATATGTTTTTTTTTTCCTACAAAAAATTTACCTGTAAAACAGAAGCAATAAGAAATCAGAATCATGCAAATGCAGTGTGTTTATTCAAATGAAAACCTAAAATTTCATTGGTCTAGGTAACTTCTAAGTGAGGAAATTCCCTTTACCAATGCAAGTTGGCATCTTCTTTCCATCTTGTTTTCTTTAGCACCTAGAGCACTAAGTGATGTGAAGTCATATGTATGTGTGTGGCTATATATATAATGTTTATATTGCCTATTCCTTTTCCATTTCTCCTGAAAATCCAACTTATATAACAAACTATTTTTAAAGAAAAATTAGCAAAACCAATCAACACATGAAAAAATCTATGAAACTCTATTTAATGTTCCCCACTTGCTCTACAATGTTCCATGATCTTACCTCTGCAGAGGAGTAGGGGATGTGTCTTTCCTTATCTCTCCTTTGGGAATAAGCTTGTTCTTTGCAATTCCGCAAAATTCACTTTTAATAATTTTGTGACTATTGTCCTTTCCACCTACATTGTTGTAGTCAATATATATGTTCACATATATGTACATATGTATGTAAATATCAATCTATCTATCCATCCATCTATTCATTTATCAATCTGCCTATCTATCCATCCATCCATCCATCCACCCATCCATCCATCCATCCATCCATCCATCCATCCATCTATCTATCTATCTATCTATCTATCTATCTATCTCTCTATCTCTCTGTCTGGCTATCTAATCTATATTTTTTTACATCCATGTACCAGAATTTATTTTGCTGTTCTCCAATCAAAGGGCATCTACTTAGTTTCCATTTATTTATAGTAAAAAAAAGCACTGCTATAATTATTTTAATATATATGTGCAATTTTTCATATCAATGATTTCCTTGGGGTTCATACCCAGTATTGGAATCTCTTGATCAAAGAGTATGGACATTTTATACTCACATTTTTTAAATCACATTTTTAATCTAAGTTTATAAGCGTTTTCCTCTTTGAATCTGGTTTTTGGGAAATTCTTTTTATTTCAATTGATCCCAGTCACCAGAGATGGGTACCAAGGGTCGTGCAGTCAGTTTCCACGAGAATGGGACTGGAATCCAGATCTTTCTGGTTTTGAAACTGTTTCTTTGTAAAGTACTTCATACTACCACTTGTTGAAAAGCATACAAGTTTATACATTTATACACACATATTTAAATTTATACTTATATTTAGTTATAGACTTATGCATACATAGTCAGATATATACACATATGCACAATGTATGTATATGCATGTGTATATGTATAGGCATATGTGTATATATATATGTATGTATGTGTTTGCATGTATTTGTGTGTATGTATGCATGTATATGCATTCAGAAGAACCAAAGCATGCCTATGAGAGTATTTAGCACATTCAGAGATAATACTACTAATCTTACCTAAATGGTCATAGACTAACTGGAACTTTAAGTGTTTCATTTTCTCCCATTAATTGTGACACGTGTACACAAATATATACAAACTAGGGGTGGGGAACCTGTTGCCTCAAGGCCATATTTGTCCTTCTAGGTCCTTGGCTGCAGCCTTTTGACTGAGTCCAAGTTTTACAGAACAAATCCTTTTATTAAGGGATTTGTTCTGCATAGTTTTGATTCAGTCAAAGGGCTGTGCTTGAAGATCTAGTGGACCACATGTGATGTTGTGACTGCAGGTCTCCAACCCCTGTTCTAAACTCTCCACATTCTCATATGTAGCACATATCTGAGACTGCTTTCTGGAACACATCTGCCACGTATGAGAGTAACACTAATAGGTTCATTATTGGAGAGAACTCCTAACCTAGGGTGACAGTATTGAGAAATAAAAGAACTTTAAAAAGCCTTCCTGTATAGATACATTCATAGTCTCAGAGTCATAGAGTCTTAGGTTCACATCCTGACACTTACTACCTGTGTGACTGGACAAATTATTTTTCTGAGGCTCAATTTTTTTTATGGTGGACAAGACAACAATATTAACCACAACAATAATGTATTTTAGAGTAATTTAAGGTTTACAAAGTGCCTTACATGTGTTATCTTTTTTTTTCCCCCCTCACAACAGATCAGGAAAGTAGGTCCAACCATTGTCTCCATTTTATAAATGAGGTAGCAGAGGCTGAGTGTTAAGTGACTTGTCCAAGGTCACACTGCTAGTGTATCAAAACAAGATTTGAACTCAGATCTTCCTGACTCCCACGTCTCGTGCTTTATTACCCATTGCACTGCTTAGCTGTCTATTTATAGTTGGACAGTGTTTTTTGTATAAGGTATCTACATCTGTGAAGCTCAAATGAGATGCCTATTTAATATACATTGTAAACTTTAAAGCATTATATAAATGTCAATTATTATGGGGGAATATCTAGTCCCTCATATACATTAGAACTCTTGAGGATCAGAGAAATGAAGTGATTTGTTCCTAGTCTCATCCATACTCGTTATCGTGTCCCCAGACTTTCTGATCCCAGATTCATTCTTACCGCACCATTTTGACACCATTAGCCCTATGCCCTAGTGTGACCTGATCTATAATCTCAAATATACATAAAGACCACCTTAAAGTTGTCATGCACATGAGTTTTCCCAAGATGTCAAGTTCTTTAGAACCCCCCGTTGTCTGTGATCTGACAAAACAGATGTGTCATCAGCAACTGGAACACTTTGTTGATTTATCAGTCACTTAGAAGAACTTCTGAAAACAGTCACATCTCGTCTGCGACAGTTCCAGATAAGCTGGCTTATCCTTAGGCCAGTTACGTCATAGGTCACTGCTCTCCTGGTTTACTTACATGGCAATCCAATGATAGAGACAGCAGAGGACCTTGGGCTCTAAAATAATCTTTGCCTTATTTTCTAAAAGTGACAAAGACTATTGAGCCTTGGGAAATACTGCAAAAAGACACTAAAATGTCTTTTTTTTTAAATCAGGTTTTTTTATCTAAGTATACAGGCATTGTTCTCTTTGGATCATCTATTTTGAGAACTCATTTTATTTCAATTGCTCCAGGTCCCCAGGGAAGGATGCATTAGGTTGACATTGAAAAATCCACATGTTTCACTGGGGGAAAAATAAATAAGGACCCTTTTGGGTTATGTAGAAAGTCTGAAGTGAGATTCTAAGTTGGCTTACAGGGTGAATGTTATACTGTGGATTAAATCTTAGAGGAAAAATTACAGAAAAAATAGAGATCAAAACCATCAACTAGCTTTACGATTAGCTCATGGCAGGTGGGCAGCTTCTAAAGCTTATGTTACAACAGTATGTCACCGTTGGTGACTCTTGAAGATACTCTGAGAGAGTTCTCTCGAAATGAAATAAATGTGATTTGTCTCCAATCTCCTGAATTCTTGTTTGCATTTCTTTGTTATTGGGAATGTATGAAACCATAACAAGTGAATGGGAAAGATTAAAAAAGAAGACATAAGTATAAGAATAAATGGATGCCAATCCATTGAGTAATGAGAATATGCTATCCCAACAAATTTGCCCAGCTTTGACTTTACACGATAACCAGATTCAGAAGAATCTGGCTTCTAAAACGGAGGTTAGGTTTTGTTTTGTTTTGTTTTTCCATTGTCTCACATTTGTGGTTGCCCAAAAACTGGGCAGATAAGTACTCAATCAAAAATATAGAACAGGTATAGAATAGCTTTTCACTTCTTCCACACCAAAGAAATTATAAAAAAGTACAACATACTCATAATAAGTACTTTTTGATAAAGACTTAAAACATGGAACAATAACCAATAACTCCTATGATACTCACTGCAAAAGTTTATTCTTAAGAATTTAAAATAGGGAGACAGGCCCAGGAGACCCACGGCGGCTGAGCCCTGAGAGGCCACCAGAGGAGGCGTGCTGATCCACCAAACACAAGGGCCCCTCCCAGGCCTATCACCACAGGTTGGGGATGGGACAGAGCTGGGTAAGAGACAAAGGCAGGGCTGGCGGCAGGGGCAGCAGCTATTCCTGGGACTACTCATCGACAGCCTGGAAATTTATAAACCCCCAACCTGAAGTTCGAGGGACCAAGATGACAGTCTGAACCCTGGCTGCTCCAAACCACTCCCCCAAACCAAAAATGCAGTAATTATTGGCCCAAAAGAAAAATTTAAGCAGTAAATGCTTAGGAACCCCAGATGAAGGGCATGGCTAAGGTTCTGCCTCAAAATGGGAAGAAAGCAGGCCACAAAGACAAAGACAAAGACTCTGGAATCCTATTACTGTGAGAGGGAGGAATCAAACTTAGAAGGAGAGAGTATTGACTCCACACCCACAGATGAAGCTTTAACAGGGACTATGACCTGGTCTCAGGCACAGAAAACATTCTTTTAGATGAACTCAAAAAGACCTTTGAAATTTGGGTTAGAGAGGTAGAAGATAAAATCAACACCTCTTATGAAAACAAAATTGCAAGATTAGAAAAACATTACAACGAAGAGAACAGCTTCTTAAAAAGTAAAATGTGTGAACTAAAAATGAAATCTGAGCATATGGAAAAGGAGCTTCAAAAACTAACTGAGGAGAATAATTTGCTAAAAACTAGAATCAACCAAATTGAAGCCAATGACTCTATGAGGAACCAAGAATCAGTCAAACAAAACATCAAGACTGAAAAATTAGAAAAAGAAATAAAATATCTCAATGGAAAAATAACTGACATGGAAAACAGATCCAGGAGAGATAATCTAAGATTCATTGGTCTACCAGAAAATCATTATGAAAAAATGAGTCTGGACAATATCTTCCAAGAGCTCATCAGGTAAAACTGCCCTGAGATACTAGGACCAGAGGGTAAAATAGAAATTGAGAGAATCCAGCAGACACCTCCTGAAAGAGATCCCAAATTGAAAAGTCCATGAAATGTCATGGCCAAACTCCAGACCTATCAGGTAAAGGAGAAAATACTACAAGCGGCCAGAAAGAAACAATTCAGATATTGCTGAACCACAGTGGGGATCGCACAGGATATGGCAACCTCAATGCTGAAAGATCAGGGAAACTGGAATATGAATTTTTGCAAGGCAAAAGAGCTTAGGCTACAACCAAGGATCACCTATCCAGCAAGAGTGAGCATAATCTACCAGGCAAGGAGATGGACGTTAAATGACATAACAGAATTCCAGACCTTCCTGATGAAAAAGCCAGAGCTCAATGGAAATTCAACCTGCAATTACAAGACCCAGGAGAGATATAGAAAGGTAAATAAGGGAAAACACACACACACACACACACACACACACACACACACACACACACACACACACACAACCTGTTATTTAACAAGAGCAAACTGTTTACATCCCTATATGGGAAGCTGATACCTGTTAATATTGTGAACTCTATACCTAGGACAACAACTAAAAGGGATATAGGCAAATAGAGGGTGTAGGTATAAACTATGCAAAATTATGATAAAAATCCTTATTAAGGGACTACAATGGAAGAAGAGGAAAGAATGAAGCAGAAAAGGGTAAATTATGCTACACAAAGAGGCATAAAAACAGTATAATAGAGGGAAAGAAAGGGGGAGGTGACAATTATATGAGCTTTTGCCTCACTGGTTCTGGTGCAAGGAGAGAGTAACACAACCAGTTAAATCTAGGACTCTATTGAGAAGAGACATAAAACTTATCATAATAGAGGGAAAGAGGGGAGGGAGAGGAGCAATGCATGAGATCTATTCTAGTCAATCTTTGTTCAAGGAAGAAATAATATATAACATTGATTATAAAAATCAATCATATCGTACAAGCAGTAGGAGGGGGGAAGGGCCAAGAAAGGGGAGCGTTTATAAGGGAGGGAAGAAGTAGTAAGGGGGAAGTGTAGTAAAAGGGAGGGGGGGTGGATAAACAAGAAAGAAGTTAAGGAGGTAAATAGAATCTTAGAGAAGATAGATATGGTAGACCTCTGGAGAAAACTGAATGGGGATAAAAAGGAATATACCTTCTTCTCAGTGGTACATGGAACATACAAAAAAATTGACCATGTGCTAAGGCATAAAAACCTCACAATCCAGTGCAGAATGGTGGAAATATTAAATACATCCTTCTCAGATCATGATGAAATAAAAATCATATGTACTAAAGGTCCATGGAAGGATAGGTAAAAAACTAGATGGAAACTAAATAACGTAATCCTAAAGAATGAGTGGGTCAAACAAGAAATTATAGAAATAATCAGCAACTTCATTAAAGAGAATGACAATAATGATACAACATACCAAAACTTGTGGGATGCAGCAAAGGCCTGTGACCAATTCCTATTTTTCTTGAACGCTTTTGATTTAGGAGTTTTGATTTGGTTGTCTTCTTCTGGTTCTATGTTTTGATCCTCTTTGTCACCAAAAAGAGATTCAATAGGTTTTTTTTTCTACCCCTGTTTGCTCCTCTTCCCAGACAAATACTTGACTTTTGAGCTCTTTGCCACACTAGAACTCTTCCAGAGTGGATTGTACTTTGTCCCAAATTTCTGAGGTGTTGTGCAGCTGTTGTCAGAGCTTGTTCTAGGCATCTGCCTCAGAACTGTGAGGAGGAATGCCTCTCCACAGGCTCAACAAGTTCTGTCAAACCTGCACTCCTCACCTCAGGTCTGCCACCAACCCAGATCCAAACAGAAAAAGGGAAAAGAATGCTGCTTCAGCACCAGCGAAGAAATTTCTGCAATTGCCCCTTGGTCAGTTACTTGGTTCCCCCACCATCAGTGGGCCTGGAGCTCAGGAGTAGCTGCCAAGGCAGCAGCTGAAGCTGCTGCTACTTCTGCCACCCCGGGGGGCAGGGGCAAGATCACACTCTTCTCTCACCCAGTTTTAACAGACTTTCCTCACTGACCTTTTACATTCTTTTTGGTGTTTTTGGCTTTGAGAAGTCTGGAAACCACCACAGCTGACAGTGATTTGATCCCGTGAGGTTTGCTCAGGCCAATCTGTGCCATTGGTCTGTGCCAGCATGGCCCATGCAGGACTGCACTCCCCTCCCAAACTTGTGTGATAGACCCTTCCTGTTGGTTTTTCAGGCTATCCTCAGCTGGAGATACATTTCAGTCTATCAGTTTGTGGGTTCTGGAGCTCTAAAATTTTTTTAGAGTCATTTTTACAGGTATTTGAGGTGATTGGGTAGGAGCTTTAGTAAGTTTCTGGTTTTACTCCATCATCCTGTCTCTGCCCTGGTAGAAATAGTTTTAAAGCTCATAGTTCCAAGTTGCTCTCCATAATGGTTGAATCAGTTCACAATTCCACTAATAGTGTACTCATTTATCAATTTTCTTACCTCCTCCGACATTTATCATTTTCTTCTTCTTCCATATTAACCAATCTGATAGGTGTGCAGGTAGTGCTTCAGAGTTGTTTTAATTTTCATCTCTCTAATCAGTAGTGATTTAGAGCATTTTTTCATGTAACTTGAAATAGCTTTGATTACTTCATCTGAAAACTGCCACTGACAATTTATCAACTGAGAAATGGCTCTTCTTTTTTATATATTTGATTCAGTTCTCTATATATTTGAGAAATGAATCATTTATCTGAGAATTTTGTGGTATTTTTTTTTTCACAACTAAGGGCCTATTTCCCTCCATCTTATTTTCTCATGTTTATCCTATGCTTTGTCTCCTTCACCCTATCAATTGCTAAGAGCACTTTGTTTCTAACTACTGCCTCCCCCAATCCACCCTCCCTTCTATCAGTCTCACCTTTTTTTCTTATCCTCTTCCACTCCTGCTTTTCTGTAGGGTAATATAGATTTCTGTACCAAACTGGGTGTTGATATTATTCACTGTTTGAGCCAATTCAAACGAGTGTACAGTTCAAGCACTCTTCCCATATTCTCCTCCTCCATAAAAGCTCTTTTATTTGAAATAATTTACTTCATTTTACCCTTCCCTTTTCCCTCTTTCCCAGTGAATTATTCTTTCTCATCCCTTAATTTTATGTTTTTTAAATAAACTTCCCATCATATTCAACTCATACCTGTGCCCTCTGTTTATATATACTCCTTCTAACTGTCCTAATAATAAGAAAGTTCTTAGCAGTAACAAGCATAATTTTCTCATGTAGGAATGCAAACAGTTTAACCTTATTGTACAGCTTATGATTTCTCTTTAATGTATACCATTTAATGTTTCTTTTGTATCTTGTATTTGAAAGTCAGATTTTCTATTCGACTCTGACCTTTTTATCAGAAATACTTGAAAGTCCTCTGTTTCAAAGAATATCCATTTCTCCCCTGAATGATTATACTTAGTTTTGCTGGTGAGTGATTCTTGGTTGAAATCCTACCCCTTTTCCCCTCCAAAATACCAAATTGCAACCCCTCCAATCCTTTCATGTAGATCTGGTGTTATCCTGACTGTGGTTCCATGATATTTAAATTATTTCTTTCTGGCTACTTGCAATTTTATCTTCTTCATGTAGGATCTCTGGAATTTGACTATAATGTTTTTGTGAGTTTTCACTTTGGGATCTCTTTCAACAGGTGATTGATGGATTCTTTCAAGTTTTTTTTTCCTTCTGGTTCTAGGATATTATGACACTTTTCCTTGATAATCTATTGAAAGATGATGTCTAAGGCCGGCTAGGTGGCACAGTGAATAGAGAACTGGCCCTGGAGTAAGGAGGACCTAATTTCAAATCCGGCCTAGACACTTAACACAAAAAACTAGCCATGTGATCTTTGGCAAGTCACTTAACCCCAATTGCCCTTCCTTCCCCTACCAAAAAGCAAAAAAAAAAAAATCACATGGGTTCAAATCTGGCCTTAGACACTTAACAATCTGTGTGACTCTGGAAAAATGAGGTCTAGGCTTTTACTTTGATCAGGGCATTAAGGTAGCCCAATGATTCTTAAATTACCTCTCCTCAATATATTTTTCAGGGCAATTTTTTTTCCAATGACATATTTCATATTTTCTTCCTTTTTCACTTGTTTGGATTTTTTTAAATTGTTTTTTGATATAACACAGAGTCATTAGCTTCCACTTATCTAATTCTAATTTTTAAGGAATTATTTTCTTCATTGAACTTTTGTGATGCCTTTCTGTAATGATAATGGGATTTGAAGATCTTCCATGCCCCTTGAACTTGCTGACATAGCAGGAAGGGGTGGAGCAAGAAAAAAGCCAGAGCCAAGCTAGAGTAGGTGTGGTGGCAACTGGAAGCAGCAGCAGTGGCAGCAGCTGCAGTTGTGATGTGAACTCCTTTTTTTGAGCCATCCAGAATCTCTGCTAAGGACTCCTGATGAGGACTGCTGGGAAAAGGAATTGCAGGGGAGGGGGGGGGTGGAGCTGCTGGGAACAAGCTGCCTAGACACTGAGCAGTTGATGTGAGTGAGGAGAGGAGGATCTTTGCCTGAGTTAGCCTGTCCTGTTTTGAAGGCTTGAGAATGTGGGTGTTTACTGCTTTAACCACATGTGCCAGCTTCATAACTACTGTGATAGCTTTGACTTTCTGGTTTTGGAACTCAGTTTTCTGGTACTTGAATAAATGTTCTAGCTATATTTCCCACTTAGAGAGCCTGTTACATTTTGTGATTAATAGCCATAGCAGCATATTTATAGTTACTGTAGGCATCGTGAATGCTGCATTGTTGATACACTTTCCCATTTGACCAATTTTTAAGGTCATCTTTTCTTCAGTGTATTTTTGAGTATTTTTACCATTTGACTTATTCTGTTTTTAAGGTTTTATTTTCTTTTGTTGTTGTTGTCATTGTTCCCTTTACCAGACTGTTGACCCTTTTTTCATGATTTTCTTGCATTACTCTCATTTCTTTTTTTCCCATTTTTCCTCTATCTCTCTTATTTGATTTTAAACATCTTCCTTGTGCTCTTCAGGACTTATTTTTGGGCCCTGAAAACAAGTCACATTTTCCTTTGAGGCTTTGGACATAGCAATTTTGACTGTTGTATTCTTCTGAGTTCGTGTTTTGATGTTCCTTATCACCATAGTAACTCTCTATGATTTGCTTCCTTTTTATTATTTGCTCATTTCCACAGTCTATTTCTTTTGAATTTCAACTTTATGTTAAAGTTGGGCTCTGATTTTTGTTAGTGTCCCAAGCTTCAGCGTTTTTGCCTAGGTCTCTTTAGGGCTCCTTTTGGAGGCCTTGTAAGTATTTCGTTCTCCCAAGGACACATAATCTAAGGAGGGTTGTGTTTACTACTCCCTGGCCTGATCATGAATCTGTGAATGACCGCAACCACTACTGTCCGCCCTGAAATGATGACCAGAGTTCCCACTCCTCTGGAGCCAGAAGCTCTTGTGTGCTGGTGCTCATCCTCATGCTGGAAATGCAACCCAGGACTGTGAATTTTATCTGAGTGTGGGCAGTAGAATAGAGTCTTGTACACATTGCCAGCAGAGGGACCCTTATAATATTTTTTCCACCAGTGGTGGGAGCCGCCTCTGCCTCCTCTGACTTTGTTTCCCCCAAGTCCTGCTGCCAGTTTGCTGGAGCACAGCAGTGGCAGGCTACACTGCATTTTACTCCATTCTTACCGTCATGCAACAGACTTTTCCTGCATATCCTCTAAACTGTCTTGGGTTGGAAAATTGTTTTACCGCATCTTTTGTGGGTTCTTCTGCTCCAGAATTCATTATGAGGCATTATTTAAAGTTGTTTGGAGGGATTTGGGGAGAATTCAGGTGAGTTCCTGCTTTTTCTCTTCCATCTCGGCCAAGAAATGTCATTATTGAGATTGCAAATAGAGAAACTGCAGTAGCAGGATAACCTGACCTGTGGGTTCTCCTAATTTGCCATTACAAGGCCCTCATTGGAACCATAACATTTCAGTTGCCTGCACAGTACAGCAGGCCAGGGAACCCTTGATTAAGGGCATGGTAGCATGTGTTGTTCACTTCTAAAATTGGAACAAGTTTCAAGGAACTGTTAAAGAAGAACAGGAAACCTCTTAGTACTTTTATGATAAGCTGTATAAAACTGCTAAGGAGTATGCAGGATTGTACCCATACAACTCACAAGATGCAAGAATAATGAATATTTACTTCTTAGTGTAATCACAGTGAGAAACATGAAAATATTTTCTTAAGAGCTGCCCTGGATGACGTGAAAATGGTACTGGTGATCTTAAAGGCAGCACTCAATATGTTTATGAAGGGAGAGATAAAGAAAAGGAGAAATCCAGGCCAAAACCTCCAACAATCTTGGCCCCACCCCAAACAGCTCCAGCTCTCTTCCAAGCTTGGTCCCTTGCCCAAGTAGCTCTAAGCTCTCATTCGAGCTGTATCAGGGAACTGGGGGCTATGCAAGTGTTTTTGTCACAAATAGGGCCATCTTGCCAGAGAATGTAAAATGGAGAAGTAGGACTTAAGGAATAAAGGAAGCCCTGGCAGAACCCAGAGAAGGTCTTTTCTATGATGGTAGAGGAGCAAGGACCAAAGATCCTAATGAATATATTTTTTTTCATTTTCTTTTTCTGATCCTGATGTGTTTGCCCCAGCTATCTTAGTCTCTAACTTTCCCTGTATATCTCCCTTAAAGTTAGTGAAAAAATTTATGATTCCATATTAGATACTGGACCTCCTAATTCAGTTTTCTTCTCTTTTTAAAAATTAATTAATTTAGTTTTAATTTTCAACATTCACTTTCATAAGATTTTAAGTTTCAAATTTTCTCCTCCTCCTCTTCCCCCCCTCCTTAAGATGTGCAATGGGATGTAGGCTCTACTTATGCATTCATATTAAAAATATTAACATATTTTCATGTTAGTCATGATATAAAGAATGTTCTAATTCGATTTTGATGAGCAAACCATATTCTGACTATACTTTTATTGGATCTTTAAATTTTTAGAGATCTTAAGAAAGCATCAAAACTTTCTGAAATTATCTCTCTGTATGCTAACTATTGGTCTTCTCTCAGTAGAGTATTTCTCTCCCCTTCTGCCAATTCTCCTGTTAACCCATTGGGCTATAATCTTTTTTTTTTTTTGAAATTTAGAGCCACTATTTCTTGCTCCCCAA
>CM053583.1:214154727-214184717 GCA_028627135.1 Pseudochirops cupreus
AAGGAGAAGAAGAAGAAGGAGAAGAATTTAAAATTTAATGTAAATAAAATCAGAGAGTGAAAGAACAAAAAACACTAGAAAAGAACTAAGTTATAGAAGAAAGAATTAACGCTTTGGCCCAAGAATCAGTAAATCTTGCCAAACAACAAACTCAATAAAATTTAGGGTAGACCAAAATAAAGCCAATGAGTCCATGGGACAATGTGAAACATGAAAACAAAATCAAATGATGTGGAAGATGAAAAAAGAAAAAAAAAAGAATGATAACAAGAACAAGAAGGACAACAAGAATAAGAATAAGAGAATACAAAAATATCTGACCTAGAAAACAGTTCAAGGAGAGATAATTAAGAATCAAAGAACTGCCTGAATGCAAGAAAAGTAGTATTTTTTTAAAAGAACCTACATATGACATTTAAAGAAATCTTAAAATAAAATTGTATAGATTTTCTAGAACCAAAAGTCAAAGGAGAAACAAAAAGAATCCACTATTCACCTCCTGAAAGAAACTCTGAAATTAAAACTCCCAGGAATATTATAGCTCAAACCTAGGGCTTCTAATTCAAAGGAAAAAAAAATACTGCAAGTAACTAGAAAAAATTCAAGTAGGGAGTATCCATGGTCGGTATTACAAATGATTCAGCAGGCACCAGTGTAAAGAAGTGGATACCCTGGAAAATAATATTCCAGATGGTAAAGGATATAGGCTATCTCCCATTTCTGGAATGTTCTCACTCATTATCTCTGCTTCGAGGTGTCTTTTCAATTTCAAATAAAAAGCATTCCTTCTCTTATTTATATCGATTCCTCTAACATGTAGTGTGTTTGAATCCTGTAAAGCAGGCCTGCACAGCCTACAGCCTTGCCAAAGGGTTTCAGGCTGCTCTTTTGGCAGGCTCCACGCAGTGCAGGCCTAATGGAAAGAGTGGTTTACAACTTGTATTCCTTTCCGCCATTAATCCATGAGCTTCTTGGGAACCAGGACTGTCTTTCACCCTTCTAAGTGTCCTAAAACTTAGCACAGTGGCTAGCACAGATTAGGAACTTAAAGTATTGATAGACTGACTGATTACCTCTGATGTTTATGAACTTAGGAAAATCTCCCATTTTTCTAGCTTTCAACTTTCTCACTTATAAAATGAGGAGATAAGACAGGATTGCCTCTCACGTACCTCACGTAGCTAAGTCTATAATCTTATGATTCTACAAGGAACAAAACAAACAAAGAAGCAAATAAATAAAGATATAAGTAAGCAAGTAAGTAAGTAAATTAATAAATAAATAAAAGCTTAAGAAGTAGAGAGGTGAAGTAGAGGAGGTCAAACTTATATGGGAACAGGATGAATGATAGATCATTCTCATCAGTCTTTCTATTGCCATTTTACTGAAGATGCTTTAAGAGAACCTGCAAAAATACACTTATTCTATTCAACCAGGAAAAAAATCAGTTATTTTATGGTCTCTGGACCACTTCTAGCCAAATTAAATCAAATGAGATGATAAGAATGATTTCTGAATTACGACAAGAATATTAATAAAATAACAGTTAGAGATCAGGCCCTTGCCTTCCAAAATTAGGAAGAAATCCCCTTCTCCCCAGTCCTCTTCTCCTTCTGCCTAAAGGAGTCTGAACTTGTTGATCAATGCAGATCATAAAAGAGAAATAATAGAAATTGTGTAACATAAAGGTTATTAGCTTGATCCTGGGATCATCACTATCTGAATTCCATTAAACTAAACTGAGAATGAAATAATAATGCCTTATAATTTATTAAAGCTAAACATGATGCCTTAAAAGGTTTAAAACTGCACTCATTTTGGGGGACACCCAGCCTATCACATGAGTAATTTGCATTATTTACAAACTGTATATCTATAACAACTTATATTTATAATAAAACAATTTATCCTTACAACAGACCTGTGAAAAATGCTTTTATTATGCCAATTTTAAATATAAAGAAACTGAATCTCAATGCTTAAATGACTTGATAAGATTGTTTTCTCTATGACCTTCATGTAATATTTCTTCCTCTTTGCCCACAACAGGCAGATTATGACTAGAGAGATTTCCCCAATTTTTCTCTTCCTTAAATATACAGATGTATGTGTATACATTTAATGTGTTTTATATAGAGAGAGAGAGATAGATAGATAGATAGATATATAAATATATCTATATCTATACTATACTATATCTACTATATAAAATATCTACATCTACACTATACTATATCTACGATATAAATATATCTATATCTATACTATACTATATTTACTATATAAATATCTACTATTATCTCTACTTAATGCATTATTTAAAATTATTTTTAAATTGTTTATATTATAACATCTTTGGAGTCATATTTAAAAAAACTATTTGTTTATGAAAGAGATAGCATGATGAAGTGGAAAGAACATTATATTTGAGGGTAGGAGGACCCAAGTCTAATGCAGATTCTGACTCTTTCATCTGACATGCCCTGCCACTCCAACCTTCTGGACCCATCACATCATATGTCATGTCCATCTGCCATTCCAGCCTCTTTCTCCCATTGGTGAGTTCCTCTGAGGATCTCAATCCTGGCTCCAGGTCAGCCAGTTTCATTCCCCTCCTAGTGGTGCATCTGACTTTCTGGATTTCAACATCATGTTTTTCCTGCTGTCTATTCTGTAACCTCCCTCAATGCCTAAAGCCTCTTCACTATGGAATATCTATCTGTCATGTCAGCCTTCTTCTCCTATTGGTGAATTCCTCTGCCCCTCCATTTTGGTGAGGGTCCCAGACTGGCCAGCTTTAATTCACTTCTAACTTTCTGGACTACAATACTATTTCAGCCTCTCTCTGCCATTCTCACCGCACCTCCACCCTCCACCCCCAAAGCAGGTATCTTATAGTCCACTCCCCTCCTTGCTACACTTTCAGATCCTTCCCATGTTGTTTTATCCCATTTAAATGCAAGCTCCTTGAGAAAATGGTTTGTCTTGCTCTTTGCTTCATTTTTTTATTCCCAGTATTTAGTCAAAAGAACTAGTAAGCTCTTAATGAATCCTTGTTGCTTTGCTTGTCCCTTAGCTTCTTTTCTCTCCATTCCATTCATTCTCTAGGATAATTCCTATTCCCAGTTTGTGAGTTTTCCCTATATATGCCCCCTATTAGTTCTCTTAATTACCCTTAGGAAGAGTTACATGTATAAATATTTCTCCTCTGCTCAGCCCAGATGTGAGTGAGGTTCTTTTAATCCCTTTAGTTTCTCCTTGGTTGAATGATCTTTGACCCTAAGAAGATATCTCAAGCAATATCAATCTGGTTATTCCTCCCCCCCCCCCCCACCTTTCTGTTAATTTTGTCTCCTTTGTAGCTTGTGTCCATAAGTCTTTTTTTTTCTTCAATTATATGCCCTCTGACAAATTTAGAGTTCAAAAAAGTGACTGATTGGTACAATTTCATAAAGTATGTAAATATTGATTTGTCTTCATTGTCTTTTCATGCTGATCATGTGGTGGAGCCTAAGCCTTAAGATCATATTTCTGGAAGCCTCCCAATTTCTCAGTAGACCCTTGTCTTCTGAGAAAATTTTCTCTTGTTGAAAAACATATTCATTCATCAGAACAGAGGACATGCCTGGCCCAAGGATTTTTGTCTCTGGCTGACCCAAGAACTCTTCCTCCTGCCAAATTGCCAAGGTCCATGCTCATGGTAAATTACTCAATGTCTGATATAGTCCCTTTACTTTCCCATCTATAGCTCTTAAAAACAGCTGGACCCTTAGATCACCTAATTGGTACCCTTGACATTCCTTTCTCATGCCCTTTTCCCACATACACCCCAGCAGCATCTTCAGTCTCTCACAGGTTCCCATAAGGACCCTAGCTGGCTTTTGCTAAAGCGTTACAACGAATTCTTTGCCACTTAATTAAGAGAAGGCTTGAGGGTCTTTATTCATTCCAGGTGACTGTGCCTTGGCATTCTCAGGGTCTCAGCACCCCAAAATCTCTTCAGTGCTATACAGATTTGTGTTTTTTAAAGTTTTTTTTAGAATTTCTTTCATTTTGCAGATTTGTGTTTCAAAGGCTTTGTCCATGTTTGTCTTCCTCTGAAGAAGTAATTAAGACTTTCATCTTGCTTTTCAGCAGGATTTGGATTGTTTTTCACTAGTCCGGGAATGATTTCCTTTTGATTATTTGCGTGTTTTTTTAAAATTTTATGTTGCTGTCCAGGAATTTTGTTGCAATATTTTGTTGCTATTTTTAGTGAAACTTGGAGTTGCTCTCTTCCTAGTAACATTTAGTATTTGTATGTAAATGTATAATTTGTATGTAAATAGTAAAATGTATTTCTGTAAAATCGTTTCTTATTTTTTTGATAAATGATATTTTGACCTTTTGTTCAATCATTTTGAAACTCTTCAGTCTTATATTGTTTCATATAACTACCTTCAAAATCAATTCTTTTTTCTCTGTAGGTCTCACAAACCTTTTCTTTTTCAAATTAATATCTTTTATTTTGATCATTATTTTTCCCATCTCTCCATTTTTAAATCAGCCCATCACGTTTTTCACTGTTTTAGAGAGATTTCCCAATATTTATTCTAAAAGAAGTTTTTTTTCTCTTAATTCCTTTTTTAAAGTTCTAATTTTTATTCTTAGTTCTTCCTTTAATTACTGTATTGATCTAATCAACCCTGGAGATCCTTGAGATTTTCCTTGTGTTATTTCTGGGGACTCATTTATAGTTGCAATTCTAGCTCTTTTTTAGGATTTCATACCACTTTTTTCTTCATATAGATATTCATTTTATTTGGGGTTCTTTTTGAAAGTTGTTTGTTTTTTTAAGATTCTTTATGTTTTGATAAATTATTTCCCTTTTCATAGTTCATGTGTGTGTGTGTGTGTGTGTGTGTGTGTGTGTGTGTATGTGTGTGTGTGTGGTGGGGCCACATTACTAGATATTTTGATGTGGTTACGGGAAGCCAGAATGACCTAGCTAAAATCATTCACTGTATTATTTTGCCATGTCTCCCTTGTTTTCTAATGGTTTCTTATATGTAAGGTGCCTCTACAATCAGGGTGCATGCAAATCCATGGTTTATTTTATAAGCTTCTTTTTTGTTGTCCAAATTTGGAAATTTCCTTTCCTCCTCCACACAGTACTAAGTACATAATAGGTATTCCATAAATAATTGCTGAATTGAATTAGCGAAGGTAAATGAATCAGAAAAGATACCATCTGTTCTGAAATGATCAACTATACACGTAAGTTCAGGTTGAAACTAGAGGGTTTTGATAAACTTCTTTAGGCCATTAATATTGCTTAGTAGCTTTTAGATCTGGCTCAGCTAATTGTGTAAAAACTTTCTGGAAGTTTCTAAACATAATACAAAGACCTTTTTCCTGTTAATCACACTTTTCCACTATATTTGAAAGCAGAAAATATCAGTCACATAGTGTATCTTCTAACCAGGTTGGCTGTATAATTAGCTGTTCCATACAAGTAAAAAAAAACTAGAAGAGAGAGAACAATTTTAGCTTCAGGGCTCAGGGAAGGAGGTGGAACCTGAAGTAAGCTTTGAAGGCAGAGAAGGAACCTGAAATGTAGAAATGAGAATTGTGAACATCAATTATTGCACAGGCCTAGCAAGAAAATGGTATTCTTAGGGGCTGGAATGGGACTCTTTGCTTCTATACTAAATGACACCGGATTGCTTCAGTTTTTTTTTTTTCCTCTTCTTGCATTAAGGGAGACAGAAAATAGAAGGTAATGGTTCTGAGTTTTTAGGTCTTTTTTTTTTCCTTTTAAAATATTTCTATTTTTTTCTTACTGTCACTTAATCTGCTGTCATTTATTTTTCCTGTCAGTTCATAGCTTTCTGTGAGGTGCCACCATTATATTTCTAATAGATTTGAATTTTCCATGACCTAGAAAAGTAGATAATCCATGTTGTCAGTTGTATGTGTAAATAAAGAGTAAAGAGGCATTGGCTGAAACCATGACAGTTATTTTGACTACTTAGTAGGACATGAAAGTTATTTGGGCTACTTAGGTGCCTTCACAAGTTAATGCTTATGTCTGGGTTTCATATAATTGAGGTTATGGAAAAGTTATCCAAAGCAGGGTATTCTTTGAAGACTCTGTATCATCTATAATGTGAACAGGGAAGGATCTTCTCAATATCCCCCAACATTCCTCAAATCAATAAGCCTAAATGATGGCTTTCTAAGCTACAGTGTGGCCTAAAATATAATTTGAGGAGCTTTTGTAGATTCAAAAACTCTAATAGTTTGAAAGAAGCTTAGAGGCCATCTAGTCCAATGAACCGCTAAATAAGATGTCCTCTACAACATTCCTGATGAATGGTTATCTACCTTTTACTTAAAATGGAGGCTAAGCTGAGGAGTAATTAATTGCAGAGCAAATATCCCATATTCATCAGCTGTTGAGGTTACCAGGGTCATTAGATACCATATTGTTCTACCTCCTCATTTTACTGACAAGGAAAACTAGACCTGGAGTTAGTATCAGAGGAGAGGGCTCTCATATTCTTGCTTCTCAGGCTCTTTCAGAAAGTTGAAATTTAGTTTCCTGAAGAAGAGGCCTTGCAGATTAATAGCGCCTCATCTTGTTACTCCAACAGCTGATTGGAATGGGAATCCATCAGTGCATCAAGGCATATTCTGATCCCAAGCTCAACCCCACTCTCACCACCTCTGGCATAATTTAAGTAGCTCAGGAGAGTAAAACGTAGACAAGAAAAATAATGAAGAAATTAACTAATAAGAACTTATTAAGCTTCTACTGTGTGTTAGACACTGCTAACTCTGAAGACAGAAGATACCTGATCTATAAAGCTTTTGTAATTATAGAGGAAACATACTCATACATATATAGATACAAACATACATTCATATGTACATATAAATATATATAGGTGTGTATACATGTACACACATAGACATACAAACACATATAAACATTTAAAAAGGGATGATTAAGGACACATGCATTTACATATAGATGCATACATATAATATTTTATGCACACACATATATGTATGTATATATAAACATATATAAAAAGGGATGATTGAGGCAAGGGCTAGTCCCACAAAGCCTTTCTTCTTGTCCTTGTCTTAACCTGAAGTGAAGAGGAATCTCTGGAATCATTGAAATGTGTCACATTTTCCTTCATAGGACAGCACTTTTCACAAAATGAAACAGCCAAATACCAAGCAATTTTCAAAAGAAAAATGACAACTACAAACAGTTATATAAAAGATTGTTCCAAATCACTAATAACGATAGAAAACCAAATCCAAATAACTGACATTTCACCTTGCAATCAGAAAAATGACAAAACGATAAAAAGTGCTAATAGCCAATACTGGAAGGGCTCTGCAAAGATAGCTCCATATGGTTAGTCAAAATATTAATTGTCAAATTTCATTACTCTAACTATTCTGGAAAATCATATAAAATTATGCTGAGCAAGTGATTAAACCCATACGCCTTGTTCCAGAAATACCATTCCTGCTACTAGTCCTATAACCATTGTTTTTAAAGATAGAAAGATCCCAGGTTCACCAGAGTATTTATGGTAGTACTTTTTTATAACAGGAAAAAAAAAACTGTAAATATTTTCAGTGGCCATTGATTGGAGAATGGTTCAGCTGTGGCAGTGGTTCTCAATCTGTGGGTTATGTTCAATTTGTAACAATGAAAATACATCCTGCATATCCATTATTTACATTATTATTCATAAGAGTGGCAAAATTACAGTTATGAAGTAGCAATGAAAATAATCTTATGGTTGGGGGTCACCACAACATGAGGAACTGTATTAAAGGGTTGCAGCATTAGCAAGGTTGAGAACCACTGAAATATAGTATGTGTATAAAATGAAATGCTACTGTGTCAGAAAAAAATAATGGATATGAAGAACATTGGAAGATACATGAAGTAATAATGCAAAGAAAACCAAAGGGGGGGAGAACATTGAGACTGATAGCAATCATGTACATGGTAAGAAAGGAAACAACAATTGAAGCTGAATACTGCGCAGTTATAATAAGTGGGTTTGGTATTAAAGAATAAAAAGGATAAAATGGATGTTTTGTGCAGGTGAGTAACTATGGACATGGAATATTGCCCTTGTTGTCATACTTGGTTTTTGTTAATATTTTTTTTTCCTGAAAATGCCTTTTTCTTCTTTTATTCTTTGTTAAAAGTAATGACTCAGGGGAGGGAAGAAGGTAAGTATATATTTGCAAAAAGAACAGAGGTTAAAAGATGTCATTAATAAAAAAAATAAAAATAGTGTACTATTCATTCACTGACAAGACCACAATGTCCTTTTTCCAAGTGAATTGAAGGAGCAGTTATTTGGTGGTGAGCATTTTTTCTCTTACAAGAATATTTTTGTTCATCTCTTAGTTTTCACTTTTTCAAACTGATTGTCTTTCCTCACCTCTGGGCTCTGTACAAAGGGAAGAAATGTGAAACTGAGAAGGAAAAAATTTAAAGGGAAGAAAAGATTCCTATCATACAGGAGAAGGAAGCTATCCTATGAAAACATATGGCGAGTCTCTTTTCCCCACCCTCCTGGCACATCAGAGTCTTCATTCCACCATTTCCCTATTAGTAGACCCTGACCCTGTTTCTTGTTCCTACAAGGCCAAATTTTGTAGTTATAGGGATCTTTGATTGAGGAACTAGCTCTGCCAATAGAAATAGATCCCTTTTCTGCATCTCGTAGACTTAGTTTCTTGGAACACCAAGAAATTAAGAGATTTGCCCAGGTTCACGTTATCCAGTATGTGTCAGAAGCAGCACTTGAAGGCAATTCTCCCTTACTGTAGTAAACTCTATATGGTGTGCAATGACAGCTCTAAGTCTCCATCCTTCTAGGAATATAACTACCTATGAGAAGATCTTTATTAGTTCTTGTGTGGGGCAAATTTCTCGGCCTCCAGCAACTGTGTTAACTGGGTGATATGTAGTTACAGATCTTCTCTAGAAGTGGCATGACCAAGGAATTATCAACTCTACTCATGGACGCTATTTTTCTCATTGCAAAATATGATTGCATTGACTTGCTTGAATTTGCATTTCACTAAAGCTTCTAGATAAAATGCTATCTAATGGTGCCCCCCCCGCCTTTCACTTGTGAAATTAATTTCTTGAAACAAAATATAAGAATGTACATATGCATCATCATTAAATTTCATTTTATTAAATTTATCTCAATGTTGCAGCCTATCAAAATATATTTTTGAATTTTGATGCTGGTATATTTTATGTTTACTATACCTTTTAGTGATACTTCATCTAAAATTTGATCACTATAACCTATGCTTTTTCTCAAGTAACTGACAAAAATGTTTACCATTGAAAGACCAATATTCTGTAGATCTCTAAAGAACTCTAGCTTCCTTTCACTTTCACACATTAATAAATTAATAAATGTTAATGAATTAATATATATTCTGGGTAGGATTATTTAACAACTTCTAAATACTCTTAATTGTTCTATTTTCTGGCCTATAATTCTCCATCTTTTCCAAAAGAATAACAGGAGATTCTTTTTAAACTCATTGAAAGTTAGAACTGATCTTTTTTTTTTTCACTTTCTCCAATTCTCTGGCAGCCCTACCATTGTTCATTGTCCATGAGGTTTCAAAGCAATCATACTGTCAGTTCTTTCAGTTAATCTCAGGCAAGTGCCATACTCATCAAGGGCAATACGGTGCCCTCTTACTGTATACTTATTTGTTTTAGGAATAAGATATTCAACTTCCTACTAACCACTTTTGTTCTATACTTCTCACTTAAATATTCTCTCCTTGGAAGGAAAAACAAATAAAGGAAGGTCTTTTATCTCTCTATTGGTTATCATCTTTCATCATTAAATAAATTTTTTCTAGTCTTAGATTTTGTACCTCAATGTTATCTTGTCCTCTAAGCCTTGTCAAAATTATTACTCAATGAACATAATTTAAAGTAGTCATTACTGGAGCTTTTTCTGTTGGTGTTTTCTTCTGCATTTTTTTTCTCTTTTAATTTTGATAATTGCTGCTTTTGCTGATAGGCTTATTGGTGACACGACAATTACATTTTCTTCATTAATTCCCTTCCTCTAAAAGACTGTAACATTAAAAAGCAGTACTCTGGGAACGAAAAGTCCTGATGCCAACAGATGACAGAGGCAGGATGAAATGAATGACAGAGTAGAAAGGCTTCTGTACCAAATGTTCAGAAGTCTGGGTTCTACGCTTGATTGTATCCCTTAATAAAGATTAAAACTTGGATAAGTCTCATAGCTTCTCTGAGTTTTAGTTTCCTTTATCTGTAAAATGAGTAGTCTGAATGGTTTCTTTCTTTTCTGATATTCTATGGAAATAAAAGATGGGCAGAAACTCTACATATTCAGTAATTCTGATTTTGTCTTTATTGGGGTTATCTTCACCATTATCAGACCACAAAGATTCATGTGTCACATTGCTTTAACACTATTTCAACCAGAGTTGGAGACGTGCCACACGTAGCCCTCTAGTTCAAGTGCAGCCCTGTAACGCCATGCACCAGCAGATTCCCAAAAGAATGCTCCTGTGAATAGCTTTTAGGGTTCGGATTACACGATATAGTAAACACTCTGTTTATTCCATTACAAATCAAGACAAACATTCACAATATATTCACAATATTACATCTTATCACAGAAAATGGCCACACAGTTTTTACTACAGTGGCCACAATATTTAGAACAAGAAACAATAGAATAATCAGACTTCCACTCATGGGGCAACCATTAACATAATCATTCACTATTCTAGATTCACAATTATTAAATATCATTGATCACAAACATAGTCATTAGAAAACCACACAAACCCTCCACCCCTTGATGTCCAGCAAACCTCAATTTCATCCAAGGGGAGGCCTTTTCTTCATCTTGACTCTGGGTGGTCTCTCTGATTCCCTGAGTGCCCTTCCATGGTCCCAGCTCCTCCCTGAATCCACCAAACAGTCACCTGGATTCAGAAGCAGATAGCACCCAGGTCCTTGTCTAGTCTTCCAAGCAGTTCTTGTTACACACTGAAGTTCACAGGGTCCAGCACCTCTCAAACTCTTCACCACTTCTCTTGCCTGGAACTCAAGGATCAGCCAGGCCACAGAACAAACAAAGTCTTATCCTGGTCATGCTTCTTCAGTCCTCCAGCACTTCAGCTGACCCTAGGACCCAGAAGAAATATCAGCCTTCCAGGTAGCCTTCCAGGCAAGCCTTCCCAGCCTTCTAGGCAAGCCTTCTCAGCCTTCCAGGCAAGCCCCCTGAGGCTTCCAGGAGGCCTTCACCAGATTCTGGTCTCAGGAAAACTCCATCTCAGTTCTCAGTCATTTCTCAGCTTCCAGATGGTGGGAGAGAAACACACACTCTCTCTCCCTCTCTCTCTCTCTCTCTCTCTCTCTCTCTCTCTCTCTCTCTTTCTCTCTCTCTGTCAGCTGGCTTCAGTCTCCACGATTCTTCCTTCACCAGAAGCAGCATTCCAATTCTGTCTCTCTGTCTCTGGAATTCTTGTTTATGTACACACCTCAGCCAATCCCCTTCTTCCACATCAACAGGGGAGTTCATGCCTTCTCAACAGTGGCACAGATTTTGCACCTTCTACACTTAGCCCCAAGGTACTAAGTGCTAAGTATCTGCTAAACTGATTCTATTACAAGCCCTTTGACTAAACCCTTTGCAAGTTTCCCACCCCTATTGTAGACCTCTACAACTGTACCATAATGAAAAACTAGGAAATTCAAGTTTAAACCTCTTTTATCTGTAGTTTCCTCCTATTAAAATGTGGCCTAGATTTCAGGGACTTTTACTTTTTAATTTATATCCCCATTGCTCTGCACACAATAATTGTTTAGTAAATGCTTTTTTGATTCACTGATTCATCATGATAGATTAGAACTGGGTACCCAAGGACATTTTTTAATGATACAATTACAAGAAGCAGTGTAATATGTTAGCTAAAGAGCTAGCATTGGATTCAAGAAGACCTCTGTTTAGAGAAAGTGACTATATGATCCTTTGTTATTCACTTACCTTCTTAGTAGCCCAAAGAACCATGTAAGACTGTAAACGGAAGGGCAATTTTGGAGAGAAGTTTTTCTTATTGGGAGTGTACTATATCAGAAGACTACTTACTTTCTTTTCCTCCAACAGAAATATGAACTAAAACATAAGGAACCACTTTTAAAAATAATGTAAAAACATTTTTGATAGTCTGAATGATCTGTAATCTCATCCATGTGGGAATTGCCTTCAAAAGTCCTGGTCCAAATCCATCCATGTCTCTTCATTCTGAGTGATATTTAGCCATCAATTCTTCTGAGAATCCTTCAGATTATCAAGGGATTTCTAAATCTCTGGAAATTTTAGGGTTATCAGTGGAAGGATATCATATATCCATCACTGTTATTACATGAATAATTTCTTTTCTAAATATACACCTCTCCAACTATTCTTTATGTCACTTAATGCAGTTATTTTTGAGACATATAAAATTGGTATTTTTATATCACAATCACTTCTAAATAAGTTCCATACCTCTGACTAAGCAAAATCAAATGATCAAGCCACCATCTCAGAGAGCACATACAACTGTTCATACTTGCAATACCTTGACTTTCTTGGAGGAGTGAAGCATGTAATCAAGCATATAACCATCTCAGCAACCAAAATTGGTCACAGCATGCAATCTGAGTTCAGATATTTTTCAGTATTGTTTGTATATAAGTATTTGTGTGTGTGTGTGTGTATAAAATTTTCAGCATTCTTGTTTTGCTTCTCCTTTCTCTATATAAATTCATTTCTCTTCCCATGTTTATCAAAAGTACACATTTTTAGAACTAGGTACCCAAGGACTTTTTTTTAATCAAAGTACTCATTTTTATTTCTTTGAAATTCTTCATTAATATTAAGTATTAAACCACTTGCACCCATTATGAGTCTCTTCATTGCCCACTGATTGATTTGCAATTTTTATACAATCCCTTTCTCAAAGCCCTTTAACTCTCTCCTTACTGGTTGAAATGAATGCCCTATGGGGAGAATGGGAAAGAATTTACTAGAGTGGGAGAACCTTTTAAAGTTTCCTTAAGGATTCCTCAAGCCTAGAGTCACTTCAGACGCTTGTGGTTTCTAGTTTTGAGAGGAAAGATTAGAAGAGTCCAACTGTACTACAAAATGCTGAAGGAAAAGACACTGGGGAGACTTGGGAGAAGCTGGCTGGTTTCCACCATGATCATATCCCAGCTAGCTACAGTAGAAACTTCAGGAAGCTTTCACACGGATGAGATCTCGAACTTTCTCTTTCTTGCTTGAGCTAGATTACCTCACTCCCAATAGCAGAACTCTTTTACTCTGTATCATCTGTTGTATATTTTCCTAGGGATACATTATTTGATTTGTTTTGCTATTATTTTGATAAATGGGTTTCTTTTTTTTCATCATGTATACTCATTGTGAAACTGTTATTTGATGAGAAAGGGGACAAGTCTTGGGCATAGAACTTGGGGTCCTGCTTCCCCCCAATAGAGACACAACAATTAGAATTTAGATTGAACCTGATCATATCTTCCTAGACTGGTATTTTTAAGGGAATAGATAGAGTTAGTAATAGGTCAGTACCCACTGTCTCTGAGGAAAATGGTATAACCTTTGGTCCCAAATTCTTAGTTTTTTCTCCTCCTGGCAGGAATTAAAGCCTCCTTTGGAGAATGATGAGGTAAGAAGAAGCTAGAGATACACATATTCTGCCTTCCTTTGAGCCACACAATGATACCCTCCTTGCTAGAGGTGAGGGGGAAGCCCCTAAATACAAGTGGGCCTCATTATAGAAATGGCCCTCTATTTATGTTTATAATTGAAAGATTATGCTATTTTTACAACCTATAAAGTGTGACTGGAAGAATATTTATTTTTTTTAAAGAATGGGCCCTTTTTGCCAGAGAGAATTTGGCACTCATTAAAAGCACTAAACAGTTTTCCAAAGACAACCGTGGCCCCTTTCATTCAATTCTGAGCTCAACTCATTGTCAGAATGCAGAGTCAGTCTAAGACATAAGTCACCCAGTGGGCAATGGAGAGGCTTATGGTGACTATTAGTAGACTGCAGCATATTATTAATGAAGAACTGCACAGAAACAAACATGAGTACTTTTAATAAAAACAGAAAGTCTTATATGAACTTATGTAAAGCAGAGAAAGAATCAAGAGTAGAATGATGTGCTCATGGATCAGCAGTTGTTCATGCAACTCTATATCATAGTCTATAAAGTCTTCATCTACTTATTTTTTCTTATGTGGAGAGTTAGGTCAAATTCATTTGAGTGATTGCATCTCATTTGAGAGGTACTGTAGTACCTCAATTTTTATTATTGATAGAAAAGAATAAATGATTTAGTAAAGCAACACATTGTCTTAAACACTCTCCTCTAACAAAGTCACTCATGTATTTGTAAAAAATCACACAGGATTCTTTGAAAGATGTAAAAACAGACATAACTTTGTTGTACTACTGTTCAGTTTTATGTATCAACTGAATCACAGAGAGACATATGTTCACCAAAGGCATTTCCTATGTCACTGAGAAAATATAATGCAGAATTCAAATGGAATAGGGATTCCCTTGATGCGGAGCGGTCATCTACCTTTGCCTATTTGCAGAGGACATTGTAAACCAACATATCAGTCACATATTTATACCATGCCAAATAACTTGTTTTCATTAAGGTTGCATTTCTGGTTGTTTAGTAATATTGACTCTAACAGCCAGAAATGAAAGACATTTGTAAGCCATTCTTGATTTTGTATGAATTATTCATATTAGACCCTTACTAAGTGCTTGTTAACTTGACTTAGATTATAAAATACCTGCCTTAGGCATGATAGAGTTAAAAGAGGAAAATAGTAACATTAATTAATTCAGTCTGATTGGAAAAGGCCAGAGTACCTTTATGAGTAGTCTGAATTATTTAATATAGACTACAATCTCCAGGAGCCCTATTTTATCTAAACTTTTTATCTCCTCTCTCCTCCCCGCATCACCCCCCCTCCCCCAAGGTCCTAGCACAAAACTCTATAGGACCAATAATTGTTGAATAACTTTGTCCAGTTCTCAAATTTTCCTGGGCCCAGAGATATAAAGCAAAAACTTCTTTCCAGTTAAGGGCAGCATCAGATGTAAAATTGGGACATGTTCCCTCTGTCGACCTCAGTTTTTTTGTCACTAAAATGATTTGAAACATGGTTCTGAGCTAATAAACTATGGCTCCTTAATACTCGAAGATAAATGCATTCATTACAAGAGTATTTGGCTACCCCTGTTCACAAAAACTCACACCTTACCTCATATATTATTTATACAAAGTATTTACTTATCAGTGCTTGCCTTCCCCCTCCCACAAATAGAATAATACAAATTTAGCTTATACTTAAAGTGATAACAAATTCCATATTGGTACAGTATGGGATTAACGTGACTTTATTATATAGTATTCTTCGTGAACCTTAGTGCTGGGGATATTATTTATAAATTGAAAGTTAAAGTATGACCATAACGTTTTCTGCATAGGAACAAACTGATTGACTAAAGCTAATAATAGAGAAATATGAATCACTTAGACCAGGGTGATTACCCTCACTATTAATTACTTATTATTATTATTATTATTATTATTATTTTAAATAAAGAGAGCACAGTGTAGTGACTAAAGAACTGATTTTGTATCAGGAAGAGTTGGGTTCAAGTAGTGTCACGTGCATATTGAATATTTCGCCCTTGGCAAAGTAATTTAACCTCTCAATATTCTATGAGACCCTCTAAGGTTCTAAGTTGGCAAACTAAAGGTAGATAGAGGGCATTTCCTTAAATCAAGAAATCACACATCTAGAGCATTATCTCTATTCCTATTAGATTAAGTAGAAATGTGATACTAACTCACATAAATTAGCAGTTCTTATCTCTTTGAGATTGTAAACTCTTTGGAGAAAGAGATAAAATCTTGCCTCTAGTACAAAAAATTATCTGTTTTTCAGCTAACTCAAGCAAAATATTTAAATGCAACTAGGAAGCCATGTCAAACAGAGGTCCCTGGGGCAAGTTTTCACTATTAAATCTTTTTGAATACAAAAATGCTCCATACCTTAATTGGCATATGCGCTCAAAGGGAATGAATTCAGAATACGCAGCAATCATTCAAGGAATGAGAAAAATGAACATCCATGTGACTTCTAGGTATAACTGTTTGCTTTGCCTCTGGTGAGATGTAAAATAGGTATAAATAATCATATGACTCTATGAATAAACAAATGGAAAAATTGCTATCCATCAAACACTGAGGTGGGTATAAAAATAAAAAAGTGAAGTTAGTCTCTACTTCTAAGAAGATTATGTTTTAATAAGGAAGAAAACAACTTAAAGGGAAATGTTGGCCACAACAGGTTATTCTGATTTCGAATATTACAGAGGTTAGAAGGTTATGATTGGGAGAATATGATATTTTTACACTCCATATAGCATCATTGGAAGAATATTGATTTTAAAAGGATCAACATTTGTGCCAGAGAAAACTGAGGCCTTATTAAAAGCACTGAGACATATTCCAAAGGCAACCAAATATTCTTGGCTTCTTGTTCAATTCAAAGTCCAGCTTATTGTTCACATGCAGAGTCATCACAATCCATAGGTCATCTAAAGAGTAGTGGACAGGCTCACGCTATTAGTAGTCTATAATGTATTACTAATGAAAAATTATAAATAAGTATTTTTACACACATGATAAGACTTATCTGAACTTATGTAGAGGAGAGAAAGGAGAAATAGGAAAAGAATGATGTCTTGGATATAGTGAATCTATAGTGGAGTAGACCAATATGTAATTTGTTATAATTTTTTAAATAACTTAATTCTTTATAGGTAAGCAGAATATGAAGCAAGACAACAATTGTCTTTAACCTCATTTATAAAACAGGACAATAGTTAGTCAGTCAAGAAGCATTTATTAAGGTTACAATAGAATATTTTATGAGTTCCTAAGCTGCATTAACAAATGAAGATTTTATACATTCTGAGATACACAAATACTCAACTGGATTTGTGATACTTCTGATTCAGATGTCCAAACCAAAATGCAAATCACAACTCATCCTTTCTCACCATCTTATGCGACTCTTGTCCAAGTACTTCTAGGAGTCTGACCCAGGGAATCCGTGCTATCTTCTACGCTCTTTCCTCACTTTTTCTGGACATTGCAAAGACAGCAGCAGAACACATGATCCACAAATGATTTATCCCATTTTACCAGATGGTCAATTTATCTTTTTTTTTATTAGATATTTACCTAATGACATCCCTCTCTCTAATTCTTTAAAGTTCTTTATTTGTTTAAGTTGTGGCAAACTCACACCAAATCGTGTGCTTCTCAATAGCCCTCTAAATTATATCATTTATCATTCTTTAGAGACAGAAGTGTTCCATGACTTGAAGCCATGTTACTGCTTTGGTAGAATGTTGGCATTTAACAGATGTGCCTTTGTTTCAGGGAGATGTTTTCAGTCATTAAAAGAGATTTGCATTTTCCCAAAGGCAAACCAGCCCACTCTACTCTTCCGCTTAATTATAATATTTTGCCAATGAGTTTATATCGCCTTTGTCTCCTAACTTTCTTCTCTTTGGCAAGTAAGTCAAGAGTTTGGTGAGCAAGTTGCTTTTAGACTCCTTTGGTCTCCTTGTAATGACAATATATTTAAGTCACTTAAACTTCTCTATAAAAGTATCATGCTTAGAATCTATGTATTTTCTTTCATCCACACCCCATCGGGAACATCAGTCATTTGCTTCTACAGATCAAGACAGAATTGCTTGAATTGCAATTCGTGTGCTTTCCTCATTTTTATTTGTCTTTCTTCTAGAATTGTGCTCATATTTTTATCTTTGCACTGACAATTGAGTCATCTGATTGTTCTCAAACATCTGATTCCAGAATGTCTATATGAATAATGAGACATTTCCTCTATGTTCACATATAATTGATGTCAATTTTAATGTTATTTGGTATTAACACATTCCGCATTTTCCAATTTTTATTTCAAAGAAAGTATTCCTGATAGATATAGTGGCATACAGATTATAGTATAATTTGCAATTAATAGACTAGAATGGTTATAGAACAGAGATCCAGGCAGGATGTAGTGACTAAGATTCATAGAATCGCATAAGATTGTGAAAAATCTGAGCACCAAACCAGCAAGCACCAAACTATGGCTTTGCTAATGTAATCTGTTTTTTCTGAGTTATTGAAACTAATTTTCATTCCACTGTGAGCTCCCTGAGGGCAATGATTGCTTTTATCCCTATTTGTATCCCTAGTACTTAGCAGAGTGCTAGACACAGAGTACTTACCAAATTCTTGTTAACTTGACTTGTTGACTTTGGGTTAATTTTGCTGAGGTTTTACCCCTGCAATGGAGTACTATATGGATTCCACACGTAATGCAAATAAACACTGGCTCTAACCCAGGGACTTTCTAAAGCTATGAAAACTCAATTCAAGATATCTAATGATGTCCCTAAGAAGTCTGAGACTTGACTTCATGGTGTGCACAGAAAAGTAATTCCCAAATTGTACTGTACATTTAAAGAAAATAAATCAGAACTAGAAAATCTTCTCAGTCCTAATTTCTTCATGTGTAAAGTGAGAAAACTGGAGTTATGACCTCAGAATCAGAAGATTATAATTGGAAGGTAGTTTAGTAGTCATTTGGTTAAAATTTTACCTCAACTGGAATTCCTTCCATAACATTCTCAGCAAGTGTCCATCCAGGTTGAAGGTCTAAAATGATAATGCATTACCTTTTGTATCAGTTCACCTCTCATCAAAGCAACTTTAATGATCAGAAAGCTGCCCTCCATGTGGAGCTGATATATACCTTTATAGTTTCTAAGATCTCTTGCAGCTCTAAGATTTCATGATTCTGTGGTCACCTGTATTGTTACTGTCCTATGAATTTGTAGCTTCAAAACAATCTCAGATTATATGGGTATCTTTGTGATGATGTAGCACCCACGACCAACCTTATGTGTGGGTCCCCAAAAGCTTCCTAATAATCAAACTATTCTGCTATTCTGTTCTTACACACATAATTCCTTTGTGGATATCTGCACTGAACTAATTCTTATTTAATTCGGCTTCCGTTTGCTATTTGAACTGTTTTGCAGTTTGTTCATATTTTCTGCTACTTTCATCTGCTTCATAACAGCTGTTATAGAAGCCTTTCCTCTTTAATCATCATCCTCATCATCCGTCATTTACATAGCGCTCTAAGTTTGATAAGGCACTTTACAAATCCTATTTTGCTTGATCCTCACATCAACCCTGAGAGTCATCTCAAATATAATATGAGAAGACTGAGAAAGGGAGAGGTAAAATGATTTGTCTTGAGTCACAGTATCTGAGGCTGAATTTGAACTCAGGTCTTTTACCCTGAAAGTATCACAGAAAGTAGAAAGTAAAATTCTTGTATCCATAGGCCAGCAATATTGTAGCCACAGAAGAAAAGCAACCAACAAAAGTCAGTAAAAGCTTTTAGACTGACATTAAGCATACCTTTTACCATCTATTTTTATAGTGTTGGTCTTTAGATTCCATCAGTCTATACTCTTATCTAACTTATGGCCCCAAATTCTTTTTATAGTCTATTTTACCATTTTGTCTATGAAAAAGGGGCCCTTTAAAGTCATCAAAGGAATGCCAAATGCCTTCAAAAATCATGAAAAAATGAAAAACATTTAGATATATTTGAGTTGATGCCTTTTTTTTTTTTGCCATACACAGTCCATCTATCCTATTACTTCTGGTTTCTATGCAAATCAAGTTTTTCAAGACTAAGACCAAAAAGACAATTGAAACTGGTAAAGTTGGTAATATTTTTTTTTCTCTGATAACAATTTAAATATCAGTTCTACCTAAAATTCTAAGACATAGAATATTTATTGATTAGTGTTTCAAAAATAGCTTAAGTATTCCACCCTCCTCATTTTCTTCCCACTCAACCAGCTTACTGATTTTTTTCTTGTGCAAGGTTGAGTTCCTATACTTTCTCATTCGTAAATTTCATTTCTATAGTTTCAAAATGTCCAAATCTTCAACTCTTCTTAGAATACACACACACACACACACACACATGCACACATCAATCAAAGGAAGTTTATTATTTCTATTGATAATCCTTAAGCAGAAGGATAGCAATGGAAACACATATTTCCTTTGCAGTAATGTGTCTTCTATCAACAGTATTTGGCATATGAAAATTTCTAATAGTGGAAGACCAATTCACTCTAAAATGCAAAAGTGTTGGAGTTCTTGCAAAGCAAACATTTTTGATAGTTATAATCAGTCTTGAAGTGACTAGACCTCACTGTTATAATGAAATATTATTTTAGGTAGCTAGAGAAAAAAAACTTAGAAAGGGAATTCTAAGAAATAGGTAATCATGTTTGCTACAATAAGAGGAATGTCAAAGGGATACTACTGCTGAGAAATGGGTAAATGATTCTAAAGAAGGTTGAAGAATCTAGGGCAAAAAGAGAGTAGAATTTTGAAGATTTTATTTGCTGAATGGAGGAGTCGCAGTGAAAATCTCAAATGTATTTTAAGAAGTAAAAGAAACCAAATTAAAATTCTAACACATAAGAATAAATAGCGCAATAAATACAGATTTCTATTTTAGAACATCTAGATAATTTAAATATTATGTCTGCCTTCACATTTATGATAATGTATATTTTAAAATGGACTTCACATTGTTGTAAACATTTTGCCTTCCTTTCATAATTATTTTCCCCATACCCTTTGGTGTATGAAATCAAACATCATTTCATTACATTTTGGTAGACCTTTGTACAACGATCGTGCTATGAGCTAATGAACAGAAAGGTAACACTGACATTTAAAGCAGGTAGCTACCTTCTGGTGTTATCTACTATAAAATTCAAAATGAGAAAGAGAAATCAAGCCTTCTGAACATCCTTACTGAACCTTGTTTTGAAATAGATCATAGTTGGATGAGATTTCAGTTATTAAATTCTCAGAATTTTTTAAAATAAACAGGGGGTTCTCAACACACCAAGACATCTATTTGTAGCTCCACAGAAATAATGTTCTACACTAGTTTATTTTCTCAGGCTACATCAATTATTTAATCACTTATTATGGACCTGTTAATTAACAGATATTGTGCAAAGCTCTGGGGATATGAACACAGAAATGAAGGATTACTAGTCTTCAAGTTGATCACATTTAAACAAGAGAAAAAATATGTGTATATATGTGAATATACACACATACGTTTGTACATGTATGTTATTTCTTAGCATACTTTACATATAATATGCACATACATATATTTGTGTATTCTTGTCTATAACATGTATATTTTATAAGTAGACTTGTACTATCTGGGTGGGTAAGGAGTCAAGTACATTTTTTTTTTTCCCTAGAAGAGAGTCTCTCAACTGTTGGTTCAGGCACAAAAAAAGAAAGTTTTGATCCTGGGGTAGTGAAAGTAGAAACAGTAAGACTGGTCAACTGAATATAAAGGAGTTGGAAGAATCAAGAATTCAGGATATTGCCAAAAGAAACATGAGGCAATGGAAGTATAGTGGTGTTTTCCATAGTAATAGGGAAGTTTTGAAGAAGACATGGTTTAGGGAAAAAGTTGGCAAGTGAGGTGTATCAGCAAGCACCTTAGCATACCTAGGGCAGCTACTAGCACAGGTTCTTAGATCTGCTTTTCTAAAGGAAAGCAACTCAAAATGGGTTAACAATCTTACTTTAATCAAGCATACCATATACCTAGTTCAGGGGGAAAAGTCAGCACCCTGAACTTCAGAGAATACAAACAGAAGTTACAAACAAACAGAAAAACAGATCAGCAGCCGGCAGCGTCTGACCATTAAATCAGTTACCTAGTCAGTTACCAGAGAGGGAAGCACCAACATCTGGGCTTTTCACAGCCGGGGGGCTCAACGGCTGCCCAGAGTCTCGTCTGGCCAAATCACACAACTCTTCTCAAAGTGAGCCCCAAACCAAAACCTCACATCAGGGCGTATATATAGCTTTCTCCTGGCTTGGAGAATGTCACAGCCCTCTAGACCCACTGCCCAATCACAAAGCTACAAGGCACGGGCATTCCTGGAAAACAAGCCTGGCACCACAGGCTCCACATGACCACATTCAGCCTATTAGGGAACAGAGTATACTTTCAAATATCCAAGGGTCCTCAGAGTCACGTAGCCACTTTAGCAGAGGGCCTAGGGGCAGGGAAGATCTTCAGATTCCCATAACATGAGGTTTTAGATTTTTTGTGTTTAAGTTATCTTTGCAGCATCCAGTTTGAAATACTTGATAGGTGATTAAGGATAAAAGACTTAGCTTGGCCAACTGACTGTGGGTAGTTGTAAAGATTGAGAACTTTTCCATAGGAGTTAATGAGGTTACCAAGAGAGTCCAACTCTTTCATTTTAAAGATGAAGAAAATGAAGCCCAAATAAAGTACTTGGATTAAGGTAAGACAGGTAGTATGTCAGAGATTGATCCCCTAGATCTGATTCCAAATCCAGTGTTTTTTTTTTCTTTTTTACCATACTTTAATAAGCATTTATTAAGTAGTGCTAGGTACCGTACTCAGCAATGACAATACAAAGATAAAAATAAAACAGTCCCTACCCTGAAGAAGTTTGCATTCTAATGAAAAGTATGGGGGTGGGTGATATATAAAATAAGTAAATTAAAATATATTTTTAAAAAGTAATTTTGGAGTTACACTAATCACTGGGGGATCAGGAAAGACCTCTTTTAGATCCTTTGAAGGAGCTGGTGATTCCAGCTATAATGAGGGTAATCATAAAATCCCTCCCCCACATCTTCCAGACTAGGGAATGCCTTTTGGAGTTCTGATCATATACCCTGTCCTATTCTGTTGACTCAACCTAGAGGCACCTATTTGATTCTCATATATCTCACTCTCCACACTTCTATATATATATATACACATTTCCATCACTGGTCCATGTGTCAAAAATGATTGGTCACTTTGTAGCAAGGTCCATCCACTTACTAGACTTTAAGGGGAGAGACAATAAGTCAGAAAATTGGCAAATTGTCAGACACCCTTCTTTGGGACATGTCATCTCCAGGACTGAAGCCAGAAATGGCATTCCCAGCAATACTCCTCAAGGGAAGATGTCACACTAGTCAGGGGAAATAGCATGCTCTATAAAGGGAATGGCAAAGAAACTACTTTTTACTAGGTTTTTTTATTGGTACTTTTTTTTTACTTTTACAAGTACTTTTTACAAGTTTCTTTGTCTAAGAGTGACATAATCAGAGCCATGCACCCAACCCCTCATTAGAACAGGCCTGTTTCCTATTATAATAGTCACTTTTTCATCAACTGTTAATCAATCAGAGTTGATTTCTACTTGTCAGGAACACCCACTCTTCCAAGGCTGTATAAGTATCAAGAGGCATCCATGAAGGGTCTTTGGTTTACAGGAGAAAGCCAAATGACCATTTAATTAATTATCTGCTAGCCATAATTAATGAAATTATTACCCAGAAACTATGACTCGAACTTTTTATTCATTACAGTTCCTATTTCTCCCTTGTATAATACTTAAAATTCATAACTCAACAAAATTAATTTATCATTCCATTAAATGCTACCTCTGGCATTATGCTGCTTACCAAGGCACTTGGGTTACACTGCTCTTCTAGGCAGAATTGATCTAAAGTAATTGCAATTCAGATCATAGATATGCAGTCTGTGACTCCACCCATACTTGGTAAGACCTGAAAGAGTTCCTGCTCCTCGGTCATAGCTTTGAAGAAACTAGCATAATTATTGTTTACTATTAATAACTAATCATTAATAATTATCATACATAATAATGATAAATTAGTAATGATTTAGTGAAATTGTTATTAATTTTCAACATAACAAGAAGTACAACAATAACCATTGTTATTATCTGCACACTGCCTAAGGAAAATCTTGCTCTTGAAAATCTTAAGGTAACTTTCAGAGCTCTGTCATTGTTCTTAACCCAAGTTCTTCACTAAAACTTTCCAGCTTTCTTAAATGATTGGTTCTCCTACTCTTTCCACTTATCTCCTGGTCTGACCTGCCTGCAGGGTTGGGAGAGAAATGCTATTCCATTATTTCCATTTACCTGAGCTGCTTAATACCCTAAGAAAGCACCACACTGAGGCTAAAACATTATCCATGTCAATAATAAATCTGAACTCATTGGGCAATGATTAATAAACTTCCCCTTTCCTAGTACAGCTTCCCCATTCTAGCCATCCTGAATCCCCGTTTATCCTTCAATCTCCATTTTCCATCCTTCATTGCCCATTCCCTTATTCTAATCCTCCTCACTCGAATCCCTCTCTCCCAGTGTCAAACGCTGCCCATTGTGCCCTCTGGAACGCGCACTTCATTGGTAACAAAGTTGTTTCATTTTGATTCTTTAACTTTTACTTTCCTTTCATCTGCTGACTCTCGCTAAGACATGACTCCTTGCTGACTTCACAGACTTCCTGACTACCTTTTCCAGCGCACTTGTACATCACCAATCCCACTCCCATGACACACTGATCAAGATGGCGGAGTTGGAACACTGTTTGCTCACCACTGTCAATTTAAGGTTTTCCCTCTAGAACTCAGTAATCTCTTCTCCTTTGAAGAGCACTAAGTTTTTTTATACCCCACCCACAATCAAAATCTGGATAGGCCTTACACTGTCACATCTCTACTCTGTAAATTCCAGTTTCTCCACCTCCTCCAGGATCAGATATAAAATCTTCTGTCATTCAAGACTCTTTGCAGTCTTACCCTCATTTACCATTTCATTTTTATATGTTACATTCCCTCACCCACGCACATACACTCTGATTCAGTAATGCTGGCCTTCTTGCTATTCCTTGAACAAGACCCTCCATATCCCTACTCTAAACATTCTTAATGACTGTTCCTCGTGCCTGCAATTCTCTGTCTACATTCCTACCTCCTATCTTTCCTGACTCCCTTCAAGTCCCAGTTTAATCCCTACCTTCTACAGGTGGTGTTTACAGACCTACAACATTCCCAATACCTTTTAATTCTAGTGTATCCCCTCTGTTAATTATTTCCATCTTAGGGTGCATATAACTTATTTGTCCATAATGATTTACAAATTATGTCCCCCACTAGGTCCTTGTGAGCAGAGACTATCTTTTCCCCTACTTTCTATTCCTAGCATAAACACAGTATCTAAAATGCAGTAGATGCTACATAAATGTTTGTTGATTGACAGATTCTTTCCTCATCAGAATGAACATGGGCTATTTATCTGGCCCTTCTCAGCCTCAGACCTTACACTTTTCATTAATGACTTGCATTATGTTATCTCAGCTGGCTTAGTTGGCTTCTGACCACTCCCCAGTAAATGTACACCTAGCCCTGGTTTCCACCTGAACCCTTCCTCCTGTGGAGAGAAATTTCAATCACCATCCGCTACTGAGAGAACTATCCTGTCTATTTCACTCCCAAATCTGACACTGCATTTTTGAGCCAAAAGTACTTCCTGTTCTTGAATTACAAACAACTAGTCAATAATTTGAAATTACTGGGAGCTAGGGTTAGGTGAAGGATCAGATGGAGATAGAGGAAATGTGAGGATTTATTTATATGTGTACAATGGAGTGCTTAATATACACCAATGCATGTCTTTGACAACATTTTGAAAAGGGAAATATAAATCATTTATGAATTTTCTTCCTCTTTTATTTTGTCCTAGACTCTCTCCCATTCAATATTTCATCTAACTCAGAACAATTGAACTTTAATCATAAGAACTGTTCAACTCTTTTAAATGTCTCAATTTTTAGTGGACCTATAGGGCATTCAACTTCATTTCTTTTTTCTCAGAATAAGTCCTAAAATTTTCTTATAAGCCACTCTGATGGCACGGAAGAGAATTAAATACATACATGACCTAAAAGTCACATAATCCCTAAACCAGCTGTCTTTGACTTCGGAGGTTTTAGTTAGCTTATTTTTTTTAATTTTTCACTTTTTTTGCATTTACATTTAAAGTTGAGTGCCTCTAATTCTCTGAAAATTTGAACGAAAAATTGAAATCACTTTTAAAGCGTTGAGTCTGGAAATTTCCCTGTCTTATACCTCAACTTAACCCCTTTTCCCTCCCCTTTATGCTTAGATTAAATGTTACTAGCCCTTGGATGAATATAAGACATGGACCTTTATCACATCTTAATAATAAATGTGTATTGAATTAAATCTTTAGTTACCATCATAAGTTCACTGGTTCACAGGACTCCCAGGATCAGGTTGCTGTTTGTTTTGGCTTCATTAATCCAACAAACATTTATTAAAGAACTGTTATGCATGTAGAGGGTTTAAAATTATTGAAAATTCTTCTTTTCCAGGTCCCATTAGATTAGAGCAAAGATATATCTTACTGATATGAACATGAAATATCATTTAACCCAACAGGAGATGACTTCAATAATACTTTAAGAGCAAGAAATCTTATACATAACTAATTAGATATATCATTAAGAATGGGCTGTCTTTTAAAATGACAGAAATGGTTTCCTAATGTTCATGTTAATTTTCAAACCCAGGCATGTATGTGCATGTACATGAATATATGCATGCACACATACATGTATGCACAACATGCATATGTGTACAAGTGTCCACATGCACATAACGTACAAACATGCATGTATGCATGTGCATGCATGCATGTGTGTGTATATATAAGTATGTGTATGCAAATAATGTGTATATAGTTATTGCATGTATATATGTATTGTGTGCACACATGCATAAATGTGTTACACATTTGCAGAATTTGTGTACAGTTAAATGTATGTGTACATATGTGCTTGTGTGTGGATGTATACATACAAATGTGCGTATGTATGTAGATGTATATATATCTTATGCAATTTTCCATATATAGGCATTTATTGGGACTCCTACAAAAGACTTCACAAGAAAAAGACCTTCTGATTATGAGTTACCATTTCCACAGAATTATAAAATTGCATGGACATGCTTGTATATGAGGTTAAACAAATATTAGTAATTTTTTACGAGGTCAACAACTAATTCTCTTTTGGTCGGTGAATAAAAAGGACTAAAACATTAATCATAGGCTTTAAGACAATTAAAAATAATATGATGATTTTTAGGATCCCACATTTATCTCAGGGTTAGTAATTTCAGTTTTAGAGGTCAGGTCTGCTGCAATAGTGAGAAAAACAATTACCTTTTGGAAAATTTTTAGGAGACTGGGAATTAAAACTCCACTATCAGACACATACTTTATGGTCTGTAGGACTTCCATGATTTAGTTGATTGCAATGAAAGTCTACAATTCAATTCAACCTGTTAGAGCAGATATTCCAACTTACATAATATCATCACCCAGAATTTGGGTGGTGATCACAGCGTAAGAGTGAAGAAACTGCTTCTTGAAATAAGAGTTTTCCTAAATGCAGCAAAAGCTGCAATAACTGGCTCACCTGTTTTTAAATCAACACCAGCGAGGTGTCCTGATTCTGAGTTTGTGTGTTTAACTAGTGTTTCTAGAACCAGAGTTCTGAACAAGAACATTGGGAATACAAAAACCTTGGGACTAACAACACACCAGCAAAAGCTTGTACTCCGAGATGGGCCCTTCTCTTGACATTGGACTTTTGTTTAATGAGAACTCTAGCTATGGTTACTTCTATTGTGCCAGTACTAGGAACTGCACAATCATTTTTGATAGAATTCTTGACATTTCACAGACCATCTCTTGCTGAGTCCTTGATCTGTGTATGCATGGGCTTATTTGGTCCTTTGATGAATCATGTGACGGATCAATGGTTTCCTCATTTCTCATATAACGATGAATTTCTATTCTCCTTGGGTATATTCATAGACAAGCCCTCATGCCCCAGACAATCAGAATTTAGGTCATCAACAGAATTCGTAGTCATCCCACCATATTCAAGAGTCAACTTCTCTTTTTTTTTTCTCTCTGGAGAAATATTGTACCTTCGTTTGCAAAAGTATCTTTTAAAAGGGATCAATTCCCTTTTCAGTAATAAAAATAAATCTTTTTTTTATGAATTACCACACTTTTTAGGACTATTTTGTTTATTCTATCATCAATAAATCTCCTTTCTACATTTACTCATTTCTCTTTATCCTCTGCATGTTTCTTAGACAAAAACAAAGACAAGAACTAAAACGAAAAGAAACAAACAACTAAAAAATGAATTAACTTTTGTTTTTTCATATTCTAATGACACATTAGAAGTAAGGATGTAAGTATCTTCTCTTTTCTTCAATTAAAATGACTCCTCTGACCAATGTTATGTCAGCATCATATTTATGCTTCATTTCTATTTCTGCCATGAAAAGATCAAGAGGTTCACCCAGTTTTCTGATGGACAAAATTGAGTATACCACTGCCTCTGTCTGCACATAAGCCATGTCAGCATTAACTTTGGTAAGTAGAGATATTTGGGCCATATCAACGAGAATTTCTATATTTCTTCCCTGGTTTATTTTTTCATTTGGCCAAGATTTCAAGCACCATCATCTTCACAACTTTAAACACTACTTTGGGTTTTTTTTGAGGGTAAAGAACTTCAGAGATGTTATTCCGCCTGTTTCAGTAGGTCTCCAGTGATGAGAACTTTTGAGGTAGTGCCATTACCAGTAATGTCATCCTGATCTACTTTTGCTATCAAGGAGACTGTAGGATGTTGATTGTGGATCCTGTGTAACAACGTTACCATTTTTGATGAACTTGATGTCTCCCACCTTGGTAATGAGTTTCTTCATGGTGCCCTCAAGCCCCAGATTGGTCCTCAGCACTCCCTGTAGCCCACAGGCTATGTATGCTGAAGAACAGTGAGCCCGGGCCACTTTGGCTTTGGGGTTGATCCCTTGATGGTTGACATGGCTGAGGAGCAGAGAAAGAGAGAGCAAGTGCTAGGAAAGAAGTGGGAGAGGTGCTCAAGTCAGTTAAGGTCCCAAACCTAGGTGAACATGAAATGGTAAAACAAAAGTAATGATTCCCAATTAAGAAATTGAGTTCCGATTTTCTGGACAATCATAAGAAGCAGATAAGGGTAGGGGTAAGACAACAGAAATTATCTGCAAATTAAGACTATAATTTATTTGACACAATGAAAATATTTGTCTACCTTGCTTCCTCTGCTAAAAATAGACATGCAAAGGTTCCTTCAGATGTCATAGTAGTTAACCAGTGGTAGAAATGACAATAGCAAGTCCTACAGGTTTATTAAAAGGAATCAAGTTTAGTTATGAAATATTCATTTCAGAATATCAGCGTTCTTGCTCCACTCTATCAGGTTGATGCCTCTCAGTCTTGTGGGCAGCCGTACACATCAACTAATCTACCTCTTACCCGTCTAAGTTTATTACTCTTTTATTTTAAAAAACAAACAGAAATTCTTGGCTTTTTCTTCTTCCTCAATAAATTGGATTTAACCACCCTAGGAGTTATATGTACTATTTGTATACAATATGATTTTACATTAAAAAAAAAGGTTGCTAAGGGTGGGGGAGGTGATTCTTATCATTCTGATTTATATGTTTATTCCTCAATATTCCATTTGATTAATTTTCCTTTTAATTTTTTTAAATTATTCCATTCTTGAGAATGATCCAGGGATATGATTGCATACTTTCTTTCTCGTTAATAAAATTTCAAACTCTCATTAATTACTTAATTAGTTTAAGTCTCTATCTCAGTTAATAAAATTTTAATCATTAATAAGCCTACTTTTCTAATAATACTTTTATTTCTATGTAGCAAAAACATTGTCTTTGATTAAATATGCATTA
>CM053583.1:214185217-214227400 GCA_028627135.1 Pseudochirops cupreus
TGAGGTAGCCTGTCCTGTTTGAAGGCTTGAGGATGTGGGTGTTTACTACTTTGACCATAAGTGCCAACTTCATCACTACTGGATTGGCTTTGACTTTCTGGTTTTGGGACTCCCTTTTCTGGTATTTAAATGAATGCACTATCTATATTTCTTATGTAGAGAGCCTGTTCCATTTTGTGATTAATAACTATATCAGCATATTTATAGTTACTGTAGGCATTGTGAATACTGCATTGCTGATACATAAGCCTGCCAACAATTTAGTATATTTTAAGTGATAAATTACAAATTTTCAGAGAAATATCTCTTTAGCTTATTTTTAAAAATGACATAACCTTGATGTAATTTCTCCTTATGTGATACACCAGTCATATTTTGCTTGTTAGGCCATTTTAATTTGTAAGTCTGTGAATGCACAGTGTTTCAAAATTTAATGAAGAAACAGTTTCCCTTATGATCATATATAGAATATACCTGTTAGTCTTTCTAAATTACTTACCTTCTCAATTCCTCAGGAAATTCTCTCAAATTTAAGTAACATACCAATTACTGATCTTTATCAAAGGCCTGTAACAAAAAACAAACAAAAGAAAAAAACAGAATCAAAGAAATATGGCCATCAGAGAACCACTAGAAATGAAGTAATAATGCATTTTCTTGCCTTCAGATTAAGCTGAAGAATTACTTGTCTCTACCTTTGGAAACGCCTTCAGAGAAGGAGATTGTACTACTTCCACTGACCATTTCAGTAATAACTAAGTACAACTATATATTCACTTATTCTCTCTTTTAATTTCTTCCTTTTTACTGGCTTATTCCCTTCAAGTGATAAAAATGTCCGATCCTTAAAAGAGAAACAAAAAGCCCTTCTTTGGACCAATCTGTCCCATTCAATTACTGTCTCATCTCATTTTTCCCCTCCATTAATAGCATTGAAGAAATTATCTACTAGATACCATTTAATGAGAACAATAAACTCCTTAAAGTGATTGTATATATTTGAATTCACATTATTAGAGGTTATAATTATAGAAAATATGGTCATAATTTTGAAATATACAGTGAAAATTCAAATAATGCAGCCCCTTCCGAGGATCTGTTATTTGTACTAATCATGACTTAGCTTGTACATTGGGCTTTTTTCATTCTTCACTACCTACTCTCTGGTCAACTCTTTGCAACCAGGCTTCTACCACAAGGATTCCGTTTAATAATTTACCAAACACTTAGGCGTCAATTATGTGCAAAATCTCCCATGATTCATTCCTCTCTCTTCTTGATCTTTGTTGTTGTTGTTATTGTTGTTTTTTGCAATGGTTGATTGCTCATTCCAACACAAAAGACAGGGAACAATCTTGGTTCAATTCCTACAATTCAAGGAATTGTTTCTGTTAGTCATTTCCTGGCAGGTTAATTGTTGATATTCCCCCAAAGTCTGTCCTTAGTACCCTAATCTTCTCCTCTTTTCCTCACTGAAACCAAATAAATCCCCAAGGCTTCAACTATAACTTCCATAGATGAGACTCACAGACTTATATCACCTGTTTTTATTTGTATTCTGAGTTTAATTCACATCTCAGCCTGTAGGATATCTCTACCTGAATATCTCACTGGCAACTCAAATTCAATAAATTTAAAATTAAGGTAATTATCCTTCCCTCTGAGCCTCTGTTTGATCTCCCTATTTCTCTCTATGTCATCATTATTCAACTGATCTCCCATGTTTGAAAAAGTGGAATTTATCTTTGATTCATTTTTTCCCATCAATTTACTGCTCTGTGTGTGGGTGTGGGTGTGTGTGGCGCACGTGCACATGAGTGGAATCAGACACACGATTTCTTTTATGTAGGAAATTCTACAATGAGGAAGTAACTTCTCCCAAGGAATATCAATTATTATTTTCCAGCTCATGGTCATAGAGTGTTGTATGAGACACCCTGAGAGGTTAAGTAACTTGAGTTCAAGTCATCAAGTCATTTGGGTTTCAATCATCTTTACTCTGGAGCCAGTTGTCTAACCACTTTATTTCCAGTTTCTGTTTATCCTACATCTCCAACCTTCCTCACTTCCATTTCTTATTCTCTATATTCATTGTTCTGAGCCCAGTACACACCTAATCCGGATTAATGCAATATTTTCCCTATGGCATTCCCCTCTTACCTTTCTACATGCTCAAATAAATTCTTTATACCACTACCAAATTAATCTTTCTAAAACAGAGATCTGGTCAAATTATCCCTCAATGCAAAAATTTCCATTGATTTTCCATCGTTCATCAGTTAAAGTAAAAACTTCATTTCCTAAAATTCAAGACTATTCACAAAATGGCACCATCATTAGATGGCTATCTCATACTACTCCCTCTCACCAACTCTATACTACAAACAAATCTGATTACATTCTCCTTCCTTAAAACCCAATTTTGTCTCATCTCATCATGATTTGGATTCCACTGTTTGCTAAGTAAAGAACGGCTCCCTTCTCATTCCTCTACACCCCAAGTCAATAATGATCTTTATATATGTGTGTGTGTGTGTGTGTGTGTGTGTGTGTGTATGTGTATGTGTGTGTGTGTATGTGTGTGTGTTATATTCCTTTATAGAGCATAATTACCTTGAGGGCAGAGACTATCACTCATTTACTTTTCTATTCCTTTCCAAATTCCATTGTCTAGAATGGTTCATGCATGTTTAAGGCAAATAATTTATTTTCCTTGTAGTTCTTGTCATGCTTCTAAGTTTCTTGTCCTACTATGTGAAACAATTTCTTTGGGCACATTTATAAAATAACTAGAGAGTTTCAAGTCATTGTCCTCTGAATTAAAAAAAAAAGACACAACTCTATATATTTATATATTCCCACACATATTATATAGACATAATATGTGTGTGCCCTTGCATATACATGTAACTCTTTTTATACACACATCTACATATGCATGTCAACACACAAACATGGTATAGGTGGGAAAATGTGCATTACATGTACAATGATTACATATGTAATCAACTATATGTACTCTGACATATAGAATCTTGTATATGTCATATATTTCTTTATACACACTTGTATTCGTGAACACATGTGTGTAGGGACAGATAAATATGCATATAGGAATATATGTATATATACACACATTTACATGCATACATGTACATATCCATATATGAGAAGGAGAGGGGTTGTTTATTTATGTTTTCTGTTGAGGACAGTGACTAAAAGTTAGTTTTCTGCTATATCTAGGATGAAGGACATTTTCCATCATTAAAGCATACCCCTCTAAACAAAGTAACCTCATTTCCTTCAGACTTATTAATAAACTCTATTTTTAACTTTGTAATCATTTTCCCAGCATTCTACTAAAACTCTATTTTCTCTCAAGTTGTAGATTCCAGTACTCCAGAGGAAGACACATTGATTATTATGTCTTCTGTTCTTATGATATTTTTCTTTTACTATCAACAGAATTTCTCTGAAAATTTCAATTAAAATTTCAGATTATAGACTTACCAGATCATTCACTTTAAAACACGTTTTCCATAGATGCTGAAGAGAATGAAATAAATCTAAGCAAAATCTTCAGAGACTTCTGGAGGTGGAGTCAAGATGGCAGAGTAGATAAAGCACTCTGCTGACCTCTCCTGATATTACCTTCCAAATGATTTTAAAATAACACTTCAAATAAATTTCTAGAATGGTAGAGTCAACAAAAGGTCAGAGTGAGACATTTTTTTTCTATTCCAAGACAATTTAGAAAGTCAGAAAGAGAAAATATATGTAACATGAGGGAAGACTCTTACTCAGAGTTAACATGGATGGAACACTAGTGGTAGAACTAGATGGTGGAGACAGAAACAGCAACAGCTTTGGGAGTTCTCAAGCTGGAGAAATTATCCTAAGGACCCTTGTACTGATATACTCTATAAGTTTTCCAGTATTCATTTCATTTAATGGTGCTTCTATTGAGTGCTACAGAAAATTCCAGCAGCCCAAAGACAAATTAAATAATAGTGTTTGGAGGTAGCTCCATGGTAATGTAGTGCACATCACAGAATAGAAAATCAAGGTCCTAGAGGAATGAAATATTCTACCTTGAGATTTAGGATCAGATCCCAGATCACTCCTTTGTCACTCTTTTGATTTATAAAATCGTGTGAAATAATTTGAACCCCATATTCTGCCTTTTAGATACTAAGATGACATAAATCACTAATTATCTACCAGGCATGTATTCTGACTTGACTTTCACATCATAATAATTTTCCTTCCCTGTCCTCCAATGCATCATTTTTCCTGACTCATTCATATTCTCTTTCCAGTTTGCCTCTGGTGTCCACTGGCCAATCTGCTAGGAAAATGACTGCAGCAATCTAAATGCAAAAGGTAACTGAACAAACAAAAAAATAACATTGCGTAGTTATAGAGGCCAAGTGTGGTCAAGGGAAAAAGAGGAGAAAATGAAGCCCCCTCCTCTCTCTAGAGAGGTGGGGAACTATGAGTGTGGAACATTGTATATACTGTTACTATTGGTTAGCAGTAATTTTTTTTCTGAAATATGTTTTTTTCTTTTTTATTATTTTTTTCAGGGGATGAATGGTTTTCTAGAGAAGGAGAGAAAGAGGGCATATTTGAATATGAAGGTAGTTTAAAAAACAATAATACAATTAGAAATGAATTTATTAGAACTTTGGTTGAAATTAGAGCAGGATTTACTTTTATAAAACAGAGAACAATGAATTGATCATCAGGGAGACAAACCCTGAGCCTGAGCCTCCGTGCATACTACAAAGAGGATAATTTCTTCATATGAACAATTATCTCATTTCTTTACTTTCCCCCCTCCTTTTGACTAATTTCACATCTTCCTACTTATTTCATGGTTAGATACAAAGAGAGTTGCATATATGATAGATTACCTCATATTTATGGACCTTCCATGAAGTTTTGGTGGGGACAACTTCAGGTTTTAAGGACATAATTGTTGGGGAAAAGTGATAAAAATACATCCTCACATTTTGACTTTTCCTTAGGGAAACTGTCCTCTAGTTTAAAGGTTCTTGCCATCTATGCTTCCTACCACCCTTCAAGAAACAATCTAGAATTCAGATATAAGGAAGAAATAGAAAATTTCTCAGTAGGAGTTTCCCCTGCCTCCATACTGAAAGCTAGATAGAAAATCTATCAAGAACAACATGTGCTAACTCACTTAGAAATCCCTGCAAATGATTTTTCTCTCAATATTATGAATTTATGATCACATATCAAACGCTCAGGTTTTTAATGGCAATCTTTTTAATCCTATCCATATATGATGTATTCCAACAACAATATTTGATAGGATAGAGAGAAGAGATTGGATTGTGAATTCATTGACAAAAACAAAAAAATCTCAAAAATAGAAATCATGATGTTCAGTATATCTCGGGGCAACATTGAATTGTTGACCTGAATCTACTCATGTAGAATATCCATTTTTTTAGAGTTCTAATTCCATTATGGTTACAAAAAAGTCATTAAACATCTACTCATGTCCACCTATCTCTTGCTCTAGAGGGGTCCTTCTAGAGAGAAAAAGGACTAAAATATGGATTAGCACAAATATATGGGCTGTATGCAAGTCGTCTGCAAAGAAATTTTTTTAAAATGCCAAGCAAAAATCAACCAGCATGGTTGCAAAAACTTGAAACAGTTCTGCTTTTGGATATATAATGACTAATGAGCCATATCATAAGAGGAAGAAAAGTGTTGATGTGCAGACTAGATTCATCAGACATAAATCAGAGGCAGATAGAGATTCTGGTGATCAGCAGCCATTCCTTTATAAATCATCATTGAAATGATTAACTCAGCATCCTGAAATACTAAGATGTAATGTTATATCTACTTTTGTATCTTCTCGTTTTTATCTTCCCATTTCACTCAATATCTCCTTAGATAATTTGTATGAGGATGTTTAAGGTAAACCTTTTGCATATTACCACAGTCTTGGTTTATAGCCATAATAAGATGCTGCTTGCTACATTTACTGCTTTCTTAATGAGCTTTGGTTAGCCTATTCTTTGGCAAACTGGAACAAATTTCTGTAATTAGTATCATAAATATTTATAAAAGACTGCAGTCGACACAATTCCATTTTTTGAATTTTGCATAAATGTTACCTTATTCACTGTGTCAAACATTTCCCTTGCAAATGACTTTTTTTTTTTTTTCGTAATAGTTCATTCAGAATCAATAAGTCTCTGGAGAGTTCCAAACACCTATTAAACTGAAAATGACAAAATGCTGTTGGAATAAAACACAAGCATCTTCCTGGTGTCAAATTGTGTCTGTGTTTTTGCATAAACTTCCAGAAGAAGAGTGTCTCATCAAAAAACTGTCATCAAGAAAAATGACACAATCTACCATATCTATTTTTCTCCCGTTGAATTATTCATTCTATGACTGAAAAACACTCAGGACTTCATATTTTTTTGTTTGTTTTTTTTTAAGTAAATTAAATCAGTCATCTTAACTTATAGTTACTAACAGGTAGTTACCACATTCATATTGTTCACACTAGCGTGATAAACTCTGCCCCTCTTCCATTTTTTTGTCTTGATGAATAAAGAGCACCTTGTGTATCCATACTGTCTCTTCCTAAGCAGAGCATTAACTCCTTTGCAATTTACTCTAGAGATTTGCCTTGATTCACTTAAAGGTTAAGTGACTTGTCCAGGTACCCGGAATTATTGTGTTCTGAAGAAAGCCCTCAAACCATTCTTCCAGATTTTAAAGTTGCTCATTTTCAGTTCTTTAATTTTAGAGGCAAATCATAAGAAACTCTCACATAGGTACCATGCCTTTAATTATTGTGACCTTCATCTTAGAGAAACTTCATAAATTCCTATACTTGATCTTTCTTCTTTTTGAATATTACTTTCAAGAGATAATAGAAATGACAGATTTTATACACATATGTATATAATATATGGACATACACACACATACATATATATATATATATATATATATATATACACACACACACACATACACAGATATTTTACATGCAGGGAAATCAAGGCAAATTATAAATAAGTGGCTTGTTTACAACCAATTAGGGATGAGGCAAGATAATTTTGTCATAGTACTTTACACATCTAAGACGAACATTGTCATGTGTGCCCACTGGATATTCTTTGCAAAAGATGAAAAATTAGGAAGAAGCCAAGAAGGTACAATTTATGTCAGCAGAGGTAAACAGTATCTGACTATAGGCAATGATTTTTTCTAGCCGTGCAACTATAAAGGGAGTTGTCTGAAATCTCTTCTATACCTGACATTCACTGACTGCACTCACTTCTGTTTTCATGCCCTATTCTTCCTCTTTCTTCCTATGTCAGTATATGGTACAAGAATGATCTCTGGAGAAAGCATCAAACTTCATCATGTTTTATCTGTGTCAACAGGTTCATGATACAACCTCTTTAAACCACAAGTTTCTATCCCTTGTAAGATGGGGATAAAAATTCCAGCTGACAATGTTGAAGTGAGGATACATTCAGCAAGAATTTAATAAGCACTTATTGTTAGGCATGATGTTAAGTATCAGAACTTCAAATAAAAAACAAAACAGTCTCTCCACTCAAAGAGCTTACATCCCACTAGGGGTAGGAGTAGGGACCAGAGCTTATGATATCTTGAAAGCCCAAACAGCATCAATTGACTGTGTTTTTTTATGCCTAAAACAAAGATGGGATTAAAAATATCTATTTCTCAGTAATATTATAATAAAAATGTTCATGGTACCCGATGTATCTGATCCTTCTAGTGCAAAACCTGGGAGATTGAGGAAGATTCAAATCAGAAAAAAAAGGAAAATGAGATAATGAATATGTGTTTTTCAGAAGATACTAATAGTAGTATTTTAAAATATAAAAAAAGTATATGATTATTGAATAATTTTAAATAAAGATGTTCTAGTAAGACTCTATGCAAATAAATTGTAAGCAAGATCTATGCTATCAGAATAACAGCTCTATCAGGGCATACCAAATGTTTTGACTGTGGACATAGTAATGAATTGTGCGCTGGCTGTTTGAGGACCAGTCTAAATTCAGAGATGCTCATTTTCTTCCCAAGATAGTCACAAGTTGTGTAAGTTGATTACAATTTTTTTTTATTCCTGGTAAATCTTAAAGGTCTTACATTGTATACAGTTTGAGATTTACTTATGGCTAGTGTATCTGCAGTGATAAAGTCATAGATCACTGAGATATTAAAGTCAGAACTTTAATCAACTAGATCATAAATGAAAACAATGAAGCAGGTTGAGTAATTTGTGTTTGTATCCTCAGCAGTTTCACCATACCTGATATAAAGCAAGGGTTTGATAAATTTTTGCCGATTATATATTAAGATTAGGAGGGGGAGAGAGTGGGAGAAAGAGAGACAGAGAGAGATGGAGACAGACAGAGAGAGGGGGAGAAAGAGAGAGACAGAGAGAGAAAGAGAGGGAGAGAGAGAGAGAGAGAGAGAGAGAGAGAGAGAGAGAGAGAGAGAGAGAGAGAGAGAGAGAGAGAGAGAGAGAGAGAGAGAGAGAGAGAGAGAGAGAAGGATGGGGGGAACAAAAATGGGGTTAATATAAATTGAAAAAAGCAGGAATTGTCAGAAGGCCAGTTGACTAATTTGTAACTTAGATGTGAAGAGGATTACCAAATGCTTGACTTCCTTCCACTGTAACATACCAGCTAATGCTGGGGAAAGAAAGGAAGCTCACTCCCTACATGAACTCCTTCTCTCATGAGAAATCTTCCTTATGTCGACCAGTCTGCCCATTTAGCATAATGTGAATTGCATCTTGTACAGTGGGGTGTTCCTTCCATATCCTTTTCATTATACCAAGGCCCAACTCCTGCTGGGAAAGCCACACCACAGGAGGCTGAAATTTCCTGCTTCCCCTCCACAGCAGCTGCCAAGATCCTTGGATAACAGTCCTGTCTCTACCAAAACAATGATTATCTTGGACATTTGGTACACCCATGGAAATCTCATTTGCAGCTAAATACAGTCTATATACATGAACAGTAATTGTTCATCTTTCAGATGAGATTATGCAGACATAAAAAGAAGCCACACACTAGGACAAATTCATGGCAGCTTTGCAAATAGTCTTCAAAAATCATTAAATCACACGAACATCTACTTAACCTGTCAAAGTTTCACAAGATCTGCCCACTAAGCAAGAGCAACTCCTATCTGTTCAATACACCATAATCTTCTACTGTTTCCTATCTCCACGGGAAAAGAAAAACCAAAATAACTCTCAGTAACAAATAGCTTCCCTATGTTCAAAATGTCATGAAAAATGAGAGAGGAAGATGAAAGGACAGAATAAGTATGCTAAATGGCTGCCTGTTGTGTGAGTCCCATTAGATATCCTGTTATTTATCTGAAGTCCTGGACATTTGGCCCTAAACTAATTGCTATGGCTGATTTATGGTGCATAAATTAAATAAAAGTCAAAGTATAATCACTGAGTATCTCTTGCATCTACAAATGTAGTTAAACACTGTTGGCAGACTTTTTTTTACCTTTTTATTTGATCTTTTGATCTTTTTCTGTTGTTACACATAGATAATGCCCTCATAGATAGACCTAGACATGCTCACACACATAATCTAATATATATAGGTATATATGTGTGTGTGTATATATATTTGTGTGTGTGTCTGTGTGTGTGTATATATATATATATACATATATATATATATATACATATACATACATACATACATACACACACATAGATATTGCACTGTATCCTAGGCAATCACCAGTAATCTTATGTCTTGCCACTTGACTCCAATAACTCTGGAGGAGAGACTGAGGCTAATAGCTTTGTACAATTCTGTCTCACATCCAATTCACTAGAAAGTTGAGACATCAGTCTCCTGATGTAATTGGTCTTCTTCAAGAACGAAGAGCAAACAACGAGCAGCAACTATCTATCTCTCTATTTAGCTATCCATTCATCTAATCTACACACACACACACACACACACACACACACACACACACACACACACACGCACACATACACACACACTTCCACTAACACCATTTCATAATTCACTCCCATTTCCCCTCTTTTCCCATTTCGCTACATGGTACCTTGCCTCTCCTAAATAGCCTGCTTCTATAAGATTCCTTCCTTAATGTCTGCTAATGATTAAATACAATGAACAAGTCCTCAGGAGAAAATCTACAATGGGATTTGGGTGCAGAATCAAGTCTCAACCTGGGAGAGTAAACAAAATGTGGCGTTGGACCAAGCCAGGGTTCACAAGTAACAGCATTTAAGGGCCAGTAGGCATTAGCAAGATTTTGTAGCAATGGTATAAGGCTGGAGAAAACACGATGGTGTGGATCACGGAGGAATACCAGACTTTGGTAAAATACTGCCCTGTGCACCTAAGCTTTCTGCCCGAGGACATTTTCTTCCTACTCAGAATTTGTGTTTGAGGTGATGACTTTTAGATGTTCCTCCTCCTTTCTCTGCTTCGTTTGCTTCTGAGTGAAGTACTATGCCATTAAATGAAAGCTGGTCTCAATCCTTCTCTTGACTATGTAAAGACCACAAAGTGGAGAGACAAGAAATCTTAAAGGTAGAACAATTTCTACTGTGAAATACTTTGGCTACCACTGTAAGTTAATGTCTTTGAACTTCAATTTCATCCTCTTTCAAACAGGATTTAGTAACACCTCCATAGAAAGTAAAATTAAATAATTCATGAGAATGTGCTTTGACAATTTGAAAGTATTAACATAAATATAAGGTATATTATTACTGGTGTGCAAATTACTTCATTTATTCTAATTGAATAAATTAACTCTAACTTACCTCATCATTTAAAAAAGTGCATTGTTTTTGTTTTTTTAGGCTAATTCAAGGGGCAGCTAGGTGGCGCAGTGAACAGAACACCAGCCCTGGAATCAGGAGGACCTGAGTTCAAATCCAACCTCAGACACTTAACACAAAGCTAGCTGTGTGACTTTGGGCAAGTCACCCCAATTGCCCTCCCCCCCCAAAAAAAGACTAAATAAGGACTCAAAACATTTGTTCTTAGTGGAAAATTTTTACTTTGTATCACACAAGTGACATAATTGTATAAAACTTTAACCTTCCTTCCTTAAAGTCTTGGATACAGATAGTAAAAAGACAATTTTCTAAATGAAAGAACCCAGAAGAATAAAATGAGCTCCAATTAATGCTGATGTCAGGACCTGGAATATTTGCTGTTGGCTGAAGATTCTTGTTATATGGCCAAGCATTAGGGAAGTTTTCTTGTAAAAACATGTGCTTAAACATAAATCTAGCATTCACTCTCAATATGAAGTCTTAAATAATTGAACATTTCCAAATGGAGAATACTTTGAAACTCCTTGTCTAATTTTGTGGTCATGGATGTTTTGAAAGTAACTTAATATAAAACCCCACTTTGACTTTGAGACCATCAGTATTCTTAAATTATAAAATGAATGAATCTGATTGAGCATGAATACTTAATGACACAGACATTTTATTGCAGCCAAGTCATTGCATTTGATGCTTCCCATGAAAGGCTTGCTAACTCCTGTCTAAATGTCCTTGCTCATGACTTTATTGCTCTTTCTCTGACCTTCCCTTTAAAACCTGGTTCAAAGGTCACCTCCTGCAAAAACCCTTTATTGAATTCTGTGTATCCCCATTTCAAATACTCATTCTCCCTGTTTGGACAATAAGTTAATTATCAGATCATCCTCTATTTATTCTTACATTGCTCTTACACATTTTTCTCACCCTTTGGCATTATAAAAGTAGCTAGCAAAGTACTAGTTATACAATATGTGATCAATCAATATTTAATAAATGAATGGTTTGTGAGCTTCCGGGAATAACTGAATGAATGCAACGTGAAAGTCATATCACAAAACATAGTTTTCGTCTTGGTGATGGTTAAGCAAAAAATAAAGAGCAATATGATTGTTAAAAGAGCTTTTTAGGATTTTGGTGGTGCACCTGGCTGGCTCAGGTAATCTATAAACTTTTCATGCTTTCCAAGGATGCTAAAAACCTCTGGGAAATTATTATTATTTTTTTTTCTTTTTGGAGGGGGGTGGCAGGGCACTTGGGGTTAAGTAATTTGCCCAAGATCACAGGGCTATTAAGTGTTAAGCATCTGAGGCCAGGTTTGGACTCATTTCTTCCTGACTGTGGGCCTGGTGCTCAATTCACCATGCCAGGAAACAGGAAGCAATTCAGTATAGTTTATCCATGTGAATCCATGCAAAACATTTCCATACTAAGCCATTTTGTACAAGAAAACTGAAAAAGGATGAAAAAATGAAAAATAGCATGCTTCAGTCTGTATTCAGATAGCATCAGTTCTTTTTCTGAAGGTGAAAAGTATACTTTATCATTAGTCCCTTGGGGTTGTCTTGGATCATTGTATTCTTCAGAATAAATCATTCATGGTTCTTCATGGTACAATATTGTTTTCACTGTACAGAATATTCTCTGTGTTCTGCTCACTTCACATTGTATCTGTTCATGTAAGCCTTCCCCAAGTTTTTTCTGAAATCATCTGCTCGTCATTTCTTATTTTTTTTTTAGTTTTTGCTTTTTGGAAGGGGAAGGCAGGGCAATTTGGGTTAAGTGACTTGCCCAGTCACATGGCTAGTAAGTGTTAAGTGTCAGAGGTCGGATTTGAACTCAGGTCTCCTGACTCCAGGGCTGGTGCTCTATTCACTGCACCACCTAGCTGTCCCTGGAAAATTTTTGAAAAGTAATTATTAATAAATAAATAGATTAATTAAAATGTTAATTGCTATATTGCTAATAGAGTTTCAGATGGAATAATATTCTGTTTTCTTTTCTATGGCACAATAATTTTTTGCTGCATTTTTTAGTCTATTGTATGCTATTTTAAGGGCAGCTAGATGATGTAGTAGATGGAGTGCTGGGTCTGGATTTGGGAAGACCTGAGTTAAGATCTATCCTCAGACACTTACTGGTTGTGTGACCCTGGACAAGTCACTTAATTCTGTTTGCCTCAGTTTCTTAACTATAAAATGAACTGGCAAAACAAATGGCAAAACACTTTAAAATCTTAGCCAAGACAATTCCAAACAGGCTCATGAAGAGTCACACATGATTAAAACAACAACTAAAATCCATCCTACTTTAGAATCTCCTTTCACCACAGCTGCTCTCATCTTTGATCCCACTTTCTCTCTTTTCTTTCATCATCTTTTTCTAACATTTAAATCTCCAAGAAAAGTATGCATGTGTTTCTGTGTATTTCCAAAAAGGTGATTCTATTTGTCTTTAGGGCAAGAAGGAAGAAGAAGAAGCAGATCTGCTAGGTAGTCCTTTCTGCAGGTAAGTAATTCCTGCTTTTTCCCCCTTACTTTTCTTCTTTATTGGCATCTTTTCCTCCATCTGTAGGTTACAGGAGCCCATATTGTCCCCAATAACCTGAAGATGCAGAAGTAATGCAGAGTTTGATTTCACAAGATTAACACTTATTTTTGTCCAGGAGAGTTCAGGTCAGACCAACCATACAAGCTGAGAACACAGCTCTAGCAGGTAGTGCTCTGAACCAGAAAAAGGAATGGCTATTGCTCAAATGTGAAAAGGTTTTGCTGGAAACAGAATGGCTTTGGAAAATGTTTCTAAAGATCATCTGTCATCATATGATTATTTCTCGGTTGTAGCTCTTGCCAATTTTTCAAAAAGAAAACTTATGGGATATTTCTTTATTCAACTGTTCAGCTGCTGTACAGACAAAGTAATCTCAGTCATTCACTGAGGCAGTACAGAAAGGATACATAAACACATTATAGAAAAAAAATCTTACCTATGTGAACTGAGCCTTCACTGTTACAATTTATTTCCATTATGAAGTGTGCAAAAATACATTATTAAAGTGAAAATAATATCATAACTGTCAAGATTTTCATGGATCCACAAAATATGGATTTAAAATGATGCATGATTGACACATTTTTCTTTTCTTTGTCTCTCCTCTCTTTCTACCTATCTCTATCTTTCTCTGTTTCTGTCTTTATCTGTCTTTTTCTCTGTCTCTTTTTTCTCTATATCTCAGGGAATCTTCATATCTATTTCTCTATCTCCATCTCTCTCCTCTTTATTTCTGTCTCTGTTTCTTTCTCTTTCTCTCTACTACTGTCATTGTTTCTTTCTCTTCATCTCTTTGTTTCTCTCTGTGTGTCTCTTTCACTGTCTCTGTCTTTGTCTTTCTCTGTCTCTTTCAGTCAGGAAGGATCAGATTTAATAAAAATCCCTATCACAGTTAGCTTTAACTTCCTCTCCATTTCCATAGTAGTAATTCAAGAGTGTGTTTGGAGTTGAGTATTTCCTATACTGAGTCAGTCAAAGGGGTAAAAGGCAGTTTTGTCATATTAGAAGGCAGTTCATCCTTAAAGAAGGGATTAAATTGTTAGTTTCATGGTAGAAGATTGAGTATCTTGTCTTCTGAAGAAACAGATTAACCTGAAGAATGCTTTCAGCTGATAAACTAACCATCTCCTTGTCCTAGAGATTCCATGTATCAGAAGGTCAGTGCATTATTACAAGACTGTACAAAACCAAAGTTTATCTCAATCCTCAAAAATAATTATTGCAATCGATGGGAAACAAAATCTGTTAAACGGATTATTTACTTGAATTCGCGGAACGTTACTGAAGTGATCAAGTGAACATGACTGTGCAATGGCCTTATAAGTTTACAACAGCTCTAGGCAAATAATTTCTTATTTATCCTTCCAGTTGTGCTTATTATTTGGAAGACTTTGGCTATAGAACTATTGACTAATTCATCACCTCGAAACATCAGGTCTTATAGCATGAGAACATTTTATTTTGGGACTGTTTTAGCTATGTCCTTTGGGTATGGTTTATATTGAAAATCACAATTCTTAGCACTATAAGAGATGCTAATCCTGATGTCATAGAATATCAGAAGTCATGTAGTTCATTCTGGCTTCAAACAAGAATCACCTTTGGCAAGGGGTAATCTAGACTTTTTTGAAGATCCCTAGTAAGGGGGAAACCTGTACTTCCCAAGGCAAGCTAGACTACATTTATAAAGCGTTTACATTGCATTATATTAGTGCTTTTTTTTACAGGAATTGTAAATTACATTGTTTGCAACTTTATCCTTTTGCTACTTACTGTGCCCTTGAGGGCTAAGCAGAACTAGTTTAATACCACTTTCAAATAGTACCTCTTCCTATGTGTTAAAAGAACTGTCCTATCCCCTTTAAGTATTACCTTACCCAGCAGTGACTTTCCAATAAACTTTTTGCTAAATACCTTGCAAAAAGAACAGAAACCCTCCTCCAGGATCTTTGGCTTTACAATTCACAAATAAATGGCTACAGATCCTGGAACAAATATAGGCACTATACTTTGTAATTCTGCCAACTACACCATAATGTAAAGCCAAGCATGAGCAGCTTTCCAGAAGAATGCTACAGAGTAGTGAACTCTCTATTCATTCCATAACAAATCAAAGCAAAACACTCACAGTAAATCAAAGTACAGCATTCACAATGTTACAAAATATCACAGAAAATCAAAACATAGCATTCACAACAACTCATCACAGAAAATGGCCACATAGTTTTCACCACCAGTGGTCACAAAGTTTTCAACAAAGAACAATCATTTAGTAACTCAATCATTCAATCATCTTTAAAAAGGTTTGCCTCCTTAAGGAACACAAAGTACAGTAGTCAAAGTTCTCCACTCATGGGGCACACTAAGTTATCTCAATCAGTTACTTATTCAGTTATCAGTCACTAAAGTACAATCATTTAGTCAATTAATCATTCAATAAACTCAGTCATTCAATAATCCTTCATCATTCACTACTCAATCATCAGAACAATACACAGACCCTCCACCCCTAGGTCACTAGTGAATTTACAATTTCTCAGTTGGTACACATTATCCAAGTAAGGTCTTCTTTCAGCTTGACTCGGGTGGTTCCTCAGATTCCCTGGATCCCCTGCCATGGTCCCAGATCCTACCTGGATTCACCAAACTATCACCTGGGTTCAAAGGCAGACAACTCTCAGGTCCTTGTCCAGCTCTCTGCAGTTCCTGCTCCACACTGGAGCTCACAGTGTCCAGTCCATCACAAATCCTTCACAGTATCTATTCCTGGGAAGACAAGTCTTAACAAAGCCACCAACATGTTCATAAAAAGAACCAGCATCACAGTCATGCTTCCTCAGGCTTTGACAGCTTGGTGGCTTCTCAGTAACTCTTGCTGGCCCTTGGAAATTCTCAACAGCCTCAGCAGCTCCATCTGGTCCTTGGACTCAGCAGAAGTTTCAGCTGGTTCCCTGAATCTAAATCACTCCATCCAGGTTTTCAAAATCAAAATCATTCTCTCCAGCCAGAGGGTGGGGGTGGGGGTGGGGGTGATAGTGTTCCTCTTCAGCCTCCCCAGTGGCAGCAACTTCTGCCTTTATGGAGTTTGCTCCAAGAAGATCTTACTTTCCCAGCCAGGATCTTTCCTTATATACAGACAGCATTAGCTTCCTGTTTCAGCCAACCCCTTCCTGTTACATCAGCAACAGGGATTCATACCTTATGTTTCTTTAATAGAGGCATTAATTACTGAGTGCTAAGTACCTGTTACCTTTGCCAATACAAAGGGATCTTTAAATTCAAATTACATTACCATTACAACTATGAACAGTTAATATAATATATTATCCTCAGATCTCTTGCTCTGGGGTCCTTCTGATATGATTGGTGACTCTCTTAGGTCTCTGTATTTCAGACTGAGCATAAAAACAACTTCTTCTTTATCCAGTTTTTCATTTTTAAACAATAATCAAATCAATATTACTATTAGATAATAATTCACTGACCTCATTTTTAATAGGGTTTCTAAAATGGAAAACAGAAATATGTTGTTGACATCATTTGTCTAGATTTTAGAAAGTCATAATAGAGTAGATGATAGTGGAAGTAGGCATTGAAGGATGTAATGGAATTTTGGTAGTTGAGGAAGATAGAAGAAACAATAATACAGGCTTAGGAAATGATATTATCTAAGTTATTGTTAGATAGAATTTATTTTTATTTAAGTACTTGAAGCTAATATGAAGGAGAATGGTGTTGGAATGGGGGTTTCAAGATGTGTTGTGATGGAACCATCTCAAAGAATTCAGAATCAGACAACTTCCAATCCAAGTATAGGCATTTATTGAGATTGATGTCTCTCATGAAGCAGACTAAGTCCCAAGAGGAATCAGCAACTGCAGAGAAAACAAGATGGAATTTTATAGGGTAAACATGTAATTACATAACAGAAATCATGAAAATTAAAAAGACAACAGGGGTCTGTTAAGGGATTAAATAATAGAGGGGGGGTCCTATCTGTGGTTCTGTGGTTAAACATTCTGGTCATGCTGTCCTCCCAGCTATTGTGGTCCTGTCTGGTCAAGATAGTTAGTTACATACTGTGGTACTGTCTTGGGCTAGATGGATGATGTGATTGTGGTAGAGTATAAGAACACACCAGTTTCTGTGGCAACGAGTCTGGGGGCAGTGACGAGGTAGAGGCAGTAGCTGGGTTCTCATCACATGGACATACCTGCTGTTTTTGTGGAAACTAAGAGTTCAGGGACACATCTGGTGTTCCAGTGAGCAGTGGGCATCTATGAAAAAGTTAGGACATTGGCAGGGGGCTGGAGGGGGTGGCTAGGAAGGTACAGTGGGGCCTGTAATCAAGTTAGGATATTGGGGCTGGGAGAAGCTTTATTAGGATCCCATCAAATGTCACATATGAAATGACAAACATTTGAATAAATTGGTTTTCCATTATGGTAACTAAGTTTACATTATTATTAAATTTGTTAAAATTTGAATAAATTATTAGATGTAAAATTTAATTTTTATATAGAAAAGGCTTTTTGAATAATGAAAAAATAATATAATTAAATATAAGTATAAAACATTTTATGTAACAGATAAATTCCTAATGTTTTTATTTAAGTAGCATTATGATAAAGCACAACATATAAAACGTACATTATTAGAGGAATCATATGTTGTACACATACATACATACATACATGCATACATACACACATACATGCAGACACACACATATTACCTGAAAAACCTCTCCCATTCCCAATTTATCATAATTACAGATTTAGATTTTTTTTCTCTCATACTTAATTTTATATTTGAATCTCCACAGTATTATTCCCTATCCTTTCCTATTTCACTGGAATGTCAAATTAAGCAGTTGGTACTCTTTGGCAAGATCTCTACTTGTGACATTTGATCCCCAAACTTCCTATTACCTTTAAGAGGTTTTCCTCTTGATCTTCTCTTCGTTCCTTAATTTTCTTTGTTCTATTTTTTTTTCCTTTTTCAAGGGGGCAATTGGAGTTAAGTGACTTGACCAAAGTCACACAGCTAGTTTTGTGTTAAGTGTCTGAGGCTGGATTTGAACTCAGGTCCTCCTGAATCCAGGGTCAATGCTCTATTCACCATGCCACCAAGCCGCCCCCATTTCTAATTATTTTTAAAATTTTAATTTCAAATCCACAATCTCTCTCTAACTCCCCTCCCATTGATAAATCAGAGAAAAAAAAACCCTTGTTAGAAAAATTTATACTTAAGCAAAATTAATTCTCACATTATAAATGTTATATACATTCATGCATATATATATATATATATATATATATATACATATGAAAATATTTACCAATATGTACTTTGAGTCTTTCAGCACTCCATCAAGAGGTGGGTAACATATTTCATCTTGAGTCCTCTGAAATTATAGTTGGTCATTGTGTGGATCAAAGTTCCTAAGTCTTTTAAAAGTGTTTACCTTTATAATATTGTTGCTACCATTTACATTTTTATCCTGATTCTGTTCACTTTAATCTACATCAGTTTATAAAAATTTTCTCAGGTTTTTTTGCAACCATCTCCATTATTTCTTACAACATAACAGTATCACATGACAAAATTTGTTCATCTGTTCCTCAGTTCCTCTTACTTTGTAATTCTTTTTTAGCATAAAAAAAAGAGCTAGCATAAATATTTGTTTTGCAAATGAGTCTCTTCCCTCCCTCTTTTTTGATCTCTTCATTGGCATAGACCAAGTATTGTTGTCAATGAGTTAGCATATACCTAGTTTAATAACAATTGGAACATAGCTACAAATTGCTTTCCGGAATACTTTTTAAGCAGTTCACAGGTTCATCAATATTGTCCTTGTTTTCCCACAGACTCTCCAATGTTTGCCATTTTCCTTTTTTTGTCAACTTTTTTGGTCACATTGGTATGATATACAACTTGAGAGTTATCTTTCCCTAATTTTCAACCTTTCTGTTTGGACCAGCTCCCCGTTACCTACAAACATATGTGGATCTCCTACATTCAAAAAAGAAAAACAAAACAAAACCAAACCAAACAAAAACCTTCACCTCATCCTACTATACTTTCACGGTACTATATTATACTTGATCCTACTCTTCACAGCCCAACTCTTAAGAGAAGTCATCACTGTGCATTTCCTCTACCATCTTCTTATTCATGGTCTCAACTTTCTCACATCTTGATAATTTCTTTTTTAAGGTTTACTTGTGCTTTTTTGTATTATTGTCATTTCACCCCACTTGATTTGTCTCCCCCCTAAACTCTTCCCCAAGCAAAATTAGAAAAATCATCAAATACAGTTCTCTACAATGTACAATACTGATGCCTCATAGTGACATTTGTGGATATACTTGGATATTTTTTTTTGTAAGGTTTTCCAGTGAAGATCTACCATACCAGAAAGACTTTGAATATGGCTTGGCAACTGATTAAATCTCTTTGAAGGATCAAATTAGTTAACTCCAGAAAGACAAGTCACCATCAAACTGGTCACTTGATGTTTTTTTTTTTTATTTAGCAACAAGTGAAACAAAGAAAATCATTTTTGTTGAAGTCCTTCGATTCTGTGCATCCATTTGTTTCTCAAGTGACGGTACTTTGATGACAGAAAAGGGACACAGTGAACAGAATCACAGTATTCCTAGATCATCTATGAACCTTAATTTGACTGTTGGTTTGTTATATTTGAGGTATTTTCTAACAACCAATATGAAGACATATAGATAGAAAAATTAAATCATATCCATCTTGGCATTCTCACTATAAATGGAAACAGAAAGAAAGTTGCAGTTATGTGAAAGAAAGTTCATAAGTACTTACTCCTTGAAGAGGAAAAGAAATGAGTTGGCAAAGTGGATTTTGTTTTACAAAGGCATCAAAATGCATTTAAATTTATTATCTTATTTCTCAATAATTCATTTTAATGATGATTGTCATTAATTATATTATCAATGAAAAGTATCTGCAAAAATATTAACATAAGAAATTGCAGATTATGGATCAGTTTTGGTTGCGAAGGTTAAAGAAATTGATTAGATTCTCCAAATCGTCAAATCCCAGGATACTTGATAACTTCAAAGTAAAAGACAGAAAATATGAGGATAGGGAGCGACAGATGGGAAAGTGTCATTCAGGAAGAATGAAAGAGTTCCAACACTTGTAGATTACAAATGTGCTTCCTGCTGCTGTATCATGAACATGAAAATAATCAGACTTACTGGACATTATAATCACCATATACAATGAAGTATGTTATATTTAAATGAACTTGTTTCTTAATTGTTCCTGTTTTGCTTTCTACATGATATAATGTTAATGGAGTATGAAGATCTTCTCCTTCCATTCATAGGCCTATGTGTCCCCATGTGTTCAATCATGGCTATGTTACTGCTTTGAGCTCTAGAGCAGCTGTGATACATCCTGAGCCACATGGAGCCCATTGGGGGAGGAACTTGCCTTGGAGGAGCTTGCTTAGGGGAGGCTCGCTTGTAGGAAGGCTTTCACACCTTTTGGTACTAAACTAATTAGGCACTGAGTTATGAGAGTTGTGATACCTTCTGGCTCTGAGCCTATTAGTCAAAAGTGTATATATATATATTCTGAGGTGGCATTTTGCTGTGGGGGTTTGCTTATGAGAAGGGCCTTTTCATTCCCTGTTTGGGACTCTAAGTAGCCATTTCTTAAGAGTCTCCCAACTACTCAGAGGTTTGTGGTTTGTGTTCTCCGGGTGGTCTATGTAGGTGATTGTATTACTTTCCTCAGACAGCAGGAGCCCTGGCTGTTGAATCTCTATGCTAACTTCTGTTTGTGTTTTCTACTTATCTGTCATTAAAGTAAAATTGTTGACCTCTTTAAAAATGTTCTTTTCTTTAGAAAAGCAGATCAAAAAACCCGAGCTAGCAGACCATGCTGGGTGTGCTAGGTGCTTGCTAATATGCGTGTTCCTATCATCGACTTGTTATAGCTAAGTTTAACACTAATAAAAAGTAAGAAATGAGAAAGAAATGACATGCAATAGAGCCAACTCAACCAGAAACTACTTAACCAAGCAATAAAAAAACAAAAAGGAAAGTAGGAAACAGAAATGATTTTGACACCCACTCTAATAATTGAATCAAAGAGCAAAGGGATTAAAATAATCCAGAAAGTGTCTTAGCTAACAAACACCTGTGTTATTTGTCAAATGAAGCTAAATGACTACTAAAAGCAACACTGAGTTAGATTGTAAACTCATTTTAAAAAAATCTTATGAAGAAGGATAATAGTTACAAGTAGCATCATATCATTAATAATAGAGTGTAATAAAGAGTATAAGCCTTCCTGCAAGCAAGCCTCCCCTAGCAAGCTCCTCTGAGGCAAGTGCCTCCCCCAATGGGCTCTATTGGCTCAGGATGTTAAGAAATGTTAGCAGGATATCCAACAGAGGAAGAGCATTCAAAAAGGAAAATGGAAGAAAGAGTGGAAATAGAAAAAAAAATGAAACAGGTTTTCAAAAATTGTTTTAACAAATTACTTATCAAATATGAATAACTTCTGTGGGGTTTCTGGTACTAGGTTTATCATGCACTAGATTGTTGTATCTATTTCTTTCTAGATTCATCATGCCTATTACACTTATCTATTTTATTATTTTAAAAACACACACACAACTACTGATATTGTGAAGAGTCTTTATTATATCACATAGAACATTGAACTCATGAACTGGAAAGCTAATTTTAGACAAATATATGCCCCAGACATTTTGTGGCCAATTTATAAAAGCATACAATCTAAGACCTAGAACTGACCTCCATTTAATCCAATCTGAACTTGAACAGGAATCCCCTCAACAATAGCCCACAGAACTGGCAATCCAGGCTTTGTTTGAAGACTATAGTAAAACATTTTTTACTCCCTTCAAATGAATCCCATTCCTTGTTAGATAGCTACAATTGTTTTGTTATGTTTTGTTTGTTTGTTTGTGTTTTTATTTTGTTTTGTTTTGTTTTGTTTCCCCTTTGTTCTGGACTAAATCTGCCAGTCTGCTATTGTCCACTAGGGCCAAATAAAGTAAACTTAATTCCTTTTCCACGTGAATGCTATTCAAATTATTTTAAGGCATCTTTTATGAAACTCCTATATCCTCTACAGGTTAAACATCTTCATTTCTTTCAACCGATTTTTAAATGGACAGTTGATCATTAACCATTTATTAACCACATATTATGTGTCAGGAACTGTGCTAAATGCTGGTTGGGCCTTGAATATCTTATTATTGTCATCTAGTTCCTCCAGAAATAACATTTTTGGCAACATCTCTATATATTTTTAAAGTGCACACAAGAACTGTGCACAGTGCTCACTTAAGATCTTGACTAGAATTGTTCTTGTTGTTTGCCCTTTGTTCTGGCAGAAGACCATGACATCAGAGAGGAGAAGCCATGACATCCAAGTGAATTGGATTTAAGTCAGGAAGGGCTATGCAAAGTCACCAACCTCACTTTATCCTCTGGAGTCATCTGGGTCCAATGGCAAGATATAGATCAGGATGACTAGAGATAGTCCTGGATGCAGTGGGAGACCTTGGCCTTCTTAGGCTAAGGCCTTTCTGAGGTCTCAGTTTGATTGGGGTAACATCTCACTCAGTGATTAAGGCTAGGTAAGAAATACAGCAGAGAATGGCCTCTTTTACTTACTCCAAATAAAACAAAAAACCTAGGGGAAGGTACGTAACTAGAAGGATAAAAGGAAGCTGGATTTGGGGGAAAATATCAATGAATTCTATTTTAGATATGCTGAATTTTTTGTCTTATTTTATTATCTATCCTCAGTGCCTAGTTCAATCAATGCTTTGCACACAGTAGGTGTTTAATCAATGTTTTTTGTTGAATCCTGTCATGATGAAATCACTTATGTTAAAGTAGTTATAAACTTTCCCTCTGCACACATTAGGGTCCTCAGAAAGGATACTTTTAGCCTGAGCTACTTTGTACATCAATGCTTACTCAACTTCATAGCATGAAACTTCCATAAATGTACTTACTTTTTACTTTTCTGACAGAAGACATAGTAATTTTGAAAGAAGACATTTAATCAAATAAGAGAACATGCAACATTTCAAGAAATGATTTCTCTCTACTCCACACCTGGAATACCAGCAAAAAGTGGGCTAATATGTGTGTGCATATGTGTGCCAGCATGCACACACATACTACTCATGACTAAGGGACATAAATAGAACAAAGAAAAAAAAACAGATCAGTCAAGGAGCTCAAGAAAGGGTTGACATTTAAAAATTATAGAGAAATAGTTTCTGGATAATTAATCATTTTATAAATAATTCCAGCGTATAAGCAACGAATTGAATCAGTGACATTCTCGGATGACAAAGACCTTACTGACTAGAGTGGGGCATAGCAGATCAGCAGCTCCCTATACTGGAAAGGACACATCTTCTTAGTCAGTCAAAGATGTATTGGCTTTCATCCATATCTTAAGTTTTTTTGCCAACTGATCATAAGCATTAAATAAGCTCAAACTTCTGTTTTTTCAGATGAAGTGCTTTCTAACTACATGTGGCTCACCTTGTTCTTATGAAGCTGAGTTTTTGAACCAAAGTATGTTTGTAAGCATACTTATTGAACATATCCTAAGTTGATGACACCTTTTGGGGCTTTGTTTCTGTCAGGTGAACATCTTACTCATGCATAACATGTTTTATTTCTTCTCAAAATTTTAACTCTTACATAAATACATACATGCATAAACGCATACCCACATACATACATACATCTACTGAAATGCACACATATAGGCTTACATATGCATGTACACGTGTATAGAGATATAGTTAAGTGTATATATATATGTATGTATAGATTTACATATAGATATGCATGTATATATACATATAGATATACAGCTTATCCATGCATGTATATGCACATGTATCACATGTGTGCACATCTATGTGTATGTGTATACACACATACATATATGCATTCATAAGCCTTTGCTAGGGAAATTGATAAATACACTAAACAAAAAATTTAATGTTATATTAAAGCAACACTTTTAATATCATTTATCCATTCGTTAGTGTATTCTGTGACGTATGCACTTCAAGTGGCAAACATTCATAACCTTGCAATTTAAATTATAAATAGCAAAGTTGTTTTCTCAAAAAAAAAATGCACATCCATTTGGAAAACCTACTTCGGGCCAGCAGAAAGGACAGAGTACAGATTTTCAAAAGAATGATTCATACATTAAACACAAAAAAGCACTAGGAATAATTTCACCAAACTTGCAACGGAATTTCAAAACAGAAAATAGATGAGAAATAGTTAAATGTTGTAGGGTTACAAGAAGAGAAAAATCTATAAAAATGAGACAGAAAGACAATGACAGTTGATAAATTCTAGGACAATCCTGCTTAAGTATCTATTAGATTAGATGCTTGCTGATTACTAATGTGATGCAAGGATACATTCCATCCTCGGTATCTGCTCTCTTGGATAGATTAACTGGTTTGTTGTCAGCTGGTTTACCATTTCTTCTGGGAATAAACAAAGTTAGAACATTTGCTCACTTCTGCCTTAAAAGAAGTCAAATTCATTAATATTGGAATTGAGAAAACTACCCTTATATTGGCTCCTGAAGTAATTGGCACTTGGAGTATTTATTGAATAATATTTGACTACCTAGCTTTGACATGTATAATATGATATGTCATGGAATTCTCTAACTCAGTTCTTTTTCAGTGCCTATAGTTTTGATTCCAGGGTAAAGTTAGCCCAAATTAGTTTTGTAGCAATAAAGGAGTATGCATTATACTGAGAGCCTGGAAATTGTACATAACTTGCCTGTTTATTGCTTCAGGATACAAAAGCTCCTAAATTGCTGTTCGTTTTGAGTGAATCTCAAATTGTTGAAAGTTTCTGCAGGACTGAGGGCTTTTAATGAATGTTATCACTTTGTTAAGTACCCAAAATTAGAACAATTATTTAAAATGAATCATTTAGAAATAGTTATGATGTCAAATTCTGCTAGTTGATTCATATAAATACATTTTATACATGATTTACAAATGGTGGTTTGTTTAGTTTGTTCACATGTATACATTTTACTTGTAGGAAACCCTGAACAACAGTATTATACCCTTCTGCAAGAAACTGTTTGGGGGAGTTGGGGTAGAGCCAAGATGACAGAGTAAAAGGAGGAACTTGCTTGACTTTGTCCCCCAATCAACTCCAATACCTGTAAACATGACTCTAAACAAATTTTAGAGCTACAGAACCCAAAAAATGACAGAGCTAAACAAATCTTGAATGTAAGAGAACCTGACAAGTCAAAAAGGAAGGGCCTATCTCACTGGGCTAGGACCTGAACACAGTCTCATGTAGGCCACAATGGTACCTATTGGCAAAAGTAGACCTCATGGGACTGAAACACTGGCAGCTGTTGCAGTTTCCAGACTTTGCAACCCACAAAAGTCAAAGACAAAGTAAAAGGTCAGTGGGGAAATCCTGTTGGGCTCTGGGTGTTCCCAGGGTGGTGGCAGTAGCAACAGGGGCTGCTAATGGAGATTTAGGCCCACAGATAGTTGGGGACCTGTAGGGATCAGTGTGAGTTTAAAAGCACCTGTGCTGCTGAGGCTCACAGCCCAGTTGCTAAAGCTCATGGAGAAGTCGTGCAAGACCACTCGCCTGATGAGCAGTAGCTGAAACAGCTGGCTCAGCCTGTCCTCTAATTGGCCTATCCCCCCAGCACACATGGAGATCATGCTTTAATCATATTACCTGTAGGGTATATAAGGAGGGTGCTACAATATAATAAAGGACAGATGCTCTACACTTCTCTCTTGCCTCTGGTCTCTTCAGTCCCTCCTGAGAATACAGCCTAAGGCTGGCCCTTAGGTTACAGAGTTAAGAAGTGGCCGCTTCAGGGATCAAGTAGTTGATCACAGGGAAATTGCAGGAATCTCTTTGTTGTTGCTGACACAGTATTCTCTTGCTTTGTCCTCCTTGGATCTGGGTCATAGTCTTGGGTGGTTGTCCTTGGGTCAAGAGGAGAGCTGGCATGGCAGAGTTTGTGGAGGCTGTAGACAGGGAGTCCTTACAGTTCTGAGGAAGGTGCCTAAAAGTAGCTCTGACAACAGCTGTGCAAAAACCCCTGAAATTTGGTACATAGCACTCTGCACTCTGAAAGCAGATTTCTACCACGGCAAAAAGCTCAAAAGTCAAGTAATTGTCAGAGAAAATGAGCAAGCAGAGGAAAAGATATCAGCCTATAGAATCTTTCTTAGTTGTTAAAGAAAATCAAAACAGGATCAGAAGAAGACAACAAAGTCAAAACTCCTGCAACAAAAGCCTCCAAGAAAAACAGAGGTCATGGAGGATCTCAAAAAGAATTTTGAAAATCAAGTAAGAAAAATAGAGGAAAAATTGGGAAGAGAAATGAAATTAATGCAAGAAAACTGTCAAATACAAGTCAACAGCATGCTAAAGGACACCCAAAAAATTCTGAAGAAAATAACAACTTAAAAAAATAAACTAACTTAAATGCCAAAAGAGGTCCAAAAAGCCAATGAAGAAAAGAATGTCTTAAGAAGAAGAATTTGCCTATAGGAAAAGGAAGTCCAAAAGTTTGCTGAAGAAAATAATTCCTTCAAAATTATAATGGATCTGGCAAGCAGATGCACCCACTGCAGGGGTGATTCTCATACCTCTCACCACAGAACAGAGGATCTGTGTGAGCTTGGTAAGAGACAAGTCCAGGACCCATGGAGGGAACATCAGTCACTTCTGGGGCTAACAATCCACAGCCTGGATGTTAAAAAGTCACCAACCTAAATTTCTGGGAGCCCAGATGGCAGAGTAAACCCTAGATGCTCTAATCCTGCACTATGACCATGAAAACTCAGAGATTTTTGTGCCATCCAGTGTAAATCCTGAAATAGTGGAATCAGCAGCAGGCTTGGGAATTCTAGAGGAAGGCTTGACTGAGGCTGTGCCACACCTGAAGTGAAGGGCAGGAAGTGTCCCAACATGCCCCATCTCAGGTGACCAGTGGGAAATCTCATAGCCCAAGGGAATGGAGCCAGCAAACACTAACACCAGAAGTGCAGGCCTACTTTAGCACAATCAGGGGAATCTACAGACACCAGCAAGGCCATGCTAGCATCCGAGAGCCAGCCTGAGCTCTAATCCAGGGGCACATATGTGGAAACCTGAAGTATCCAGACCACCCCTCCCCTACACATTATTCTGTGAACCTCAGTATAACCCAGGGGAAAAACTGAAAGGCTTGACCTTGTCCTCAGTCTAGACACATAGAGGCCTTAGCACACAAAGTCAACAGACAGGTCCCTACATGCCAACTCAAAAAATATGGGTCAGAACCTTCTTTACCCCAGAAGCAGAAATCCACTTCAAAAGCCAGGAAATAGGCAATCACAATGGGCGGGAAACAAATTGGAAAAAACAACAACAAAATGAGTAAATCCTATTATGGTAAGTGAGAAGAACCAAATTCAGAGGACAGCATTGGCTCAGTACTCACACCTGAGAACATAGAAGGGAATATGAATTGGTATCGAGCTCAAAAAACATTCTTAGAAGAGCTCAAGAAAGTTTTTAAAAGCCAAATTAGAGAGGTAGAAAATTAATTGACCAATTCCTTTAAAATTACAAATGCTAAAATGGAAAAAAAAATCTCACTGAAGAAGAGAAATCCCCAAAAATGATCATGGAGCAAATGGATGCTAATGGTTCATGAAAAAATCAAGATTTCATAAAATAGATGCAAAACAATGAAAAAAATAGAAGGCAATACAAAATATATCATAGAAAAAACCACTGACCTGGAAAACATATCCAGGAGAGATAATTTAAAAATTATTGTACTACCTGAAAGCCATGATCAAGAAAAAAAAGAAACTAGATATCAATTTTCAAGAAATTATAAAGGCAAACTGCCCTGACATTCTAGAACCAGAGGGTAAAATACAAATTAAAAGAATCCACCAATCAACTCTTGAAAAAGATGCCAAAAAGAAAATTTCTAGAAAGATTATAGTCAAATTCCAGAGTTCCCAGGTGGAGGAGAAAATACTACAAGCAGTCAGGAAGAAACAATTTCAGTATTGTGGAAACACAATCAGGATAACATAAGACCTAGCAGCTTCTACAATTAGGGATTGAAGGGCTTGGAATATGATATTCCAGAAGTCAAAGAACTAGGACTAAAATCAAGAATTACCTACCCAGCAAAACTAAGTATAATACTTCACGGGTAAGTATGGACATTTAATGAAATAGAGGACTTTCAAGCATTGTTGATGAAAAGACCAGAGCTCAACAGAAAATTTCACTTTCAAATACAAGAAGCAAGAGAAGCATGAAAAGGGAAACAGGAGAAAGAAACCACAAGGCACTTATTAAAGTTGAATTGTTTATATTCCACATGGAAAGATGATATTTGTAACTCATGAGACTTTTCTCAATATTAGGTGCCTATGTATATATACATGTACATGTGGATGCATATGTATATGTATATACATGGGTGTATATGTGTGAATGTGTATGCATATATGTGTGTATAGGTATACATAGAGAGTACAGAGTCAGTTGAATATGAAGGGATAATATTAAAACATATACTTAAGAGGTGAGAGAGGCATATATTGGGAGAAAGAGAAAGGGAGAGATAGAATAGGATAAATTATCTCACATAAAAGAGACAAGAGAAAGCTGTTACAATGGAGGAGAAGAGCAGGGAGGTGAAACAGAATGAGTTCACCTTACTCTCATTGGATTTGGTGTAAGGTGGGAATAACATACACTTTCAATTGGGTGTCTTAGCCTACAGGAAAGTAGCAGGGAAGGGGGTAGATTCAGGGATGACAGAAAGAAGGGCAGAGTGGGGAGAGGGTAGTAAAAAGCAAAGACTTTTGAAAAGAGACAAGGTCAATAGAGAAAATAGAATAAATGGGGGGTAGGATAGAATGGAGGGAAATGTAGTTAGTCTTTCACAATATAACTACTATGGAAATGTCTTGCATAACTATACATGTATAATCTGTATTGAATTTTTTGCCTTCCCTAAAATGGGAGTGGGTAAGGAGGGAAGAAGGGAGAGAATCTAGAACTCAAAGTTTTAAAAACAAATGTTAAAAAATTGTTTTTACATGCAATCACAATATTAGGCATACAGGCAGTGGGGTATAGAAATCCATCTTGCCCTATAAGAAAGTAAAGAAATGGGGATGGGGCGTGTAATCGAGGGCAGACTGGGAGAAGGGGTATTCAATATGCTTGCCATCTTGGGGTGGAGGTTAGGAGAGTGATGGGGAGAAAATTCAGAACTCAAAACCTTGTGGAAATTAATGTAAACAACTTTTTAAAAAGTAGATAAGAATTAAAAAAAGAAAGAAACTGATTAGAACAGCAGTTCTCAACCAGTGGGTCATGACCCCTTTGGGGGTCCAACTACCCTTTCACAGGGGTCACAGGGGTTGCCTAAGACTGTCGGAAAACACATATTTCTGATGATCTTTGGAACCGAGACACTGTGCTCCTCTCTCTGTCTCTAGGCGGGTCCACCCACATGAAGATACTCCCACATACAAGTATTAAAGAGTCTCAGTATTAGGAAGTTTGGGAACCACTGGTTTAGAATGAGAAAAAATAGTGTACCCACATATATTGAAATATGTTTCTGGAATTAAAAGTTGAGGAGATATGTACCAACAACTTGAACACTTAAGGATGACTTAAACTGTGGTATATGATTGTGATGGAGTAATATTGTGCTACAAGAAATGATGAGCAGGATAGTTTCAGAAAATCCTGGGAAGACTTATATGAAGTGATGCAAAGTGAAGTGAGCAAAATCAGAAGACAATTGTACATAGTAATAGCAATATTGTAATGATGATCAACTGTGAAAAACTTAGCTATTCTGACTATTACAATGATCCAAGACACTTCCAAAAGAACCAATATGAAAAATGTTATCTGCCTCCAGAGAGGAACCTGATCAACATGGTTCAGATTGAAGCATACTTTTTCAGTTTCTTTACGCTTCTTGCTTTTTCTTTTTCCCAACATGGTGAATATGGAATTATGTTTTGCATAGCTTTACATGCATTATTGATATTACATTGCTAGCCTTCTCAATGGGTGGGGGAGTAGCAGGACTTAATGAGAGAATTTGGACTCAAATTTAAAAAAAAAGAATACTAAAAATAAATTGATTTTAAAAATTTATGCATATATTCTACAACTATACAGAATACTGTGTGAGTATGCATGTGCACATATATCTCTCTCTATGTGTGTGTGTGTATATATATATATATATATATAGATATATATATACACATATATATAGATATATATACATATATATATATATGTATGTATGTGGTATATAATATGTAGATCTCAAACTGTAGCCCTAGAACTTAAATTCCCCTATTCACTCCCCCACCCATTAGATATATAGATATATGTAGATATTAATAGATATAGGCATATATCTATCTATGTCTCCATGTGTGTACATCTGTACACATATATGTATGTACACAATGCATGTGTATATAATATATCTATATACACATGTACACCTACATATGCACATGTTTATGTATATACATGTGTGTTTATATATACACATATGTATATTTGTTTGTATATATACACATATGTATGTGTGTGCGTGCATATATCTCTATCTATCTATCTATCTGTCTGTCTGTCTGTCTGTCTGTCTATCTATCTATTTTCCCCTTAGAATAATATGCAAAAGGATTAATGATTCTTGGTGAAGAAAAGGAAAGCTTTAATGTTATATTCTCCTATACCTGGGATAGAGGAATCACGTCTTTCTTTATCTTCTATTTACACTTTTACTAATTCATTGTTGTCCTCCATTCTAAGATAATCAAGAGGAAAATTCTGATATTTTCACATACAGAAACTGAAATGCATTTCATTACCTAATAAATTAGCCCTATGGCCCCAACACAGCTGATTAAATTTAAGAAACTGAAGAAAGTTATTTCCATAAATGTTGAATCTTTTCTTTCTTTAAAACTTCCAAATCATTTTGGCTTAAACATCAAAGCCACTGATTAAATGTGTCATAGCCCCATGTATCACTTTAACTATTACAACTGGTAACTTCTGACTGTTCCTCATCATTCAGATCTCTCAATATATCAAATAAAATCTCATCTCTTCAAGTTTCTTCAAAAGACAGGCTCAGTTCTCTCAGGGAAAAAAAGTCCTCTTAGTTCTTTTGAGTTTGCCTGCTCAACATGTATTACAGTTAACATTATCTAGAGAATAGTTAAGCTATCTTTTTTCTCACAGACTCTTTATAGAATGACAAGTAAAATTGTCATTTTCAACATTTCATTGACTTTTAATGATGCAGTGGCTCTACCTACTGGGAAAGGCTATTGAACACATTCTCTATAAACTCTCTCAAAGTAAAGACACTGGGCATTTTGAGTAGTTGGGAATGTGGAGGAGGTATGTTCTGCATTCTGTGTTTAAGCAACTAGGTGGTGCAGTGGTTAGAGTGACTAGCCTGGAGACAGGAAGACCTAAGTTAAAGTTCTGCCTCAGATACTTACTTACTAGTTAGATGACTTTGAGTAAGTCACTTAATCTTTGCCTCAGTTACTTCATCTGTAAAATATGGATGACAATAGCATCTCCCTGTTAGTCTGTAATGGTAATGGGAATTTGAAGATCTTCCCTGCCCCTTGTATTTCCATTCAAACAAGTACTTAGCACCTTGTTCCAAGTTCGTGATTGTGTCAAGTATTAAGATCAAGAACTTATGAATACCACAGTGGGGTGGACTTGTTGACTTAACAGGAAGGGGGCAGAACAGGGATCTGCTAATACCATATATAAAGAAAAGCCCAAGCTGAGAGAGGCCAGAACTGCTGGGAGTGAGCATCTGGAGGCTGAGCTTCTACTGCTCAAGAGAGAGAGAGAGAGAGAGAGTGAGAGAGAGAGAGAGAGAGAGAGAGAGAGAGAGAGAGAGAGAGAAGACAACTGAGAACTGAGAAGAGAAATGAGAACTGAGGATCAAACTGAGAATTGAGCAGAATTGAGAAATGAGAAGAGAGGAGAACTTTGATGAGGCATGGCTGTGGTGCCAGTATTTTGTCTGTTTTGATGTTACTTTGTCATATTCATCTGCTGTTAGAGGATGGTGCTGTTGTTACAGAAGCCCTGGGACCTTGCTGCTTGTTCAGAAGTCCAGAAAGAGGATTTTCTTGTTATATGTTTACAGAAATCCTGGAGGAGGGTCTCACTGACATTTTCATAGGTCCTGGGACTATACTAATGATTTGTGTGGATTTCTCAGACCTTGTTGTTGGGTCTATGTTGATTTCTCAGACAGAAAGTGAATTGATGAGGATGCCAGCAATGTGAATGAATGTTATTGTAGCTTTGTTAAGCTTTGTCTTCCCAGGAACAGAAACTGTGAAGGACTTGAGGTGTACCAGACACGGTGAGCTTCAGTATGGAATAAGAACTGTACAAGAATTCTACATTTTGCTGTATGGAACCCATATGATTTCATCCACTATGATTTTTGCTTCCTAAGCTCACCTATATTTTGACTGCTGCTCAACAATCCTTTTTAATCTACTATTACCAAGTTTATTTCTTATTCTCTGATGCTACTTCTTCATATCTTTTCTCCTTATTTCCTCCAAACACAACCCAGGTCTACATTTTTAGCAGATATAGCTTTCTACCTTACTGAAAATATTTAGCTGAGTGGAGTAAGCAACTCCCACTCTCCTCTACTACTCAAAACATGTCAGCAGCAGCATCTACTCTATTTTCTTTTCCTCTGATGATATTGAAGAGATATCCATTCTCATTGGTGTCTTAATCACTTTAAATTTGATCATAAACCCCGTACTTTGAGCTGTCATTCCATTTGACTCTTTCTATCTCTCTGCCTATCGTTGCATCTGCCTCTCTCTTTCTTTGCCCCCCCCTTTGTCTCCCAGTCCTCTCTGTTTTTTCTCCCCTTTCTCTCCCCTCCCAGTCTCTCTCCCTTCATTATCTCTTTCCCACTGGCCTACAGATATGCTAATACCTTTTCATTTAAAAAATGCTTTCCTTGATGTTATGCTTCCACCTACATACCATCTCATCTTTCTCATCTCCTGTATTAATACATACACTGGTGCCTGAGAGAATCTCACTAACTACTGACCTGCATACCTACTTTCACTTCTTTTTGAAAGTCAGCTTTACATGAATTGAAGGCATATTCAATAAGAGTATTATGAAAGAACAAAAGAGCTTTCTCAACTGTTATTCAACAATGAGCTATATCTTTACCATTTCACAAGTAACTGAATGATATAGATAACATTACGACTTAATCTGCTTACCTTCTGTTTATTGAAAAGCATTTGATGTGTATTAAAGATACATTTTACAATAAAGTGTCTCCCAATCATGCATCAAAACTACTGAAAAGTCTTTGGAAGATAAAGTAACAGAAATAACTTTTAAATTAAATTATAAGCATAGCAAAAGATATAAAATAAAGATATATACATGCATACACACATGCATGCATACACAGACAGACAGACACACATTCATAAGAGGTATACAAGATAATAATAGAGGAGATGGAGTATAAAATCAAGATTGAAGAGGGATTGACTATGTATGATGAAATATAACAGTTGCTCTATCTTTGTAGGGGACATTCATATTTTATCAAGTTCCAGAATATTAATCTGCTCTAAAATCATGCAAAGGAGTTAGTCCTATCCATCCACACAGGGGAATTCAAGTGGAAGAATCTTTATTTCCAAAATTTGGGGATGTATTTGTAGAAATACCCTATAGACTCTGTCAAAGTGAATAACTAAGTTAGAAAGTGTTTTTGTTGTCCTTGTTTTGTTGTTTGTTTCTGACAATGAGGTTTTTTTAGAAGTAAATAGGATAAGAAGAGTAGGTTAAATTATTTTTTTAGGAAATTGAAAAATTCCTTTACTGACTTCAAATTTGCTATGAATGAAAAGATCCATCTTTTTAATTCTGCCATTACACTTCTGTTGCTAGATGATCTATAAGGAATGTAGCTGCCAAAGAAGATGAAAGAATGAATATTACAAAACAGAGCAATGGAGAAGATCATCATGGTTTTGCAGCATGCAACCAGTAAGGAACTCTGAAGAAGTCTAGGAGTGAAAGATATCATCAAGGAATTATTTGATAAGAAGTGAAAACAGGCTCATCAAGTGTTAAGAATAAGAGCTGAGAGGTGGATAGGAAAAAAAAAAGTTTCCCTAGTACCTTTATAATGTAAAAAAAGAGAAAAAAACGAGGAAGCCCTCCAGGACATTGGATGAGCTTCCAGTAGCAAACTTATGTGGGTGGACATAGACACCCATACAGAATGGACAGGTATGGATGACATGTGATTTATATCTTTTGAGAAAACTCTCCAAATCAAGAAATTAATACATAATCCACTTGAGGTCCACTTAAGAAAAAAACAATAAAATTAAAACAAAAAGAAAAACTTCTATATTTGTATTCTCAAGGAGATTAGTATCTAACAGCATATATATATATATATATATATATATATATATATATATAATAAAGTCTTGTGCAAGGCAAATGGGTCACTGAGAGCATCTCAATAATTACTGACTTTCAGAGGCATAGTCAAGATGGCTATTTAGAAGCAGGAGAACTCTGTGACTCTACCCATAACCACTTCAAATACTTCTAAAATATGACTCTAAACAAATTTTAGAGCTCCAGAATCCACAAAATTACAGAGTAATAAAGCCCCTGCTGAAGGCAGCCCAGCAGACTGACAGGAAGTGGTTCAATACAGTGCTCTGGGAGCCCAGAGTAGCACCATAGGAACCTGCGGCTGGAGTCCTAGGGAGGCCAGAACTAGCTGCAGCTAGAGCTTTCAGGAGAGTGGATCACTGGCAACTATGGCAGTTTCCTGAATTATCAACCCATAAGAAACAAGGACCAAGTGAAAAGTCAGGGGAACTTGGTTAAATTTGGGAGAGAGAGTCTGGATGTCTGCCTCCAGGGCAAGAAGCAGCAGCAGTGGCCCAGAGGCCACCTCCACATGGCTGCTTCAGAGCTCCCATCCTGCAGATCCCAGAGGGGCCAAGCTATCATTCAGAGGCTAAGTGCTCTTGCCTCAACTGGCCTAGATCAGGATCATGGGCTTAGGTGGTGGTCCTGAGGTGTGTGATCAGTGAGCCAAAGCTGGTGGGGGCTGCAGAGACAGTGGCCTCCTAATAACCCTGGTAGCTGTGAAAACCACAGCAATTTGGAACAAAGCTCTCCCCTCTGGAAGCAGACTTCTACTGAGCGCAAAAGTCAAGTAATTGACTGGCAAAATGAGCAGGCAAAGGAAGCAAAGCAAGTACAGCAATCCAACTTTAGAATCCTTTTTGGGGGACAAAAAGGATCAAGTCATGGAATGGGAAGAAGGCAACACAGTCAGAAGTCCTACACCAAAAGCTTCCAAGAAAAATGTAGACTGGTTCTAAGTCATAGAGCAGCTTAAGAAGGATTTTGAAAAGCAAATAAGAGAACTGGAGGAAAAATTGGGAAGAGAAATGAAAATGATGAAGGAAAATCATGAAAAGAGAGTCAACAACGTGACTGAAGAAAATAACACATTAAAAAAATATATTAACACAAATGGCAAAAGAGGCCCAAAAAGCCAATGAGGAGAAGAATGCCTTAAAAAGCCAAATTTGCCAGATGGAAAAAGGATCTCAAAAGCTTTCTGAAGAAAATAATTCCTTCAGAATTAGGGTGGAGCAAAAGGAAGCAAATGACTTTATGAGAAATCGAGATACTATTAAACAGATCTAAATAAATGAAAAAAATAGAGAGCAATGTGAAATATCTCCTGGAAAAAACCACTGACCTGGGAAATAGATCCAGGAGAGACAATTAAAAAATACTGGACTATCTGAAAGCCATGATAAAAAAAAAGAACTTAGAAAGCATCCTTCAAGAAATTCTCAAGGAAAATTACCCTGATATTTTAGAACCAGAGGGCAAAATAGAAGTTGAAAGAATTCACTGATCACCTCTTGGAAAAGATCTTCACTAGACATGGCAGCTCAGCAAAATTAGGTTATCTGCTGAGAGATTTCTCTGATCCTTTACTAGTTACAACATTTATAATATTCATCATTTCTAGCTTCAAGGTTAACTGATCTGGAATATGTGCTATAACTTCTTTCTCTTATCATCCTGGGAAGAAAAGCTGGGTCATCTCTAGTAATGACTTCACTTTAAGTGGCGTCCAATAACCAATGTTTCATTTGTTTCTAACCAGATAAATTAATCTTATCCTTTAAAAATAAAACAATTGCATATATGTATTGCTCTGGTATACTACACCTTGCTACAATGAAAAATGATCTACTGCTTGCCTCAGAACTAGGTGTCAAAAACAATAATTCTTCAAAATATGAACAGCCTTACACTGGCAACAAGTTGCTCCATAAGAAATAACAGTTTCTTAGACAGTACATTCCATCAGGCTTACTATGAATTTTATCTTGGAAGTGATAGTGAGCAATTGAATGCCTTTGATCAAAGGAGTGGCATGGTTTGTGTATTAGGTAGAATATTTTACAGTTGCGTGAGTGATGTTGGGGAGAATAGAAAGCCTGGAGTCAGGGAAAACTTTTATATAGCTCTGAAATGGAAATTTCCAAAATGTTCCCAAGCCCCATGTGAAGTTGTCGGCAGATTGCCTAAATGTAGTCCACATCCTTCTATAAGCTTCTGTACATGGAAAGAATGTAGGTGCTTTCATGGTTCCAAGTGCTCCATTTTTTTCAAAATCTATAAAACATACCTTATGCAGAAATGAGGAGGACTGGCCAAAGTAATGTCTAAAAGACATATTAGTCTTTCCCCCATAAGCTCTGTGTATGTCTACACATTGGAATTATTTCTGGTTTGGGCCATTTCCAGTTCATAGCCAGTACCATATTGTATGTCCATCTCTAATGTTGCTATGCAAACCTTGAATTCCCAATCACTACCTGGCTTCTGACCAAACTCCCTGTCAAAAAATGGGCAAGTATACTTCAGTGTTTATAGCTCTTCATGAAGAACGAGAGCTATTTGGGGTTGTGGCAAAACCCCTCGTCTTTTCTGTCAACTCTGTTAAGCATACATAGCTACAGTCAGAAAGTAAAGAAAATTGGATAGCACATTTCTTTACAAACAAAACCTCCTTTAAGGGAAGGTGAAGGTAGGAAGAATGCGGTAAGGTAATTTTGGCAGACTTGTTCTCTCTTAGAAGTCAGCAGCAATATGACCAAGTGATGTTCTACAGAATGTTTGTCATTATTTTCAAATCGGATTCTTTTTCTACTAGTCTTGAGCTCAAAGTCCTAGAATCATCAGGCTAGACAAAACCTAGAGCAGATCCCTCACTCCCTGTTTCTAGACAAGACTAATACAAAACTGTTACCAAAAGTCACTTGAAAACTTTGATTTTGAATGTAAGATTTGTATGATAAGATTCAGTCAAGGAATCAACATTTATCAAGAGTTAACTATGTGATAGGCACATATGAGAAGTGATGGGGATGTAAAGAAAGACCTAAGTCAGTCACAAGAAGCTCACAGTCTAATGGGGAAAGATGATAAATGAAAAGAGGTTAAAAAGCAGCGTAAGATAAGGTAACAACTGTAATGGGGGTGATCTTGAAGAGGTTTGAGTTTCTGAGTTGGTTTAATTTTGCAGAATGATGATTTTCAGGAGATGATGAAATCAAGGAAAATAGCCAGGTAAGGACATGAAGAAGAAAATTCCCTGGTCCCCAGATTTAATAGAGAAGAATCAGGGAGATGTTCCCAGGTGCCCATTTCCCATCCTTTCCAGCCAGAGGAAGAGAGGGGCCCCAGGGGAGGGGGTGCTAAGGAGACATGAGTATCTGTGTTGATTTCATAAAAAATACTGCTTTATAAATGTTTAAAAAATTTTTTTAAATGTGAAACTGGGAAATAAGATATACAAGAACTGGGGTATAGAAATTCATATTGCCCTAATAGTAAGTCAGAGGGAGAATGGAGGAGGATATGAGAGAACAGATTAGGGGAAGGGGTATTCAGTAGGCTCAGTATTTTGAGGTAGGGGTAGGGCAAAGATGGAGAGAAAATTTGTAAGTAAAAATTTTGTGGAAATGAATGTTGAAAACTAAACATAAATGAATAAATTAGAAAAAAGGAATGAAAAATTAGTGCTTTAAAATTTTCAAAGTTTTACATATGGTTATCTTATTTGATCCTCACAATAACTCTTTAGCACAGAACTATCATTTCCCCCATTTTACAGGTGAAGAAACTGTGACCAAAGGAGATTAAATGACATGACCAGTGTCACACAACTTTTAAGTGACTGTGGAAGAATTCTAATTGAGAGCTTCCTGACACCCAAGTCTAACTATATCCATTGTGTCACCTACATATAAAGGAGATAGAATGTTAGATGCAGAATCAGGAAAACCTGACTTTAAATCTCACTTCTGATACCTATTCTTTATGCAACCCAGAAGAAGTCTCTAAACTAAATTGAGTCTCAGTTCCTTCACAGTTAAAGTCAGGTGGTTGGCCTAGGTTACCTCTAAGTTTATTTTGGTTTCAAATGTATAAGCCTGCAATCTTAATGAACTAATAGCAGTAGGAATAGTAATAGTAGTAAGAGTAATAGCAGCTAAAATTTATATGGTCCTTACTATGCACCAGGTATTGTGATAAATGTTTTAAAATTACAATCTCTTTGGATTCTCAGCAACCCTTAGAGGTGGATGCTCTTTGATCCCTATTTTGCATATAAGGAAATAGAGTTGAATAGAGGTAAAGTGGCTTGCTTAAGGCGACATAGAGAGTAAGTGTCTGATGTCACATTTGAACTTGGGGCTTCCTGATTCTAGGCACAGTGCTTTATACATTGAACCATGTAGCTTAAAAAAATAACACCTATTCTATGTATATTTGTTAAAGTGGGAGATCATTGTAAAAGCAGGAAAACTCCATGAACTCTCCACATAACTACTTCAAATACCTATAAAATATGACTCTAAACAAATTTTAGAGCTACAGAACCCACAAAATGACAGAGCAAAACAAATCTCCCACTGAAGGCAGCCTGGCACATGGACAGGAAGTGTACACTGCAGCTCACTGGGAGACAAGACCAGCCCTGAGTGACCCCATCGTTTTGGCCACAGGATGGCCCCAACCAACAGCTGCAAGAGCAGATTTCTGAAAGAGTGAATCACCAGAAGCTGTGGTGGTTTCCAGAAATATCAACTCATAAATGCCAAAGACAAAGTAAAAGGTCAATGCAACTCTGTTGCAACCTAGTGGTATGGAGTGCAGTCCAGCCTTTGCTCCTGGAGCGAGAAGTAGTGGAGGCACTGCAGCCTGTGGCCGCGTAGCTGCGTCCATGTGGCTGCTTCAAGGCTCCTGGCCTACAGATTATAGGAGGACAAAATGACCATTCAAAGTGTAATTCCTCTTGCTTTAACCTGTCTGGATCTGGATCGCGGTCTTGGGTGGTGGTCCAGAGGCATGTGACCAGTGAGCCAGAGCAAATGGAGGTTGTAGAGAGGGCACCCAACTAATAGCTCCGGCAGCTGTGAAAACCCCAGTGATGTGGGACAAAGCTCTGCTCTCTGGAAGCAGAGTTCTATGGTGGCAAAGAGCTCAAAAGTAAAGTAATTGAGTGGCAACATGTGGAAGCAAAGGAAGCAAAACAACCACAGTCATCGATTTTAGATTCCTTTTTTGGGGACAAAGAGGATCAAAGCATGGAACAGGATGAAGACAACACAGTCAGAACACCTGTATCAAAAGCTTTCAAGAAAAATATGAATTGGTCACAGGTCATACAGGATCTCAAGAAGGATTTGGAAAATCAAGTAAGGGCAGTGGAAGAAAAATTGGGAAGAGAAATGAGAATGAGGAAAGAAAATCATGAAAAGAAAGGAGACAATCTGACTGAAGAAAATAACACCTTTAAAAATAGACTAACTGAAATGGCAAAGGAGCCCAAAAAGCCAATGAGGAGAAGAATGCATTAAAAAGGTAAATTTGCCAGATGGAAAAAGAATTTCAAAAGCTCACTGAAGAGAATAATTCCTTCAGAGTTAGACTGGAGCAAATGGAAGCAAATGACTTTATGAGAAATCAAGATACTATGAAACAGATCCAAACAAATGAAAAAAATATAAGGTAATGTGAAACATGTCATTGGAAAAACCACTGACCTGGAAAATAGATCCAGGAGAGACAATTTAAAAATTATTGGATTACTTGAAAGTCATGATCAAAAAAAGAACCTAGAGATCATCCTTCAAGAAGTTTTCAAGGAAAATTGTCCTGACATTTTAGAACCAGAGGGCAAAATGGAAGTTGAAAGAATTCACCAATCACCTCCTGAAAAAGATCCCTAAAAGAAAACTCCTAGGAGTGTTATAGCCAGGTTCCAGAGTTCCCAGATCAAGGAACAAATATTACAAACTGCCAAGAAGAAACAATTTCAGTACTGTGGAAACACAAACAGGATAACACAGGATCTAGGAGACACAAACAGGATAACACAGGATCTAGGAGCTTCTATATTAAGGGATTGAAGGGCCTACAATATGATATTCTGGAGATGAAGGGAGCTGGGATTAAAACCAAGAATCATCTACCCAGCAAAACTGAGTATAATGTTTCAGGGGAAAATATGGTCATTCAATGAGGTGGAGGACTTTCAGAAATTCTTGATGAAAAAAACCAGAACTGAATAAAAAATTTAACATTCAAATACAAGAAGCATGAGAAGGTAAACATGGAAAAGAAATCATAAGGAACTTATAAAAGTTGAACTATTTATATGCCAAGATGGAAAAAACCAATAATTGTAACTTATGAAAGTTTTCTCAGTATGAGGATAGGTGAAAAAAAAAACATAGATGTATTTATGTATGTATACATACACATATGTCTATATAGGAGGATATATATGCATATGAATATATATGTGAGTGTGTGTATATGTGTGTACATAGGGAGAGGGCACAGGATCAATTGAATAGGAAAGGATGATATTTTAAAAGTTGAAACTGAGAGGTGGGAGAGTAATAGAAGAATATGAGACAGGGAAAGACAGAATGGGGCTAATCATCTTATATAGAAGAGGCAGGCGATAACTGTTACAATGGAGGGGAAGAACAGGAAGGGAAAAGGGAATGGGGCCAACCTTACTCTCACTGAATTTGGTTTAGGGAAGGAATGACCTACATTCGAAAATGAGTATCTTGACCTACAGGAGAGTAGGGGAAGGAGATGAGAGGGGGGATAATGGAGGGGAGGACAGGTTTGGGGGGGTGTTGTTAGAAGCACACACTTCTCTAAAGGGACAGGGACAAGGTTGAGAATAGAACAAGTGTCAATTGGGATAGGAAGGAGGGAAATATAGTCAGTCTTTCACAATATGTCCATTGTGGAGATTTTCTGCGTAACTACACACGTACAGCCTGTATTGAATTACTTGTCTTTCTAGTGAGGGTGGGTGATGACGGAGGAAGGGAAAGAAGCTAGAATTTAAAGTTCTAAAATCCAATGTTGTAAATAAATAAGTAAACAATGTGTGTTTGTGTGTGT
>CM053583.1:214227900-214258374 GCA_028627135.1 Pseudochirops cupreus
GTACAGAAATGAAGCAGGTTACAACTTCCATGGCAATCAGCCTTTGAGTAGCCAGTATACTTCTAGTGTATGAAAAGGTAGGGAGAGGAGAACAAGAGCAAGAGACAGAGAGCAAGAGAGACAGAGTCAGAGTCAGAGAAAGACCAGAGACATAGATAGAAAGACAGAGGAAGAAAGAAAGAGAGAGAGAGACAGAGACAGAGAGACAGAGACAGAGACAGAGAGGGAGATAGAGACAGAGACAGAGACAGTGACAGACAGAGAGACAAAGAACATGGGGAGGAATATCAGTAAATTGGGTGAACTGCCTTCAAACTTAGGAGAGGCAGTGGGTAAGGGCCAAATAAGACACATAGTATAGGTGTACTATGAGCTGCATCATTAAAAAGCATACCCAAGTTGGTGAGCTCTCATATCCATTAGAATACATTTAACCCCATTTCACATTCTCTTTGAGAGGGCCAGATTAGTAAAATGAATTTCATCATCATAAATTTATATTTAGCCAGGATAACTTGTTTCCAGCATTTGCAAAAGGGAGAGAAGTTATACGCAAGTGAGATAGGCTGTTATTCTGGATATGATGCTCATTACTATTAACATACAGCATTTATATAGCAGCTACTGTGTGCTAGGAACTATGTTAAGCATCCTACAAATATCTCATTTGAGCCTCACAACAAATCTGAGAAATAGGTGTTCATCCTCATTTTATAGTTGAGGGAGCTGAAGCAAATAGAGGTTAATTGACTGTAGCAGTGAGCATCCTTCCATATCCAAGATGGCTACTGGCACAGATTATTTGATCTGCTTTTCTAAAGGAAAGCAACTAAAAAGCAGGTTAATAATCTTACTTTAATCAAACATATGCAAATAGTTTACTTAGTTCAGGGGGAAAAGTGAGAACCCTAAACTTCACAAAATACAAAAAGATATTACAAGCAGACAAAAAAAAGTGCAGATAGCAAAAATAATACAAATCAACAATCCAACAGACAGGACTTCTAAGTGTCTGACCATCATATGCCTAAATAGTTACCAGAGAGGGAAAAATATCCACATCTGGGTTTTCAAAGCCAGGGTGGCTCAATGCCTGTCCAGAATCTCATCTGGTCAAATCGTACAACTCTACCCATAAGTGAGCCCCAAAGCAAAATCTCACTTCAGAGGTACATATACCCTTCTCCAGGGCCAGAGGACATTACAACCCTTGTGACCCACTACCTAATTACAAAGCAACTTGGTATAGACTTTCCTGAAAAAACAAGACTCCCCTAAGCAAGGTTCTTCTTTTGGACTCAGCTAAACCCTTCAGCAAACCCCTCCTACCACAGGCTCCATGTGACCACATTCAGTCTATTAGGGGGCAGAGGGTAGTTTCAAATCAAGGAAGGTCTTCAAATTCCCTTAGGTTTATTAAGAGGCAGGGAAGATCTTCAAATTTCCTTACCATTACACTGACTAGTCTCACAGCTAGAGGCTACATGTAACCTTGGGTTTTCCTGAGTCCAAGTCCAGCACTCTTCCTACTTTGCCACCTAACAACATTAAATGAGTATAACAAGATTGACTCTTGTTCAGGATGTATTACTGTGCTTTGATGATACATTCTTCTCATGTGGGAGAGGCTGGAGGGCCAGCTTCTTTGAGAGCCATGGTGATATGGGAGTGAAGTGGATTAGAGAGCCTATGACACATATATACATATTTTGTAACAGTTCTGGTCTGCTAACCATATAACTAGAAGACTTTCACTCTTGCTTAACTAATAAGAACTGAGAAAAGCCTGTGCCTAGTCTGTTTGTTTCATTCCCTGCTGTTCCGTTGTGGTGTTTTGACTCCTTCCATGGCATTCCGAGATGCTGGCTCTACTGGTCTCTTAAAATGCTGATGATCTGTGGCTGTAATTCCTTCACCTAGAATTGATAAGAAGATTTGCAGTGGTCAATGTCCAAGTCTACTTTTTCTCCTGAAAAACATGGGGATGAAAGTCCAAGAAATCTCCCCTTACCATATTGTCTTGCTTTGAACACCTTCAGTAAAGTACTCCAACTACAAAAGTGTAACTGAAGTGAATGAAATGAACTCACTAAACTGAGGCCACCTTAAAAAAAAATACATTGCCAGTTCTAGTCATACATATTATAATAGAACTCTTTTAGCCACATGTTTAGCAGACCAGAATGAGTTACAGAATTTCTCTTCATGTTTTACAGTATCTGCAAGGTGCTTTTATTCCATATCATCTCTTGTCTTTTGAAAGTAAGCTCTTTATCATCTTCCACATGGAGAGAGCTAGACAAGGTGATGCATTCTGAATAGGTACTAGTTCTTCAGGAGGGAGTCCAGCAGTACCTAAGATGAAGAATCATCCAGTAGGCATTCTGCATCTGTATATGTTGGGACTAATGCTATGTGGCAACTGAGCTAGGTTTGAGCCTCATTGTGCCAGAGATAAAAGTGGGATATGGGTAAGTACAACTCCCCTCTCCCTTCCCACAAGCAATGTGTTGGGGGTGTCTCTACTATCATCAAAGTAAACATCACTATGTAACACCTGATTGATTATAAATTTGATTAATTTCAACCAGAGTGAACTGACAATCAAGTCAATAACATTAGATGAAAGATATCTCCCCACCTCTCAGAAAATGCTAGAATGCTGAAGGGCAGATATATCCTGCCTGACTCTGGGAAAGTGAGACAGAAATTACGCAGTACGTAAATATATACAAAATTTATATTAAATTCATGGTAATTTTTCAAGGAAGACGCTAGCTACAGAGAGACCAGGGAAACACTCGATAAAAGTAATGATATTATAACTGAGTTTGGAAGGAAACTGGGGATTTTATGAGGTGAAAGTAAGTCAGGAATTATCAGCATGGGAGATAATCTAATGCTAATCCATGGGGGTAGGCAATGGAATATCATTTGTAGGGAACAAGAAAACCAGTTTTGGCTAAACTGCAGGAATACTATATACCAATTGTGAAGGGTGTGCAATACAAATCATGAGAGTTTGTGTTGGATTCTAGAATAAGGAACCACTGGAAATTTTAGGTGTAGATATGTCTTTGTAATACCTTTGCTTTCAAAATGTTACTTAGGAATGGATAATGGTTAAGAGAAAGGAGAGATATGATGAAGGCAAACCTATGAGGAGGCTATTGCAATAACCTTCGTGAGAGCTGAAGAGATTCTGAATTAGAACTCTAGTCATGAGGGTAGAGAGGTGATATATGTAGATATTTCTTGAAGGGTAGACTTGCCAAGACTAGGTAAATGATTCTATTTGTGTGGTGAATGAAAGCAATAAGGGTGAGGATGATTGCTAGCCTGGAAAGGTGGTAAAAATAGGAAAGTCTTGAAGAGAGGGGCTGATTTCTTACAAGAAAACATTAGTTAACCCTTTGCTTATTCCAGTGGTCTTGCTGGGGCTCAAAATATTCCTGAATGTGATTCTTCTGTTATATTTGCCTTCAAAATCCATATCACAGTCTTTTAAATATTCTCAACTTAAAAAATAATCTTAAATCTTTTAGGCTATATTTAATTTCAGAGTATGAATAAAGGTAATTTATAGCTAAGCCTGATAAACCTCAACTTACATGACAACATTTTTCCTTGCCAATGTTTAAAGATGTGTAGATCTAAAGAGCCAAGAAATGTATTCCATTGTGACTTACAAAATGAGTCTCTTAATAATAAAGAATAATATAGCTCTTTTTGGAGACACTGGTGAAAAAGATGACAAGAATCTGTCCCTAGATGAAGTCAAGGAAAGTCATCAGATTTAATGGTGTCATTGAAGGAACTTTGGAAGTTAGAGGAATCAGGCACAAATTTCTATCTACATGAATGCTTCCTTTCTCTGGGTCCTACTTTCCTCTTCTGTAAAGTGAGACAGCTAGAACTGATGATCTAAAAGATCACTTAGAGCTCAACATGATGTGGTGGGTGAAACATACTTATCAAGATAAAAAAAATATCGTTGATGATTTTTTTACCCAAGTGTAACGAAACTTTTCTAGTATCTATTTTTTCCTAGTTTCTATGTCTGGCTCTACCAGTGATTTCTCACATGACATTGTGGCTCTGTTTCTTTATCTATTAACCACTCTGAAGTGGTTGTATTAGATGACCTTTAAACTATTATAAATGTCTACAAATTTTGTGTTTTAGCTTCTAGCATTTTCATTCACTTTAAAAAAAAAATCTGTTCTGAGATGGATTTTCATGTGGAAAATTCCATACATAGGTGTAAATGGAAGTGGCAAAAATTCACATTTCATTCAAAAGTTTAATATGAATAGCAAATCTGACCAAAAAAATCTATCCTCTTATATGATCTCTTTATATTTCTACATTAGTTGCTATACATTACTGAAAATGGCACTACATGTAAAACTTATGGGGTACTGCTAAAGACATCAGAATAAGTGACTTTTTTTCTTTCTTGAAAGAAAAATATTATGAAACCATTAAATTCTCACAATTGCAAAGTGGAGTTTTTACTTGTCTTTTAAAAATTACTTTCTGTTATTTCTCTCCTCCCACTTAGTGAAATTCTCCACAAATTCTTTAAAGGCATATATATATATATATATTTGCAATACCAAATGCCATTCAGATTTCAATAAAAAAATGTTTATTATTATTGAGCTTTAAGGGTGTCTACTATGGGTCTCTAAAACATGTGAAAACACTTCTTCTAAAAATAGCCCTTGCTCTTACACATCGTTACATTAAGAGAAGAATTTTCTTCATGGTCCCAGATGGGAACCATTATATTAAGAAGTTTTCTTATATTTTTCTCCATATTTCTCTTCTGCATGTTCTGTTATGAAGTAGATGATGTAGGAATTCAAGAATTTACGACAATCTTGAAAACTCATATTTGCTTTATAGAGCAATACACAGCAATATAGTTTGTCAGGATCAGACTAATAGAAACAACTTTATTTTATAAATCATCTTTTTTTTTTAATTTGAAAACTCTAAAAATACCCAGGAAAGTTATTATCCAACCACCCTTCTTAAAAAATTCAGAAACATAGCATTTCAAGCTTAAAAATAAAAGGCACACTCAATTTATATTGGCAAGTAATGAGAATTATCCTTGGCATAGTCAAGGCAGCAGAAAGTCCTTACTAATGAAACACAAGTGGGTAATGCAAGGATACTTACTGCAGGTGGCCCTAACCCCCTCAAAGTTACACAGTATGTCTGGAGTCAGAAGAAAGAGTAAGAGAATTAGGTTAATAACTAAAATTTAGGAATATAAAAATGGTCTCAGTTTCCTGACTAAGAGCTCTCTCTCCAAAACATTGAGGGCAATGGAATATTTGAGGGAAAAAAAATGAAGCTACACCTGGCTGTTGCCTATTTCCTCAAGCTTCTTTAATCTTTTCTTTCCTCTTCTTCCTCTTCCCCATTCTCTAATATTAAAAAGCAGGGCTTCTTAGCTTTTTTTTTTCTTCTTAAACTTTTTCCATTTGCAACCCCTTTTCGAGAAATTTTTACAAGACCCCATGTATATGTGTATATAAAATATGCATACAAATCAAACATTTAACTGATATTAAACATAAATAAATTTATTTTAAAACAATTCCTTGTAATTTGCTATACATCTAATTTTGCCATTTATTAAAGATGAAAGCAAATTTACATACTAATGAGATATATGTGCCTGTTTGTTTTTACATAAAGAATGACATCTTGGCAGAATATTTGATACTGCAGGACAGAGATCATCTTCAATGTTCTTCAGAGAGGATCAATGTTTTGATTTTATAATTGTCAATGCTGAGAATGCTACTTTGCATAAATATATAGAACAGAATGGTAGAGATATATTGAGGACGGTTTCAGAAATTGTTGAAAATTCTTTCTTAATCTCAACTTAAAATTTATTTAATGATTTTTTAGAAAACTCAAGTTTTATACCTCCATCACTTGATAACTGCAAATTCTTCTTGAAATTTTAATGGCTGTTTGACATTTTTTAAATTTCAAATGAGTATTATTTATGAATACAACTTAGTTTTCTAGAATCAAAATTAGAAGGGCAGTATTTCTAAAATTATTTCTAGAACCATGAGACGATCAATTGCAACTTTTACAATTAAATCTTTGGGAAGGTTATTTTCATATAAAAAATCATCTGTAGCTGTAAACATTTCTAAAGAATCATTTTCCAACCTATTCTTCCATATGTTAATTTTTAGTGAAACTTTATATTTTGTCCTTTAACATAAATATGTTACATTTTTTCCCTTGAAGCAACTTGTTTAAATCATTGAGTTTTTTTTAAATATCCTAAAAATAACTCAGTTTTGAAAGTCATAAATTATTATAAAAACTGGATTTCTACTCATTCAGAAATATAACTTCAGCTATCAATTTCGATAATCTGTTTGAACTTCAACCTTTTGAGAGCCACCCTACCTCTCCATGTAATAATAAGCTTTACTAATCAGAGTCCATATGTTTCAAAAAGTTTGAAAAAAATGGCTGTAAGGGCATGGCTTTTAATGAAGTTAACCACTGTAATAGTATCCTGAAGTACAACTTCTCACTCTGGTGATATACATATATGTGTGTGTGTGTGTGTGTGTGTGTGTGTGTGTGTGTGTGTGAGTGAGTGTGTGTGTGTGTGTGTGTGAATGTGTGTGTGTGAGTGTGTGTGTGTGTGTGTGAATGTGTGTGTATGTGTGTGTGTATGTGTGTGTGTATGTGTGTGAGAGTGTGTGTGTGTACGTGTATTTTGGCTATGAGCACATCCTAATGGATCATGCAGTGAGCAAAAGTGATGTTGCCATCAGCTTTAACTTTTGCTACAAATCCAGCATTCTTGCCTATAATTGTTCCAGCACCATCTGTATAGACTCCAAAGCAATTGTTTCACTTTACACCTTGTTTTGTAAAAATTCATCTTAACATTTTAAACACATGTTGTGGTGGCTAGGTGGAGCAGTGAATAGAGCACCCACCCTGGAGCCAAAAGGACCTGAGTTCAAATCTGGCCCCAGACACTTGACATATTTACTAGCCATGTGACCTTGGGCAAGTTATTTAACCCCAATTGCCCTACCTTCCCCTGTCCAAAAAAAAAAGATTTTACATACACACACACACAAACACATGTATGCATGCATGCATGTATATGTATGCATATATACACGTGCATGTATATCTATCTATAGATAAAGATAGTTGTATAAATATGTATGCATGCATGCATATGAATATATATATGTACATATAACCACATACACATATATGTATGGACATATACACACATTTATATATTTATACATATATACATATACATATATACACATATTTATATATCCACACATTTACACATGAATGTATACACAAATATATACATATATACACATACATACATACATACATACATACATACATACATACATTTGGGCTTCTTTTAAGCCTTTAATAAGCTGCTGGAACTGGTCATTAGTATTTTCAGGAATTCTTTTGGAAACTGCATCATTTAATAAATAAATTTTACAAATTTTATGCCAATTCTTCTTTCCTTGAATCATTTCTGGCATTTTAATAGTAGCAGGTAACAGGAGATTTTTTCCTATTGCATGAAGTTTTTTTTTTTTAATTTTTGCAATGAAATAAGAAGTTTCATCAGATGCAAGTAATTCCTTTTTTTTTTGACAGTAACAAATTTCCCAAAATATTTATTTCCTTTATTTGTATATTTTAAAAGTCTTTCAAAATATTCTTTTGGTTTATTTCAGTGTACTGCATTCTTGATATTGAGATCACATTTTAGTTTGGCTGGTTTCATGTTCTCTACAGCCAAAACTTCATTAGAAATGAAGCAGAAGTATTTCCACACTATCACCATTATCAGAAGTGAATTCATATTGCAAAACATGATTCAACATATTTTATTTTTTTTGTCAATTTAGGCATACTAGTAGCAAAGATTCTGCCACATTGTCATCAGTATTTTTACCTCTTCTGTCTAAATTGAGCCACTTTTCCATGACCAAAAAATATTTTGTCCTAAAATACAAATAAATATTGCTAATAATTTCTCAAATATTATGTTTAGTTTATAAAATTGTATTTTTTTTTTGCTAAATTAAAAACATTATGTTCACACTTACATACACATACAGCAGTGATAGTGGAGAAATGTTATTAAAGGGCTTTTGTCTATACTTGTGCAATTAAACATTTAAGTTTCTGTTAAAAAAAGGCAATAACCACAATTTTAAAAATCAAACATTGTAACAGTATAATCCAAAATTATACTAATTTTGCATTTCCATGCTGAGGAATGATTATAAAAAATATTGGAAGTCTGTATTTTTCTTAAACTCTTCTGCTGCTATAAGTGCAGCTATAGAAAGAAAACTTTGTATGTATAGTAAAAACATTGCAATTTATGACATATAGTAGTCTTGAACCTGAGCCAAAGTATTTCTGGCAGTATTCATTGGCATTGCATTGTGTGATGGCATGTGCAGTGCAAAGTGGGCATGTTCTGAGTTTAGAATCAAGGCTACAGTGAACACATGGACAAGCATTGCCAGATAGACCTTAGATTCATTACATGTTTGATATATAATTAATTATTGTTTGTTGAACATTCAGAAACCTTTTGCTGTTGCCAAATTTTTCATCACATTCCACATTCAGTCACAGAACCTAAGGGTCACAATGCACAGTTTAGGAAGCGTTGTTCTAAGGGAAATCATGAAAAAGCTAGTTTCAAAAATTAAAATTACAATGGCATTGATGGGTGAAACCTGCTTCATGAAGTTTTGCTTGTGAAATAGAGTATTTTGTGATCAAAATTGAGGACCAGTTTATCAATGTGATAGATACTCAATTGGACCCCTCTTTTACTGGACCCCTATTTTGTTCAAATCAGTATTAATCAGTTTGATATGTTTCCATAGGGTTAGTGATTATAAGTTCTGATATTAAGCCTCCAAGCAATGAACTGCAGATTGTAAAGTCACTTGCTTAAATATAGGAAACTAACTGGAGGGACTCCACCCTGGTTATTTCTTGTTATGATGATGAAGTCTCCTGTGCTGAAGATGATTCAATTACAATAAGGTCTCCCAGCTAGCGTTGTTGTTTCTCCATCCCTTGTCATCCCATTATTGCCCAACATGAGGACATGACCATGTACATATAGCCATGTGGTGAGTTTGGTTGCTGGCTGCCCTTTCTACCAGCTCATAGGTGTGCTCATCAGTACCTCTTGAAAGGTCAAGATAGATCTGTTAGGGTCTTCTCATTAGCCATTTGCTTCCATTAGCTCCATTCTAATTCTGAAGGAATTATTTTCTTCAGTGACCTTTTGGACTTTCTTTTTCATTTGGCCAGTTCTACTTTTTAAGGCATTCTTCTCTTCACTTTCTTTTTGGACCTCTTTTACTATTTGAATTATTCTATTTTTTAAGGTGTTCATTTATTCAGTATTTTTTGGATTTCTTTTAACAAGCTGTTGACTTGTTTTTCATTATTTTCTTGCATCACTCTCATTCCTCTTCACAATTTTTCCTCTACTTCACTTATTTGATTTTCAAAATCCTTCTTGAGCTTTTCCATGATTTCAGGCCAATTCATATTTTTCTTGGAGGCTTTTGATACAGGAGCTTTGATTTTGTTTTCTGCTTCTGATTTTAGTGATCTTCTTTGTCACTAAAGACTGATTCTATAGTCTGATTTCCCTTGTTCTATTTGCTTATTTTGCCAGCCAGTTGCTTGACTTTAGAGCTCTTTGCCACAGTAGGACTCTGCTTCCAGAATAGAGAGTACCAGATTTCTGGTGTTTTGCGTAGTTGTTGTCATTGCTTCTTCCAGGCACCTGCCTCAGAACTGTGAGAAGGATTCTCACTCCACAGACAGCACAAGCTCTGTCACATCAGTGCTCCTCTTCATCCTAGGACTGCCACACAAGATTGCGACCCAGGTCCAGCAGAGCAAAGCAAGAGAATACTCCCTCAGTGCCATTGAGAAAATTCTTGCAATTGGCCTCTGATAAGGCTCTTGGTTCCCCCACCATCTGTATACCTGGAGCTCCTGAATTAGCTGCCTGGCTGCCAGAGACACCATCACCTCTGCTGCCACATGGCCAGGTGCTGGACCACACTCTTCTCTTACTCAGGTCCAATAGAGTTTCTCCATTGACATTTTACTTTCACTTTGGTGTTTATGGGTTGAGAAGTCTGGAAATGATCATAGCTGCCAGTTAAATCCCCTGAGGTCTACTCTGACTGGCCTGTGTCACCATTCTATGTGGGTGCAGCCCACACAGGACTGTGCTCGACTCCCACTATGTTGCAACAGAACCTTCCTTATTGTTTGCCAGACTGACTTCAGCTGGAGCTATAGTTCACTCTTTCATTTTGTGGGTTCTGTAACTCAAATTCTTTAGAGTCATTTTTTCCCCAAGTATTGGAGGTAGTTGGGGCACAAGCTCAAGCAAGTTCATGTTTTCACTCTGCCATCTTGTGCTCACTAGCCATTTTTCAACCAGCAGAACTCTATATTGTATGTAGATTCTCCTGAAGGGTCAAGGTTAAAGTCTATCAACAAAATGAGATTTTGCATTTTTGGTTTATGCTGAAAGATCAAAAAACAAACTCAGAAGAAGACTACAAAGTCAAAACTTATACATACAAAACCTCAAAGAAAAATGTGAATTGGTCTCACTCCCCTCTCCCCCCTTAAAATCCAAGAAAAGCTCAAAAAAAATTACAAAATCAAATAAGAGACATAGAAAGAGAGTTGTTGAGAGTGTGGCAAGAAAATTATAAATGAAAATAATCAACAGCTTGGTAAAGGAAGCACCCAAAAATGCTGAAGAAAATAACACCTTAAAAAAAGAATGTGTCAAATGGTAAAAGAAATACAAAAATCCACTGAAGGGAAGAACTCCTTAAAAAGCAGAATTGGCAATATTGAAGGTGGGGGAGAAGATACACAGATTTCACTGAAGTAAAGAATTCCTTAAAATGTAGAACTGACCAAATGGAAAAGGAGGTACACAAACTCATTCAATAAAATAATTCCTTAAAAAATAGAATTGTTTAAAAGGAATTAGTAATTCCAGGTGATATTGAGAAACAATAAAATAAATTCAAAAGAATGAAAAAATAGAATAAAATTTGAATTGTCTCATTAGAAAAACAACTGACCTGTAAAACAGATTGAGGAGTGATAAATCAAGAATAATTATACTATGTGGAAGCCATAATTTAAAAAAAGAGCTTAAACATGATATTTCAAGAAATTGCCAAGGTAAACTGCCCTGATATCCTAGAAGTAGAGAATAAAAAGAAAGAATGAAGGAATTCACTGATAACCTCCTAAAAGAGATCTCTAAATGAAAACTCCAAGAAATATGATAACCAAATTGCTGGGTTCCTAGGTCAAAACAAAAATTTGCAGGAAACCAGAAAGGAACAATTCATATATCACAGAGCCATTCAGGGTAACACAACATTTAGTACCTTCTACATTAAAGGATCAGAGAGGTTGGAATAAGATATTTCAGAGGGCAAAGGAGCTAGGATTACAAGCAAGAATCACCTACACAGTAGAAATGAGTATAATCCTTTGAGGGGGAAAATGGCTATTCAGTGAAATAGAGGACTTTTAAGTAAGCATTCCTGATGAAAAGACTAGAGCTGGATACAAAATTTGACTTTCAAATACAAAACTCATGAGAAGCATAGAAATGTAAACAGGAAAGAGATATCTAAGGGATTCAATAAGATTAAAATATTTATATTCTATATAAGAGAATAATACTCATGACTCCTAATAACTTCCCCATTATTAGGACAGTTTTAAGAAGCATACAAGAATGGAGGGTACAGGAGTAAACTGAATATAATGGGATGATTATTTAAAAACACAAAATTGAGGGATGATAAAGAAGAATGCAATGGGCAAAAGGTGAAGAGAGAAGTAGAATGGGGTAAATTATCTCATATAAAAAAGTAGAAAAGAGCTGAAATTTACTTTCATCAGAACTGATTCAATGAGGGAATAATATACACACTCAGTTGGATGTAGAAATTTATCTTACCCTATAGAAAAGCAAGGGAGAAGGGAATAAGTGTAGAGGTAGGGCTGATAGAAAGGAGGGCAGATTGGGGGAGGGGTAGTCAGAAGCAAATCACTTTTGAAGATTCACAGGGTGAAAAGAGAGAGAGTAGGATAAATTGTAGAAATTGAGGCCAGAATAAAAGTAATGAAGAGGAAAAGAAAAGGAAGTAGTTGGATTGTCTAGAGATTTTTTAAATTTATTTTTTGGTTGTGATGTGAAGCCTGGGTTTAAGAGGATTGAAACAAAAAGAGAAAAAGATGAAAGATTACAATTTTATGAGTTTCTACTCAACAAATTAATTCCAAAATTCTCAATCATGGTGGTCATTTAGTTATGAATGCTGGAGAGATAAATGGTATGACCATACTTGTGTGCAGCAAAGTATAGTGAAGTGGCAAACCATGTAAACCTACATTGATAAGCTTTTAATTTATAGCATTTGAGGGGACACCAATGTGCATATTAATGCTCCTGAGTAATAGGAAAGGAGTTTAGATGAAAAGGAAGACTGTCAACTAGTTATTTAACTTCTTGAGGAAGGCAGGTTTATGACTGGGTGGAGGGAATGATAGGTAAAGGTATGGATATAGATTGCATGATATAAATGAATGAAGTGAAACTCAAAAGAAGAGAGGTTGGTGAATGATGAGGGCAGGAGGGCATGAAAGCAGTAATGAAGAACTAGGAATATACTTATTCTTTTGCAGACACAATGTGAGATCTTGAGGAACATGAGAAAATATAGAGCTCATACTGGAAATGGTATCAGAGATTTTGTGTCACTGATCCTGTGTCTTCTGGGGGATCTAGTTTCGTGGAATTGGAGGAGGACTCAAAGCGTGTGAGAGAAAGAAGTCAAATATGAAGGGAAGATTTTTTTTTGGCTGCAGAAACATTTCAAGGGACACAGTGAAAGATGTGGGTGGTGAATTACAGGCTGTTCAAAGGGCTAAGGTTTAAGTCTTTAAGGACGAAAAAAAATATATCAACAGCATAGAACAGGGCCCCTCATCTAGGCAGCTGGTGTGTTTAAATCACAAGGATTATAAGGATTGGATGTAGGAGTTTGTAAAATATTACTTAGAATAATATCATGTGATTGGGATTCCTACCATGACATTAATTTCTCTTAAGCATGAGAGAAGAAAGGAGAATGCAGCTTAGTATCTGAGTTAGTAAATGCCATTTATTCTCTGCATCTTAGTTTCCTTATCTGTAAAAGGATGAATCTGGACTTGATGTTCACTAAAGTCCTTTCTTGCTCTGGAATCTTTGATAACAAAGCAAGTTTTATTGAAGGAATAACAAAAACAATCAAAAACACAAGACAGAACCCAAAATAGAACAATTGGAAAACAAACAGAAATCTTTCCCTCTGAGTCTTAGTTATCTTCAATCTTAGGTAGGCACACTCCTCCTCTCCTGACTTAGCCTTGATAGATAAAATGTGGGAGCTACTTCTGAGTGATTTCCACTGTTCATCTTGGGCTGCAGCACTCCAGTATGCTCTACATTTCCATGTGACTCATAAAGTGTTACCAGCATAGAGTTCTGTCACTTTGCCTGCAGTTCCCTGTTGTCTCCAACAGGAGAAGTCTCTTGTGTTTTTCAGTAGTAGAGATGTCTTTTGATTAGTTAAGGCCAAAATCTTCTCTGATGTTGGGCATAGCCTTTTGCCACTGAAGAACAACATTTATCCTTTTGTGGTAAGAGAAAAAACTATTCTTTGGAGCTCCACTGATAAAATGATAAGCTAAGGACTTTTTTCTTTCTTAGGTTGTTCCCTTTTAACATTGTTCTGACTGGCCTTTGACCACTCAGCAGTCTGCCCAGAATTTTAGGTTGCTATTCAGATGCAAGACAGTCCCCAGCAGCAACTCTGGTTCAGACATGGTCGCCAAAAATCTTAATGTTGTTCATTTCTTTGATACCTAGGAGTAGAACCTATCAATTTTTCAGAAATCTACAAGAGCAATGATTTCACCTTCAGCTGTGTATCTTAATCATTTGAGTAGAATTCTTCTAATTATCCAAGGATTTTTCTAATCTCTACTGCCAGCAGCCCAAACTAAGATGAGTTTATTGTTTGTCTATTAGGTGAAAGTCCCTCATTTCATTCATTCCTCAATAGAAATAGAAAAAAAGGAAGGTCAAAAAAAAAAGAAAAAAAAAACAAAGATCTGAGCACATAGTATAATAAATTTTTAGCAAGTAATGATTGGGGAGTGAGTAGGTTCTGCCCTTGGAAATGGGGGATAAGTGGCAGATATATCAGCAACTGATAATGAAACTCTTTTGTAATGGTTTGTGAGATTTTATTATGGAGGTTGCAAAAATTAAATTCCTAGTGTGGGAGTGGATTGAAAGAAGTTACAGAGAATACCCAGAAGTCAGACAAAAGAGTCTGACAGAAAAATCTTGAACATACTAATAAAGGAGGATTGGATCTGAATATAAATATGTGCCTACAAATATACATACATACATACATACACATATTAGTAATGTATAACTATATAAGTAATATATAAGTTATGTAAATGTAACTAATTATATAGCTAGTATATATATATATATGCATATTTACATAAACACTATACACATACACACACACACACATATATACACACACACATATGTATATATGTATGTATTAGTTATTGGCTTAAATAGGTGCCTGGAAAAAGAAGTGATTTTAGAAGAGAAAATTCAAGCTAAGGAGGGGTTGCAGCAATAAGCATATTTTCATTAATTGAAATAAGTTGTAATAAAACAAAGAAACAATGAATTCAAATGAATTCAAAAATTCAAATTTTTGTAATCCAAATGAATGGTTTTGTGTAATGCTTCAATAACTAAGAAGATCTATGAAATAATCAGTATGGGCACTTAACTTTCAATGATATAAACTGGAACCCTTCCATTTCTCTATAAAAAGCTTCTTGGGTGTCTGTGGCCAAACAATTCATCACTTGGCAATGAGTATTTTGATGATGACTCTGATGGGATTACTCCATAAATAACATGCATACAATTCATCACTGTCCCTATAACACTTGGCCAGTAGACAAAGACCCACTAGAGCTGTTTTGTATCAGAATCACCTCTGTGCTGTTATAAAGAATCTGAGTAGGGCTTGGTGGAGAATAACTGTAGCACATGGTGAGATAGTCTTTTTTTGAAGCATTTGCTACAGAAAACGATGAAACTGATAATGCTAGCATTATAATTTCCATTTAGTAGCTGAGGAAAATGATTTTGTGCCTCAGTAAATTGGCCCAAGTGATAAAGATAATAAATATCAGGGGGCAGATCCAAGATGGCAGCATAGGAGCAGCAAGGTTTCACAGCTCCCACATAGCCACTTCAAATACCCATAAAATATGACTCTAAACAAATTTTAGGGCTCCAAAATTCACAAAAATACAGAAAAAACAAATCTCCCACTAAAGGCAACTCAGCAGGAAGGGCTCATCACCCCACACTGGGAGATGAAACCAGACCAGCCTGAAACCATGGCTTGGCCCCAGGGTGGCCAGGACAAGCTGCAGCTGGAGCCTTCAGGAGAGTGGATCAGCGGCAGCAGTGGCAGTTTCCAGAGTTATCAATCCATAAGAAACAAGGACTAAGGGAAAGGTCAGTGGAACTCAGCTAAATTTGAGGGAGAAAAATGGTCTGACTTAATTGCCTCCAGGGCAAGGAAGCATCAGAAGTGGCCCTGCAGCTGCCTCCACATGGCTTCTTCAGAGTTCCCAGCCTACAGACTGCAGGCTGGCCAAGAGATTGTTCAGAGGCTAAGTGCTCTTGTTGAGCAGCCTGGATCCAGATTGTGGTCTTGGGGGGGTGGTCCTGGGGTGTGTTTTCAGTGAGCCAAAGCTGGTGGGGGCTGCAAAAAAACAGCAGCTTCCTAATAGCTCTGGCAGCTGTGAAAACCCCAGTGATTTGGGTCAGAGCTTTTCCTTCTGTAAGCAGAGTTCTACAGAGATAAAAAAATCAAATAATTCACTGGCAACATGACCAGGCAAAGGAAACAAAGTAAGAACAGCAACTGAACTTTAGTTTTCTTCTTTGGGGACAAAAAAGATCAAAGTATGGAATGGGAGGAAGACAACACAGGCAGAACTTTCACACCGAAAGATTCCAAGAAACATGAAGACTTCCTACAAACCACAGAGCAGCTTAGGAAGGATTTTGAAAACCAAATAAGAGAAGTAGAGAAAAAATTGGGAAGAAAAATGAGAATGATGCAAGAAAATCTTGAAAAGAAAGTCAACAACCTGACTGAAGAAAATAACACTTTAAAAAATAGATTAACTCAAATGGCAAATTAACTCAATTGGCCCAAAAAGCCAAGGAGGAGAAGAATGCCTTAAAAAGTTGAATTTACCAGATGGAAAAAGAATCTCAAAAGCTCACTGAAGAGAATAATTTCTTCAGAATTAGAGTGGATCAAATGGAAACAAATGACTTTATGAGAAATCAAGATACTGTTAAACAGATTCAAACAAATGAAAAAAATAGAAGACAATGTGAAATATCTCCTTGAAAAAACCACTGACCTAGAAAATAGATCTAGGAGAGACAATTAAAAAATTATTGGACTACCTGAAAGCCAAAAAAAAAGAACTTAGCATCCTTCAAGAAATTCTCAAGGAAAATTGCCCTGATAATTTAGAACCATGTGGCAAAACTGAACTTGAAAGAATTCACCAATCACTTCTTGAAAAAGATCCCAAAAAGAAAACTCCTAGGAATATTATAGCCAGGTTCTGGAGTCCCCAGATCAAGGAGAAAATATTACAAGCTGCCAAGAAGAAACAATTTGAATACTGTAGAAACACAATTAGGATAAACCAGGATCTAGCAGCTTCTATATTAAGGGATTGAAGGGCCTTGAATATGATATTCCGGAGATCAAGGGAGCTAGGATTAAAAACAAGAATCACCTACCAGGCAAAATGGAGTATAATGTTTCAGGGGAAAATATGGTCATTCAATGAGGTGGAGGACTTTCAAACATTCCTGCTGAAAAAAAACAGAACTGAAAAGAAAATTTGGCACTCAATACAAGAAGCATGAGAAGGTAAACACGGAGAAGAAATCATAAGGAACTTATCAACATTGAATTGTTTACATGCCAACATGGAAAAAACAATGGTAACTTATGAAACTTTTCTCAGTATGAGGATAGGTAAAGGGAATACAAATGTATATATACATATGTGTACACATCTCTATATAGCAGGGTTTATATATGCACATGAACACATATCTGAGTATGTGCATATATGTGTACATGGAGGGCACAGGTTCAATTGAATAGGAAGGGATGATACTTTAAAAGGTGAAATTCTGAGGTGGGAGAGGATTAGAATGAGAGGAAACAAGGAGAGCCAGCATGGGGTTGATCATCTCATGCAGAAGAGGCAAGGGATAATTGTTACAGTGGAGGGGAAGAACAGGAAGGCAAAAGGGAAAGGGTCAACCTTACTCTTATTGAATTTGGCTTAAGAAAGAAATGACATAAACTCTAATCTGGGTATCTTGCCACACAGGACAGTAGGAGGGATGGGGATGAGAGGTGGGATAACAGAGAGGTGGTGGGGGGTGGGAGGTTTGCTGTAAGTACACACTTCTGTAAAGGGACAAGGACCGAGACAGTGTAAAGAATAGAACAGGGGGGCAGGGGGATAGGAAGGAGGGACATATAATCAGTCTCTCATAATATGCCCACTGTGGAGATGTTCTGCGTAATTGCACATGTACAGCCTGTATTTAATTGCTTGTCCTTCCAGTAGGGGTGGGTGATGAGGGAGGAAGGGAAAGAATCTAGAATTTAAAGTTCTATAATCAAATGTTAAAAATATATATGTATATATATTTATTATTATTATTATTATTAATATTGTTATTGTTATTATTATTATCAACTACAGCCAACTGGGAATTAAGATATACAGGCACTGTGGTAGGAAGATCCATGATGCAACCTGTTACCAAATACTATTGATGAACCTTCAAAATATCTCTTGTAAAAGTTCTCTTCTGTCTTCTAACACTCTTAATACCTTCATGTAACCCCTCATCATCTCACACTTGTTCTATTGTAATAGCTTCCTGACTGACCCCTCTGACTCAAGTCTCTTCCAATTCGATTACATCCTTCACTTAGTGTCCATTACTGCTAGTACATTATCTTTGAAATAATCTCCAATGAACCTGACATATACTTAATTTCTTTTTATGTATATGCATGTGTGTATACACACATATGCATAATACATATAAACACACACACACACATATATATATACACACACACATACAAAAATATTTAAATATTCTAACTATGCTATAAGGAATGATGAGTTCAATGATCTTAGAAAAATATGGGAAGACTTGCATGAAATAATGAAGAGCAAAAAGAGCAGCACAAAGAGAACATGGTCTACAATAACATCAATATTGTTTTAAGAATGACTCTGAGTGAATAAGTTATTTTGACTATTATAAATATCCAAATGAACAATAAAGGACATATGAAGAAAAAAACTGTCTGCATACAGAGAAAGAACTGATGAATAGAATTATATATGGGATAAATTTTATGGGTGTGTGTTTGTAATATATATTTGAATACACACACACATATTGTCTAACTGTGGACATCTCAGGAGGAGGGAAAAAATAAATTTACATCATAATTTTATTAACTATTTAAATGAGATAGCAACTTGTACATAATAGATTTGCAGTTTCATGTACAATCATCTTTTTATTATTATATTGCTAGAGGAATGCTTGTTTTATTTCATAAAGTAAAAATAAAATTATTTTTAAAAGAAATATACATTTTCTATATTCATATCTGCATGTCATATCCCCAATTCGCATGTGAATTCCTTGAGAGCAGCGCCTATTTATGTCTTTCATCACATTTACAATGGTTAGCGAGTGCCTTTCACAAAGTAGGTGCTTAATAATTGATAGGTGCCTGTTTGTCTGCTTGACTTCATTTCTCTAAAATGTTTTGAAACCACCTTGAAGAATAATCTGGATCAGGAAACTGAAGGCTCTGGTCCTTGCTTAATGTCCTAATTTCCAGAGTACAAAACAGATAAACAAACAAACAAACAAAACCCAAACAAGTCTCAAGGAATTCCAATTGTTCTAGGCTTCTAATTGGCAAACTAAAGTGCTGAAAAGCAAAGCAAATAAACAAGCAAACAAAAAAGTATAGAAGCCACGCTCATTTGTATCAAGGCTGTATTCTCACTGAACATTCCCTTTCCTGTTATGAATACCCTTCACCTGTTATGGGCAAGTAAACTTCTCTTCATTAACTCTTCATTAATTGTGAAATACTCTATGAGTGTTTCATTTTGTTATTTTCTTGAAAAGGAGGAACCTAAAAAAATTAAGTGGTGGTTGGTTGAGTGGTTGAATGCAGGGTGTGATGCGAAGACTAAAAGTTCCTTTAATTTGAATTTTCTTATTATTAGTGATTATGAGAGTTTTTCAATATTGTTGATAAGCTTGCTTCTTTCTCTTTTTTCAAATGATTCCCATTAATAAATTCATTTTTAGTTTTCAACATTCACTTACACAAGATTTTGTGTTCCAAATTTTCTTCCCATCTCTCCCGTACCCCCACCCCAAGATGGCTTTCATTCTGATTACTCCCCCCAATCTGCCTTCTCTTTTGTCACACACACCCTCTTCTCTTATCCCCTTCCCCCTCTCTTTTCCTGTTGGACAAGATAGATTTCTATATCCAATTGCATACATATCTTATTTCCCAGTTTCATGTTATTGCAATTTTTAGCATTGTTTTAAATCCCTGACCTTCATGCTCCCTCTCTTGTCCTCCCTCCACATCCACTCCTATTGAGAAAGCAAGCAGTTTGATATAGTCTATACATGTGTAGTCATGCAAAACACTTCCATAACAGTCATGTTATGAAAGACTAACTATATTCCCCTCCACCCTATCCCACCCCACATTCATTTTATTCCCTCCTTCAACCCTGTCCCTCCTCAAAGTGTTTGCTTCTGATTATCCTCTACTCCCACTTGCCCTCCCTTCTATCATCTTCCCTTCTTACACCTCCCCAACCCCATACTTTCCTGTAGGGTAAGATAGACTTTCATACCAAATTGAGTGTGTATGTTATTCTCTCTTTAAGCCAAATTCAATGAGAGTAAGTTTCACTCATTTCCTCTCACCTTCCCCCTCTTCCCCTCCATTGTAAAAGTTTTTTCTTACCTCCTTTATGGGAGTTAATTTACCCCATTCTTCCTCTCCCTGTCTCCTTCAACCAGTTAATTCTTCTGTCACCCCTTAATTTTAATTTTTTAGACATCACCCCTTCATATTCGACTCACTTCGTACCCTCTGTCAATATAGATATTGTGTGTATATACATATGTGTGTATGTATACATACATATACACATATATAGTGTAAGTGTACATGTGTATATACAGACATGTACGGGTATATATGCATGTATATATGCACACATGCATACACACCTTGTATGTATGTGTATGTGTTCATGTATGTATAAATATGTATGTGTGTATGTATGTATATTCCTTCCAATTACCCTAATACTGAGAGAGGTCTCATGAGTTACAAATATCACCTTTTCATGTAGAAATGTAAACAGTTCAACTTTAATGTCTGTTATGATTTATCTTTCCTGTTTACCTTTCCATGCTTCTCTTAAGTCTTGAATTTGAAAGTCAAATGTTCTTTTCAGTACTAGTCTTTTCATAAAGAATGCTTGAAAATCCTCTTTATCATTGAATATTCATTTTTCCTCTGAAATATTATACTCAATTTTGCTAGGCAGGTGATTCTTGGTTTTTTAATCCTAGCTCCTTTGACTTCTAAAAAAATCATATTACAAGCCTTCTGATCCTTTAATGTAGAAGCTGCTGAATTTTGAGTTATCCTGTTTTCACAGTACTTGAATTGTTTCTTTCTGGCTGCTTGCAATATTTTCTCCTTGAGTTGGGAAATCTGGAAATTGGCTACCATTTTCCTATGAGATTTCATCCTGGCATCTCTTTCAGGAGGTGATAGGAGGATTCTTTCTGTTTCTATTTTATCCTCTCATTCTTGAATGTCAGGGCTTTTTGTTTTTTGTTTTTTGTTTTTTTGCTTTTTGGTAGGGTGAAGGCTGGGCAATTGGGGTTAAGTGACTTGCCCAAGATCACATGGCTAGTAAGTGTTAAGTGTCTGAGGCCTGATTTGAACTCAGCTCCTCTGGACTCCAGGGCCAGTGATCTATTCACTACATCACCTATTCTTCCCCTCCTCCCCCATGTCAGGGGGTATTCATGATAATTTCTCAAAAGATGATGCTTAGGCTCATTGTTAATAAAAGCTTTCAGGTAATCTAATATTTTTAAAATTCTCTTTCCTGGATCTAATTTCCAGGTCAGTTGTTTTCCCAATGACATATTTCACATTGTGTTCTTTTTTTCATTAATTTGGTTTTGTTTTATAATTTCCTGATTTATCATAAAATTATTAGCTTCCATTTGCTCTATTCAAATTTTTAAGGAATTATTATCTTCAGTGAGCTTTTAGATCTTCTTTTTTATTTGGCCATTTCTGAGTTTTAGGGCATTCTTCTCCTCATTCACTTTTTGGACCACTTTTACGATTTAGATTAGTCTGTTTTTTAAGATGTTATTTTCTTCAGTATTTTTTTTTTTGGTCTCCTCTAGCAATTTTTTTTCACTCTTTTCCCATGATTTTCTTATATTACTTTCAATTTGCTTTCTGGTTTTTCCTCTACTTTTCTTCCTTGATTTTCAAAATCTTTTCCGAGCTTGTGACCAATTCATATTTTTTCTTGGAGGCTTTCAATGTAGGAACTTTGACTTTGTTGTCCTCTTCTGGTTGTATGTTTTGATGTTCTCTGTGAACCAAAGTATGATTCTATAGTCTGATGTTTTCTTTTCTTTCCAGAAAAAAAGGAATTAATTTTTATTCAAGTAACTGCAAATAGGGAACCAGAGGTGGGGGGCTGGCCCACATGACAGTCTGGGACCATCCCTTCCCCTATTTTGGCCAGACCTCCTTCCTTTAACCCTCCCATCTTGAAGATTACCAAAGGAGGGACTGATAAAGTGGGGACAGGCAGCACCCCTGGGGCCCACCCCCCCAAACAATGTCACTTTTGAGTAAACTAGGCTTGGCGTCCACTATCTCCTCAAGCCCTCCTTTGTGATGATTTGAGGAGGATGAGAAGTGTGGATGGAGGAGGGATAGAGGGCAGGTGAACATGAGAACCAACAAAACTGCATGGCAGAGTCTGGAAGCCACAGAATATAAGAACAAAACTGTTTAAAAAAGAAAACCAACAAAATGTTTTTAGGGGTAGATTGCAAGTGGAGGGAAGAAGTAACCAGCTCCTAGAGGGAGGGGGATGACATTATGAAAGGAGGGATGGGGGTAAAGGATGGGGAGGAAAAATCCTTGCAAAACATGCATTCCAAAGGCAAAAATCACAGGCCAAGAAGGCCAGCCCAGGATTGGGGGAAATTAATAGGACTGTCAAGTAGCCCTTCTCCCTATACCTTTTGAGCAGCAAGGAAACCAATGAATCAGACCCTCTCCTTTAGTGCCTGACAACCCAAGCTCCAGCCCAGCCCAGCCCCATTCAAGTTTGATGCTCAGGAAGTGTCAGAGAGTGTGGAGAGAGCAGGAGGGAGAAAAGGGGTGGGTATTGTCCCTGCCCCCCTTTCTACTCTCAGTAAAAAGTCTGCTCCCAAATCCACCCTTGGGACCAATCTTGGCTGATAGATGGAAAGAGTAGTGGGGGTACAGAATATCCCCAGGTAGAAGTCTATTGAAGCTGAGCTCTCTCTAATGATCAAGATACTCGGACATCTGTCTTCCCTCTCAAGTCATTTTGAGTTGGGGTGGGGAAATGGGAAAACAGGAACCCTGGTCCCATTCCAGGGGGGCAGAGACAATGAAGCAGGTATTGGCAGCTAAGTCAAAAGGTTAGCTCTGTCCAAGGAAGGAGTAGTACAAAAGAAATCCCAATCCTGGGAAAGGGTGGATGATGCCCATGGATGGATGGATGTGGGAGGTGGGGAGGAAGGAAGCAGGGAGTGCCCCCAGAGGCTCAATCACCTGCTGCCTGCTCCACCCTGCCCCACCACAATCCCACAAAGGGTGGCCAGGGTTAGTACAATGCGTGAATGGGGAGGCATTTTGCCCTGGTAGGGTTATTATATCTCTGACCAGTAAAACTAGAACGGGCAGATAGCGGGAAAGGAAAGGATGGGGGAGAAGCATGGGGATTTAAAGATCAACACTGTTTTGTCTAGTCCCAGAATGAATGGGCCGCCGCTGTTGTCATTGCCGTCGTCATCACAGGGAACGAGGTAGCCAGATTTAAGCAGACTTGGTTACTGCTCCTCCTCCGAAGACTCCCGGGACATCCCTTCTTGCTCTTCTTTCTCCAGCTTTGTGGCTCTACCTCTGGGTTTCCTTCCTGGGGCAGCGGTGGCTTCCCGGCCTTTCACAGCTCCCTTGTACTTACTCCCCTTTGGTCTGCCCCATGTCTCTTGGGCGTTGGTGCCTCTGGGGGCTCCTTGGGGGTTGTTTTCGGGGTCAGCCCCGCCCTCTCTTCTCAGACCCGTCTTGGAGGCCAGAGGCTGGCTGGACTTTGAAACTAGATGCACCCATCCTCTCCCTTCTCTAATGGGAGGTGGTAAAGGGTAGGGGGTGGGGTTCGGCAGCGGGCCGGCTGGGGTGCGTAGCTGAGGGTTGTGGGAGAGCAACGGGGACCGCGAGCGAATGACCCGGCTAAGCTTCCCCACTCGGGCTCCTCCAGCCGCCGCAGCTTGTTGCAGATGCCGATGCCTTGTTGGGGTGGCGCGGGCTCCAGAAATGGCCCGGCTCACATTCCCGGTTAGAGAAGCGCAGCCCCGGCTCAGGAGCTCTGAGTTTTTTTCTACTGCTTGCTCATTTCATTGGCCATGTAAAAAAAAAAAACACAAAAAACTAGTTTAATTATTTTTAATTTTCAACATTCACTTCCAAAAATTTTACATTTTCTCCCCCTCTCTTCTCTCCCCTTCACCAAGAAAGTAAATAATCTGATGTAGGCTCTACAGATAGATGACTACTAAATATATCTTCACATTAGTCATATTCTGTAGAAGCATTGGAACATATGGGAGGAGCCATGAGACAGTAAAAAACAAAACAAAAGAAAAAGAAAATAGTCTGCCTTGTTCTGCCTTCAGACCCCATGGTTCTTTCTCTGAATGTGACTGGCATTTTCTATCATGAGTTCTTTGGAATTGTTTTAGGTCCTTGCACTGCTGAGAAGGGCTAAGTCTTCAGCCTTTGTACAATGTGGCTGTTACTGTGTACAATGTTCTCCTGGTTCTGTTTACTTCACTCATTGTCCTTTCATGTAAGTCTTTCCAGGTTTTTCTGAAGTCTGCCTGTTCATGATTTCTTTTAACACAATAGTATTCCATCACATTCATATACCACAACATGTTCAACCATTACCCAATTGATGGGCATCATCTCAGTTTTCGATTCTTGGCCTTCACAAAAGGAGCTGCTATAAATATTTTTGTACATATGGTTCCTTTTCTCATTTTTATGATATCTTTGAGATGCAGTCCAAAAGTATTATTGCTGACTCAAAGAGCTTGCACTTTTTTATAGTCCCTTAGGCATAGTTCCAAATTGCTCTCCAGTATTGTTGGATCAGTTCACAACTCCACCAACAATGAATCAGTGTTCCAAATTCCCCTTGTCTTTATCCACTTTTATCATTTTCCTGTTCTTTTCTTTTTAGCCAATCTGATAGCTGTGATGGGGTACCTCAGAGTTGTTTCCATTTGCATTCTTCTAATCAACAGTGATTTAGAGCATTTTTTCACATGACTATAGATAGCCTTAATTTCATCATCTGAAAACTGTCTATTCATATTTTCTAACCATATATGAATTGGGAATGCCTTTCTGTCCCTATTAAATTTTCTCCAGATGTCTACCACATGTACCTTTTCTAAAAGTCTATTCACCTCCTTAACTTTGTTCTTCTTTATTTTGAACTTATATTTATCAAAATCACAGAGGGGGAAGTTTCAGTACCTCACTAGTATAGTTTTGCTATCTATTTGTTCCTGTATTCCCTTAACTTTCCTTAAAGAGTTTGAATCTTTTACCACTTGGTGCACATATGTATAGTAATGATGATTACATTGTCTATGGTGACTTTTAGGAAGATGCAGTTTCCTTCTTTATCTCTTTTAATTAGATCCTGTTTTTGCTTTTGCTTTGTTTGAAATTAGAATAGCTACCTCTGTTTTTTTTTTTACTTTTTTTTTTAACTTTAGCTAAAGCATATATATTCTACTCCAGTCTTTTACATTTACCCTATGTGTAGCCCCCTGGTTCAAATGTATTTCTTGTAAACAACATTGTAGGATTATGGCTTTTAATCCATTTTGCTATCCACTTCCTTTTTATGGGAGGGTTTATCCCATTCACATTCACAGTTATGATTATTATCTATGTGTTTCTCTCCAACCTATCACCCCATTTAGGCTTGTATTTCTCCATTTTGCTCCTCAAAAGAGTTTTGCTTGTGACCACCACTGCTGGTAATCTTTCTTTCTTTCTATCAGACCCCCTGTATCAATAATGCAGTGTTCACAATGCCTACAGTAACTATAAATATGCTGATATGGTTATTAATCACAAAATGTAACAGGCTCTCTACATGGGAAATATAGCTAGAACATTTATTCAAATACCAGAAAACTGATTCCCAAAACCAGAAAGTCAAAGCCAACACAGTAGTTATGAAGTTGGCTCATGTAATTAATGTAGTAAACACCCACCTTCTCAAGGCTTCAAAACAGGACAGGCTACCTCAGGCAAAGATCCTTCTCTCCTCACTCATGCAACTGCTCTACCATCCAGGCAGCTTGCTCCCACCAGCTCCGGACCCCCTCAGTTCCTGCCCATGGCAGTCCTCAGCAGGAGTCCTTAACAGAGATTCCCTGATAGAACCAAATACAATGAGAGCAAATCACAAACATTGTTCACCCTTTCTTCTTTCCCTCTACTATAATATGTTTTTGTGACTAATTATGGCATGTAATTTACCCTTTTCTGCCTCCTCTTTTCCTCTTCTCCCACTACAATTCCTTTGCACCCCTTTGTTAGTTTTTATTATCACATTACCATCCTCTGTCTATGTATATCCATTTAAATGTCATAATAAAGATACAATTCTCAGGTGGTCTGGCTGCTGAAGATGTCCTCATCTCTGAGAGCTGCATTAGACCATGGTTAGACTCAGCCACTGATGGACATCCATCTGCAGTGAAAGTGGTGGTGCTCTGTACTGGTATCTGCCAATTCCCCTGGTCATGAAAAGTCACATGGGGGGCTCCTGGTGTTGGTGCTGACTGATCCCACCACATTGGGGCTCAGGATCTCCTGCTTGTTTGCTGAAGTGGGACTTGCTACTTGATTGCCTGGGTGTCTTCTGCCCTGTACTGGTTCCCTTCAGTCATAGCACAAGGGACCTTTCTTGTTAATCCCCCTTGCCTCTTGAGGTACTGCACTCTGTCTTTCTGCTGCCTTCACTGTTCCAGGATTTTTCCTGGGGTCGTGTTTTCTGGACTTTTCAAGGTCAGTATAGAAGAGTGGGAGTGATTTACTGCTTATTCCTCCATTTTGGCTCCTGAAAGTTGCTCTTCCCAGCCAATTACCTGACTTTTTAGCTCTTCATCAAAGTAGGACTCTGCTTCCAGTGTGGGGGGTGTATTATCTCAAGGTGCAGGGGTTTTGTGCAATTGTTTTCAGAAATACTTCTAGAGAACCTTAAATTGTCATCTCTTCCAGGGTGGTATGATCAAAGAAGAGGTATTTACTCCTCTCCTGACCTGTGCTTTGGTCAGCGAGTGACCTGAAGCACTCTTTTCTGCCTTAGAAATGTGAGGAGGGTTCCCTCTCCACTGCTGCCACAAATTTTGCCATACCACTAGTCCTTCCTCACCCCAGGACTGCCACCTAGGATTAGACCCATATCCAGGCACAGGCAAAGCAAGAGAATCCTGTCTCAGTGCAAGTAAAGAGATCCCTGCAATCATTCTCTGATCAGCTGCTCAATACCCCCATTGTCTGTGAGTTCAGAGTTCTGGAAGCAGCCACTGCCATGGCTGCCACCTGGCCAAGGGCACTGCCATGGGGCTGTGGTCAGACTGTGCTCCTTTCTCACACAGGTTCTGTAGATTTTTTCTGCTGACCTTCTAAGTTGTCTTTGGTGTTTTGGGGTTGAGATGTCCAGAAACTGCCACAGATGCCAGTAATTCAGTCCCCTGAGGCCTGCTCAGACTCCATCTGTACCAGTGAGGCCCACATTGGACACTGCTCCTCTCCCAGCCCACTGCAAAAAACCTTTCCTTACAAACTTCTAGGTTGGCTTGGCCTGGAAATTTGTTTCACTGTAATTTTGTGGGTTCTGCTGTTCTATAATTTATTTAGAGTCATTTTACAGATATTAAGAGGTGACTGGTGACAAATTCAAGCAAGTCTCTGCTTTTACTCTGCCATCTTTGCTCCCCCCCCACCTCGCTTCTTTCTTTTAATATCAATCAATTCATATGCTTTGACCATTTATCCTTTGGGGACTGACTTTTATTATTTTTTGTATAACCTTCATGTACATACATACATTCATGTATCTCTCTCTCTAATGTGTGTATGATGTAGGTGTGTGTATGTATATATATATATATATATATATATATATATATATACATACACACACACAAATATATACATTTATATTATATGCTTCTATTGATTCTATATCCCTTCATCAAATAAAGTAGCTAAAATAGAATTTCCCATTTAATTTCCTCTTTTTCTAACAATATTGATTTTGCTTCTGCAAAAATCTTTCAATTTTTAAATAATTAAAATTTTCCATTTCTTCTCTGATGCTCTTTTTTCCATATGAGACCCCAAATCTTGCTCCATCCTTAGTACTAAAAAGTATCTTCTTCTTTGTTGCTATAATTTATTATATGAACTTTTATTTCTTGGTCGTGTGACCCACTTAGAAATTATTGTGACATATAGTGTGATACGTTGTTCTAAACTTACTTTCTGCTAGCCTAGCCTGCTTTTTTGTCACCTATGCAGCAAAGTAGCACAGTGGATAAAATGCAGGTATTAGAGTCAGGAAGACCTTACTTCAATTTGTCCATTCAACATTTACCACCTTTGTAATTCTGGGCAAGTCAGTTATCCTTTTTGTACTTCAGTCTCTTCATCTACAAAATGACAGCAATGGCAACACCCATATCATATGATTGATATGGAGACCCAATGGATCAATGTAGGGAAAGTAGTTTGCAGATTTTAAAGTTTTAAGTTCTCGCTAGTATTAACTATGATGATGATAATGATGACCGTGATGGTTCCTTCAATAATCAGAGTACTGAGGTTTTGTAAATTATCTCTAGTTTTTATTTTAGCCTTACAGATCAAAATTTTATTTTAATTTTTCAGGCTTTTCCTAGAACCCCTGTTCCTCAACCCTGATACAAAGTTGGCTGAATATTTTGATACAGATGGAATGGCAATTAGGCTGTGATGGAAGCGAATTTTTGAGTGCATTGTTTTTCGTTCTTTTGCAGAAAAAATATAGTTGTATAACTTATTGTCAAAGAATGTTGATTGTCATCAAACCTCTGAAGATTAATTCCAGTAGATTCTGAGGATCCAAATCATGTCTCCATGTCTTTAAACTCATACTTAATTATTTGTCTGAGACATAGTCATAACCCACTAGATTTTCCAGCTGCCCACAACAGTTGTTCTGGGTAGCAGCTATGGGAACTTTGATTGTTTGCTTGGTATTCAGTATTCAAATTCCAAAATTCAGAGCACATTGCAGAAATTTCTCAGCACATCTGCACATGTACATATGTGTCCTTCTTGGAACCCATAATGGACTTCTGTGAAGAATATACTTGGAGGGATAAAACTTAAAGCAATACTCGCTTCATCTCCAAATGGGAACTCAGAGGGGAAATGTGTAATTAGACAAAGCATGGCATGTAATTCATTCATTGTTCCATTAAGTAGGAGTGTATTTTGTGCATTGATGTTAAAAAAGGAAGGAATGGAGAGATCTAGAATGTGCATAGTGTGTGTGGGGTAACCTTTGATATTTTATTTTCTTAAAATGCTTTTGAATTTCAAGTAGTATTTGAAATATGGACATTTGTGTATACAAATATATATGTATACGTATTTTCAATGAGCATAAATCCATACTCATTAATCGTAAGCATGATTATAAGAGCCTAGCGATTTTACTATTCATGACTACAAATTGCGAATGTTTCATATTACTTCATATTTATTTATTTTCATAGATATTTATCCCACAGAACACACACATACACACACACACACATACTAACACGCTCCCTCCCCCCATAAATGTATCAGTGGAATTTAAACTTGCATTAAGTTTAATTGACTTCCTTATGATATGCAACCCCTGTTATATCTTATTAATATTCTATATGCATGTTTGAAATTTAAAATTCATGCCTATCTTTACTCCTTTTTCCATTTTATTCTATATTATTATTCTATGTTATTCTAAGGCATTTGCCAACTATGGGATCAACACACATGTGTATATATGTACATATGTGCATATGTGCACATACATGCATGTATATGTGTATATACATACGTGTATCCTATATTTTCCAATATATAAGGCCTTTGTCCTACTCTCAGAGAAAGAGAATTATGTAAAAGTTACAAGAGCTATATTCCTTAGAGTAAAGACTTAAAATGAGAAGGAGTGCGGATAGTTCCATAAACCCAGTTCAACACTATGTGCACCATTGAATATCCACAACTTCTGCTGTCTGCATAGAAGAGGAGCAGGTGAAGTTTTTAGTCTATTTTTGGTGTCCAAATCAGTAAATAACAGCATTGAATTTTGATTGCTTTGTTATTGGTATTCTTTGGATTTACAGTATTTCGTACATTTGGTATATTTTACCTCTTTTGTTAATTAGTGTTCTCTGGGATGTTTTGTTTTGTTTTTTTACCTCTGAAGTTTGATTTAATTGCATCTAAGAACTTCTGGTATGTTGCTGCCTCATTATATTTTTCTGGAAACATTTATTAATAGGTGTTATGATTTATTATTTGACTTACTCAATTCAGGATATGGATATTAATTCTTTAGGTTTTTATCTTTTGCTTCTGTTCCCTGTTTAATTATTTTATGACACCATAGTTT
>CM053583.1:214265819-214280035 GCA_028627135.1 Pseudochirops cupreus
GGAATGAACAAAACAAAACAAAAAATGAGAGCAAATATTATGCTTTGTTCTGCATTCAGACTCCATATTTCTTTCTCTGAATCTGGATGGAATTTTCCATCCAGTCTTTTGGAGTCGTTTTAGGTCTTTGCATTGCTGAGAAGAGTTAAGCCTATCTAATTCAGTCATCACACAATGGCTGTTTCTTTGTACAATGTTCTCTTGGTTATGCTCATTTCACTCAGCATCAGTTCATAGAAGTCTCTCTGGGTTTTTCTTAAATCTACCTTCTCATCATTTCTTATAGCACAATGATATTCTATTATATTCATATATCTCAACTTGTTCAGCCATTCTCAGATTGATGGGCATCCCTTCAACTTCCATGGAAAAGAGCTGCTATGAATATTTTTGTACATGTTAGTCCTTTTCCTTTTTTATGATCTCTTTGGGAAACTGCCTTGAAAGTGGTATTTCTGGGTCAAAGGGTATGCACATTTTTCTTTTAGCACTTTGGGAATAGTTTCAAATTGCTCTCTAGAATGGTTGGATAAGTTCACAACTCCGCTAACATGCATTACTGTTTTGATTTTCCCACATCTTATCCAGCATTTATAATTTTCCTACTTTGTCATGATAGCCAATATGACAGGTGTTATGTGGTACCTCAGAATTGTTTTGATTTATGACTTACAGCGTTTTTTCATATGTCTATAGATAGTTTTAATTTCTTCCTCTGAAAACTACCTGTTCATATCTTTTGACCATTTATCACTTGGTGAACAACTTGAATTCTTATAAATTTGACTCAGTTCTCAATATATTTTAGAAATGAGGCCTTTATCAGAGGCACTGTTTGTAAATATATATATGTATATATATATATATTTCCCAATTTCTGCTTCCCTCCTAATCTTGTATGTATTGCTTTGTGCAAAAAATGGTTTCAATTTAATATAATCAAAATGATCCATTTTGCATTTCATATTGTTTTCTAGCTCTTATTTGGTCATAAATTCCTCTGTTCTCATAAATTTGACAGATAAACTATTCCTCCAACCTTTATATCTAAATCATGTACCCATTTGGACTTTATTTTGGTAAACAGTATAAGATGTTGGTATATGTGTAGTTTCTGCCAACTATTTTCCAGTTTTCCCAACAGAGACTTATGATTCTTAAATGACCTTGTCTTGAAGCTTTTCAGGTTAGTTGTTTTAGATGGTCAATATCTTATATTTTTTTCTATTTCTTTTCAATCTTTTGACCTTGTTCTAGTAGGTTGTTTCCTGGAATCATTGAATTCTGTCAGGTCTGTTTTATTTTTCAGGGAACCCATTGTTCAGGTACGTTTTGCTATCACCTTTAGTTTATAGATGTGTATTTACCCTCTATGTTTTTTTTTATTCTAGTGCTATCATTGCATTCCTAAATTTCCATTTTCTAATGTGCTTCTTTTCTTTTAATCATTTTTAATCATTGTATTCTTTGGGGCCAAGTCATCCCCCATTTCCTCCCAGCAACTATGCTTATATGCTTCATGTGGGGTGGTTCTTCTGATTAATTCCTGGGCTTCTGGCACTATTTCTTTTTATTTTGTTTTGTTTCTTCTGTTAAGACATATTTTCAGCCTCAGTGTTTGGCCTGTTTTGTTTTGTTTGTGTTGTCTTTTGTCATTGTTGTTATTGCTCTTTTGCCACACCTTCTTCCCCATACACAGTTTTCCACTTTTCTCGCTTAGATGGATAAATGAAGAAATGTCTAAGGCACTCTGCAATCTGCATACTATTACTGTAATCACTATGAGTGAGATTCCTTATACCAAGCTTCATCCTTTTCCTTGATCCTTTGCTCCTGTCTCAGTCTCCTGGTAATCTACCCTAGGCTCAGTACTCAACTGATGATCTCTTCTTCATTTATTTGGTATTATCCTCAATCAGAAGTCAGCTCCACTTTGGCAATGATAGGCCCCAGGGAAATATTCAAGATTTCAGTGTCTCAAGCCTCCCTCACTGCTCCCTGTCCCAGTTAACCAAAGAAAATGCAGTTAATCTTATCTCCCTGAGTAGCTATCACTCAGCATTGGCTTTGTCCGCTAATTTTGTTCTAACATTCCACCACCGGGCTCAAGTGAAAGGTACCAGATTACTGGAGCTGGTGCTAGATTGTAACAGTTCTCTTTAGAGCTCTGCCTGGGATCTTTTGGGATCTTTCAGGAAATTTTCATTTTTTCCCCTCCTTTCTCTATCTCCAACAACTTCCAGAGTTCACTTTGGTTCTCTGACTTGAACTCTTTCCTACCCCCTCAAATATTTCCCTTTGTTACATTATTTATCAAAGGCATCCCTGTTTTAACTCCTTTCCTTACCTCCATCTTCTCTAGCTAACTTTTGGCATAAGTGTAGTTTCACACTAGCTACATGGGCTAACTGGTGTGTGTGTGTGTGTGTGTGTGTGTGTGTGTGTGTGTGTGTGTGTGTGTGTGTGTGTGTGTGTGTTTGAGATTCCGTTATCATTTTTTTTTGGTTTTTTTTCTGGAAGAGTTTAGCTTCTCTGTGACTTTTCACATTGCAACTTCACTGAAAGCCTATACTCGCAATTGTTAGATGCCTTCAGTAAGGAGAAACCTACATTTGCTACAATTGTGCTCTAGAAATAAGCAGATTGGTGGTTTGGGAATATTAATTTTCTCAGAAAAATATTCATAATAAAATGTTATAGGAGCACCAGTGAGTATCTATAGTCTTATTTTTCTGTCCTATTGTTTGGTTCTTAAATACACACACATACACATACACACAAATATAGAAGGCCACATAATTACTACATCGAGAGAGTGTCTGTTCCTATTAAATTATTTTTTCAATTGAGAATTGTTTTAAAGCAGAAAGCTGTCAGCAGATGTAGTACAGCTGATGACAGAGCTCATACTGAACACAGGTTGCTTTTCAACAGGGCGATAAATGGAGTGAGTTATTGTTAGTCAATGAGACAATGAGAAAAGCGAAGCTTGCTTTAAACCTTCTCTCATGAATGACTTTCTCATATCAAACCTTTTAATATGTTCTCCTGGGCCTACTCAGCCTTGGACAACAATCTTTTTATCGTTACCAGCGTGTTAACCAAGCACAGGCCCATTTTGCCGGTTTATTTTGAATATCCCACCTCCAAAACCATAACCTATTGTAAACTATGGCAGTTAAAAACCAGCCATAACAGCTCACTGGTCTAGCTCTTTCCTCCTGCCTACAATCCCCATTTTTAAAAGTACTTTTTTTTTCTGAGACTACAATATATAATCTGGATTATGATTTCCAAGGAATTGTTCTTGAAAGTTGGACAACACATTAAGTATTAGGACCTGTATGTTTGAGACGTCAGTTGATGTGACCTTAGTGTGTCAAACTAAACTTAGGTAAATAACATTCATAAATCCACATGTCACCAAAGAAAACAGAGATCCTTGCTAGAAAAACCCGAGTACATTAAGATGTGTGCTAATTCTAACGGGGTTTATCTGCAGGTAAATACCTAGAATAAATGGACTTGTCTTTGTTAATGATTTACTTGTGATCTTGACCAGGTGGTTTGTGATCTACGTTGCAAAATTATAAAAACAAGTAACTTTCTGCACAGCAGATGCTTTATCTGAACTAAACTTTCCTGGGGATATAAATTACAGAGAAAAAAAAATTAACAGTAATATTGAAGCATCAACACGAGAATATATGCCCACAAATGTTATGGCTATGGGTATTGGGCAATGATATATATTGATGGCAGATTTTCTTGGGACTCTTCTATCTTTCTTTATTTCCCCAAGCTGACATATTTATGCCATTTTATACTTTGAGATAGCCTTTATTTTCTCAGGAATATGAGTGCAGACACACACAAAGATCTACATCTGTGGCTGTACATGCTAATACAGTGTCAAGCAATGTGACTTGACATGTACATACCATATTTCCCTTTATGGATAAATGATGTGGTAAAACAGAATATCTCATCTCTAAGACTGAAAGGGACCTCAGAAGCCTTTCATTTCAACCCCCCTCATTTTACACACAAGAGAAATGGGGCCCTGGGAAGCTAAGGAACTTGCACAAGCCAAGCAGTTAGCAAATACCAATTATGTTTTGAATTTAGCTCTTTGGATACATTGATTAGTGTTCATTTCACTGCATAATTCTACCTTCTTTAAGATTAATCTATCACATCTTCAGCTAAATCAAAGGGAAATCTCTCTTTTAACATAGCAAGGAAGGACAAATAGTAAAAAACCTCACATTACACAACTAACCTGAACACCAATGTCTGGTATCTCCCTTAAAAATGTGTAAATGTCTCACTTGGCTTCTGGGACCCAACATGGCAGATTAATCAGTAGATTGCTGTCCCTCTCCCATTCTCATCCCCAAACACCCATAAAATAGCATTGCAGAACAGATCCTGGAACAGTGGATTCAGGGGAAAGATGGGATGGAGCAGTCTTTTTGTCCAGGAGACTCAGAAGATTGGCAAAAAAAAAAAAATGCCTATCACTTAGGTAAAAGTGAAGTGCAATCTAGGAGAGGAGATGCCCCTAGCACAGCTATGGGAACCAGCAGACTTCAGCTTGGAAAACTACCACATGCACCAGCCCAGCCCCAGGCAGGCAAGTGTCTTCCATCAGCTAGGCCAACTCATACTTCAGTGCAGCCCTGGGTGGGTGTGTGTCCTCCATCAGCAGACCTCTCCATGCTTCTACACAGTCCCTAGTAGGCAGGTGTCCTCCAGTGACCCAACCTCCATGTGCTTTAGTATAGTCCAGGGAAATGCAGAAGAACCCCACCTGGTCTCAGTACTTGCTAGACAACACCACTAGGACCCCAGCTCAGCATCAGGTAAGCTGCCAGACCCCAATAGTCTCCAGTGACCAGCACCTGAGGCTCCATGGCACAAAGCTAGAGACCAGGCCCCTGGTCCCAACCCCAAGAAGCTTAGGAAAAAGTCCCCTATGCTCTGATAGGAGAGCTCAACTTTATAATCTAGGAAATAGGTAAACATCATAAGCAAGAATCAAAAAGGAACACTGATCACAGAATCTTTCTTTGGGGCATGAAAGATCAAAATAAAACCCAGAGAGGACAACACTGTCAATATGGCTACAACAGAAATCCCAAAAGGAATATGATTTGCTCTTAAGTCCAGACAGCTTCCTTGGAAGAACTCGGAAGGATTAAAAGTCAAATAAGAAAGGCAGAAGAGAAATTGGGAGTGAGTGGTATACAGGAGGGGGTCAATAACTTGGAAGAGGGAGGATGCAAATTGACTGAAGGAAACAACTCCTCAAAAAGTAAAATGGAGCAGGTAGAAAAGTAGGTATAAAAACTAATTGAAGAAAAATATTTTTTTCTCTCTTGGCCTCTTTTATGCTTGTTGGTGGCAGCTTCCTCTTCTCTGTCCTGAGCTGAAGTGTGCCATGCTCTATCTTCTGTGACCTCTCCTCTGCCCCAGTAGGTGGGAACTTTGAGGAAGAGTGAATGCCACTTATACTGACAGCCAGGCCCCAAAAGATATGAGATTGTCATCCACCATGCTTGGCTTTGCTCTTATGGTTCCCAGAGCATTGAACACAATTGTGTACATTTCAGAGAAATACATTTTAAGAAGCGCACCGATTGGAAGAAAATAGGAAGGAATCAGGCACATTCAAGGATGTGGCTGTGTAATTCACCCAAGAGCAGTGGGTACAATTGAAACCATCTCATAAAAAGTTGTACAGGAATGTGATGCGGGAGAACTATAGGAACTTGGTGTCTTTGGGATATGCAGTTTCCAAACTAGATGGCATCTACTAGTTGGAAAGAAAGGACGCATATTGGATATGAGAAATATATTCCAAGAAGCAGATGTCCAGAGAGCAGAGAATTTACTGGAGATAAACCTCTTGAATGTAATGAATATAGGAAGGATTTTGGGAGCAAGAAGCATCTTACTGTGCATCAGAGAATTCATACTGGAGAGAATTGCAAAAATAGTGAATATGGGAAGACTTTCAGGGATGACACAACTTAACAATGCATTACAGAATTCATAATGAAGAGAAACCTTAAGAATGTAGTGAATGCATGGAGGCCTTCAGGAGCAAGAAGCACTTTGCTCTGTATCAGGGAATTCATACTAGAGATAAAATTTAAGAATGTAGTGAATGTGGGAAGGATTTCAGATATAAAACACAACTTACAATGCATCACGGACTTCATACTGCAGAGAATCCTTATGAATGTAGTGAATGTGGGAAGGCCTTCACGAGTGATTCACAACTTAGAGTGTATCAGAGAATTCTTTATGAATATAAGGAGTGTGGGAAGGCTTTTCTATGCAACTCAGAGCTTATTTCCCATCAAAGAATTCATAATGGGGAGAAACCATATGGATGTATTGAATATGGAAAGGTGTTCTTCAGAAAGCTAGAACTTACTGTGCATCAGAGAATCCATACTAGAGAGAAACCTTATGAATGTAGGAAATGTGGAAAGGCCAACAGGAGGAAGCACCATCTTACTGGTCCTGAGAGGATTCATACCGGAGAGACGTGATATAAATATAAGGAGCGTGGGAAAGGTTTCCACTACAATTCAGATCTTACTCTACATCAAAAAATCCATACTGGAGAGAGGACTTCTGAATGTAGTAAATGTGGAAAGTCTTTCAGGTGGAAGTTATATCTTACTGATCATCAGAGAATTCATACTGGAGATACATGTTATAAATGTAAGGAATGTGGGAAGGGTTTTCTTCATGACTCAGAACTTGTGGTACATCAAAGAATTCATATTGGAGACAAACCTTTATGAATGTAGTGAATGTATGGAGGCCTTCAGGAGCAAGAAATTCCTTGCTCTGTGTCAGATAATTCATACTGGAGAGAAACTCTCTGTATATAGTGAATGTGGGAAGACCTCTGACATACAGTAAGACACATCTTACTGTACATCAGAGAGTTCATACTGGAGAAAAATTATATGGTACTGAAAACATCTGATCTAGGACTCAGGCAGTTCTGCATGGCCCAGTGCAGCTTTGTGATGGAACTGGTAATCTGGGGTCCAGGGCCCTGCCCTGTCCTGGGATCATGGCCAGAGGATGTTCAAGGTCTGCCAGACATCTCGGTACTAACTAGAAACATTGGAATAATTCCATCCTGCTCAAGGGAGGATAGCAGAACATCCTGCCCAGCCTTGTACCATGATAAACAAGAAAGAGAACAAAGCAGTAGCATAGGGGGCTGATAAGAACTAAGGCACCAGGAAGTATCCCAAGAAAGTGGCTCTCGAAAACTCATGATGACTATGCTGTTTTTCACTATATATACTAAACCCTCAGATGAATAAAATTGGCTCAATTTCCACTGGCTGTCCTGGCCCATGATTATTTCACACTCCTCCATGAAGCGGCCACCTGCTGCTGGCAGCAAAAACTTTATGAATGCAAGTATTATAGTAAAGATTTTCTCGGGAACTCAGATCTTACTTAACAACAAAGAATGTATACTGGAGAAACCATATGAATGTAATTAATGTGGAATGTGGAAAGACCTACAAGAGGAAGGAATATCTTACTGTATATGACAGAAATCATACTTCCTCCTGAAGGCCTTTCCACATTTCCTACACCCATAAAGTTTCTCTCCAGTATGGATTCTCTGATGGATAGTCAGTTCTAGCTTTCTGAAGACCTTTCCACATTCAATACATCCATAAGGTTTCTCCCCACTATGAATCCTTTGATGTCAAATAAGTTCTGAGTTGCATAGAAAAGCCTTCCCACACCCCTTACATGTAGGAAAGCCTTCCATCACAAGTCAGATCTTTCTCAACTCCAAATAATTCTTACTTTATGAGAGCAATGTAAAAGGGAAGGACTTCACCTGAAATATCTTTAACTTAACATCAGAGCATTCAGACTGGAGAAACCTCATGAATGCAATGAATATGGGAAGACATTCAGCCTGAAGACAACTTGATCAACAATAAAGAATTAATTCTGTGAGAAATCTTTGGGTTTGGTAAGGCCTTAAGACAAAGGACACTACAGTATGTCCATCAGAGAATTCATACTAGAATGATTCTTCATGATTGGAAGGAATGTGGCAAGATTCCTCCAGTTGAATAGACTGTGATTCTGAGTCCCTAGATGCAGTTTAGAGATTTCTTATGTAGGCACCTTGGGAGAAGATATGCCTCCCCTCCTCAGAGGCATGTAAAAGGACAAGATTTAGTGTTATCCTCCCATGGACCTTCAGGAGGGAGAGGTTATGCTGGATGAGGCACAAGTTACTGAGTGGATGTTGGTACTGGGAGATCCTTAGTATTAACTTTGATCTTTGGACATATGGCATGCAAGATGCTTGGGGATGACCTCTTGACCAAGAGATGAGCCTGAGAGTAATGTGTGGTGAACAATTGTTGATGGATCTTTAGAACTAGCATATATCTTTATGATATATAATCTGAGTTTTGCTCCTGATCTTCCTATTTCTGCTTCTGCTCATATTCATTTGGGTAGCCACTGTATACCATAAAGATTTGGAATAATCTTAATTAAAACAAAACACCAAAAGGATCTATGGGAGATGTTGATGTAATGCGATTTCTGCCTAGTCCTCCAAATGTCAAAGGAAAGAAGTTCATTGAAATAAAGGTACATAGGAGAATTAACTATGACTTTCCTATGGTAGCCAGATGCTTCATCTCGCAATTAGTTACACACATGAAAAGATGAATATGATGCCCATTATGGTTAAGGAATATAAACAGAGTTTCCAATGAAAAAATCAAAGTGATCAATAATAATGAAAACAATCCTCTTAATCACTATTGATTAGAGAAATGAACAACTTTGAAGTGACATGTCACACTACCACAGATTGGACACTAGTGCACAATTCAGAACTGGTCCATCTATTCTGGAGAACAATTTTGAACTGTGACCAGCGGGCTATACAACTGTGCATACCCTTCGATGCAGCATAATCACTACTAGATCTATGTCCTGAAGAGATCAAAGAAAAAAGGGAAATGACCTATATGAACAAAAATATTTATAGCAGCTCTTTTTGTGATGGAAAAGAATTGGAAATTGAGGGGATGCCCATCCACTGGAGAAGGGCTAAAAAAGTTGTGGTACATGAATGTAATGGAATACTCTTGTGCTATAAGAAATGTTGAGCAGATGGATTCAGGAAAACTTAGAAATACTTAACATGAACTGATATTGAATAAAGAGAGTAGAACAAGGTGAACATTACAGATAGTGACAGCCGCATTGTGCAATGATCAACTTTGATAGATATAGATCTTTTCAGCAACACAATGATCTAAGACAATTCCAAAAGACTCATGATGGAAAATGTTGTCCACAGGCAGAGAAAGAACTATGGAGTGTGAATGCAGACTGAGGCCCACCATTTTCACTTTTTTTGTATGTTCTTTTTCATGGTTTTTCCCTTTTGTTTTGATCCTTCTTACACAACATGACTAAGGCGGAAATATGTTTAACATGATTACACACATATAGCTTGTATCTCATTGCTTACCTTCTTGGGGAGGCAGACAGAAAAAAATGAAACTCAAAATCCTATAAAAGAGAATGCGAAGAACTATTTTTACAAGTAATTGGAAAAAAACAAAATCTTACTAAGTGGGGGAAAAAGAAAATAATTTCTTAAAAATTAGAACTAGGGAAGTAGAAGCTCATGATACTATAAGACATCAAAAATCAGTCAAACAAAATCAAAATACAGAGAAAAACAGAAGAAAGTGTAAAATACTTCATCCTAAAAAACAACTGACCTGGAAAACAGATCCAAGAGATATAATTTAAGAAATATGGGGTGCGTGGAGTCAAGATGGCAGAATGGAAGCACTAACTTTTCTAAGCTCCTCCGTGAAACCAGTCATTGAATTTTAAAAAGTAAATCTGAATGGATTTTAGAATAACAGAATCCACTGGGAGACAGAGTGTAGCAGATTCCCAGCACAGGAAAATGCCCACATAGGTCTGGGCAGGGGGATGACAGAGCATGCAACAGCAGCACCAGTATGGATCAGAGAGCAGACTACAGCACAGTGAGAAGGAGCTCCAGCCAGCAGATTCACCCACCTCAAGGGCAATTCACAGCCATCTCACCACAGGACAGAGAATCAGTTGGAGCTGGGTAAGAGAAAGCTCAGGGCCTGCAGCAGTGACAGCAGCTTCTCCTGGGGCAATCAGTCCACAGACTTTTAAACTACAAGTGTAAAAATCATCTACCCGAATTTCCAGAAGCCAAGAAGGCAAACTAAACCCTAGCTACAGGGATCCCTTCTCCCTGACCCAGAAAACCTAGAGATAAATGTCCCACCCAGAGTAAAATACTGAAATAGCGGAAATAGCCTCAGGTTTAGGAGTCACTGAGAGAGGGTGTAACTGAGGTAGTAAAGAGTCTGAAGTGAAGAGTGGGAGGGATCGAAACAAGCCCCACCTCACCTAACCAGCAGGAGCTCCCAGAGCCCAGGGTAGTGGAGCCAGCAAGCACTAACAACACTAGCTCAGGTGGACCTTAGAACCACCAGGGGCATGAGCACACATAAGCTCTGCTGGCTGCTAGCTGCTGAGCCTGCCTGAGCTATAGCCTAGGGCCATAGAGGCAGAAATCTGAAGAGGCCAGACCACTCCTCCCTCACAGATTACTCCATGAGCCTCAGAGTAATTCACGGGATACAATGAGAATCTTGGCCTTGCTCTTAGTCTATACACCCAGAGGGTACAGCACACAAAGTCAACAACCAGGCCCTTACCTCCCAGCCTGAGAAATAAGGAAATATGAAGTCACAATGGGAAAGAAGGAAGCTGAGAAGGGAAAAGCAAGAAAATCAATTTGAGCTTATTGTAATGAGCAAGAACAACCAAATACAGAGGACAACATGGACTCTATACTCAAACCTGAGACCACAGAAGGAAATATAAACTGATCTCAAACCCAAAAATCATTATTGAAGGAGCTCAAGAAAGATTTAAAAAGCCAAATTAGAGAGGTAGAAGATAAATTTAAATTTACAGTGACCAAACTGGAAAAAAATCTAACTGAAGAAAACAAATCCTTAAAAAGTAAAATATGTGAATTGGGACAGGAGGTTCAAAATCGAACATAGAAAATACCTCCCTAACAAAAGGAGCTTCAAAAACTAATCAAGGAAAATAATTCACTAAAAATTAGAGTCCGTCAAATTGAAGCTAAGGACTCTATGATGCATCAAGAGTCAGTCAAGCAAAACATGAAAATTGAAAAATTAGAAGAAAGTATAAAATATCTCACTAGAAAAACAACTGACCTGGAGAACAGATCTGGGAGAGGTAACCTAAGAATTTTTGGTCTACCAGAATGCCATGATGAAAAAAACAGCCTGGACAACATCCTCCAAGAGATTGTCAAAGAAAACAGTACTGAAGTCCTAGAATCAGAGGGTAAGATAGATATTGAAAGAATTCACCAGACTCCTCCTGAAAGAGATTCCAAATCGAAAACTTCAAGAAATATAGTAGGTAAATTCCAGAATTACAAGGTCAAGGAGAAAATACTACAAGCAGCCAAAAAGAAATAATTCAGATACCATGGAACTACAGTCAGGATTACACAGGAGCTTCTACATTAAAAGATTGGAGAGATTGGAATTTGGTATTTCATGAGACAAAAGAGCTAGGACTGCAACCAAGGATTAATTACCCAGCAAAACTGAGCATAACCTTTCAGGCAAGGAGATGGTCATTTAATGAAATAAAGGACTTCCAGACTTTCATGATGAAAAAGCCAAAGCTCAATGGAAAATCTGATCTCCAATTACAAGAATCAAGAAAGTCATGAAAAGGTAAACAATGAAAACATGCACACACATACACATAATTTGGGATTCAATAGGAGCAAACTGTTTACATCCTTATATGAAAAGCTGATACCTGTCAATACTGAAATTCATATGATTATCACAACCTTTAAAGGGGATATATATAGATAGAGGGCGTAGGTATAAATGAACTAATGTGATAATAATAAAAAAAATCAAGGGTTTCAAAGGGACTGTAATGGGAGAAAAGGAAAGGATGAGGCAGGAAAAAAAGTAAATTATGACACACAAAGAGGCATAAAAAATACCATATTAGAGGGGAAGGGGAGATGAACATCATATGAACTTTATTCTCATTGGTTCTGGTTCAAAGAGGGGTCAACATAATCAGTTAAGTTTAAGATTCTAACATAAAAAAAAAACCCACAAAAACTAATTATAATAAAGGGAAAGGAGGGAGGGAGGGGAGCACTGTATGAAATTTACTCTCATTGGATTGGGGTCAAAGAGGGAATAACATACTCTGATAAGTATAAAAATCCATTGTCCCCTATAGGCAGTAGGATGGGTAAGGAGGAGAATAAGAAAGGAGCTGGTTAGAAGACATGGAAATAGTAGTAAGGGGAAAGGGTAGATAAAGGAGGGGAGGGTGATGGGGAGAGAATACTGTGGGAGGTGGTGGTCAAAAGGAAAACTCTTAAGGAGGGAAAGGGAGAAGGAAGAAACAAAAACATAAAAAGGGGAGGAAATAGGATGGAGGGAAAGACACAAATAGTAATCATAACTGAAGGTGAATGGATGAACTCTTCTATAAAATGGAGGCAGATAGAAGAGTAGATTAAAAACCACAGTCCTACAATATGCTGTCTACAAGAAATACATTTGAAACAAGGGGATACACACAGGGTAAAGGCAAAAAGCTAGAGCAGAATATATTATGCTTCAGCTAAAGTTAAAAAAAAAAGCAAAGGTAGCAATCCTTATCTCAGGTAAAGCAAAAGCAAAAATAGATCTAATTAAAACAGGTAAGGAAGGAAATTATATCCTGCTAAAAGACATCATTGAGAATGAAGCAATATCATTACTTAACATATATGCACCAAGTGGTATAGCATCCAAATTCCTAGAGGATAAGTTAGGAGAATTAGAGGAAGAAATAGGTAGCAAAACTATACTAGTGGGGGACTTCAATCTTCCCCTCTCTGAACTTGATAAATCTAACCTCAAAATAAACAAGAAATAAGTTAAGGAGGCAGATAGAATTTTAGAGGAGCTAGATATGATAGGTGTCTGGAGCAATCTGAATGAGGATAAAAAGAAATATAACTTCTTCTCAGTGGTACATGGAACATACGCAAAAATTGACCATGTACTAGGGCATAAAAACCTTACAGTTTAATGCAGAAAGGCAGAAATATTAAATGCATCATTCTCAGATCATGATGCAATAAAAATCTTATACAATAAAGGGCCATGGAAAAATAGATTTAAAACTAATTGGAAAGGAAATAATTTAATCCTAAAGAAAGAATGAGTCAAACAAAAAATTATAGAAACTATCAGTAACTTCATTCAAGAGAATGACAATAATGAGACAACATACCAAAGATTTGTGGGATGGAGCAAAGGCAGTTCTTAGGGGAAGTTTTATGTCCCTGAGTGCATACATGAATAAATTAGAGAAAATAGAGGTCAATGAATTTGGCATACAGTTGAAAAAGCTAGAAAAAGAACAAATTCAAAATCTCCAATTAAATACTAAATTAGAAATAATGAAAACCAAAGGGAAGATTAATAATATTGAAATTAAGAAAACTATTGAATTAATAAATAAAACTAAGAACTGGTTTTATGAAAAATCCAATAAAATTGATACACCCTCAGTCAATATGATCAAAAGAAAGAAAAAAAAAACAAAATATGAGTATCAAAAATGAAAAGGATGAATCTAGCTCCAATGAAGAGGAAATTAAAACAATAATTAGGAATTATTTTGCCCAATTGTATGCACATAAATTTGACAATCTTAGTGAAAGGGATGGATATTTACAAAAATATAAGTTTCCCAGATTAACTGAAAAGGAAGTAAATTACTTAAATAACCTCATCTCAGAAAAAGAAATTGAAGAAGCCTTCAGCAAACTCCCTAGGAAAAAAAAAAAATCTGGGTAGAAGCAGCAACATATCGCAGCTCTCACATAGCCACCCCAAAATACCCATAAAATAGGACTCTAAACCAATCCTGGAACTCCAAAACGCACACAAAGATACTTCCCACTAAAGTCAGCTCGGCTACGAGGAACCTTATCAGCACTGCGAACCGAAACCAGCCTGGCCTGCAGCCGTGGCTGTGCCCCGGGGGCGGCT
>CM053583.1:214280535-214300113 GCA_028627135.1 Pseudochirops cupreus
TTTTTTTTGTTATTAACTTTTTTATATTTTTAGTTTTCATCATTCATTTCCACGAGATTTTGGGATACAAATTTTCTCCCCATCTTTCCCCTACCCACCACCCCAAAACAACAATCCCACTGTATATCCTCTCCCCCAATCTGCTCTCTCTTATATCCTCCTTCATCACATCTCTGACTTTCCTGTAGGGCAAGATGGATCTCCCTACCCCCAGTAATTGTGTATCTTATTACCCAGTTGCATGTAAATGTAAAAAATAATAATAATAATAATAATAATGATGATGATGATGATGATATATTAACATTTGATTTTAGGACTTTAAGTTCTAGATTTTTTCCCTTCCTCCCTTGTCACCCACCCCCACTGGAAAGACAAGCAATTCAATGCAGGCCATACATGTGTAGTTATGCAGAACATCTCCACAATGGACACATTGTGACAGACTGATTACATTTCCCCCCTTCCTATCCCCTGCACTTGTTCTATTCTCTACTTTGTCTCTTTCCCTTTACACAAGTGTGTGCTTCTAACAACCCCCCCCAACTTGCCCTCCCCTCCATCATCCCTCCTCTCATTCCCTTCCCCCCTACTACTCATTGGCTTTTTGGGCCTCTTTTGCCATTTGAATTTGTCTATTTTGAAGGTTTTGCTTTCTTCAGTCAGGTTGTTGACTCACTTTTCATGATTTTCTTGCATCATTCTCATTTATCTTCCCAATTTTTCCTTCACTCCTCTTATTTGGTTTTCAAAATCCTTCTTAAGCTCTCATATGGCCTGTAAACAGTTTATATTTTTTCTTGGAAGATTTTGGTGCCAGAGTTTTGACTTTATTGTCTTCCTACTGTTCCATGGTTTGATCATTTTGTCCCCAAAAAAGGAATCTAAGGTTTGATTGCTGTGCTTGCTTTGCTTCCTTTGCTTTCTCATGTTGCCACTCAATTACTTGACTTCTGATCTCTTTGACACAGTAGAACTCTGCTTCCAGAGAGGAGAGCTTTGTCCCAAATTGCTGGGTTTTCACAGATGCTAGAGGTATTAGTTGGGTGCCCTCTCTACAGCCCCCACAAGCTCTGGCTTATTGATCACATATCCTAAGAGCTTCACCCAGCACAGTGATCCTGATCCAAGCAGGGTAAAGCAAGAACAATTACCCTCTGAATGCTTTGCTTGGTCCCCCCACAATCTCCAGGCCAGGAACTCTGAAGCAGCCACTTGCAGGTGGCTCCATGGCTGCCACTCCTCCACAGCTTCTTGCCTTCTAGCCCCTGGGGCAGAGGCAGGACAGTGCTCTTGATCCCCATGTTCCCAAAAAGTCCACACTGACCTTCTTCTTTGTCTTTGGCCTTTACGGGTTGATAATTCTGGAAATTGCCACAGCTGCTGGTGATCCACTCTCTTGAAGTCCTCTCCAGTCACTGCTGGTCAGAGCTGCCCTGGGCCTAAAACTGTGGGCTCACACAGGGCTGGGTTCGGCTCCCATCACACTGTGATGGACCCTTCCTATAGGCCTGCTGGGCTTCCTTCTGTGGGAGATTTGTTTCTTTTAGTCACTTGTGTGTTCTATGGCTCTAAAATTTGTTTATATCCATTTTTTGTAAGTCTTTGAAGTGGTTATGGGGGGAGCTCAGGGAGTTTTCCTGCTTCTACATCACCATCTTGGCTCCTCACTATTTGACTTTTTGAAAGAAAAAAAATATGTTATCCACTTTCTGCTTTTACCTATTTATTCTTTTTGTTTTCACTTAGCATGTTTATTTTATTACTGATTAGAAATTTTATCTTTTGCATAATTTCTAAGAACCACTGTAGTTGTCCTCTGTAATAAACTAATCTTCCCTCTAAGGCTTTACCAGTAATGGTGAAATTAAATTCTTCTTTGAATTTGGCTCTTGGTCTTCCCTTCCCTGCTAGTATTTCTTCCCAACATTTGATGTTTTCTTCTACATAATTTTCTAGCCCTCTTGGCTAATTTGAGATTGTCCAGTTTGATTTTCTCTTCTCTGCAGACTAGATGCTACTGCTTATACAATTCCACATGGGATGATTGACATCCTTTGCCCCAGAGTCTGACTGTTTTCTCAGTCCCTTGGTCATGTACTGCAGGTTCTGTACTTAGCTGTTCTCTTACTCCTCCCTGCACAGTTTTCAAACTGGGATTTTATCCATTCTTTTATTGTCATTCTAACTAGCTCTAGCCATATGTTAAATGTCATACTGGTTTCAGAATTGCTGAAGATTTTTTTTTAGTTGCTTGTTCTTTTGTTTTTGGTTTTGTTTTGTTTGGTGGGCTTGGAATCTGGTACTTTGTTCATCTTGTCTCCTATTTATGACTATTTGTATCTCTATGCTTCATAACTTTATGCCACTGGGGTGTGGATTCTTTCCCCAGCTTCACTTTTAATAGGATAATTGCTGAAATCTAGCTTTTGGGGATTCTGAAAATTGGGGCTTAAGCTGTTTGTGACTCTCTTGCTTAGAATACTGTTTGATTTCTAGATCAGATATGGGATCACATCCTGGCTTTCATAGTACAGTACCTTTTCCATCCTTCACTATTCCTTATCCATTTATTGAAGTTCACACTGGCTTCATTTTGCAGTACTTAACCCAGCATCATCTTATTTCTCCTCATGCAGTTCTCATATCTCATCTATTTCTATAAGGTTTTCCTTCTGATTACTCTGTATGTCATCTTTTTCAGATATTTCCTGGGGTTTATGTGTGTGTTCTGAGCTCCTCTACAATTTTTCATGTCACTATTTTGCCAGAAAAGTCTATTTTTTAAGGTAATAATTTTTAACCAATGTAGGAATTTAATTTTTTTCACATTTAATTTAACCTTAAGATATTTGCTCTAAGATTGCAGTTTATCAGTTTATTCATATATATGTGTATGCAAATATATATATATATATATATGTATGTATGTGTGTATGTGTGAATATATATACATATACATATATATATACACACACACACACACACACACACACACATATTTGTGTATCCAGGGTACTATCTATCTTGAAGCCATCTTCAAGTTTAATAAGCATGCCATTTATGTTTTCATCCAAATCATAAATTAAATTGATGAATAGATAAACTAGGGGACATATTGCCATAGCATACCATTAGAGATCTGTTTCCAAGTTGCTATCAATCCATTAATTAACAGTGGTGGAGAATAATTCTTTAAGTACTTACTAATCCACCTATCAATCAGTCCAGATTCTTCTTTCCTTTTTTTCTTCTTTTTGGGGGGGTAGGACAATTGGAGTTAAGTGATTTGCCGAAGGTCACACGGCTAGTAAGTGTTAAGTGTCCGAGGTCAGATTTGAACTCAGGCCTCCTGACTTCAGGGTCAGTGCTCTATTCACTACACAACCTAGCCTCCCCAGTCCAGATTCTTATAACTAGACTGAAATGTTCTAATTCCTTAACAAAGTTATTATTGTTAAATATATTTCATCTTGTCCATGATGATATCAGAAGTTTTGTTAAATGTCTTGTGGAAATTCAGATATATTAAAACTGCAGCATTTCCTAATTACAAATTTATTAGCCCTAACAAATGCTCACATTCTTTAAAAAGTACTTCCTTGAAGGCTACATTTAAAATCATTTAAAATTATTAAAATATGCTAGAAATTATTTTAAAAGCAGAAGAGCAATAATTACTTATCTCAGCACATTGAATTAAAAATATGATGAATTCAATTCAACCCTACTTGATTGAGTCAAGTCAAAAATCATTTATTAAGCAACTACTGTATTCGAGGCACCGTGCTCAATATCAGGGATACCAAGACAAAAAACGAAAGTCCCTGACTTAAGGAAGCTTACATTCTGATGTCAATGTGTTTTAGTTTGAGCTTTTACTTGGAAAATAAATCATTAGAGAAGTAAGGTTACTTTATTTGCTCTTCAACAATTGTCACTTGTGTAGCCCTAGTGAAATTTATTGGAGCAACAGCAGTACTTTTTTTTTTTTTAACAAGAGGTCAGTAGATGAAATGCCCAGAGAATTGGAAGTGGGTTCCATGGATACCACAGTGCTTCTTTCATTCATTTTTAGTGGTGTCTTCATTTTCTACCTTGAGGCTATACTGGCAAGATCAGTTGTCTGACCTAGCAAATTCCAAACAAATAGGTAATATTTTTTGTTTGCTTTCTCTTTTTTTATGAGTTTCATTAAAACTTGTCTCTATCTGCCTTACAGGGATATTGTAAGGATTAATGAAACAGTGTCTTGTAAAGCATTTTGAGTGCCTCAGAAAGGATGTGGCATTAAAAGCACAATATTAATAGCAGCTAAAATATCAGTAGCAATAACCTCTTCATTTAAAAGAAAATCTTTACTTACTAACTAGACTTCTCTCATTACACCAGTAAGTTTTATATAGTGAGGTCTGATTGCTAATTGCTAGATGAAAACATTCTCATTTCCTCCAAAGGTTCTTTTGTTAAATACATCACTGAGGCTGTCTTTAAATTTTTATATTTCAGAGAGTGAACACAAAGAACTGCCTTATCAAATATGCAAGGTATCCCTAAAATAGTGTAGATTTATGCAATTAAATTTTAAAGTTGTACTAAAACTTTTGGATGCACAGTATACAAGCAATTGATCTATATTACCTGCAAATTATACATTACAATTCTATCTGTATTAACTTCACTGAAAAATGTGAAAAAGAGTTCAGAAATAACACATATGTCCCAAAGTATTAGTACTGTATCCACAATTATAATTTTATTCTTTAAAATAAACTGTCTATATATACTCTTTTGTTAAATTCTCAGGAATACAATTGTCTTTTTGGTTTTTTTTGAGGGAGCTGCTGTAATTTTAGATTTTGTTCCTAGTCTACAACTTAGATTACTGATACTTTCCTATGACGAGTTCTATATTATCGGCTTATATTGACCTTAATTATTAAGTCTATTTTTCACACTGTCATGAGAAAGTATAATATCAAATTTTTAGTTTAACATTTCAGTGATTTAGGCTCTTGTTTATGTGGATATTATGTACACTTATGCAGATGAAGACTACTCTAAGTCAAGAAATATTCCTCATCAACTGCTGTGAACAAAACCATTCATCACCTAATGGCCAGACTATTCATGATAAACGTATACTGATTTAGGAAGGCTGGTGTTTCTCAGATAGAAATAAAGACTATGGTCAATTCAACTGAATGAAGTGTTTCCTGACACTCTCCTCTCCCCCTTACCCCCAACTTCTGGTAAGTTCCCTGTCAAATTATCTTCTACTTTGTCTTTATTTTTTTTCTTAATTAACTTTTGTTTATTTTTACTTTACATCATATATTTCCACTAGATATTGAGTTACAAAATTTTTCCCCATCTTTCACCTACCAACAACCCCAAGACAGTGATGCCACAGTAAACCCTCTCCCCCTATCTGCTCTCTCCTATGTCCTACCCCATCACCCCTCTGATTTTCTAATAGGGCAAGATGGATCTCCCTACCCCAGTGCCTGTATATCTGAATTCCCAGTTGCATGTAAATAATAATAATAATAAATAATAATAATTTTATATATATTTATATTTAACATTTTATTTTTAGGACTTTAAATTCTAGATTCTTTCCCTACCTCCCTCATCACCCAACCCCACTGGAAAGACAAGCAATTAAATACAGGCTGTACATGTGTAGTTATGCAGAACATCTCCACAATGAACATATTGTGAAAGACTGACTATATTTCCCTCCTTCCTATACCGCCCCCCCATTCTATTCCCTACTTTGTCCCTGTCCCTTTAGAGAAGTGTGTGCTTCTAATAACAATCCCTCTCTCCCCTCCTCTCCATCATCCTCTCTCTCATCCCCATCCCCTCTACTGTCCTGCAATGCAAGATACCAATGTACAGTGTGTCATTACTTCCCTAAGCCAAATTCAATGAGAATAAGGTTGACAATTCCCTTTTGCCTTCCTGTTTTCCCCCTCCATTGTAACAGTTATCCCTTGCCTCTTCTGTATGAGATGATTAACCCCATTCTGTCTCTCTCTGTCTGCTCTCATTCTATTCCTCTCCCATCTCTCAATTTCACCTTTTAAAATATCATGCCTTCATATTAAATTCATCCTGTGCCCTCTGTCCATGGACAAACTCTCATATATGTATTCATTCACATAAATATACCCTCCTATATAGACATATGTGTGTACACACACACACACATAAATATATATATGTATACACACACAAACACACACACACACACACACACACACACACACACACATATATATACACACATATTTATATTCCCTTCATCTATCCTCATACTGAGAAAAGTTTCATAAGTTATAATTATCCTTTTTACATGTTAGCATATAAATAGTTTAACTTTGATAAGTTCCTTATGATTTCTTTTACATGTTTACCTTCTCATGCTTCTTGTGTTTGAGTGTCAAATTTTCTCTTTAGTTCTGTTTTTTTCAGCAAGAATGCTTGAAAGTCCTCCACCTCATTGAAGATCATATTTTCCCATGGAACATTATACTCAATTTTGCTGAGCAGATGATTCTTGGTTTTAATCCTAGCTCCCTTGATCTCCAGAATATCATATTTCAGGTCCTTCAGTTCCTTAATGTAGAAGCTGCTAGATCCTGGGTAATCCTAATTGTGTTTTCCACAGTATTCAAATTTTTCTTCTTTGTAGCTTGTAATATTTTCTCCTTGATCTGGGAACTCTGGAACCTGGGTATAACATTCCTAGGAGTTTTCTTCTTTTGGGGATCTTTTTCAAGAGGTGATCGGTGAATTCTTTCAAGTTCTATTTTGCCCTTTGGTTCTAAAACATCAGGGAAATTTTCCTTGAGAATTTCTTGAAGGATGATTTTGAGGTTGTTTTTCCATTCATGGCTTTCTGGTAGTCCAATAATTTTTAAATTGTCTCTCCTGGATCTATTTTCTAGTGTTTTTTTTTCAATGAAATATTTCACATTGCCTTCTATTTTCATTTGTTTAGTTCTAGTTAATAGTATCTTGATTTCTCAGAAAGTCATTTGCTTCCATTTGCTCCACTCTAATTCTGAAGGAGTTATTCTCTTCAGAAAGCTTTTGAGATTCCTTTTCCATCTGCCAAATTCTACTTTTAAGGCCTTCTTCTCCTCATTGGCTTTTTGGACCTCTTTTGCCATGTGATTTAATCTATTTTTTAAGGTATTATTTTCTTCAGTCAGGTTGTTGACTCTCCTTTCATGATTTTCTTGCTTCATTTTCATTTCTCTTCCCAATTTTTCCTCCACTTCTCTTACTTGGTTTTGAAAATCCTTCTTAAGCTCCTTTATGGCTTGTAATAAGTTTACATTTTTCTTGGAAGCTTCTATGCTATAGCAATTTTCTGGTGACAAAGAATTAGAAAATGAGGTGATTACCATCAATTGAGGAATGGCTGAACAAGTTGCAGTACGTTATGTAATTTTGAAGAATTACTATTGTCCTGGAGGAGATGATGAGCAGGGTACCCTCAGAAAACCTTTGAAAAACCTTATATGAACAACCACAAAAAAAATCAAAATTGAATGTTTCAAAATTATAAAAATAAGCATGGCTCAAAATAGCACCCATGCAAATAAGCACCTATGCATAGGAAAGGGGTTCAAAATGAACATTATCCATATTTTCAGACCTTTTCAATGTAGCGATCAGTTATGCTAATTTTTCCTCTTTTTTTTTCCCTTTTTCATCATAAAAATGCTATTCATTACATGGTATAGATCTCTGGGAGGTAGAAGTAGGAGGAAAAAAGGTACTGGGCAAAACTCTAGTGATATAAAAAAAAGTCTATCAATAAAAACTTATTTTAAAAAAGTTCATGGTAAAAGTAATTAGACTGGGGGGGTGTAGGCATTCAGATTTAAAATTCACTTTGTGTAAGAAAGTTCTAGTGAAAACACACACAACTACACTCACACACACACACACACACACACACACACACACACACACTCATAGCCCTTTACTAAAGAGTAACTACTCAGCAATTAAACTGTTTATGAGGGTACTTATAGAATGTTATTTACCCAGGTTTTCACAGTCAGTAGATCTTGAAATTGAACTTGACTCTGGTTGGTTCTCTAGTGCCTCATGTTGCTTTTTGAATTTACTCATTAAGTATGAGAAAAGTTTAGATTGAGTCAAAAGTAAGAACTATCAAGCCCTTTGTTTTTACCTATTCACCCTCAAATCATATACCTCTTCCAGGCATTCAAATGTTTTTTAAAAAAGACATTTTCTATGTGCATCCTGTCCCTTGAAAACAAAGTTTTATCTATTTATCAATCTCTATGCATTTATATATTTGTTTATTTATTTTTCATGCCAATTATGCACATATTCTCATTCATCTATCACTGGAAAACAGTGTTCGATCATTGGAAGAAACTTTGGAGACCAGCTGGTCTGATCTCTGCTCACACTACCAGGCCCAGGGTTAGAATGCTACTTTGACCTTAGCTACTGCATTTGCCTCAGCCCATTGTGATTTGAAACATCAGTTATTCCATTCTTCACTGGGAACAACAACATTATTCCAGGTTTAAACATTGTCACCAAGAGGTGAATCAATTTAGCCAAACAAGGTTCCATTGAAAAACAAAACCAAACAAACAACCAAACTAAAGAAAACAAGGAAACACGGGAAGGGGCGGAGTGGGCATGCTTGGGGATGGGGAGAAAACCAACAAATGCAAACATTTTGCTAGAGCAGGGAACTGTTTCTGGGCTGATTTTGTGAAAGACTTAGAGTCTATAGTGAGTCTGCTCTGCCATTGCCAAAAGATGTCACTGCAGTCAAGGGAAATTAATCCAGGCAATTCCTAAGTTCAAGAACCCAGAACAACAAAAGCACCTTCAAACCTCAACAACTTGGAAGCACAAGTCTTAAGTGAATCCTTTTCCTCTCTCCCATACCATATATTCAAGTTTTCCTTCCTCTGTCACTAAAAGGAAACAGCATCAAACTTCACTGTAGACTTGTAAAATAACAGAATTCTGGAAACTAAAGAGAAAAAAAAAAACACTAACAGAAAGGAACACCAAAAAGGTTGGGGGGGAGAGAAGATTTATTCTAGACTTGGAATCACATCAACAATTTAAGTGTTAAAAAGTCTACCTATTTATGGCTTGCATTGTTATAAGAAACAATGTTTAAAAGAAGTAGATAATTCAATCCACTTGACCCTTTGGGAATGATGCATCAGGAGGCATCTTTCATCAGATTTTTTAAAACTAGTCTTTCAGAAAATCTAAAATGACAAATTTCAAGTTCAGGTGACATAATTTTTTTTTTTCTGGAACTTTAGAATGTGCAGCCACACATCCTTTCACATTTCTCCATGAAGAGGAAAGCTATGAATCAGAACACTGGTTTAATAGCTTCTAAATAGTTAGAATCTGGAATTAAAAATTTGAAAAAGTAGAAAGGCAGAGGAGAAAAATGACCAGAAAAGAAGGTGATAATAATGTTTAAGAAGTCTCGATCAGCTAAGTGTGGATTATGACACATAGACCTTTGAAAGGTAGGGGCACTGAGCTGCAAGAGAAATCTTAGTGAGGAAAAGGGAGATTCATGGAGGAAGGAGCAAAGAACTTTAACAGAAAGAATTTGGGACTTGATATGAATAAAAATTCAAAAAGGGCATGAAGAAAGGAATGAGCCTTGACAACATAAAGCCAAGTTCAGACAAGGGTAGCAGCTGACTATCTAAAGCAGTTGGTGCCTGGCAACTGTGAAAGGAAGGGAAATATCCCAGGGAGAGAAGAGGAGGAGGAATGTATAGCACACAGAAATGTCAGCTCATAAGTAGAGACAATTATGCAGCTTCCTCCCAAAGACAAGGGTCACTTCAGAGGGATTTAAGCTTGAGAAAACCACAGAGACAGATGGACATAGCAAAGTTTAAAAAAAAGACATGAATATTTTATTTCATTGTCCCACAAAATGTAAACTAATGATATAGTAATATAAGAACATGTGGACAGTTTCAGGTGACTTGATTTCATATTTGAAATAAAATATTAGCAGCATTTCTCAAAACCTGGAGATTTGACTTGATTTTGTAAAAAAGAGAATAATTGTCAAAAATGAATAATTCCATGATTTCTTGGTCTATCCCCTCCCCTGGAGTGTACTATTCTGTTATATTGCATAAATAATATTTTATAGTAAAACCAACAATATAAACTATCCTGTTGTGATTTTCCAAATGCCTAAAGAAAACGATCATAAATCAAGGATATCAAAAATCTCAAACCAACTATAAAACTGGGCAAAGCAGCAATCAGAAACTTTTGTTTCCTGTTATAAGTAAGGGAGAAAGAGCTGTTCTTTGTACCAAAATATTTGTTTCTCGGTCCAACATTACTAGTCAGGTTGTGGCTTCTGTGCCTGTTCTATGAATAGAATCAGGAGATCTTTTTTCCCTTACTCAACATGATTATTCAACATTTGGGCTTTGTAATTGCCTTACAAAATTATCAAGGAACGTTTATTTACTTTTGAAAGTCCAGTTTCCTTAAGAGCACCCAATAATCATCTTTGAGAGAGCTATGACTTTGAAAATCTTGGCAACAATTAGCTTAAAAAGACTGCCACACTATTTCAATCCCCATATGTGTCTTGTTTACACACATGCATGCAAACACACACACACACACACACACTTTCAAATAATAGTATTTCTAGATCAACAATCTGACTTCCCACCATTAGCCTCACTTTACACAGCAAAGTAAAATGGTCCGCAGCTGCCATCTTATTTTAATAGAGAGAAAAACAAAAAGGAACAACCCCTACATATTATATAGAGAGCATTAGGTGGGGAAGGGGAAAAGGCAAGGAACGCATCTTGTGCTGTTACTAGCAGCGTTACTGTTGATTTATGATACATATGAACAAAAATGTTTAGAACATCAATGTCCAACAGAACAGATTTATATCTAGGATGCTGCATTATTTTTCAGCATCATTGAAAGTCCATCATTCACCACAGAAGACCAAGACTCTTAAAAGAAAAGATTTGTGACTGACGTGCTACACTCAGTGGGTGGATGCTCAGGTACGTTGATATCATTCAACAAAATAACTGAAATCAGTCAAACAGGGAACATACATAACGACAAATAGATTTCTCCCAGTGGGCTTGTTGTTCTTGCTTTTCTTCCCTGTATTCAAGACTTGTGAAAAGATACCTATTAACTTGGTAACTGAAGAAACCAAAGGGAACCAAGATATTAAGGAAAGCTTTGTAGGTGACCTGGGGTGCAAATGCAAGTAAAGAAAAATGTGTAACCTGGGAAAATCTTTACTTCATTTATACTTTAGTCACTTTGAAGCTCATTTATTCATGAAGAAGGACAACTTTAAAAAAGCTTGGTTGCTGTAGCAAAGTATACTTCTGCTGCATAAGAGAGAAGGCCCTTCTTCCTTGCATCACTGAAGCATTGTTTGCTCGCCCTGCAGTGCGTTCACTGGTTTAACTGAAAGATAATAGGGAGAATTTCAGAGCCAAAACACCCAAATCAAATTGTGTATACCAATTGGAAATCAAGTTGTTGCGATAAGAAATTCATTTGCAGGAGGTACTGGAGGGAAGGTCTAGAGAGGCCTTCCGCATTATCCTGGAGGTGCAAATGTGATGAATCTAAGGGATTGACTATGATTGACATTTTTTTCCTGAAAGTGCCTTTCAAATGTTGGCTCCAATTCTATTCGGTTTCCTCAACTGTAAAATATGGTTCATAACCACATCTACCTCACAGAGTTGTTGTAAATATGAAAAGACGATATTTGTAGAGCTCTTAGTAAAGTGCTTGGTACATAGTGGGTGTTATATTCATGCTTATTTTTTCCTATTCTAATAAAATTCAGAGAAATATGTCTATTTCATGGATGCCTTGAGAACACCAAATAGTGTTTCAAATAGTCTCACAAATTCACCATTTGTGAATTGACTTAGAGTTTCAGCATGTAACAAGAATGGGCTGGAGAGCGGGACGAGAACCTAGGAGCTGTCTGCCTCTGAATCCAGGGGACTAAAGTTTGGTAGATTCAGATAGGAACTGGGACCAGGGAAACCAGATGATTCATTTTTTTTGTTCTTTATTCTAAATACTGCAGCCACTTTGGTGAAAACTATGTGGCCATTCTAACGTTAAGCTGTTGTGAACACTATATTGGGATTTTCTGTGATAAGATGGAATGTTGTGAATATTATACTGTATCTTGATTTTCTGAGAAAGTTTGCCTTGATGTGTTATAGAATAAATGGAGTGTTCACTACACTGTGTAATCAGAACCTTAAAAGCTGGTCACAGTAGCATTCTTTTGGGAAGCTGCTCATGCATGGCATTACACCTCTTTTATATGAGATAATTAACCCCAATCTATCTCTCCCTTTCTCCCACTTCCAATATATTCCTCTCTCACCTCTTAATTTTATTTTTAAGAAATCATCCCTTGATATTCAACATATCCTGTGCCCTTTGTCTATGTTTACACGTACACACATATGCACACACTCACATATATATATTTATAAACATATGCACCCTCCTACACATCCATATATATGAATGTATACATATATATTTACACACATACATATATATATATGAACACACACATATATTCCCTTCAACTATCCTCATATTGAGAGAATGCTCATGAGTTGCAATGATTATTTTTCCATGTAGGAATGTAAAGAGTTCAACTTTAATAAATTTCTTATGATTTCTTTTTCCTCTTTATCTTCTTATGCTTCTCTTGCTTCTTGTAAAAGAAAGTCAGATTTTCTGTTCAGCTCAAGTTTTTTCATCAAGAATGTTTGAAAGTCCTCTATTTCATTAAACGAACATATTTTCCCCTCAAGCATTATACTCAGTTTTGCCAGGTAGGTGATTCTTGTTTTTAATCCTAGCTCCTTTGACCTCCAGAATATTATATTTTAAGTCCTTTGATCCCCTAATGTAGAAGATGTTAGATCTTGTGTTATCCTGATTGTGTTTTCACAATAGAAAAATTGTTCTTCCTAGCTGCTTGTAATATTTTCTCCTTGTCTTGGGAAGTCTGGAATTTGGCTATGATATTTCTAGGAGTTTTCTTTTTGTGATCTTTTTTAAGAGGTGATCAGTGAAGTCATTCAAGTTCTATTTTCTTCTCTGGTTCTAGAATATCAGGGCAATTTTCCTGGAGAATTTCTTGAAGGATGATTTCTAGGTTCTTTTTTGATCATGGCTTTCAGGTGATTGCCTCTTGAATGGTTGGTTGGCCTCCCTACAATCTGCAGGCCAGGAGCTCTGAAAGCATCCATGTGGAACTGCTGCACCCCCTACCACTTCTCACCCTGGGGGCAGGGGCCAGACCAGGTTGTTCCTGCACACTTCCAGCAGAGTTCCAAGTGACTTTTTATTTTCTCTTTGGCATTTATAGATTGAGGAGTCTGGAAACAGCCACAGCTGCTGGTGATTCACTCTCCTGAAGTCTGCTCTGGTCAGTCTGGGTGTTGGTCAGGGCCTCGTTGGGGCTGGAACAGGGCTCACTAGGGATTGCATGCTGTGATAGACCTTTCCTGTAGGCCTGCCAGGCTGTCTTCAGTGGGAGATTTGCTTCTCTCTGTGTCTTTCTATGTTCTGTAACTTTTAAATTTGTTTAGAATAATTTTTTTATAGGTATTGGAGATGAATGAAGCTGGACCCCATGCAAAGTTTGTGTTTTTACTCTGCCATCTTGGCTCCACCTCTGACAACTGTCTTTATGACCTTTGAGAAGTCCCTTCCCCACTGACCCTGGGTTACTCTTCTATAAAATAAGAGAATCAGACCCGATGAATTCTCTTGACTCTCCCAGTTTCAATGTCCTGCAGCTGCAGCACAGAAAGAGCAGACAGCTGTTAGGACAGATACTCCCCCCAGGGCAGCTGGGCTTAGGAGGTGGAGGTTTCAGAGTCCCTGCCTCTGAGGCAGACGTGGTTGCCCTGGATGTTTCCTTGCCAAGGCAGTGACTGCATGGGTCATCAGACTCATGCCTCCCCTCCTCACCCACCTCTGGCAGCCAGGACTCTCTTCCAAAATAAGGAAGGAAGCCAAGATAGATTTCTAAACCTATATATTTCATTTCCTATATATTGCCTCCATTATAGTCATTGGGAAAGACTATATTTTCCTCCATCCTGTACTGTACCCCACTTTTTCTATTTTCTCCTTTGACCCTGTCCCTTTTCAAAAGCATTTGTTTCTGACTACTCCCTATTCCAATCTATCCTCCCATCTATCACCCCCCCCCCCATTCCTTTCTCCCCTACTTTGCTATACGGTAAGATATCCAATTGTGTGTGTGTGTGTGTGTGTGTGTGTATGTGTGTGTTAATGTCTTCCTTATGCCAAATCAGATAAGAGTAAAGATTCCCTCATTCCCTCTCACTTCCCCTCCATGATGAAACATTTTTTCTTGCCTCTTTTATGAGATACTTTATTCTATCTTTCTCTTCCTCCTTCTCCAAATATATTCCTCTCTCACCCCTCAATTCTATTTTTTAGATATTATCCTTTCATCTACAAGTCACCCTGTGCTCTCTATCTATCTGTCTATCTATCTATCTATCTATCTATCTATCTATCTATCTATCTAATGTCTGTCTATCTGCATAAGCAAACACATACGTACACATACACATATTCATACATATACATATATACAGACACACACACACACACACACATATATATACATATACATACATACATATATATATATATATATATATGTATGTATGTATGTATGTATATTTTTTTTACCCTCCAACTACAATAATAATGAGAAAGGTCTCAAGAGTTACAAATATCATCTTTCCATGAAGGAATATAAACAGTTCAACTTCAATGAGTCCCTATGATTACCCTTTTCTGTTTACCTTTTCAAGCTTCTCTTGATTCTTGTATTTGAAAGATAAATTTTCTATTCAGTTCTGGTCTGTTTATCAAGAATGCTTGAAAGTCCTCTATTTCATCAAATATTCATTTGCTCCCCTGAAGTATTATAATCAATTTTGCTGCACAGGAGATTCTAGGTTTAATCTTAGCTCCTTGTAATATTAATGGGAATCTGAAGATCTTCCCTGACCCCTAATAAACCTAGGTGAATTTAAGGACCTTCCTTGGTTTGAAAATATACTCTGTCCCCTAATAAGCTGAATGTGGTCACATGGAGCCTGCGGTGGGAAGAATTTGCTAAAGGGTGGAGCAGAGCCTACAGGAAAAGCTTCCTTGAGGGAGGCCTGTTTTTCAGGAAGGTACAACTTTTGTTACTTTGTAGTCAAATGGGTCCCAAGGGTTGTGATGTTCTCTGATCCTGGAAAAGACTATACATACCTCTGAGGTGAGGTTTTTCTTTGAGACTCACTTTGGAAAGAGTTGTGTGATTTGGCCAGATGAAACTCTGGGCAGCCTTTGAGCCCCTTAGCTTTGAAAACCCAGATGTTGGTGTTTCTCTGGTAAGTAACTTTATGTATGTGAAGGTCAGACAGCTAGAAGCCTTGTCCTTTGGTCTGCAGAATTACATTATTTTCTCTGGTTATATTTTTTTTGTCTCCTTGTAACTTCTGTTTGTATTCTCTGATATTCAGAGTGCTTTTTCCCCTGAACTAGGTAAATAATCTATGTTTTATTAAAGTGAGATTGTTAACACCTTTTGAGTTTCTTTTATTTAGAAAAGCAAATCTAAGATCCTGTATCAGCTGCACTCCTCTGACCTCTGGAATATCATATTCCAAGTCCTTCAATCCTTTAATATAGAAGCTGCTAGATCTTGTATTATCCTGATTGTATTTCCAAAATACTTAAGTTTTTTCTTTCTGGTTGCTTGCAATATTTCTCCTTGACCTGGGAACTCTGGAATTTGACTACAATATTCCCAAGAGTTTTGCTTTTGATATCTCTTTAAGGAGGCAATCAGCAAATCTTTAAATTTCTATTTTACCTGTTAGATCTAGAATATCAGGGCTGTTTTCCTTGATAATTTCTTGAAAGATGATATCTATTCTCTTTTTTAAATCATGGCTTTCAGGTCATGCATTTTTTTTTCAAATTATCTCTCCTGCATCTACTTTCCAGGTCATTAATTTTTCCAATGAGATATTTCACATTGTCTTCTCTTTTTATCATTATTTTAGTTCTGTTTTATAATTTTTTGATTTCTCAAAAATTCATTAGCTTCCATTTGCTCCATTCTAATTTTGAAGGAATTATTTTCTTCAGTAAGCTTTTAGACCACCTTTTCCATTTGGCCAATTCTGCTTTTTAAAGCATTTTTCTCCTCATTGGCTTTTTGGGCCATTTGGGTTAGTCTATTTTTTAAGGTTTTATTTTCTTCAATATTTTTTGGGTCTCTTTTAGAAATCCCTTAACTCATTTTTCATGACTTTCTTGCATCCCTACCATTTCTCTTCCCAATTTTTCCTTCACTTCTCTTACTTGATTTTCAACATCTTTCTGGAGTTCTTCTATGACCTGTGAGCAATTTATATTTTTCTTGGAGAATTTTGATGCATTAGTTATGACTGTTTTGTCTCCTTCTGGTTGAATGCTTTGATCTTCTTTGTCAGTAAAATAAGATTCTGTAGTCTTGGTGTTTTAGGGTTTGGGTTTTTTTTTTTTTTTTTGGTTTTGGTTTGTTTTTGTTTTTTGTTTGTTCTTAATGCTGTCTGCTCGTGCTCCCAGCCAAATACGTGACTTTCTAACTTTTCATCAAGGTAGGACTCTGCTTCTAGTGGGGATGGGGGTGGTGGTGGGTATATTTTTCCAGATTTCAAGGATTTTGAATCAGCCACTCAATCCCGCAGTGTCTGTGGGCCCAGAGCTCTGGAAGCAGCTGCTGCCACAGTCATTGGTGCTGCAATGTCTGCTGCTACTGCCATCACGTCCAATTCCCCAAGCCTATGGCCAGACCTCAGCTAGATCACACTCCTCTTTCACCCAGGTGTCTCAGAGTCTTCTCACTTACCACTCTACTAAGAAGCCTGGAAACCACCACAGTTGCCAGTGATTCAGTCCCATGAGCCCAGCTCTAGCCCTGTCTGGGCCAGCAAAGTCTATGCCAGATTGTGCTCTGCTTCCATCCTGGTAAAACAAACCTTTCCTGTGGCACTTCCAGGCTATCTTGTGCTGAAGATATTTTTCACTCTCTCATTTCAGAGATTCTGTAGCTCTAGAATTGTTTAGAGTCATTTTTACAGGTATTTTAAGAGGTTTGGGTGAGATCTCAAGTAAGTCCCTCTTCTTACTCTACCATCTTGGATCTTACACTTTCATCAAATATATTCTTGGAGTGTGTGCATGTGTGTGCGTGTGTGTGTGTGTGTGTGTGTGTGTGTGTGTGTGTGTGTGTAGCTAAGTTTCAAAATGGGAAAATAGGTTAATATATTGATATATTGGTTAGTAAATGATACTATATCATCAACTTTATCTTTTTAGTCTTGGTAATAAAATGATCTGAGTTTTTTTTTTTAATTCTTTTCAGACATTTGGTAGCTTCCCCTCTATCAGATGACTTGATAATTAATCTATCAATGCATCTGTGTATATGTAATCTAATCTAGCTGCTTTTTCCATTGTTATGTTATTTCTACTTTCTCATAGATCATATCTCAGTCTGGGATATGAGAGTCCAAATGGCATGACTTGACTTTCCTTTAAGAAACAGCTGATTACTAAAACCTTTACTTACATTTTTCAACTATTTTTGTCCCACTTTTAATTTCATCTTTAAATGCCCTCAGGATGACTTTCAGTGGGTCTCTTACCAAATTTGATTAAAATTTGTTGTTTTGTGTAGTAATATGATATATCATATTCTACCACTTTCTTCCATATAATTTTACAAAACTGTTGGATTTATAGTCAAAAACATTATTTCTTTTGGCTGCCATAATTCTTTGCTTAACAAGTAGATCAAGGGTTTGCTTGCTGAGATGGATTGTAGGTTTTTGGGGTCTAATTGTTCTGCATTTATTTATATTATTCTTTCTATTAGAAAATTATTTCATTTGCTATTGCTTTCTTCTCTTGAGTCTATTACTCATCTTTTAGTCTCAATAGTTTGTTTAATAAGGGCAAGTTAGAGCTTGTGATGTCACAGGATCACAGATGTGGAGTTAGATAGTACTTCAGAAGCCATTTAGATTAATTCCCACATTTTCCAGGTCATACAGTTTGGAATATAACAGGTGGGATTTGAACCCAGATCCTCCTCTGACTCCACAGACAGTTCTCTATCCATTGTATCACTAGTCTTACTTGGATAACATACTTCTTTTGCTTTCATTGATTTTTTTTAATTTTAATTTTTTAAATTTAATTTTTAAATTTAAATTTAAAATTTTTATTTTAGACTCAAACGCCAGAACACAAGCACAGAACAGAGAAGAGAAACAAACAGATATCATAAACTTAAATACAAAGTGGGAAAGAAAAGTGGGAAAAAAAACACCACATTTTATGCTTAACAGAACATAAGAGAGGATTCAAAATATGATAAATTTTCATTTCAAGAAAGCCTGTATGATAAATAAAATGATAAATAATGCACATTTGTAATGCCATGCACCAGCAGATTCCCAAAGGAATGCCACTGTGAACAGCTTTTAGAGTTCAGATTACAAAATATAGTGAACGCTCTGTTCATTCCATTACAAATCAAGATAAACATTCACAATATATCACAATATAATTTTCACATTACATCTTATCACAGAAAATGGCAACACAGTTTTCACTACAGTGACCACAATATTTAGAACAAGGAAAAATAGAATCAAACTTCCACTCATGGGGCAACTCAATACTTAAGCATTCAATCAACTCAAAATAGAATACTCAAACTTCCTCTCATGGGGCAACTCAATCATTAACAAGAAACAATAGAATAATCAAACTTCCACTCATGGAGCAGCCATTAACTTAATCAGTCACTAATCTAGATTCACAATTACTAAATATCGTTAATCACAAATGCAGTCATTAGAAAAAAAACACACAAACCCTCCACCCCTCGGTGTCCAGGAAACCTCAATTTCATCCAAGGGGAGGTCTTTTCTTCATCTTGACTCTGGGTGGTCTCTCTGATTTCCTGGATCCCCTTTCTAGGTCCCAGCTCCCTCCTGAATCCACCAGTCACCTGGGTTAAGAAGCAGACAGCTCCAAGGTCCTTGTCCAATCCTCAGAGGTAGACAGCTCCCAGGTCCTTGTCCAGTCCTCAGGGCAGTCCCTGGCACACACTGAAGTTCACAGGGTGTAGCACATCTCAAACTCTTCACCACTTCTCTTGCCTGGAATTCAAGGATCAGCCAGGCCACAAACAAAGTCTTATCCTGGTCATGCTTCTTCAGGCAAGCCCTCTCAGCCTTCCAGGCTGGCCCTCTCAGCCTTCCAGGCAGCCTTCACCAGATTCTGGTCTCAGGAAAACTCCATCTCAGCTCTCAGTCAGTTCTCAGCTTCCAGATGCTGGGAGAGAAACTCTCTCTCTCTCCCTCTCTCTTCCTC
>CM053583.1:214300613-214321380 GCA_028627135.1 Pseudochirops cupreus
TGATAAATCATATATATGTATGTGTCTATGTATATATATATATATATATATATATATATAAATTTGTAAAAGCTGGATGAATACAAAGAAAATAAGTGCAAATAAATACAAAACAGTTAAACACAAAGTAGTTTGGAAGGGAAGGTATCATTTTTAAATGGCAATCTTGATCTGTGTCTTCAAGGTCAAAAAAAGATTTTATGAGGGAGAGATGAGGAGGGAGTACATCGCAGAACTGGGGGACAAACAGTAGAAAGGTATGAAGATAGAATAACTTGTTTGAGGAACAGAATGAAGGAAAACTGGCTATATCACAGAGGCTGGGAGGGAAAGGAATGAAGCTATAAAGATAAATTAAGGACAGTTTATGAATGACTTTAAATGCTAAGCAGAAGAGTTCACTTTTTATCTTAAAGGAAACAGGCAGCCACCGGAGCAGATTGAGTTGGAGAGTTGCTCATAAAATCTCAGTTTAAGGGAAATTACTTTGGTAGCATTATAGGGGATAGGCTGAAGTGGGTAAAAGACAAGACAGGAAAGCTTATTATTAGGCAGACTAATCTAGGCAAGAGACAATGAGGGTCCTAAATAGTGTTGTATTTGTGTAAGTACAGAGGAACTTCAGAAGTGAGAGATGATGTGGGAGGGAAAAAAGACAACATTTGTAACTGAGCAAATATGTGAGGTGAGTGGTAGTGAGAAAATGAGGGTTACAATAGAGTTATAAATGTGGAAGACTAGAATAATGCCGTTCTCTTCAACAAGAATAGGAAATTTGACAGAGTTTTAGGTTTGAAAGGAAGACAATGAGTTCTTTTTTTAACAGAGTGGTTTCTGATGTCTCTGGCACCTGCAATATAAATAACTTATACTATGCTTGTACAACCACCATGATTTATTTATCATTTGGAAAACATAGTGGGTGAAGACTTCAAAAGTTTGCTTGGCATTCTAAAATGTCTATGTCACTGCATGCTTCTTAGAATCACTTTTTCTCTTGTGTACCTTAAGTATGAAAAGCATGCTGTGGAAAAACAAAATTTTATTATATCTACATTCCAATTAGGGACAGAAAGTCATGGCCTTTCTTGTACATGCCCCCACTAAGAAATGTAAAGAATTTCTGACAGCTAAATAAGATATTCATATAACATAAATAATTGTTCCTTAGATGGATATAGCCATGAATTCCAGTGAACTATGTTTTCAAATTCCTTCATTAACATTTCATAAAAGTGCTAATTTTTATAAAAAGTATTTAAAAATTACGTATTTGTAAGAGACTTCTAATTTTTTGTATGTGGAAATATATTAAAATGTAGTTTCAAACCATCAGCTTTAATAAACCTTAAATCCAAAACAACAAAAAATGTAGAATTCCATTCTTCACAATTACTAACTGCAACATCGCAATTATACCCAGATGGGTTTCTCCCTGTGACATTCCCTTGTGAATATTATAAAGACTTTCCTTCAGTAATGTCTCAAGCACAAGTGCAGGAAGAATTTCCATTTGCTACTTCACTATTTTTGTAACGGTTTAGAAGCTTTCAATGAATTCAAATGCCACACTTTGTCCACACAGTTAAGATGAGGGTACTATTTTCTACCATAGTAAATGGAATACTGAAAGCTATTTTGCCTCAAGATTCCAAGTCACTTTGAGTGCCAGAAATATAAGACCAACTTAAATGGTTGAGCATGAATAGGCAGTTCCTAAGTTTAGAAGGAAAATACGATTCTCTTCTCTTTCTATATAGGGTGTGAGTGTGTTGCTATGATGTGCATGTGGCTTGGGGGAAGGGACAAGACAGCTGTAGCACCAGAGAAGATAACTTAAAAAAAACATTTAGAATGTCTGATGTTGAATTATGACTTTGCCGTTTACTACTTTGGATAACTTTGCAGAATCACTTGAACTCCCTGATCCTCAATTTTCTCAGCTTTTAAATGAGAATAATAAAAAAAAAAGTTCTAAGTAATTGAGAAAGTTATCATGAGTAGACTATTTTGTGTACTTTAGTGTACTTTAAAAATTTAAGTTATTATTATTACTTTATCCCTAGAGTAGGAGCTTAATAACCTCTTTTGCAGTGGTTGTCTGATGAATCTTATAAACTTCTTTGTAGTTTTATGTTTCAAAGAAATTATGTTGGAATCTAGTTGTCAAATTATGTAAAAAAATAAATTTCAGTGATCCCAAATTAAAAATCTTTAATCTAGACTCTTTTATAATATATGTAATTAAAGATAGGAAAATTCTTTTTTTCTCTTTTTTTTTTTTTGCACGTAGATAAACTGTTTCTGTAGCATTAGAAGTGTAAGTCACCTTGGCCATATGCATATTTCTTACATGTTAGCCTGACTACTAGTATATTCACTCCTCATACTGATAATATATGTAGCTGTGGAGAAACATTCCCTGGATTTATGGTGATGGTTGGGCCAGGGGTAGGGGATTCTTTGTTCTTACTATTCCTTTGATACGTTTGGTTTGAACTAATTGTGCATATTAAAACACACTCCAGACTTAGAGGAATACAACTACAAAACAGCCTTTGTAAAAATAAAGACAAATTGGACCAATATTAACCACACACCAATAGGCAATGTAGTACTATTTTGAATTAACGTAGTAATTGTTCCTTAGATGGATATAGCCATGAATTCCAGTGAACTATGTTTTCAAATTCCTTCATTAACATTTCATAAAAGTGCTAATTTTTATAAAAAGTATTTAAAAATTACGTATTTGTAAGAGACTTCTAATTTTTTGTATGTGGAAATATTATAGTAATAGCACTATTTTGAATTAACGTACCCATCTAGTGTTATGTCAAACAAACGAGCAAAGGGTTACTTTTTGGGACAAGAAACAATAACAACAAAATTGATCTGGAAGAAAACAGAGGTTAAAAAATTCTTAATGAGAAATCATGTAAGGAAAGTAGGAATGTATCGCATCTTGGAGTATACTATAAAGCAGTAAGCATCAAAAATATTTGGTATTATTTACAATATAAAAATTATTTTTGAAATGGAATAAATAAATAAGACCCAGAAGAAATCCATACTTGTAGCACAGATGAACCCAAGGAGACAAACAATTTGGTTTAGAACTTCCTATTTGACAAAGATATTCTGGAAATACTTTGAAGCTGAATAGTGAACATCAAATTTAAACCAACAATTAATACTACATTCAAAAACAAGCTTTGAGTGAATGCATGGTCTAAATATAAGACAGTCATATCATTAAAAATTTGGAATGGGAAAAGGAATGGTGAAATATTTCACACAATTCAGTTTTAATTACTTGTAACAAACAAAGCTTTTGATATGGTATCATTTTGGCAGTTGTGTTTATGTGCGTACACTTTTACTTACAGGGTAACTTAGAACCTTTGACCTTGACTAGTTTGAATTAGTTTCAGCTAATTTCCCCACCTTTTCTTAGTTCTATCAGTTGAATGCTAGATTTTTTGATATATACATGGGTTTTGCTGCTCTCTTTTGTTGCATTTTTAATTCTGTTTTTTTAATATGCAAAATTAGACACATGGAAAAGTTATAGCCCTTGAAGAGCACACCTCTATGACTATTAGACATGTTGTAGTAATTGTCGATAGGGAAAAGTTAAGTCAATGATAAGGATCATTCAATCCCACAATCAAAAGGAGAGACTTACTGAAGAGCAAGGTAAGTAGGCCTGAAAACAAATCTCATCAGGGTCAGATAAATGATTGCTATCAAGTGGCATAATAAGTCTTCTGAAAATAGGTAAAGCCTTTCAGAGGGACTTTGCTGCTGATTGTTATTGACTCCTATATGGTGTAGGAGTATAGCTTTCTTAAAATTTGAAGAAATCAATAACATGAGTTAAAAAATAAAACAGCTTCTAACTGCTGTCAGGAAGAACTAATGTTTGTCACAGAGAAGACAATACAAAGACTTGAATACTGAAGATTGGAAAAAGAGTAATTTTTAATGATGAGACTCACTTTTAATGCAAGGATGAAGTAAAATCATTGGCAGAAGTCAAGACAAACTTCTGAGATATGTATATCTTGATTAGACCATAAAACATGTACCCAAAGAATTATTTTTAACTTCTATCTAAATCTCTATTTCCAGTCAGCCTGGACACTGTGTGCTCAGTGGAGGAATGTTTTACTCTGATAAATATATTGGCATAGTAAAAAGCAGAATCATCCTCAAATTATAAAAATAAATCATTATATTATTACATTCTGCCCCATAAGTCTTCTCAAAGTAAAATATATCCATGTCCTTTGAAGGATCATCGTGAACTTAAATCTCTTCAGTATTCATTAGCCCTTTTGTGTCAATGGTTCTCAAGTTTTGTTTATGTATCATGGACCCTTTTGGCAGCCCAGTGAAGTAGATGGACTCCTTTCACAGAAAATTGTTTGAACTCATAAAATAAAATATATGGACTTAGAAATAAAACCTGTTAATTTGAAATATGAATTTTAAAAAATTTGAGAAATATTTTAATTTTTAAGTGAACATAATAATCCTGGATACCAAAGCCTGACAGTAAGAACCTGAAGGTGGTGGGTATTTGCTTATCATAAATGCACACACACACACACACACACACACACACACACACACACACACACATACACACTCACACAAAACAGTCGGTGAATGTTTTTGCTCTCTTTAAGGGTCAAGTTACTTTTTTTTTTAATATTGATCTCTATTTACCCATGATAATATCTTATTCTTTCCAATCTGCTTTTCTTTCATTGATCCAGAATTTTAACTCAGTTTCAATTTCCTAACATCTTCTTTCTTTCTCTATCTCTGATTAAGTTTGCAACTCCTGGCCATAATTCCTTATTGCCTTGGTTCTAATATGAAGTCCTTATGCTCTGTGGTTTCAGTCCTCAATCTTTTAATAACCACTATGAGTCATTATAGGTTATATGAATAAATATTTATTGTAGCCTTAAATAGAATATTATGGTAATGGGATTTGAAGATCTCCCATTCCCCTTAAACAGGGAGAAGCCCAAGCTGAGAGAGGCCAGAAATTCTGGGAGCCAGCATCTGGACATTGGGCTGCCACTGCTGGAGAGAGAGAAATAAGAACTGAGAATTGAACTGAGAACTGAGAACTCCTGAGAAATGAGAAGAGAGGAGAACTGGGAGGAAGCAGGGCTATGGTGCCGGTACTTTGTCCATTTTGACGGTACTTTGTCCATTTTGACGTTACTTTGTTAGATTTGTCTGCTGATGGAGGACGTTGCTGTTGTTGCAGGAGTCCTGGGAGCTTGCCGTTGATTCAGAAGCCCTAAAAGAGGATTTTCTTGTTGTATAGTTGCAGAAATCCTGGAGGAGTGTCTTGTTGATGTTTTCAGGGATCCCGGGACTGTATTGATGATTTGTGCTGATTCCTCAGACCTTGTCATTTGGCCTACGTTGATTTCACAGGCAGAGAGTGAATTGATCAGGACACTGGCAATGTGTATGTTTGTTATTCTGGCTTTGTTAAGCTATGTCTTCCCAGGAACAGAAACTGCTGAGAACTTGCCTTAGGTCAAGATGAAGAAAAGACCTCTCCTTGGGTATTGAATGCTTTGATGATATTGTAACCTAGTTGTGACCTAGGGGTGGCTTTTGTGCTTTCCACTGACCCTTGAGAGGGTACTTGGTGGTGACTGATGTTATTGTAATTCAGTTGTGATCCAGGGGTGGAAAACTTTTGACCTTTGTACTTTGTGACTGACCAAATTAATGTATTTTGTTTATGATTGGAAACTAATCTCCAATTGAGGACTTACTAAGTGATTGAGTCACTCTGCATCTTGATTTTCTCTTTTCTGTTAATGTTTTGTCTTAATCTATCAGTGAATAAATGTCGAGTTTACTATGCTTGTAATCAGAATCTTGAAGCTGCTTGTGCTTGGCATTACATAGAACTAAACAATAAAAAGAACAAAAAAAATACCATTTGTGACAAAATGATTCTTACAATATGGATGAGTAAAGCAGGTCAGCAAAAAAAAAATGGTTGTAGAGGGAAGAACATGGGAGCAATTGAACATGGTCTCTGTAACTTAATTTGCTGTGTAGCCTTTGCAAAGTCATATCAAAGGTTAGGGCTTTATTTTGCTCTTCTGAAAAAAATGCAGGGGTGGGACTAGAATCTTTAATCTTAATTAGGTATAATATTCATTGATTGAACATGCAGCCCTGGGCAAGGTGATTGATTTGGTTTCAATATAGAACTGATTTTGCCAACTTTCTGCCAAGGGAAATCACCTTTAACTAGAGAGCATTTTCATTATAAAAAAGCATCATAGAGATCAGCAGATACTCATTATCACCCTTGGAAAATAATGCTTTTGCCATGCTCATGGTATCATTTTGAAACATAAAGGACAGCACATCTTCATGGATATTGATTATACGTCTTGGCATTTTGATGTTTGTTTCTTGTGTGCGTTATGTAATGTTTTGCTTTTTTCCTATAGAGGATTTATAGAGACAATTCTAAGTAAGCATCCATACTACATTTCTAAATGAAGTATTGTGTTGGGGGGGGAACCTCTTCATCTTCCTGTATTACTTTTTTTTTAACATGTCAGCAGAGTTTCCATATGACTAAAAAGAAAGATTGGAACTCAGTGGGTTGGTGTTATCAGATTTTTACAGAAACATAAAACTGTCTGGTCACAAAAACTCATTTAAACATCTACTAAAGCATGGAGGTTTTCTCATGTTGGATCACCAGAGGAAAAAGTGCCACAAGAATGAAATCATGGATCCATTAAATATTGAAGTAAGCAAAAGTAACACAGAAATGAAACGGAATGGCTCTGTAGACGCAAGATTTATAAGAGATAACATTTCCAAACTAGTCTATTTATCCCTAAAGGATCACCCCAATTCAACAAGCGTCCACTAAATGTTTTTGTGCAAATCACTGTGCTGTATTATGTATACAAAGATGGAAAACAAAATAGTCCCTGCCATCAAGAGCTACTAGTAAATGTTGAAGGGTCTTGCCTGTGTAATAAATAACTCCAATATAATGTATTTTAATTACCCCCTTCTATTATTAGCAATTTGAGAAATAGCAACAAAAGTGAGCCTTTCCCCTATACAATATATAATATATACATATTATGTAACTATATATATATATATATATATATATATAACTAGCTGTATATATAACTACATATAACTATATCTATATTTATCTTTAACTGTGCATATAACTATAACTATATGATGAAAAAACTTCATACAAAGCAACTAATCATGACTTATAGTTTCTATTAATCTTTTAATATTTAAAATTTAATATTCCCAGTGAAGTCTTACAGCTGAATATTTTTCCAATTTCTCTTTTGGCAGGTTAGTATCATAATTCGGCTTTGAGTCTTTGATTATAGTAGGTCAAGTTACCTTGTGATACTCATGTTCAAAGATTAACTTCAGGTCTAATTCTGGAAGCTTACATTGACTTTCCTGTCTTAATGCTTCTCCCTTTTTTCTTTTTGTACAGTTCTGGAATTAAAAGAGGAGCTCATTTCTATTTCATTTTGGTTTTCTCTGTCATTTGACTTTTTTGGGCATTTTTCTGATATTTGTTGGGTTTATGTGGAAGAAATCAGCTTTTTATGATATTTATTGTTACTATTTTAACCAGAAGACATAGAATGCAATTTAGAAAATGATCGTTTAAGAGAAGTCAAGCAGAATGTCTTGAGAAGTTCAATTAGTAACTCTTTAGCATCTCATCAGGAAACATTTGTTTTGGAAAAAAAAATCCTGTCCAATTGGCAAAAGTGAAGTTCATTAAACAAATGTGGAAACAGTGGAAGAAAAGAAAAAAAAAAAACCAAAAACAGTAGTACCAGCTCTCATTTCAGCCTACAGTCATATGTCTAGTAGTAATGAATTTATTTGCAGTTGTGTTGTCATTTCCCAAATCACTGATTTACTATATTCAAGGCCTGTACATTATCAATCTGGCACCCAATTTACATAAAACCCAGGAACCTAAGAATCTTATGTAGGACTCCCCCAAGAGCATACATAGCACATTTGATTCCTTTGCCAGAACATATCCTGTGGCTCAGGATTGGGTTGCATTGACTAGCAAACTGTCAGTGAGTCTTGAAAGTGTGATTTGTAAACATCTATCAACATGGCATTACGTACCCATACTGGACACAGAAAATATTATATGAAACAGCAGCTGGTGATAAATTATGATGGTAAATAACCATAATAATGTTGAATTCTACCCAGTACCTCTCATCTAGGACCAACAATCTAACATTAAGTGGCATTATAAAGTAAAACCTAGCATTAAGAAATAGAATCAATAAAAGGACACAAAATAACTTCTCCAGTATTCTAAGTATATAACATCGTTTTCACAATACTTTGTCCATGTTACTGATTAGCAGAAAATCATATGATTATCAGCAAAGAATCAAGGAAATATTTCTTTTATGTCCCTACATTTTTTTTTTGGAAGAGGAAACCAAAGCCCTGACCTTTGATATGACTTTGCAAAGGGAACACAGCAAATGAAGTGACAGAGACTGTCTTCAGACTCTCCAATGCTCTTCCCTTTGCAACCAAATTCTTTTTAAACTGAACTGCTTGATTCAACCTTATTGTATGAACCATTTTGTCACAAAAGGGATTTTTTTTTCTTTTTATAGACTAGTTCGAGTTAGGACTACAATTAATGTTTCTGAATCATACAAATATTCTTAAAACTCTGTTGGGGGGGGGGGGAACACAGTACAGTGTACCTACAAAGTAAATTAGCTAGAGCAAGGTGTAATCATAACAATTAGCAAAGAAAAATGTAGTTTGTGACCAAAAAAAGTCTTCACTAAACATCATACTTCAGAATAAAATATGGCAAGTGGAAGTAAAGAAGTAACTAAAAATTTATCATTTTATTTTCATAGTGATAGCACACTCACATAGTGCTGTCTAAGAGATGAAAGAATTTAGCTGTTTTTCTCTGTATCATTTGCATCTCACATAGTTTATATACACACCTGCAAATATGTGTGTGTATGTGTGTGTATGTACACTGTATGTATATACATATCTATATGTAGATATACATTTATTCCAAATTGGATTAATACTAATAAATGATACATATTTGCTTTATTTTGAACACTTTCATGATCTTATTTGATCTTCACAACAATCCCGGGACATCAGCATTATTATTATTGCTCCAGTTGTAAAGATGAAGAAATGGAAACTCAGAAAAATTTTGTGCCTTGACCAGGGTTAAGTCTAGTGCTCTTTCTGCTACAGCATGTTGTGCGTATAGGGCCTTAGTGAAAGATGATAACTGAAAAACTGCAGTGATAAGTTCACTCCAGGAACTATAAGGTACAATCCATATTTTATGCATTGAATTTAAATGGTCTAAACACCTTACTTTCAACAGAATTACTAGTGAAACAGCCTAGCACTTCAGTCTAAATTATAAGAAATCTAAATTCAATTAACTTTAATTAAACATTAATTGCTTAATGTATTTCAGCACCACAGGAGTGGATAGATCCTGAATCTTTTGTAAACAGATTGAAAAATCAATTAATTTATCAGTTAATATATCCTTCCTTCTATCCATTCATTCAAGAACAATTTGGTAAATACACAGTATTGTGATAGATAGTGTGGAGAATAAAACAATAAGAAGTTTTCATAGTCCCTGTCCTTGAGGGCTTTATAATCTAACCTGAAAAAAAGGTGTAAAATAGAGAACATGAAAACATAAGGTTTAACTATAAAGTTACATGATAGATATATTTTTTAAATTTATTGATGTCTTTTTAATTACTTTTAGTTTACAACATTCAGTTCCACAGTCTCCTAAGTTTCACATTTTCTCTCCCTCCCTCTTCTCCTCCCTTCCCCCATAGTAGCATGTAACCAAATACAGGTTCTACAAATACCTTCACGTTGAATGTTAGTCATGTTGTAAAGGATTATACCCAACGGGCTGAACAATGAAAAAGAAGGGATAAAACAAAACAAAACAAAAATGAGAGAGAGCAAATAATTTGCTTCAATCTGCAGACTCTGTAGTTCTTTCTCTGGTTGTGGATATCCCTTTCCTTCATGAGTCCGTTGCAGTTGTCTTCTAACCTTGTATTGCTGAGAAGAGTCGAGTCTATCAAAGTTAGTCACATAACACATATTTTTTATAAAAAGGAAGACCTTATAGCATGATTAGTGTAGTATTCTTAAACATAAATGCCCAATTTAAATCTTGAAGAACTTTCTCAACCTATTTGGAAACACTCTTTTGAAGTATCCTCTGAAACATATATTAAGAATGTAACAAAACAAAATTAAGAATGTAAAATTGTTTATTCTTTACTGATCATCCAATGGAAATATTCACTAAAATGGCAAGTCTTTTTGTAACTGACAAACCAGGTAATCAAGGGAAAGAAATTTCCTAAATACCATTCTTTAGTGTAATAGCAATTGAAAGTGAAAGTAGAATCAATTGTCATTTAAAAATAAAACTAAGCAATTGCAGTTCCCTTAAAATTTTGTTCTACAAGAGGTGACTAAATAGAAGTCACAACAATGTTTTTAAAATGGAGTTGGTTGTTCTTTGGACAAATTCAGATTAGAAAAGATAGGGAATTTAATCAATGGAGATATCAGTTCAGCTGGTATAGGAAAAAGTCAACCCAAGGCTGAAATGTTCTTAATCAGCGAAAGTTTGAACAAAATGCCAGATCTTAAGAATTCTTTTAAACACTATCAGATTTTTTCATCTTGAATTGAGTAGAATTAAACTCTTGATATAAAAGAGAGTTATTCTTTATAATCAGGTGAATCTTATCACTTTTTGTGATTTATCATTAATTCAAAAGCTTTGGGCTTGAATGAAATGTATTGAAAGCTCTTTTAGGACTTTTTAAAGTTTTACATAAACTTTTACTAAGCACTTAATATTCCAACCCTTAATAAATCATTCATTCTGGTGTGTAGCAAAATATGATGACTCTCATGTCTACATATCAAGCTTCAGTCTCCCTCTTGAACACCACTCCTAAATTGCCAACTATCTATTGGGCATTTCAAATCATCTTCCATAGGCAATTCAAATTCAACAAATCTAAAACAGGAGTTGCTTTATTTTCTCTACCACCCATATCTCCTCTAAACTTTACTATTTCTGTGAGGAGACCATCATTTCAGTTTCAGGTTTGTGATCCCAGTGTCATTTTTAAGTTAGCATTGAGATGGAATAGAAATGAAAGGGAATTATCATTTATAGCATCTGTGCCAGACATGTACTAAGTGCTTTTACAAACATTATCTCATTTCTTCCTCACAACAACTCTCTCTGGTATTTAGTATTATCATCCCTGTTTTATAGTTTAGGAAACTGAGATAAAAAGAAGTTAAGTGACTTTTCCAAGATCACACAGCTACTAAGTATCTAAGGCCCAAATTTAACTTAAGTTTCCCTTATTCCAGTCGTCCTATACCTTATAACCTTTCATGTATAGTCTATGATCCAATGATACTAGCCTCCTTGCTCTTCTCAGGAGAAGACACTCTCCCAACTCCATGCATTGCATTTACACTAGCTATATACTATGTTGAGAATGCTCAGTTTCCCTGGCTACCTTCAATACTCAGTTCAATCCCCCTCTTTTTTTTTTCACCAGACTTTCCCTTGTTCTCTATGCTGTGGATCCCTCATAACATTATCTTCTGGTTATTCTGTGCAGAATTTATAAATGCCTAGCTAATTGCTACTGTCTGCCTCGTTATAATGTGAGCTCCTTGAGAACAACAACAAAAATGTTCTTTCCTTTCTTCACGTCACCAATGCTTATCACGGAACTTGGAATATATAAAACGATACTTTTTGATTAACTGACACTCATTCTAACGGCCACCTATGACTTGTAGGATAAGTAGAGTCATTTCTACTATAATGTATGTTTTGAAAACACAAATTTGTTCCAACACAATTGATGGACTAGCAAATATTTTAAGTGTAACTCAAATTTTAGTTTGCTTGTGCTCAATTTCTTACTTGAGAAACAGTGAGATATGCAAAAATAACACCAGTTACAAATTGCACAACTTCACAGCTCACAAGCTGCAACCTTTCTGATACCCACTTCCCCAAGAAAACTTTAAGTCTTTGTCAAGGTAAAGTACCATATTCTTTTTGCCAATGTCTTCTGGTATAGTAGGAGCTGTGAGCCAAGAAGAGCTGCTCTGTTCCATCTCAATCCTGAAACTGCTTTTCCATTATGGCTTCTGGTCCAAACGTCTGCCTAACTCGCTTGTGCTATCTGGGGCACAGGGTAAGTTTCAGCCTGTGGGCTCAGAGGGTTCACTTTTTATTGTAATGTGTATACATTTTTAACTATTTAGCATAAAACTGTGCTACCGTATTTACTGGGTTTCTCTCCTTTTCTAATGTGTTACTGATGAAGATTTTAAGCTTTCTGATTCTAACCCTATTTCCCCCATAAAGTCTGGTTATTAATGTGTCATTTAATATAGCCTCGTGCTTTTGGGGAAGCTGAATGTTTCATTATAGTAGAACTGCCAGTGGAGACCATTTAGATTTTAAAACATTTACAACTTAGTCCCAACCTACCTTTCCCACTTTATTATATATTTCCTTTTTCATACTCTATAGATCCAACACTCTCTTTCTCATTTCTATGCCTTTGTTCTGCCTCACACACAGCATACACTTTCTTTTTATCTATCCCTCCTAGAAATTCTTACTTCCTTCAAGTCTTAATGCATGCACAGTATTACATACACCCACACACCCTCCACACACACAAATGCTTCTGTGGTCCCTTCTTGTGACCTTCTTCCTTAAATTACATGAGATGCATTTTTCACTTATTCTGTGTTTCCTTATATAAGTACATATTGTCTTCCTGGATAAAATATAAGTTCCTTGAGGTGTGGGACTTCTCTCTTAGCATCAAATTAACTAATTAAGTACAAGCACATTGCTATAATGTTGACCATTAGGTAACAAATCTTTTAGCAATGATGATCTATGAAACTGTAAAATCCCGAAAGGGTCTCAGTACACTGTGACCTGCTTCTTCAGTGATGGTGTTATATGGCAAAACGGGTATAAAGAAATTTTTTAGATCTTGTATGAACACCAATTTGATCATAATCATTAATAATATAGAGCCTCCTAACATGAACTGATGACTTGATATATTCTTTGAGAAACTGAAAAAAAAAACGTTTTGATATCCTTTCTATATGGAGAATCAGAAAAGATAAAGAAATTCCACCTCAACTGAAGTATGCCTCAAAAGTTCTTCCTAGGGAAAACAAATAAATCAGTTATTAGAATCCAATTGATGGTGTGCCCAAAGGCAATAAAAACTTTATTTCACTGTTTGCTTCATCATCTAATCTTGTCATGATCACAATGGATGTAAACAAACTGGATGAAGATAATTGCTGTTTACTGGTCAACATCTGTTGCAGAAGATGAACAAATAGAGAAATTCTAAAAATATTTTGATAAACCCTCCAAATTAAGTCTTAAACTTTTGTTAACCAATGACTCCTATACACAGATAGACAGAAGATGGCAAAAGCATGCTGAACATTTTAGTTTCTTAGTTGAGTTTCAGGGACTTATCTGAAACCTCTAAACCAAACATCAATGTTTCATCAGTTATAAGTGTTGGAAGACATTAGAGCAAATAAGTACCAAATAGTATTAAAAATTACGATCTTAAAAGCCATAAAACAACTGGTGACAGATATAACCATCTCCTCAGAATTCACTGTCTGTGTACACTTAAGCTATTGACTAATTAGAGCAAAACTCAAAATAAAAGCCAAATTATGAAAAATAAAAATAAAAATGCATTATATATGTGTATAGCAGCCCTAAGTTGGCCTATTAAAAGCATTACTATCTCTCTTCACCACGTGAATAAATAAAATTAAAAGCACTGACCCTGGCATTCACTATGTCTTAGAGACCTTTTAAATAATGGCAAACAATCACCATGTAAGGGAGCCAAGAAAGCCCAGAAACTGTCTAGGCCAGTAAATGCTTTGACCAAAAGACATGGCAAGAACTGTTAAGGTTGATTTAAAAATATAAGCTTATTTATATGACAAAGGAGGATTTTTAGCAGTATATCCTTACAAAGTTAAAAATGTAAGGAAAAAAACCAGGCATTTAATATTAATGCTCATTGTCCTTTGTGCACTATAAACTGGTTGATATGAACTATTTATTGTTCATATTTGACTTTAAACTTCTTTCTCCCATAAACCTAGTATGCTCCCACTCTTTACCACTGCCTCTTGGAATTATGTGGTCCATTTAAGGCTCAGTTTTACTATCACCTCTCATAAGAGGTTTTTATTCATTGCCAACAATGTCATTTCCTCAAACCTTATTTTCTCTATATTCTGTACTTATCAGTAGATTGGAATTACCAAAAATAGCACAGTACTTATGAATGTGCATGAAATACTCCACTTGATGAAACATCCCAACATAGACTTGGAAGCACACAAAAATACTGTTTCTAGTTATGAAAAAGAAGAACATTTTAATTGGCTGCTGAGCAGTAGCTAAGACTGCTTACAAAACGTATTACCCTGATGATCTGGGATTTCTTTCCTGCCCAGCTGGTTTGAGCGGAAAAAAAAAACAAAACATGTCATAAGTTTCTGCGTATAGAAAGTAGCCTCAGGGTTTCATTCCTCTACTCAAGCTGATATGTGTCTTCTGAATGTAGTCCTCTTTTCTTTACCTCTTTGTATTTTATCTTTCTTGCTCTTAGGTAAAAGAGTGTAAGAGGAGGTTGCAACACAGTAAACTTTGAAACATCAGCAAAACAAACCAACAGATATCTGAGAGCTGTTTTCTGTGCCAAAATTGTAGATTGCCTGCCTCCAGGAGGAACAAAGGCCAAAGCAACATGCTTGACACAATATAGTAGTAGATGTAAAAAAATCAAAAGGAAGAAGTAGCAGCTAATCAGATGTCTTTGCCAAAATAGGGAGTAAACTTGGTGGGCAAATACTTTGGAGGAATTTCTTTAAGACTGAGCCTATTCTCTCTAGGGCCCACAGTGGTGGGAGGGCATTTGCAGGGGTTGGGGGAAAATATTTTTTAACTTTTATCTTTGCAATATTTTCTCTGTAAATATCAGTAAACTGGTATAAAGGGTAAAAACAAGGACATGTACTATTAGAAATGGAAGAAAGGTAGGATGTTCATGCAATGAAAATGAGAGCTAACTGATAAGCAGCATAAATGTTATAATGATACCCATAAAATACTAAAAGAACCATAGAAAGGCTTTATGAACTTTAAATGGAATTTATCAAATTACGGAAGATCTATGATAATAAACAAACAGCACGAAGAGGCATAGAAAGATTATGCTCTACATTTGTGGGGCAATCATCTACAGAGAGAATTATAGATGATTGTAAGAATTGAATAGACAAAAGTTTTTCATTATCTTCCCAAATGGAAGAAATATAAGCTGGAGAGTCTGCCATAGCTCCTTTGATCTTTTCTCCAAAGTCAACAACATTTTTATTGTGAATTTACGTAGTGTTAAATACTTTTCAGAAAACCTGATTCTTACATAACCTTGGAAGGTAAGGATTGTTATCTCCAGTAGACGAGTGAAATAAAGCTTACAAAGTTTACCATAGCTAACTCAAGACCACAGGGGTAGTAAGTGGTACAGAGAGGAATGGAATCCGATCTTCTTAATCCTTAGTCTAGCATAGCTAAAGATTTAATCTGATATATTTCCCATTACCCTATCTATGATTCTGTATCTTCTCTCTTAATAGCAAATTGGAAAAAGATAGACATTACATGATTGCCACATTTGTCCATTTCTAATATGACTGACTAAAATACAAAATGATCAAAAACTATAAAATAAAATGGCTAGGTCTTACAATTTGACTGTTGTTTAACAGTACAACTACGTTACAGCAGGAGTGGGGATGGGGTGGAAGGGCTCAGGAACTGAGAGACTAAGACTTCAAGCAAAATCTTCTGTTTCCAAATACCCATCCGGAAGACATTGAATGGTTAGTGAAACTTTGAAGTTATAGTGTAAGTACTGATGAAGTCCATCACAATTAACAACTTTAAGTATCAAAGGGCTATATTGAGAGCTCAATAAAAGAAAACAGTTCTGGCACAGGGGTAGCCATAGGCTGAATTGTGAAGAAAGGAAATTTGCTTTCCTCATCTTTCCAGTTCCCTCCTTCCGTTTCTCTTTTTGCCCTTATAACATTCCCATATAATTCCCTCCAGGGTCCCCTATATGGAACTCCCAATCAAGACTTTATTTTGTTTCCCTTCAAGGATTAAAGGCACTCAAGTCTTGGAGCTTTCCTGATTGATTCCTTCCACAGGAATTGCCTGAACAATTTCCCTTCCTCCTAGGATCCTAGACAATCTTAAGTGATATCTAGCTAATCTGAACAACTATTCTTAGGTTATAGGTAATAAAGTTTTGCTCATTTATGAAATAAAAGTCTGGATGATCAGTAAGTTCCCATGCAACTCTTACATTTCTGACTATTATTTCATGACAATACACACATCTACATCTGCTGCAGAGGGCAAGGTATTAGAAAAATTCTACAAATGTCTTGATAAGACTTTCAAGTTCCTTTTCCTTTGCAATAGATCTTGGTGAAGAAAATAAGCTGCAATTTTGCACATGCTTTGGTATTCAATGACTCCACTGAAAAATTGGTTGAGATGCTGGAAAATATGTTGGAAAATACAGGTGAGGAATAAGAAATCAGAGAAGCCAAAGTCTTGCAGCACACATGGAAGCATCATGGCTAGACATTATGAGTGTTTGTTCAAGAAAAGAATTAGGAATGGCCAGACATGCTGAGCCCTTAATAATGTAACAATGAAAATTAAACTGAATCTGTTTTAATGTATTGTAGAATCCTCATTTTTGCTGTGAGATATACTTTCAAATTAATTGACTGTGCACAGTTGAATCCACTGAATTATTAAGAGAAAGGATAAAAGGAAGGTAAAAATAAAAATAACAATATAAGGGAGAGGATTCTGGGAAGAGGGCAGAGTAGGTGAGAAAATTCTAAGTTCTCAAGATTTCCCCCCACAAAAGAGTTAAAATAGCACCTTAGGGTGAGCAAAGTGTAGGTGGAGATAAGTCAGAATAGAGACACAATAGGGCCTTCCTGGGACAATTTGAGAAGATCAAAAGAAAATCCCAGGATCAAGTTTGGTCCCTGTGAAGGGTAAATACTGCCAGGCTAGGTTCCATTTTAACAACAAGTCACAAGCCCCGGGGGTTAGATGGTTTGAGAGGCTGTCTTGGCCCCCAGCACAGTAACTTTTGCCCCTGGGACAGTGAGGGGAATTGGGTGTTTCAGCCAGGGAAGATCGAGGGAATCTCTGCTGACCAGGAACACTAGACCCAGCTATGCTGTGAAGAGTGGTGGGGGCAAGAAGGAAACAATACACTTAAGGTGAGTGCAGAAGCAGTGGGGCAGAAAGCCCCTGGCTGTGGGCACTTACAGGAGGTTAAATGTTTGGCTTTAATTCCAAGCCATAGGGGAGAAGTGAAGATCTGGGGCAAGAGGCACCATTTCCCATATCCCAAGCCTAGAGACGATTACAAAAATTAAACTATTACCACAAAAATTGCACAGGCAAAAGAGAAAGAATTGAACTAAAGAAAGCTATTATTGGAACAGAGATGGACAGGGTTCATCTTCAGAGGGGGATATTTAAGTAAAGAAACCTCCAAAGAGTAATATCAAGTGGTCACTTGCCCAAAAAGAATTCACTGAAGATCTTAAAAAAGACTTAAGAGGATGAAGTCAAAATGGTAGAGTAAAAGCAGGAACTTGCTTGACCTCATCCCATCAATCATCTGCAATACCTGTAAAAAAAGACCCTAAATAAATTTTAGAGCAACAGAACCCACAAAATGACAGAAAGAAAGACATCACCCTGGGAAATCAGGCTGGAAAGCTGAAAGGAATGATCTATCACACTAGGCTTGGAGAGAAGCCCAAGCCATCATGGACTGCATAGATGGGCAGCACAGACTGGGCCAGAATAGAACTCTGGAGACTGAATCAGGAGAACTCAGCATCTGTGGCTTTTCCAGACTTCTCAACTCAAAAATGCTAAAGAGAAAGTAAAAGGTCAGTGGGGATATCCTGTTGGACTATGGTGAGAGAAGAGTGTTTCCAGACGCTGCCCCTGGGGTGGCAGAGGTAGTGGTGGCTACAGTGGCAGCAACAATAGCAGCAAAAGCAACTGCTTTGGGAGCTCCAAGCCTACAGATGAGGGGACCAAGCAAATCTCTTTAATGATGCTCAGACAGGATTCTTTTGCTTTACCCTTGCTTTGATCTGGTTCTCAGGCTTGAGTGGCGATGCTGGCATCCTCGCATGAGGAAGACTCCTTCCCCATAGCATCCACAACTCTACCATGCCTCAGTGATGGCATGGTAGAGTTGTGGAGGCTGTGGAGAGTGAATCCTCCTCACATTTCTAAGGCAGATGTGTAGATATAGTTCTGACAACAGCTGTACAAACTCTCAGAAATTTGGGGTAAAACACTCTCCCCTATGGAAGCAGAGTTCTACCATGGCAAAGAGTTCAAAAGTCAAGTAATTGACTGGGAAAATGAGCAAAAAGGAAGAGAAATCAGACTATAGAATTTTTCTTTGGTGACAAAGAAGATCAAAACACAGAACCAGAAGAAGACAACAAAACAAAATTCTTGCATCAAAAGCCTGCAAGGAAATTATGAATTGGTCACAGGCCATGGAGGAGCACCAAAAGGATTTTGAAAATCAGGTAAGAGAAGTAGAGGAACAATTGGGAAGAGAAATGAGAATGATGAAAGAAAATCATGAAAAATGAATCAACAACTTGCTAAAAGCAAGGCCAAAAATACTGAAGAAAAAGACACCTTAAAAATAATCTAACTCAAAGGGCAAAAGAGGTCCAAAAAGCAATGAAGAGAAGAATGCCTTAAAAAGTAGAATTGGCCAAATGGAAAAGGAAGTCCAAAAGTTCACTGAAGAAAATAATTCTTTCAAAATCAGAATGGAGCCAATGGAAGCTAATGACTTCATGAGAAATCAAGAAATTACAAAACAGAACCAAAATAATAAAAAAAAAAAAAACAAATAGAAGGCAATGTGAAATATCTCATTGGAAAAACCAACAACCTGGAAAGTAGATTCCGGAGAGATAATTTGAAAAAAAAAATGGACTGCCTGAAAGTCATGATTAAAAAAAGAGCCTAGAGATCATCTTTCAAGAAATTATTAAGGAAAACTGCCCTGATATTCTAGAATAATAGAATTATAATTAGAATAGAATAAAGAAGAGAATTATTTGCTCTAGAGAGCAAAATAGAAATTGAAAGAATCCACAGATGACCTCTTGAAAAAAAAGATTCCCAAAAGAAAGCTTCTAGGAATATTATTGCCAATTTCCAGAGTTCCCAGGTCAAGGAGTAAACACTACAAGCAGGCCAAACAAAACAATTGAAGTATTGTAGAAACACAATCAAGATAACACAAGATCTAGAAGTTTCTACATTAAGAGAACAACGGGCTTGGAATATGATATTCCAAAGGTCAAAGGAGCTAGGATTGAAACCAAGAATCACCTACCCAGTAAACTGAGCAGATTATGTAAGAATCACTTATTCTGAAAATTACTTGATACTATGTAAATTCACAATAAATATTTTGTTGACTTTGGACAAAGAATCAAAGAAGCTATGGCTGACACTCCAGGTTATATTTCTTCCATTTTGGAAGATAATGAGAAACTTTTTTTTTATTCAATTCTTAGATTAATCTATAATTCCCTTTGTAGATACTTGCCCCCCAAATATAGCATCATCTCTCTATGCCTCTTCAGGGTAAAATATGGATATTCAAAGAAATAGTAGACTTTCAAGTATTCTTAATGAAAACACAAGAGCTGAGCAGAAAATTTGACTTTCAAACACAATAATCAAGAGAAGTATGAAAAGGTAAACAGGAAAGAAATTTTAATCAACTTATTAAAGTTGAACTGCATACTTTCCTACATGGAAAGATGATATTTGTAACTTATGAGACTTTTCTCAATATTAGGATAGTTGAAGGGAATAAAGTTATATATGTATGCATATATACACGTATGTATATTTATACATACATATGTGCAAGTGTATTATGTGTATATGTGTGTACATGTATACATAGAGGGCACAAGGTGAGTTGAATGTGAAGCAATGATATCTAAAAAAATAAAATTAAGAGGTGAGAGAGGAACATGTTGGGAGAAGAAGAAAGGGAGAGATGGAATAAGGTAAATTATCTCACATAAAAGAGGCAAGAGGGGGGCGGAGCCAAGATGGCGGCGTAGAAGCAGCAACTCATCGCAGCTCTCACATAGCCACCCCAAAATACCCATAAAATAGGACTCTAAACCAATCCTGGAACTCCAAAACGCACACAAAGATACTTCCCACTAAAGTCAGCTCGGCTACGAGGAACCATATCAGCACTGCGAACCGAAACCAGCCTGGGCCGCGGCTGTGCCCCGGGGGTGGCTGGAGGAGAGGAGCGGTGAGCGGATTAGCAGCAGCTGTGAATGGGATTTGTGAAAGGGGGAGATAAGCAGTCCGGCCAGAAGGCCTCCAGAG
>CM053583.1:214321880-214341041 GCA_028627135.1 Pseudochirops cupreus
CTCATATAAAAAAAATAAAAAAAAAAGATATTCTCTGAAAAAAAAAAAAAAGACTAAAGTCTCCTTCCCCTTTCTAAGATATAAGGCAATTTAATCTATGTCAGTGAGAGATTGGCCTTCATTAATACGGTTAATTGATTTTTAAGGCTTTGAGAGAACAGTTCTTTAAGATACATCAATATCATTCATTCCTTGGCAAGGTAAAAGCAACACCTATTTAATTGTAGGCTTGGCTGGTTGCCTTTAAGGGAGCAGGAAGTCTGATCTTGAAATCATTGAGTTGGTTCCTTTGCTGCCTGATGCATAAAAGGCTCATCCTATGAGGAGTTAGTGTCAAAGTTTCAGTGGAATTTCAACTATCCTCAAGAACAACTTTGTAATGTAGCTGGCCAGTTGCCATGTTGAATGTAGAAGTCTTTTTTTTTAAGCTTGGGAATAGAATCCTTTTAACACATCGCTATTTGTCAAGTAATTTTTATTGTGTTCTATGATATATGAATTATCATTCTCTTCTAATGATTATCCTGCATCACTGTACTGACCTGAATCAAGTCTGGCCCTAAATACGTGGCAATCTATACTCACAAAAAGATGCTTCTAGATGATACTGAGTGAATTGAAGGTGACTATATGTGTGTGTGTGTGTGTGTAAATGTATAATGTATATACACATATATACATACACACATGTACACATACGTATATAGATACACACACATATATATGTAATACATGTATATACGCATATATGTACATCTCAATCATTCCTTTTCATCATTTCTGTCTCTGTCAACTCTTTTTTCATTTTTGTCTTCTTTAAAAACCTTTGCTATATGCCTATTGTTTCTAAATAATTAGGAACCAAAGGGCATGATCACTAGAGTGTTAGACTTCCAGTGAGGAAGACCTGAGTGTGAATTTCAATATTAATATTTATTTATTTGATGTTACCCGTTATGGCCATAAAGAAGTAAATTGTACTTTATGAGTCTTAGTTTCTTCACTTGTAAGACAGGAAAAAAATAATACATGAAATATCAATCTCTCCTGGAGGTTCCAACGTGCGTGGGTTCCACAGCTGCTGGTAGTGGTGTGGCTACCACTGCTACTATTAAACTGATTGGCACTTTCCCATTGGTGCATGGCAAGAAATCAGTACATGTTACAACAATTCTGAATCTCTTCTGTTGTGTTCTATTTACAAACACATGAAGATATACATTTTTTTAATGCATTGGAAGGAATGCCCCAGGTTTTCGAATACTGCCAAGTCCAAAAGAGGGAATATTGTTTTTCTTAGCTCTTATGAGCTGTGATCTAGCCTCTATTTGGAGAATGCACTACCCTATAAGACAATACTTTTATATTGGATTGAAAGAATATATCAAATGTCCAAAAATAATGGTTTCCTTGGGAAATACTTTTGTGTTAATGTAACGCATGAAATACTTCCCCCAACTCTGTTTCAAGATATTTTTACTTATTTATTAGTTTTCCAGACCACAGATCATGGGATGGAATTGAGTAAGGTCCTCTCTTATCTTTTCATATGTCCAAAAAATGGAGTATTTGGGGACAAGTGAGAAGGTTCCACTTTAAAATACTTTTCCCCCCTGAAGATTAAGACTAAATCACTTTAAAAATAGATGTATTTTTCTTACTGAACCAACACCTTAAAACAACAACAAATAAACCGGTATTTTTTTTTAATTTTTGTAGCATTTGAATTACAGGCAGGCTACAAGCAGCTTTAGTTCATATTTGCTTTTGGATCAAAAACAAAATGAACAAAAGTCCAAGTGACCTGTAAGCTTATATCACTTGAATTATTTCATTAACACACAGAGAGCATTTCTTGAATAGAAGTTAAGACAAAGAAATAGATACCAGTTTAATCACTTGATGATAGAGACTAAAGAAAACATAATCATGAAGTTATGTCATTCCTGGGAATCATTTCCAAATGAGAATATTTTTAAGAATCAATATACAAATTGGTGTCAGGGAAAGTTAACAGAACTGGGCACTCTTAACAATTTAAGAAAATGTTTTCTATGGTAAATCACCAAAGGTGATTCTTCAGTGATGATCATGTTGAGAAAATCACAATTTTTTTTTGATAATCTTTTATGTGTACAATGACCTATCTTTTCTACTTAACTGACATCAAGTAGTGCAGAGAGAGCAAAGAGGATTAGAAAAAAGGGGAGGATAGGAAAGCTGGCACTTCTAATCCTGAGATGAATACAATCCTTGTCAATCAGCAAGACTTCTGAGTCTTGCTTAGGGCAGGGGTTCTGTGGGGAAGCTCCAAGGCTTATAAATTCCAAGTCCAGCTGTCAAAAGATGGCAAGAAAAGGAAAAAAAAAGTGATTATTGATGACAGGCAACAAAAGTTTCTGCAAAAGGATAAAACAATGAGTTGGTGACTCACTGTACACACGGTCATAATCACTTTGATGTGGAGGTATTTCTGTTATCATCTAAGCAATAATACAAAGCTATATTAATATATGGTATGCGTATGTAAATCACATAACAGAGGAAAATCTCTCATATACACACATAACTGAAAGAAAATGGCAATGATGATATGAATATATAGCAGAGTCTAGAATAAATGATTCTTGTTGTATTTGGACTAATAAAAAAATGAAAAGTCCATCAAATAGAATGTGATGATGGGTGTGATTCATAAGACTCAAAAGATATCCGAAAACAAATCTTAAAGGTACATTATCACAATTTAATATCTGTAGAGATGAGTTTGACAAATTCTCAGTATTTAAGATTCTAAAAATTGGAAACAATGTGGTCATGGTAAGCTTTACTTTTGTAGACCTCTTCCATTGAATTCTTACCTTAATAACATCATCCATCACCTTCCTGTCTACCTTAAGCTGTTATTTTGATTCAAATGACTCAAATTTGATTCACTTTTTATTTTGACCCCTAACTTCTCTTCCAGTGTTGTCACACAGTTTCTTTTTAGTTGCCTGCTAGATATCTCCTTGTAAATATTCTACCATTACCTCAAAGTGAAATTATCTTTCCTTTTAAACATGCCTTTCCTACCAACTTCCCCGTTTTGGAGCACAATAGCAATTTTTACCTACAGCTAAAACCTTAATAATTCTGGACTCTTCCCTGTTCCTCAGCCTTCACATACAGATAATTTCCAAGTTCTGTCAGTTTTTCCTTTGAAATATATTTCATATATGTCTCCTTCTTTCCACTTTCTCTAGAAGAACCCTAAAGTAGGCCTCTTATCTGAATGGATGGTATATTTTCCTATTCATTATATACTCCCATATCTCAAGCAGCTCCCTGTTCCAGAATACATAGATATGATATTGTAGTCCCATCCCTCCTCACTCAGCTTCAGAGATTGTTTTCCCAGAAGTCTTTTCCTAGATCTTTAGTGGTAACTTTGAAGATTCCTGCTATTTCTGGGACATTCATACTGTGTATTGGTTCCAACGTTCTGTCCTCAAAGACATACTAAACATATAGGTTCTGGAGGCAGTACCATCTCCTCCATGACTTTGATATAGAGTAAGGAGTATATACAATGATTCTTTTAATGTTATTCAGTGTCAAGATGAGCCTATATTAGCAAAGAATAGTAGAACACAGTATATATGTGTATTTGTATGTATACACACGTGTGTGTGTGTGTGTGTGTGTGTGTGTGTGTGTGTGTGCAGTGAAGAAGTTATTACTAGATGGGAAAGCATAGGAGTTGACTACTAGTGATATTGAAGACATCTATAATGTGCTATACCAGTTTCAGGCAAAATCTATCCGTGTTAAAGTATCAGAAGGACAGTCAGACTTGATCCTTTATGCTTAATGAATGCCCAAGAGGATAAATAATCAATAAACATGAGTTATTAAGCACACATGAAATTTCCCATATCCCTAAGGATTAGGGATAAAAAAAAATCCCTTTGTTCAAGGAACTTACATTCTAATCAGGGGGACAGAATGCAGATATGTAAATTGTAACATACAAGATAAATAAGACATAGAAGATAACTTTAGCAGTACAGCCAGGTAGCAGGGGGACCAAGAAATGACTGCTGCAGATGCTAACATTTGAACTGAATCTTACAGAAAAGTAGGAAGCTCAAAGAGTGAAAATGAGGTAAAAGCACATTCCAGGAATGGGAGATAATCACGATGTACAAAAAAAGTGAGGTGGAACACCATGAACGAGGAACAGCAAGTAGTCCAGTATGGTTAGACCATAGAGTGCATAGGGGAGGGAGACAATATGTAAAAATACTGTAAAGATGAGAAGAACCATGTTGGTAAAGAATTTTAAATGACAAATAGAAGGAGCTATATTTAATCCTAGAGGTAATAAGGAGTCAATGGAATTTTGAGGGTAGGATATGACATGATAAAGTCTACAATTTGGGGGAGACTGAAAAAAACATAAAACAAGGAACCAAAATATAAGGTAATGGGAATAGTCTACTTAAAAGGTGATCTGCATCTGAATTAAGGTATTCGTTTTGTGAGCAGAAATGCTGTGGGGGAAAAATGAGAAAATTGGCTAACTGCACATATCAATTGAGAGAGAATGAAGGATAGATTACAATGAAGATGCAAACCTGAGTAACTAAAAAAAATGGTGATGCCCTAAAAAGAATTAAGGAAACTGTGAAGAGGGACCGAATTGGGGGATTGAGGAAGAATATGAGTTAAGTTTTGAACCCATGGAATTAAAATGCACGGACATGCAGTTGAGATCTTAATTAGGTAACTGATGTTCCCAGAATGTGGCTCAGGTGAAAGATTGGGACTTCATATATAGATCTGGGAATCATCTGCAAAGAGATGATAATTAAATCCATTAGAGCTGATGAGATAACCAAATGAGAAACGAGAAGGCCCAGGAAAGAAATTTAGGGACTTCTCACTTGACTGGGTGTGATATGGAGAGAAATGTTGTGGGAGAATCAAAAAGAAAATAATTGAGACAACCATTATTATAAATGAATAAATGAAAAATCATGTGTTAAGGCTTTAGAATGAATGAGGAGCTATACTAAATACTGGGAATACAAATATAAGGGCAAAGATAAAAGTGAAGCCCTCAAGAAGCATACATCTAATGTGGGAGGTGAGACATAAGGGGACTGGTGTCTTGAGAAAAGGCACTTCGGTTTGAAAAGTTTCAAGGATAATGATTGAGGGCAACGGTTCCTCTCCTTTGACTCATTTCTCATCCCCTTACAATTTGGTTTCCAGGCTCAACTAAAACAAGTATCTTCAAAGTTACCAACGATCTTATAATCATGAATTCCAATGTCCTCTTTTAAGTTCTCATTAACTTCTCTTCCACATTTCACACCATTGACCAACCTCTCCTCCTACATGTTCTCTCCCTTCTGAGTATTCCTGACACTGTTTTCTCCTGGTTTTCCTACTTGTCTTTCTATTCTCAGATGCTAGAACATTATCTATGTTCTATGACTTAACTATGACTGTATACTAAAATTCTATTGTGGGCTACTTACTCTTCTCACTCAATATTATCTTGATTGGTGCACTCCTCAATTTTCGTATTTTCTGTTATCATCACTACACAATGTGTTCCCAGATCAACAGCCCTATTTCTCCTAATGTCCAGTTCCCTATAACCAACTGCTTTTAAACATTTCAAATTGAATATCCTACGGACATCTCAAGCTCAACATGCCAAATACAGAACTTATAACCTTTACTCCAAACCCACTCCTCTTCTTAACTTTCATATTTCTGCCAATCCACATTTCTGTCATATTTCAGCTGTTCTTTAGGTCACATGGATTTCCAACCTCAGCAATGTACCTAATGATTTACTGTCACCTCAAACATCCAAATCATTTGCCAAATTTATTTATTCTGTCTGTATAACATATCCAATTTTTCTTTCCTTGACTGCACTCGTATGATCACCACTCTAGTTCAAACTATCATCATTTCTTGCATGAACTATTGTGATAGTTTCCTAATAGATTCTGTACCTTGAAGTGTCTCCCTTCTCCAATCAAACATTTATACAACAGCCAAAGTACACGTCTGGTTATGGCACTCTCTTGCTCAAGAAGCTTCAATAGCTCCTTTTTTGCTTTTTTGGATCAAATACAGACTTTCATGTTTGCCTTCAAATGACTACATAATGTAGTTTCAGTCTATTTTCTCAGACATAATCCTCTTGTGAAGTCTTTAGTTAAGGATATGCTGGGGCCAGCAACCACCTTTAAAGACCCAAATGTTGAATTTTCAGTGTGAACATTTGCAGCTCAGAAAATTGGTAATCCCTACAAATCCTAGCTTGGTTTTCTCTGGTTTCTTTCTTTCTTTCTCAGTTCTTTCTTTCTTTCTCAATTCTTTCTTTCTTTCTTTCTTTCTTTTTCAATTCTTTCTTTCTTTCCTTTCTTCCTTCCTTTCTGCCTTCCTTGCATCCTTCCTCCTTTGATTCCTTCCTTCCTTGATTCCTTCCTTCCTTCTTTTCTCCCTCCCTCCTCCTCTCTCTCTCTCTCTCTCTCTCTCTCTCTCTCTCCTAGACCTTAAGAAAGTGTCAACCATGCAAACTAACTTTAAAAGTACATGTGCATATTTTTTCTCTCTTGGGGAGCTTAGTCATTAAAAATTTCTCAGCACACCCCTTTCTCACTTTGGAAACCTTACTTTAACTTAGCAAGAGTTCAGTAGAAGACTTGGGAAATAATGATAGCATGAAGTTTAAGGCTGGTAGGCCAATAATAAAAAATGATAACAACTGACATTTACATATTACTTTAAAGTTGGCAAAGTGTTTCATGTTTACTGTCTCATTTGAGTCTTACAATTTGTTCACAATCATTGTGCTATTATTATTCCTATCATCATTATCATCACTATAACTTGCACACACAGCCCACCAATTCCTCATTTTCTTGGTATACATTCCTTCTTCACCTCTATTATTTAGAATTCTGAGCCTACATCAAAAGTCAACTTGAAACACCTTCTACATCAAGTCTTTCCTAATCCTTAAGACTCCTAGCACCCAGATACTGGTATTACCTTTCCATCCTTTTGTCTAAATTTTGTATTCACTTATAGTTTTCTTGTTCAGGCATATTTAGTCATGTCCAACTTTTCATGACACCACTTGGGATTTTCTTGGTAAAGATACTAGAGTGATTTGCCATTTCGGTCTCCGTATCATTTTTACAGATGAGAAAACTGAGGCAAACAGGGTTGAATGATTTGTCCAGCATCACACAGCTAGTAAGTATCTGAGGCCAGATTTGAACTCAGGAAGATGATGATCAGCACTCTATCTATGGTGGCACCTTGCTGCCCTGATTTTATGTGTGCGTGTGATTTCTCCTGATAAATGTGAAATTGTTTACAATAGTTAATGTTTTGCCTCTTCTTATCCCTAAAATTTAGCATGTGTCTAACATACAGTACTACCTAAGAAATGCTTGCTAATGGATTCACTGATTTTTAACCTTTCTTACTTTCTTAGTTATCTGTGTTTTGACCATGACATGGTTCTCTAGATATTCTGTGAGCAGCAGCCACCGAAAGCATGTTTTTGGCTTCATAAAAGACATTTTGTTAGAAACTGTATCAAAGTATTTATATAGCCTGTTCCCTGGTCTTGAATTATCATCTCAACACACCAGACATAGGGAAGCCAAGTTAAATGAATCAAATTTTGTAACAAATGAACCAATGACTTAATCATGGCTCTAGTAGCAATATGTATCACCAAATTCAGAACAGTCTGGGGACATGTAATCAAGCAATAAACTTTGGGAATTTCTTCTTTTCTCCAGGGCCTCAATCCATATACAACCAATTGTAAAACTGGAAGACACAGGCCAATGGTGCACAAGACAAGAAGGAACTATGTATGTCTTTCTCACTGTTTTCTAATTGCCTTCTGCTATACCAATCTGTGTCCTTGTATCCTTTCTGAGGAATATAAGCTCTCTGAGGGCAGGGACTATTTCATGTTTGTCTTTATATCACTACTGCCAAATACAGTGATTGGACATAACGGATACTTAAATTTTCCTTATACTGAAAGGACATGTAGCTGTCAAGGTCTTTCCCTCTCTCACAATTATAATTACTCATCTCTGCATATAGGCAATTAGGTAGCATGGCTGATACAGTGTTGAATGTATAATAAGGAAGACCTGCGTTCAAATCCTGCCTCAGATACATACTAGCTATGTGGCCCTAAGCAAATCACTTAACCTGTCTATCTCAATTTCTTTATTAATACAATGGAGATGATGATAGAATCTCCCTTGCACGGTTATTGTGAGGATCAAATGAAGTAAAATAAGTAAAGTTCTTTGAAATTCTTAAAATGTTGGATGATGATAATAATGACGATGAAAGGCAAGGATACCTAAAATTCATCATCCCCTGCACAAGGAAGGTAGACACTCGGTGAGGCATTGTTTAATTAACAAATGAAGGAACTAATGCAGTTTTCAAGACAACCTATGACAATCAAAATTCATTTTCAGTAAATTTAAACTATGGCTTTCTATGTTTCATATTTCTTGCAGAAAAGAAAAATTGAATGAGTGAAGAAATGAATCAGAATGCTAAGTCTATGCCACAGGAATCAGATTTACGCTCTCTTAGCATCTCTGGAGACAGGTTTTGTGGAAAGTTAAGTTCAATTTTTAATTAATATTGGATTTGGGAATTATAAGTGGATTTCAATTATCCTAATACTCTTCCTATTTTCCTGAAATATAAATAATTAAGAGCTAAATGCCGTACAATTAACAGTGTAAACATCAACATTCTGCAGACGTAAGGAAGAAACTGTGGTTAATGTAGTGGTGTCTTTTACTGGAGAGTGAGATGCATTGTCAATACATTTTGCAATTATTTGGGAAATACATCAAAAAAGCTGTAAAGTTTGGAGAACTTCTTACCTAATGAAAGGCAAGGGAAGGCAAGCTGTCACAAGCAGCATGGAGCGTTGATAACCCTGAGTGAAGGGATGAAATGAGAGTAGAATAATGAGATTAAAGAACATTGCCTTAAAAACACAGGCTGGATCTTCAGCATATCTGCTTCTGCCTAAAATGTTGCAAAATCATATTACCCCAGCATTATACACAAGTGTAGTACATTACCAATCTCCTTCCTTCAGGCACATATCTTGCTGCATTTGCACATGAAAATTTGCTCCCTGGTAGGCTTGTGAGTGCCCTGAGTGAAAGTTTCTTTACTCAGAGTAATTGAGCTGGAGACACGATAGGCATGGGGTAGTAGAGGAGCAATATTGCAAACCATGGGTTGGACTATTCAACCTTGCCTCATCCTGGCCTAGATGTTTTAGGAAAGGCAAACAGACTGAAAGGAGGCAAAGGCACGTAAAACTTGAAGACCTATAACAAATGGATATGACTTTAAATGAAAATAGAGGAAAGAGAGAAGGTAAATACCAAGAAAAGAAACTTTAAAATCCTGGTGTATTGCAGCTCCTCTTGTCAGAGTCTTCATCACTTGTCTGAGCTTGTAAAATCACACCCTTTCTGAACTCCAATTTCTCTCTATTTTTCCATGAATTTCTGTGTGCCCAAGAGAACATTTGGAGAAAACAGTCCATATGTCTTTGTTTTCTCTGATTTTAACAACATTCACCTTGACTCCCTTATGTTTGTTTCTTCATGTCATTGCTAAGATTATTTATGAATGTTATACTTTTGAGAATCATTCATTTTTTTTTGGAGGGGGGAAGGCAGGGCAACTGGGGATAAGTGACTTGGTCACAGTCACATGGCTAGTAAGTGTTAAATGTGATGCTGGATTTAAACTCAGGTCCTCCTGATTCTATTCACTATGTCACCTAGCCGCCCAAGGGAATCATTCTTAAGTAAGTCTCTGCTTTGTCAAGTAAGATAATAAATTGACTGCATTTGGTACAAGAAGTGGGTTTTCCCACTTTACTGGTACATCAATAGGAAGACACAAAATCATACGGAAACAGATGAATCCACTGGGAAGATATATTTAAATGTCCTTCCACCCACCCAACATCAAATGAATCTGAAATTCAGGCCTAGTGACTTCAAGAATAACTCAATGATGCTTCATCTGTGTTACTAGTGGGTCCTAACCACCATATGCTTACATCTATTTTGCCTAAGCCCAGGGGCTAAACAAAAGGAATAAATGAAAGGGAAAAAAAGCATTTATTAAAAACATCATGGGAGGCAGAGACAAGTTGTTGGAGTAGCATCAGCAACCCAGGCAAAGTCTTCTAATATTCCCCTCCAAACAACTTTAAAATCAGGTCTCGAATAAAATTTTGGAGTGGAAGAGCCAAGTAAAAGATCAGAATGAGACATTTTTTCCAGCATAAAAGAACTCAGGGGATCAGCAGGAGAGGACAGTGACGCTGAGGTGGGAGCTGTCAAAGTGAGCATTTCTCATGGTCAGAATACAGTGATGGCATCAACAGCAGCTTAAGGAACTCTCAGCTGGAGATGGCAAGGTGGTTAGACAACTGGTCAGAAAGAGGTCACAGGGGATCCTTTGCTGGTACTGGGTATAGCTGGCACTGACTGGTAACTATTGCCCAAACACAGTTCTCGGTCGCAGATCCAGAGCAAAAAGAAGCAGTAATGATTATTCACAAAGAAGCAAGGACCTTGCACTTAATTCCAAGGCAGAGAGGAGCTCTTATGACTGTAGGAAAATGGGGAAAATGATGACCATTTCTGGGGCAAGAGGAGCGCTAGCACTTGTGACTGTGAATGAACAGGGTCCATTCCTGAGTAAAGACCGAGAGAACTAAGATCACATCTCACTCCAGCTTATAATACCTTGGAAGTACTAAAAAGTTGTAGATTCCCAGAACTAGCTATGAAAGTAACAGTACTAAAAAACCTGAAGCTTGGGATAGTGCTATCCCAAAACCAGGTGAGAAGATTCCAACTTTAACATACAATTTAAAGTCAAGAGATATGACTTGACCATAATAAAGAACTTGACCATAAAAAGGTACTATCATGTCAAAGAAGACTAAGACACAGACGCAGAAGGAGAAAACAATGTGGAAAAAGCTACAAGCAAGGCTTTGAAGAGTGAAAAATACCAATTAGACACAATTCCAACAAGGATTCCTGAATATGCTAAAGGACTAGAAAAGAGTAGTAGAGGAAAAAATTGGGGAAAGAAATGAGAGTATTGCAAAAACATTTAAAAAGAATTAACTGTTTGATAAAGATGCACCGAAATAGTGAAAAAATAATACCTTAAAACATAGAATTGGTCTGATAGTAAAAGAATTGCAAAAAGTCACTGAAAAGGACTCCTTAGAAAGCAGAATTAGTCAACTGGAAAAAGAGGTACAAAAGCTCAATGAAGAAAATAATTCTGTAAAAATTACAGTTTTTCAAGTGAAAGTTAATAACTCAACAATACATCAAGAAATAATAAATCAAAATAAAAAAAATTTAAAGATGGAAGAAAATATGAAATTGTAAACAAAATTGGAAAAACAAAACAACACACCAGAAAACAGATGAAGAAAGATAATTTAAGAATTTTTGGACTACCTAAAAGGCATGATCAAAGAAAGACTCTGGACATCATATTTAAAGAAATTATGAAGAACAACTACCTTAGGTTTAGAGAGTAAAATAGAAATTGAAATAATCCACCAATTATCTAGTAAAAGAGATCCCAACATGAAAATTTTATAATTAAAAAAAACTGTAACAAAAAATCTATAAGGATAATCATAGTCAAATTCAAGAGCTTCCAAGTAAAGGAGAAAATAATCAAAGCAGACAGAAAGATACGGTTCAAATATGTGGGGTCATGGTCAGAATTACACAGGATTTAGCAGCTTTTATGTTAAAGAAGTAAGTATTATATTCTGGAAGACAAAACAGCTAGAATTAAAACCAGGAATAACCTACTCAATAAAATGAGTATAACTCTTGCAGAGACAAAATGACATTTAATGAAATATTAGACTTTCAAGTGTTTCAAGTATAAATATGAACAAGACATCATAAGGGACTCTATATGGTTAAATTGTTTATATTCCTATATGGGAAGGTAATACCTGTAACTCCTAAGAACTTTTATTATTATTAGGGCAACTAGAAAAAGTCTACAAAAAGCACCTGATGTTGAATTAATTTATTTGGGATAATGTCAAAACAATGAAGGTGTGAGAAAAGTGGAGGCACTAGGACAAGGGGAAGGTAAAGGAAGAATGGGGGAAATTGTCTCACATAAAGGCAACACTCAAAGGAAAGCTTTTACAATGGAGGGGAAAATGGATGAAGTGGTAGCCAATGCAATAACATCACTCTTACTGAAACTGGTTCAAAAGGAAAGAGAGATAGATAGGTAGATAGACAGATAAGTAGGTAGGTAGGTAGGTAGACATGAATACACACTTATTTGGGTTGAGATTTCTATCTTACCTAAGGGGGAATTTGGAGGGGAAGGTGACAATAGAAAGGGATAAAGTATAATAGATAGTGCATGTTAAGGTAGGCAATGGTCAAAAAGCAAAACTGACTTTTAATGAGGAAGAGGGGGGAGAGAACAAATGAGAGAGAGACAGACAAAGAGAGAGAGAGAGACAGAGACAGAGAGAGAGAGAGACAGAGAGACAGAGACAGAGACAAAGAGAATGAGAGAGAATAAACAGAACAAAAATGGGATGAAGGGAAATACAATTAGTAATCATAACTGTGAACATGAATGGAATGATCCCATACATAAAATGGAAGTTGATAGCACAATGGATTAGAACCAGATTCCAACAATATGTTGTTTACCAAAAAAAACCAAAAAACAAAACATATTTGAAACAGAAAGACATATACACAACACTAAATTAAGCAGAGCAAAATATATTATGCTTCTGCTGAAGTAAAAAAGGCAGCAGTCATGTTCTTAGGCAAAGCCAAAAAAGAAAACAGACCTAATTAAAAGATAATCAAGGAAAATACATTTTGTTAAAAAGTTGATTGTGGGCGATGGTTGTTGTCCTTCACTCTTGAAGATCACCAAAATGACATTGCCATGTCAGGGTCAAAGTATAGTATGTCTATCTGTGACTGATCAGACCAGTATGAGCTTAGAAGTCTCTAAGTCAGAAACAAATAGCTCATATCAACATTTGGAATAGAGTTGTCTCTAAATCTGTGAATCTCATGTTTCTTTTGAGCTATTGCAATTCTGTTTTGCTCAGAAAGCACAGTACCTTCTTTGATGTGGACACATTATGCCGGGTGGTCCTATATCAATGCTTCCTGTGTCTCACAACAATTTCCAAAGTTCTTCAGAGAGACCCTGAGAATGTCCTTGTATCACTTCAGCTGACTTCCATGTGAGTGCTTGCCTTTATGTGAGTTCTCAGTAAAACAGTCCTTAGGCAAACATGGATTTGACATTCAAACAATGCGGCCAGCTAATCAGAGTTGTGATCTTTGTAGCAGAGGTTGAATGCTTAGCAGTTCAGCTCAAGAAAATGACCTCAGTGTTTGTTACCTTATCTTGCTGAGTGATCTTCAAATCTTCCTAAGACAATTCAGATTGAAGTGATTTACTTTCCTATCGTACTGATGGTATACTGTCCAGGTTTTACAGGCATACAACAATGAGATCAGTAAAGTCTAATACTTCTCTCACCCACTTTTCCTTCCTTCCTTCCTTCCTTCCCTTTTTTTTTACAGCTTTAAATGTTAATTTATAGAACACAACAAGCATCCCCATGGCAGTGCAATATAAAAGACGAATGCGCATGAAACTGCAAATCTTCTATGTGAAACTTCCCCAGTTTTCTACTTTCCTTCCAAACTTCTCTGTATTCTCTTTATTTGTCCAAACCCCTTTTTAATTTATTGTCATCAAAATTAGCCATTTACATATAACTTTTTTCTGTATCTCTTGTTTATTCATAAATTATTCACTTATTCTTAAGTCTGATAAGTACTATATTCCATGTTCTTCAAATTTTCTTGTAAAATCTGTTTTTGGAAGAGGATTCTGGGAAGATTGTTGAAGAGGTCAGAAAATTCCAAGTTCTCAAGATTCCCACCCCCCCACACACAAAAGAAATGAAACAGCACCTTAGGGTGAATACAGAGTGTTATAAATAAATGAGAGTAGGACTAGAACAGGAGTATTCCTGGGACAATCAGAGAGTATATGAAGAAAAATCCCAGGATGAGATTGGAAACTTGTGAAGAGTAAACACCTCCAAGTTAGATCCTATATCTGTTTAAGCAACAAATGGCAAGCCCTGGAGTTAGCTGGCTTGGGAGGCTGCCTTTACCCAGGAACTTTTTCCCACAGGAAAGTAAGGGGAGTTGGGCATCTGAGTCAGGGAAGACTGCTGACAAGGAATGACAGAGACAGTCATGCTGTGGAGAAACAGAGAGGGTTGAGAAGGATCCAACACATGCCCAGTGAGTGCAGCAGGGGAGTGGGGATGCCACTGGTTTCTGGCACTTATGGGAAGCTGGAAAAATCAGTTTAGATTCTGGGCCAGAGGGAAGAACTGAAGGAGGATCTGCGACCAGAGGAATACCTTCCATGACCCAGAACTGAGATGATTAAAAAAAAAACAAATCCCTACCCTATTGCAAATTTTTAAAAAATGCAGAGTCAAAGGAGCAAGAATCCGAACAGAGAGAGTTACTATAGGAATAGAGAAAACCAGGATTCATCTTCAGAGGGGGACACTGAAGTAAAGAAAACCTCTTCTGCCCCACTGAGTACAGACAAATGGTCACTTGTCTGAAAATAATTCATAGAAGAATGTAACAGTAACTTTAAAAAATAAATGAGAGAGACTGAGGAAAAACTGAAAAAATAAATCCAAGAAAAACAAGATTATAAAAATAAATTCAGCCAATTCAGAAAGGAGATGCAGAATCCTTTTTTTCCAGTTAAGTCTATTATTATTATTGAGGTTATTGTTGTTGTCGTCATTGTTATTATTATTCCTATTACGTTATTTTCAGTTTTAAATATTCATTTTCACAAAATGTTGAGTTATAAAATTTTTCCCCATGTCTCCCCTACTCCTGTCCCAACACGCATTCTAATTAAATCTTCCCCCATTTGCCCTCTCTTCCACCACCCGTCTCCCCTTCTCTTATCTCCTTTCCTTCTAATTTTCCTATAAGGAATGATAGATTTCTATACCCCATAGCCTGTATATCTTATTTCCTAGTTGCATGTAAAAAATTTTTAACATTTGTTTATAAAACTCTGAGCTCCACATTCTCTTCCTCCCTTCCTCCCATCCTTCCTCATTGAGAAGGAAAGCAATTCAGTATAGGTTATACATTTGTAGTCATGAAAAACACTTCAATAACAGTCTGGTGAAAAATTAATCATATTTCTCTCCATCCTACCCCCCATTTATTCTATTCTCTTCTTTGACCCTGTCCCTCCTCAAAAGTGTTTGCTTCTGATTGATGCCTCTTCCAATTTCCTCTCCCTCTAATCATGCCACTTCTTATATCACATTCCTCTGCACTTTCTCATAGAGCAAAATAGATTTTCACATCCAATTAAGTGTGCATGTTATTCCCTCCTTAAGCCAAATCCAGTGAGAGTAAGGTTCACTTATTTCCCCTCACCTTCCACCTCTTTCCTTACAATGTAAAAAGCTTTTTATTGCCTCTTTTATGTGAGATAATCTATTCCGTACCCCTCCCTTTCCCCCTTTCCAAGTGCATTCCTCTCTCTCACCCATTAATTTTATTTTGCAGACATCATCCTTTCATATTCAACTCACCCACCCCAATACTGAGAAGGGTCTCATGAGTTACAAATATAATCTATCCATGTAGGAAATTAAAGAGTTGAACTTCAATAAGTCCCTTATGATTTCTCTTTCCTCTCCTTTTCATGCTTCTCTTGATTCTTATATTTGAAAGTCAAATTTTCTATTCAACTCTGGTCTTTTCATCAAAGAGGTCTGAAAGTTCTCTATTTCATTTAATGTTCACCTTGTCCCCTGAAGGATTATATTCTGCTTTGCTGTGTAAGTGATTCTTGGTTTTAATCCTAGCTTCCTTGACCTCTTGAATAACATATTCCAAGCCCTCTGATCCCTTAATGTGGCAGCTGCTAGATCTTGTGTTATCTTGTTTGTGTTTCCAGAATACTTGAATTGTTTCTTTCTGGCTGATTGCAATATTTTCTCCTTGTCCTAGGAACTATGGAATTTGGCTATAATATTCCTAGGCGGTTTTCTTTTGGAATCTCTTTCAAGATGAGATTGGTGGATTCTTTTAAGTGCTATTTTGTCCTCAGGCTCTTGCATATTAGGGAGGATTTCCTTGATAGTTTCTTGAAAGATGATGTCTAGGGTCTTTCTTCAATCATGGCTTTCAAGTAGCCCAATGATTTTTAAATTACCTTTACCTGCTATAGATGTCTAAGACTATTACTAGTAATTGGGTAGTTCACAATAAAGTTGTGTAGATCTGAGTGTGATATGAAGTTGATAAGTAAAGCCATTTCAAAACAGCTAAAAAAGAGTAAATATACGGGCAGCTAGGTGGCACAGTGAATAGAGCACTGGCCCTGGAGTCGGGACCACCTGAGTTCAAATCTGGCCTCAGACATTAACACTTGCTGTGTGACCTTGGGCAAGTCACTTAACCTCAATAGTTCTGCCTTTCCCTTTCCAAAAAACATTTTAAAAAGAGTAATCATCTTATACAAATGACATGAGAGGAAGAACCAATACAAAAATTATAAGGGGGAGTGTTAGAAGAGTTTTTAGTTCTGGAAACCTGCTTTCATTGGGAATGGGTTCAAGAGGGAACAATACGTATATATCTAAAAGAATATAAAAGTTTTCTAAATTCAGAAATTATTAATATGGCAAGAGGATAGGGAGGGAGGAGAGGATAAGGGAGGGATTTCTAAAGGGGAGTGTGAGGGAATAAGTTAAACTCAAGGGCTATATAAGGGTGTTCATATAAATGGCAATGGGACCATAAGGGATGAATCCATGGGAGGATGAGGGAAGGATACTTGGGGGGGGGAGGGGGGAGGTTAAGTAATGGTAGGGCAAGGTAGTGAGTAGAAGCAAAGTAGAAGACTTAGAATGGATAGAAAATAAGAGATGTGAACAAACATAAAAACAAAGATCAGAAGTAGAATTTAATAAGAAAATTATGTCCCCATTTGTACGTATTTATATATTTATGTATATATGTGTATGTATATACACACATATATGTATATATGTAGTGTATGTATACACACACACACCCACACTTAATTGTAGTCTTCTGGAAAGATCAAAGTAAAAAGTGCACCGCAGAGAACAAAAGGAAACTTACGAGGAAGCAAAGAAAATACAGACAGCTCTCAACTACAATGTGTAGTATTACATCAGCTTTCAGGAAATGGAAATTTATTACTACAGATTTTGAATCCTCTCTTATTTTCTGCTGTGAACATGACAAGCTTTTTTTCTTTACTTATTTTCTATTTAAGTTAAATAATAAATGAAATAAAAAATCTCCATATGTAGGTCATGTATTCATTTAGACCTTATCTTGGTAAATGGTATGAGATATTAGTTCAGTTTCTGTTACACTGCTTTCTAGTTTCCCAATATTTTTTCCCAAAATAATGAATTCTTATCCTAAAATCTTAAGATTTTTTGATTGTCAAATAAAACATAATTACATTTATTTGCTTCTGTAAGATGTTTGTCTACTATATTCCATGGATCTATCTTCCTACTTCTTACCAGTATTGATAGTTTTGATAGTTTTGATAATTGCTGTCTTATAATACAGTTTAAGATCTGGCAGTGCTCTTTCCTTTACTCTTCTTTTTACATTCATTTTCTTATATATTCCTGACTTTTTTGTTTTTCCAAATGAATTTTGCTTTTTTTAAATTCAATAAAAGTATTTTTTGTAATTTAATTGGGGTGGCATTGAATATACAAATTAGTTTGGTTAAAATTTTCATTTTTAATTATATTGGCCCTACCTACCCATGAACAATTAATATCCCTCCAATTATTTAAATCTAGTTTTATTTGTATAAAAGTCTTTTTAAAAATAATTTTGTTTATATAGTTCTTGAGTTTGTTTTGGCAGGTGCATTCCCAGGTATATAACACTGTCTAGAGTTATTTTACATGGGTCATCTTTTACTGTCTCTTCTTGCAGAATTTTGTTCACGATATATAGGAATATTGCTGATCTATGTGGATTTATTTTATATCCTGACACTTTGGTAAAATTATTTTTGCAATTAATTATAGTTGTATCTTTTAGGTTTTTCAATAATAGCATCATAGCATCTGCAAAAATAGATTCTTTTATCACCACATTCCATATTCTCATTCCTTCCATTTCTTTTTCTTCTCTTTTTGCTATTATTTCTGCTACAATATCGAATAATATTGCTGACAATGTGCATCATTATTGCACACTTGATCTTACTGGGAAAGTTTCTAGTTTAGCCCTGCTACAAATAATGTCTTCTGGTGATTTTAAATAAAAGCTTTTTATCAACTTAAGGGAAAAATCAGTTATTTATATGCTTTCTATCGTTTTTAATAGAAATGAACATTGTGCTTTACAAAGCCTTTTCTGTATCTATTGATATAATTATATGATTTCTTTTTACTTTTATTACTGATGTCATCAATTACGTTAATAATTTTTCTTTTATTAAAACATCCCTATATCACTGGTATAAATCCCACTTGATCATAATTTATAACCTTTGTAATATGCTTTTGTGATCTTTTTTTGTTTGTTATTAATATGATCTTTTTATTTATTAAAATTTTTTTGAGTTACATATTTTCTCCCCGTCTTTCCCCCACCCACCACCTCAAAACAGCCATCCCAGTGTTTCCCCCCTCCCCCAGTCTATTGTCTCCTATGTCACTTTTTGGTAGGGCAGAATGGATCTCCCAACTGCAGTGCCTGTGTATCTCAAGTTCCAGTTGGTGTAGTCAATAATAACAATAATAATAATTGCATGTATATATATATATATATATATCTATATATCTATATCTATCTATATCTATCTATCTATCTATCCATATATATACATATATATATATATATGTAAATATATATATATACATATGTATATATATATGGA
>CM053583.1:214341541-214357820 GCA_028627135.1 Pseudochirops cupreus
TATATATTTACATGCATTATGTATTATATATTTATATACATTATTTATATACATATATATGTATATATATAGCACCATATATATGTATTTTTTATCTTAACTATCACTCTGTAGTTTAACAAATCTCCCCCTACCTTGATAAAGTCTGTTGATAATTTGTTCTATATATTTATAACTGTGTAATAAATGCATATTGAAAATAAACATACATTTTGAGAATATCGGGTTATGTGGAGCAATTGCTGGTGACCCCTGTTGTCTGACTGGGAGAGTGAGTTGAGCAATAGCATAACCAGTGTAGGTGTTAATAGAATTACTGATGGAATATGATCTCACTTGGTCTCCAACTTCACACATCACCATTGTTTCTTTCTTCAGTTAAGGGTGAATTTATCTTCATGATGTCTTCTGAAAGGAGAGTAGAACAGAAGCAGATTGATAAATCTGTGAATCATTATGTAGGAATGATAATTGACCTCAATGAAGCAGAACACAAGGGAAAACACAACAAAGAGAAAAATGAAAGGAGTTAGGATAGAACATCAGAAAGTTTTCATTCTTTTTTATTAATATTTTATTTTCCCCAAAATTATGTGTAAAGACAATTTTAACATTCATTTTTTAAGTTGAATTCCAAATTTTCTCCCTTCCTCCCCTTCATCCCTAAAGATGGTAAGCAATTTAATATAGGTGATATATTGCAGTCTTATAAAGCATATTTAAATATTAGACATGTTGTGGAATAAGAAATAGAACAGAAGAAAAAATATGAAAAATTAAAGAAAATGAAAAATAGTACGCTTCAATCTGCATTTATTTTCTATCCATTATTTCTCTGCTTAGAGATTACGTTTGTCACCATAAATCTTTCAGAATTGTTTTAGATCACTGTTTTGTTGAGAATAGGTAAATCATCCATAGTAATAAGATATTGCTGTTATTGTATACACTTTTCTCATGGTCCTGCTTATTTCACTCAGCCTCAGTTCATGTAAGTAATTCCAGGTATTTTTCCCCCTGAAGTTAGCCTGCTAGTTTCTTATAGCACAATAATATTACATTATGATCATATACCACATTTTGTTTAGCAGTTCCTCTATACATGGACATACTCTCAGTTTCCAATTTTTAGTACCATATAAAGAGCTGCTAAAAATATTGTTTTGCAAAATAGGTCCTTCCCCCCTCCTTTTTATCTCTTTGGGATAAAAAAAACTAGTATTCTTATTGGTGGGGGCTGCATGCACTGTCATCTCATCTTCTGCTATATTGCGGCTAGGGTGTTTGGAAGTGTGTGGTCTGTTGTCTCCTGTTTCATAGTGCTGAGGAGGCCTCAGTCCCCTACCTGTGCTGGGGCTCAGGTCCTCTTTCTGGCTTTCTAGGGTATATCCTGCTATTGTCTTGCACTAGACTACACTAACTTGTTACACAAGTGAGTTTGCTGTCTACCTTCCGAGTTGTCCTGGACTGAAAAATTGTTTTAGCCTGTTAATTTTGTTGTTGTTGTTGTTGTTTTGTGTGTTTTTTGCTCTGCCACTTCAGAATTCTTTTTGAGACATTACTGTACAGTTGTTTGGAGGTGGATTTGGGAGAATTCAAGCATTCCTGCCTTATTCCTCCATCTTGACTCTGGAACTCCTACTCTTGATGGTCTGAAGATGGATCCAATTTAATAGAGGTTATACATGTTAAATCATTCAAAGGATATTTCCATCTTATTCATGTTATGAAAGAAAATATGGATTGAAAAAGGAAGAAAGTAAAAAATAGTATGTTTTGATCTGTATCGAGACTGAATCATTTCATTCTCTGGAGGTGGGTTGCATTTTTCATCATAAGTCTTTTAGAATTGTCTTGGATCTTTTTATTGCTGAGAATAGCTAAGTCATTTACAATTGATCATCATATAATACTACTATACAAAGTGTTCTTCTGGTTCTGCTCATTTCACTTTGCATCAGTTCATATAAATCTTTCCAGGATTTTCTGAAAACATCCTATTCATCATTTCTTAAAGCGCCACGGTATTCTATCACAGTCCGATAGCACAGCTTCTTCAGCCATTCCCCAACTGATGGGCATCCCACAATTTTACTTCTGTACACCACAAGAAAAGCTGATAATAATGTATTTGCATATGTAATTATTTTTTCTTTGTTTTAACTCTTTGGGATACAGACCTAAAAAGGATATTTTGGGTTTCTAACCCTTTTGAGCATAGTTCCAATCTGTTCTCCAAAATTCTCGGATCATCAACTCAGATTTTGTGTTTCTATTCATCCAAGTATTTATGTTAGGCCCATCAACAGAGGACACATTTCAGAGAACAAGTGATACTCTTTCTATATAACTAGCATATCCAGAGAAGTCTCTGATGTTTATCTCAAGGTTAGTTTTAGTTTAGAACTCTAAGATTAATATTGTTTCTGTGGCTGCTACCACAAGGGAGAACACTAGTCACTACAATAAAGAGACAAATAACAGTGATGGGAAAATTACTTTTGGTATTATTTTATGAGTCAGTGGTCATAGATGTCTGTTTCTATTGATACTATGCTGACTCATGATACCTGACTTTGTGCAGGTGGAATGCAATTGAGCTGATTTCCTCAACTTTGGTATATTTCTGTTCTTTGAGTGCTAGATCCCATTCCATAAGCATTTATTTCAGTATTCTCTTTTACATATTAAACTAAGGAAAAATGGAAACATTATGGTTCTTGTAGAGTGAACTTAAAGATTATATCAATCTCCAAATAATTATTTGGTATGGGAGAAGTCAAAGATTTTCAATATCATTAAAGTGTATATTGAAACAGAATCAATTGCTACAAAAACAGAAAATGCAGTGTGGAGTGAAATGAAAAAAAAATTTCTAATGCCAAGAACTGACAAACTAGCAAAACAAACATAAAAATTCAGAATAATTTGGTAATTTAGTGCTGGGTAGGGTTCTTGGAATACGAAAAACATAAAGAAAAAAATTAAAAACAGAAAAATAATGTTAAATTTTGCGATAAAAATGCTTGTCAGAAGCAATGACAAAGTACTGATAAAACAGCCCAAAGACTGGAATATTAAGGATCAGAAAATAATATTTTTTTCCAATGAAAATAACTTTTTTTTTCTTTAAGGTTCACAGGAAAATCATTATGAGCAGAAGTTCAAGTGAATCTAAAATATGTGGGCAAATTCACCAGCCTATATTAAAAAAAAATCTATGAAAATATATTTTAGGGATTTTTTTACTTACTTCCCTTAGGCCTGAATCTTTTGTCACAATTTAGAAAATGAAAAAATCTGTTAAATGTATTGATTTATTGATGCTATGTAGGCATGAGTTTACCATAATACCTCACAACTCTCAGACAGTTATAGGAACACCTACTTACTTCCTGGGCTGACTTGCTCATTCCAACCTACTCTCATACTGTAATGTCTAAGTTGGCACAGAAGGATGACCACTACATGGTTAATCTACAATTCTCTAAGTGTAACCCTGCTGATTGGATAATTTACATACTACACTGAACGTTGTATATTTCAAGTCTATACCAGTTTCCTTTCATTTATACAAAACCAGTCATTGACAATGTTAGCACCTTGAGATCATAAATGAAACCACATCTGTAGCAGTAAGGCAAAAGAAATAATGTCAAATGTACTTACATGTTATATCAACTGTAGGAATAATAAATATATCAAAAACCATACACAGGCATGGGGCACACTGTCCCACAAAATATACTGAGTATCTATAAGGAAGAGTGGCTACACATTTAGGACAATCTGTCAGAGAAAACTTGACTTAGAAAAACTTATGGATCTGAATTAAATCACAATTCTAGATCTGTAAACTTTGTGTCCTATTTCTTCCTTAGGAATTGCCAATAAAAAGTTTCTTAAGTGGAGAGGTAGAGCCAAGTTGAAAGAGTAAAGGCAGGAACTTACATGAGCTCTCCCCTTAACCCCTCCAAATTCCTTTAAATTATGACTCTAAACAAATTCTAGAGTATCAGAATCCACAAAAAACAAAAAAAAAACCAAAAACAAAAACAAAAACAAAAAACAGACTAAAACAATTTTCCAGCCAAAGAAACCTTTAAAAAATCATCAGGAAATGTCTATTACAACAGGGTAAGAAAAGAGCACATTCCATTACAGGATGTGTTAGTGGCCAGAATGGGCACCAGAAAATCAGGAGCAGGCCTCAGCATCACTGAATCAGTGGCAGCAATGATGATTTGCAGATGCCTCAGTGAAGAGACTCCAAAGACAACTTAGAAAGTCAGCAGGAAAGGTCTGTCACACCTGAATGAGAGTGGAGCACAGTGTAGTGCAGGCAGCACTAGCACGGACTGGGCCCCAATAAACCAGAAGCAGGCTTGGAAGCCACTGACTCAACAGCAGCAGTGGTGACTTCCAGAGGTCTCAACCCACCAGATACTAAGGGGGTGAAACAACCGGTCCAAAAGACACTCTAGGGGTTTCTTTGCTGCCATCCAAAGCAGGCCTCTGTTGCTTTATCCATATTCAAATCCAGGCAAAATCCTGAATGTCAATGCCAGGGTGAGGAGGAGCACTAGCACCCCAGAGCTTATAGTCACAGTGCAGCAGGGATTCCAGTCACAGTTCCAGGGCATAAAAGAACATTTGTGGTCACTCACAGACCAGAGCATAGGCCAAGAGAGTAGAAAACATATCTCCTTAGATCATATACTGGAAAGAACTGAAAACCTACGGGCAATTTTCTATTGGTATACGGAAGTGTCTCTGAAAATAGTTGAACAAACCCCCAAAGTTTGGGACCTTACATCCTCCAACCTGGAAGTAGAGCCTTATTTTAACAAAGAGTTAAAAGTCAAGTAATTGGCTGGGAAAAGGAGCAAACAACAGAAAAAAAAATCAAACTTTGGAAAGTTACTATGGTGACAAGAAAGATTAAAAGACATACTCAGAAAAAGGTAAAGTTGAAGTTCCTACATCCAAATGCTCCAAGAAAAAATATGAATTGGCCTCAGACCATGGAAGAGATTGAAAATCAAGCAAGAGAGGTTGAGGAAAAAATTAGAAAATAAATGAGAGTAATACAATGTAATCATGAAAAACCAGTCAATAGCTTGGTAAAAAAGACCAAAAAATACTGAAGAAAATAAAATCTTAAAAAAATAGAAAAGGTGAAATGGTAAACAAGGTACAAAAAGCCAATGAGGAGAAAAATGACTTACAAAGCATAATAGACCAAATGGAAAAAGAGGCACAAAAATTCACTGAAAAAAAGACTCCTTGAAAAGTAGAATTTGTCAAATAGAAAAATGTAGTTCAAAAGCTCACTGAACAACCTAATGCTTTAAAAATTAGAATTTTGCAAATGGAAGCTAATGACTTTGTGAAAAATTAAGAAAGAATAAAAGGAAAACAAAAAGATGATATAATAGAAGACAATGTGAAAATTCTCATTGGAAAAACAACTGACCTGAAAAATATATCCAGAAGAGATAATTTAAACAAAAATATTGGACTACCTGAAAGCCGTGATTAAAAAAAAAAAAAAAGATCCTTGCACAATCTTTCATGAAATCATCCCAGAAAACTGCCATGGTATTCTAGAAGCAGACAACAAAACAGAAAATCAAATAATCGCTGATCACCTCCTGAAAGAGATCCCAAAGTGAAAATTCCCAGGAAAATTATAGCCAAATTCCAAAGCATCCAGTTCAAGGAGAAAATATTGTAAGCAGCCAGAACAACAACAACAAAAACCCTCAGATATCATGGAAACACAGTCAGGATTGCACAAGATTTAGCAACTTCTACATTAAAGGATGTTAGTGCTTAGAATATGATTATTTTGTATGACAACAGAGCTAGGATTAAGACCAAGAATCACCTACTCAGCAAAACTGGGTCTAGTAGTTGAGAGAGGAGGAAACGGACATTCAATGAAATAGAGAATTTTCAAACAATCTTGATGAAAAGATGAGAGCTGAATAGAATATTTGACTTTCAAGTAGAAGACTCATGAGAAGCAAGGTAAGAGATGTAATAAGGCTAAACTGTTTATATTCCTACACTGGAAGGTGATACTTGCAACTCATAAGACCTTTCTCATTATTAGGGCAGACAGAAGGAGTGTACATACATACACAAATACATACTTATGTGCATGTGTGTATGTATATATGTGTGCATGTATGTGTGTATGTATGTATGTATGTATAGACAGAGGGCACAGATGTGAGTTGAAAATGAGGGGATAATATCTAAAAAAATCAATTAAAAGGTGAGATAGGAAGATAATGAGGGAAAATGAAAGGGAAAGGTAAAATGGGATAAATTGTCTCACATAAAAGATGTAAGAAAAAGTTTTTACAATGGAGAGGAAGAGGGAGGAGTTAAGAGTGAGTAAACCTTACTTCCATCAGAATTGGCTCAAAGAAAAAAAAAACATACACACTCAATCACGTATAGAAATCTATCTTACCCTACAAGAAAGAAGGAGGAGAAGGGGATAAGAGAAGAAGGAGTGGTAGAAGGGAGGGCAGATTAGAGAAGCAGGTAGTTGGAAGCAAAAGAGTATTGTGGAGGGCAGATTGAAAGGAAAGAGAGAATAGAATAAATGGGAGGTTGATAGGATGGAGGGAAACACAGTTAGCAAAAGTATCTGTGAAAAAAATCTGAAGCAAGCTTCTCTCATAAAGACATCACTTCTCAAACATGGAGAGACCTGAGTCAAATTTATAAAAACAAGAGCCACTCCAAAATTGATTAGTGATGAAAAAATATGAATAGTTTTCACATGAAGCAATCAAAGCTATCTATAGCCAAATTGAAAAAAAAATGCTCTAACTCACTTTTGATTGGAGAAATGCAAATTAAAACAATTCTGAGGTACTACCTCATAGCTATTAAATTTGTTAACAGGATGGAAAAAGAAAACAAAAAATGGTGTAGGGAATGTGGGAAAAGTGAGACATTAATGCACTGTTGGTGGAGTCAATAACTGATTCAACCATTCTGTAGAATTATTTGGAACATCACTCAAAGGGCTATAAAATCATTCATATACTTTGACTTAGAAATATCATTATTAGGTCTGTATCCTAAATGATAAAAAAAACACAAAATGAAAAAAGAACCTATATACACAAAAATATTTATATCAGGTTTTTTACTAGGGGCAAACAATTGGAAAGTGAGGTGACGCCCATCAACTGGGGAATGGGTGAACAAATTGTGGTATGCTATTGTGTTGAGCTATAAGAAATGATGACCCAGATGCTCTCAGAAAAACCTTGAAAGATTTATAAAAGTTGATGCAAAGTGAAATGTACTTTGTACAACATAACAGCATTATCATAAGATGATCAGTTGTGAATGACTCAGCTACTCTCAGCAATACAGTGATCCAAGACATTTATGAATGCAAAATGCTATCCATCCCCAGAGAGAGAACTGATGGTATCTGAATACAGATGGAAGTATACTTCACTTCTTACTTTATTTTTCTTGAGGTTTTGTGTTGTTGTTATTGGAGTTTTTGTTTAAGATTTGTTTTACAACATTATGGAAATGTTTAGCATGACTACACATGTATAACCTATATAGAATTGCTCTCCTTCTCAATGAGGGGGTGAAAGAGAGGCAGGAAGGGAGAGAAATTTCAGTTCAAAGTTTTAAGAAGAAATGTTTAAAAGTATTTTTACATGTAACTGGGGGGGATTAAAATACTAAATTTTAAAATGTTCCTTAATGAAACTAGAATTTTTATTAAACAGATGCTAAACTGAGTTAATATACATTTTTGTCTTCTAACACCTCATTGGGGACAAAATTCCAGCCAGAATAATATATCTACTGTATTACTTATATGGTTCTGCCGTTCTAAGCTGTAATTCTGATTAATTTATAATTAATGACCAAATGCTTGTATTCTGTCAACTAAAATTCCACTTTCTACAAGAAGCCTTCCCTTATCTTCCTTAATGGCTTCTCTCTGTTTATTGTCTCCAATTTAACCTGTACTTATTTTTTTTATGCATAATTGTGTGTTGTCTTCCCATTAGACCATGATCTCTGTGTGTATACATATACACAATACACACATGTATATGCATACGTATATGCATATATAATATACACATATGTGTGTCCATATATATATATATATATATATATACACACATATATGTTTGGTTTTGCTTTGCTTTTGTTTACCTTTCTTCGTATCCAAAGGACTTAGAATATTACATGGCACATACCAAATCTTTACTAAATATTTGTTAATAGCTTGAATTCTTTCTGAGATCAAGAAAGATAAATTTGTTTCTTCATCGTAGAACAGTTCTGATGTCTGCATTTCCAAAGTTTTTAACTTCAAAGTTCTCTAATTTTTCATATTCACCTCATTAAAGTATAATGTACTCTCATTTGCTCTAGCATTCTATAGCTGTCCAGATTCAAAATGAGCAATTGTTTTCTCAGAATTCTAAGTCAGGTAAGTTGAGAAACTTAGAGCTCTAAATGGACCTATGTTGTAGACAAGTGATTTGTCAAGGCAGACAACTCAGTAACTGATTTTCTCAAAAGCACACATGCCCCAGACAAGTGAACTGTCACACCCTTGCACCAAGATGTAGAATCATGCTACACTTATAGAAATTCACATATGGAAATAGAATCTTGCAGCAGTATCTTAAATCATATATCACAAACCATTAAGAATCTTTTCAAGATAATACAATATGAAGTGAGAAGAATCAGATCATTGTACACAATAGCAAGACTATTAAACAATGACCAATTATGAATGACTTAGATATTCTTATCAATACAATGATCCAAGGCAATTCCAAATAACTTAAGAGGGAAAAAATTATATCCACATCCCCCAAAAAAGAAATTTGTTGATGAGAGACATAAACATGCCTCAACATCAGGAGAGATCCTGTGACTTACATACCATTAAAAACCTGGGGACTATAATCAAGCATACACTTTTGTAAAAATGAACTATTTTTCAAGATACTTTTAATGTAATGTGGAGTTTCATAATGAAGAATAACAAATAAGTTTTAAAATATTGTGAATTCTTCACCAAATTATGTCTTTTTAAAGTGATTAGAGGAAAAGAGGATATATTGTGCATTAATTTTGTGTGTGTGTGTGTGTAAAGATGTCAAAAGTTGTAAGGTTTATTGTATGTCAATAAATTTATTTTCTTTATACAAAGTAATTTTCAGATAAATTGAGCTAGACCTTTCCTAGCCTATCCATAAGGAAGATCAAGCTGAATGGATGTTAACTGAAGAGAAAGTTGACCTTAAGGATTTATGAGAGAAAAGCTTGGACAGATGGAGAAATACACACACACACACACACACACACACACACACACACACACATACATATTTATACATATACATATATATAAATATAAAATTTTGGTCTTCTAGTCTGATAGTATTATAAAATAAATGAAATTATTCCATGTTAAAGGAAGCATTTAATTCTGTAATCACAAGATTTGAGATCTAAAATTCCACTCAATATCAGTACCAAGAGAGGAAACACAGCAACCCAGTGAAACTCTCCTAACATTCCCCACAAAACAATATTAAAATAATACTTGAAATCAAATTTTAAAGTTCAGAGTTACCAAAAGAGTAAGGGGAGTCATTTCCCACCCTGAAAACACTAAGGATTTCAGGAGGAGTGGTCTGCAACACTCAGGAACCAGCTCAGAGCACATGGGTATGTAAATATCAGCATCATGACTCTGGGGTGGCCAGGAGAGTGTCAATAGCAGGTAGATTCAGGAGTTTTCAGCCAAGAGGAAGTAAAAGTATCAGATAATTGGTCAAAAATAGACTAGAGGGGAGTCTTTGTTATAATTAAGTTCAGCTGGAACTTACTGGCAACTCTATTGCCCTTATACAGTTCTGGAACACAGTTCCGGGGGGATAAGAGCACTTGTGGTCAGTCAAAAGGGAAACAGGACCCTTGTCTCAGATTAAAGGAAGAGAGGAGCTCCTGAGACCATTGGAGAGTGAGGGGGATAATTATATTTCCTGGGCAAAGAAGAGAGCCAACACTTGTGACTATGAAGGAACAGGCCCATTTTGTGGGTAAAGACCAGGAGGACTATCACTGTACCTCACTTCAGATCACATTACCTTAAAAGCACTGAAGGCTTGCAAACTCCCAAAACTAGCTATGGAAAGAGCAGCATAAAAAGCCTGGATGCTTCAAAGATTCCATCTTGACTCACCACAGGCAGGGGAACTGGTAGACACCAGCTCAGAAAACCACCATGTGCTCTAAAGTTCTGCAGTAGTGAAATATCCTGATGCTTTAGCACGACTCCAGGATGCACAACTCCAGGATGCACCACTCCAGGCTGGTAGACATCCTCCAGCAGTCAAATATTTAAGTACAAGGCCCAGGTGGACAGGAGCTGAACATTTGAGTGCAAGGCCCCAGTGAGCAGGCATCCTCCAGGAGTCATACTTGCCACTCCCACACCAAGAGCTCCAGTGTTGCTGACCCCAGCTCAGCACCAGCTAAGCTGCCAGACAACTACAACCTTCAGCTGACACTACCTGAAGCCCCAGTACACAAAGCCAGGGACCAGGTCCTGGGCTTCTAGAACAATAAGCATGGTTCAGTTCCCCCTGCACTCTAGCAAGAGACCTTAAGTCTAAGTCAGGAATTAGACAAAAATCATGAGCAAAAAAGCAAAAAGGGATAGGGAGCATAGATTCCATTATGGGGACAAGGAAAATAAAAGCAAATATTTGGAAGAGGACATCATTGTCAATATACCCTCATCTGAAATCTCAACTGGTCTCAAGTCCAAAAACCTTCTTGGAAGAGATCAGGAAGGATTTTAAAAGTAAGATAAGGGAGGTGGAAGAAAAATTGGGAAAAGAAATGAGAGGTATAAAAGAGAGAGTCAATAGCTTGGAAAGGGAAGGACAAAAATTGACAGTAGAAAATGAATCCTTAAAAACTAGATTTGGCCAAATGGAAAAGGAGGCACAAAAATTCATTGAAGAGAAAAATTCCTTAAAAAGTATCATTAAAAAATGAAAATGAAAATGAAAAATGCCTGAATAGCGTTTTTTTTCAGGAAATCATCAAGGAGAATTTCCCTGAGGTCCTAGGACCAGTAGGTGAAATAATCATAAGAATTCACTGATCACTTCCTGAAAGAGATCCCAAATTGAAAATGCCAATGAATATTGTAGCCAAATTCCAAAATTACCAGGTCAAAGAGAAATTACTGCAAGTAGCTAGAAAGAAACAATTCAAATATCATGAAATCACAGTCAGAATTACACAGGATTTTGCAGCTTCTACATTAAAAAATTGGAAGGCACGGAATACAATTTTCCATAAGGCAAAGGAGCTTGGATTACAACCAAAGATCAACCACCCAGCAAAACTGAGCATACTCTTTTGGGGAGGAGAGAAATATTTAATGAAATAGGGGCCTCCAAATCTTCCTGCTGAAAAGAAAAGAGGTCAACAGAAAATGTGATCATCAAATATAAAACTCAAGAAAGGCATAAAATGGTAAACAGGAAAGAAAAAAGATGACATGTTATTAATAAAGGCAAACTGATTACATTCCTACCAAGGATGATAACACTTGGAGCTCTAAAGAACTATATCATTATTATGACATTTAAAAGGGATATTCATAGACAGAGGGCATAGATATAAGTTGACTTTGATGTGATGATAAAAAAAATGTAATTAAGTAGTGAAAAGGGACTATACTGAGAAAAGAGGAAATGCAGACAAGGCTGAACTACATCACATGAAAAGACATAAAGAACTATTATAGTAGAAAGCAAGAAGGGAGGGAGACAAGCATTGTTTAACCTTTACTGTCATCAAATTCAGCTCAAAGAAGGAATAACAATTACTTAGAAATGGGAATCTAACTTACCATATAGGAAGCAGGAGAGGAAAGGGAAAAGAAAATGGAGGGGTGGATAGAAGGGATGGAAGAAGTAGTAAGGGAAAAGGGGAAGAAAAGGTATGGGTCTCTTAGAAAGGAGGGCAGATTGAGAGAGGGAGGCAGGTCAAAAGCTAAACTCTAGAGAGGAGGGAAATGGAAAAAGGGGAGAGAAAAGCATAAACAGGGGAGGAATAGGATGGAAGGAACGACATCAATAATAATCATAATTGTGAATGGGAATGGGATGATCTCTCCAAATAAAACAGAAGTGAATAGCAGAGTGTATTAAGAAAAATAAGCCTACAATATGTTGTTTACAAGAAACACATCTGAAGCAGAGGTATACACACAGAGTAAAGGTAAAAGGCTGAAGCAAATATATTATGCTTCAGCTGAAATATAGAAAAAAAAGGGGCGTAGTAATCCTAATCTTAGACAAAGCAAAAGCAAAAAGCTGATCTAATTAAAAGAGATAAAGAAGGAAACTACATCCTGCTAAAAGGTACCATAGACAATGAAGTTTCATACATACATACATACATACATACATATACATATATATATATATATATATATATATATATATATAATGTATGTGTATGGATATGTGCATGTCTTTCTATATAAATGAATGTATATATGTATGTATGTATATATGTGTGTACATATATGTATATGTCTGTGTGTGTGCACATACACACAAACACACTCTGAGTGGTATAGTGTGCCAATTCTTAGTGGAAAAGTTAAGGGAGTTATAGGAAGAAATAGACAACAAAACTATACTACTGGGGATCTCAAAGTCAACCAAAAGAAAAATAGGCTAAATTTTAAAATACTGAAGGAAACTCCAGTTTTCAAAAAGGTAACCATAAACAGTAAGTTAAATAATAAATTTTACAGTGTTTCCCCAATAAAGAACTCATCTTTCAAACATACAAGGAACTGAGTTGAATTTATAAAAATAAGAAGCGTTCAACAATTGATAATTGGACAAGAAATAGATGAATAAATTAAAATTATCTATAGTAATATGAAAAGTTGCTCTAAATTACTATTGATTAGAGAAATGCAAATTCAAACAACTCTGAGGTAGTCCTTCATACCTATCAGAAATGATTAGTTCCAGAGGAGGTGAGGGAAAATTGATACTAATGAACTGTTGGTAGAATAAATGAACAAGGGCAGTGATTCTGGAGAAACTTGGAACTATGCCCAAGGGTCTATTAAACCGTGCATAACCTCTGATCCATCAATACCACTACCAGATCTGTACCCAAAGGAGAGCAAATAAAAAGGCAAGCGAATCAATATGGACAAAAACATTTATAGCGGCCCTTTTGTGGTGACAAAGAGTTGGGAATTGAAAATATTCTCATCAACGGGCAATGACTAAACATAAAGAGACATATATTTGTGATAGAGTACTATTGTGTTACAACAAACGATGAAGCTGGTGTCTTCAAAAAATATGTAAAGATGTGTATGAGTGTGAGCAGAACCAAGTTACCACTGTAAACAGTAACACCAACAATGAACTGATGATCAGCTATGAAAGACACAGCTGCTGTGAACAACATAATGATCCAAGGGACTCATGAGGAAAAATTGCCATCCATCTCCAGAGAGAGAACTGATGAACTCTGAATACCAACTGAAGCATAATGTTTTACTTTTTCTTCCTTTTTGTGATAGAGTTGTTATAGAAATCTATTTTGCATGATTTTACAAGCATAATTGATATACTGCTTTCCTTCTTAGTGTGTGCATGTGGGGTGGGAGAGAGGAATAGAATTTGAAATTCAAAATGATTTTAATGTTAGATAGATGCATAAATAGACAGATACAGATATTTAGACATAGACATAGATATAGACAGAGACATAGACGCAGACGTAGACGTAGACGTAGACATAGACATAGATATATAGATATAGATATAATAGAGAAACTAGCACAGTCTAGCACGGGCCACACCTGCACAGACTAGGCCCCAGAAGATCCAGAACAGGCCTCAGAGGAATCAATTATGGCAGCTACGGTGGTTCCCAGACTTCTCAAAGCACAAATGCCTTAGAAGGTCAGTAGGAAAGGTGAATTCACTGATCACCTCTTGACAAAGATCCCAGAAAGAAAACTCCTAGGATTATTATAGCCAAATTCCAGAGTTCCCAGGTCAAGGAGAAAATACTGCAAGCAGTCAGGAAGAAACAATTTGAGTATTGTGGAAACACAATCAGAATAACACAAGACTTAGTAGCTTCTACATTAAGGCATTAAAGGGCTTGGAATATGATTTTTCAGAGGTCAAAGGAGCTAGGACTAAAACCAAGAATCACCTACCCAGCAAAACTCAGTATAATGCCTCAGGGGGAAATATGGTCATTCAATGAAAAAGAAGATTTTCAAGCATTCTTGATGAAAAAATCAGAGATAAGCAGAAAATTTGACTTTCAGATACAAGAAGCAAGAGAAACATGAGAAGGTAAACAGGAAAAATAAAGCATAAGGAAATTATCAAAGTTCAACTCTTTACATTCCTACATGGAAAAATGATAATTGTAATTCATGAGACTTTTCCCAAAACGTGGATAGTTGATGTGAATAATATGCATATGTATGTATACATTTATATACATATGTGTGTGTATGTGTGTGTGTGTAGGAGGGTATGTGTGTATAAATATATATGTGCATATGTGTGTACATGTATGCATGGAGGGCACAAGATGAGTTGAATATGAAGGGATGGTGTCTAAACAATAAAATTTACAGGTGAGAGAGGAATATATTGGAAGAAGGAGAAAAGGAGAGATAGATTAGGATAAATTATTTCATATAAAAGAGGCAAGAGAAAACTGTTACAATGGAGGGGAAGAGCAAGAAGGTGAAAGGGAATGGGACAACCTAACTCTCATTGAATTTGGCTTAAGTAGGGAATAACAGAGTATGACTGAAAAGGTAAATGGCAAATGTTGGAGGGAAAGTCAGAAAAATGAGACATTAATGTATTGTCATCACAATTCTGAACTGATTAAGCCATTCTACAGTGCATTTTGAAACTATGCCCAAAGGCTATAAAACCATGCATACTCTTTGACATAGCAATGCCACTACTAGGTCTGTGTTCCAACAGATTTTTTTTTTTAAAGAAAGGCCTCTTTGTACAAAAAATTTTATAGCAGCTTTTTATGGGGGTAATAAATTAGAAATTGAGGGGATGTATGTCAGTTGGGGAAAGGCTGAATAAGTTGTGGTGTGTAATTATGATGGAATTCTATTGTATTACAAGAAATAATGAGCAGGATGCTCACAACAAAAAACCTACAAAGACTTGCATGGGTTGATGCAAAGTGAAATGTACTGTGTACAAAGTGACAGCATAATCAGCTGTGAATGACTTAGCTAGTCACAGTGTAATGCCATGCACCAACAGATTCCCAAAAGAATGCTACTGTGAACAGCTTTTAGAGTTTGGATTACACAATATAGTGAACACTCTGTTTATTCCATTACAGATCAAGGCAAACATTCACAATATATCACAATATAATATTCACAGCATTACATCTTATCACATAAAATGGCCACACAGTTTTCACTACAGTGGCCACAATATTTAGAACAAGGAACACAGGAATACTTAATTTTTCAGTCAATTCACAATACAATACTCAAACTTCCACTCATGGGGCAAATCGATACTTAATCATTCAATCAATTCACAATAGAATAATCAAACTTCCACTCATGGGGCAACCATTAACTTAATCAGTCACTATTCTAGATTCATAATTACTAAGTATCATTAATCACAAAAACAGGCATTAGAAAAAACACACAAACCCTCCACCCCTCGGTGTCCAGGAAACCTCAATTTCATCCAAGGGGAGGCCTTTTCTTCATCTTGACTCTGGGTGGTCTCTGATTCCCTGGATCCTCTTCCATGGTCCCAATTCCTACTTGAATCCACCAAACAGTCACCTGGATTCAGAGGTTCAGAAGTAGAAAGCTCCCAGGTCCTCATCCAGTCCTCAGAGGCAGACAGCTCCCAGGTCCTTGTTCAGTCCTCAGGGCAGTCCCTAGTACACACCGCAGTTCACAGGGTCCAGCGTATCTCAAGCTCTTCACCACTTCTCTTGCCTGGAACTCAAGGATCAGCCAGGCCACAAACAAAATCTTATCCTGGTCATGCTTCTTCAGTCCTCCAGCAGTTCACCTGGCCCTAGGACCCAGAAGGAATATTGGCCTTGCAAGAGGCCTTCCAGGCAAGCCCTCTCAGCCTTCCAGGTGGCCTTCACCAGATTCTGG
>CM053583.1:214358320-214373784 GCA_028627135.1 Pseudochirops cupreus
TTAATGGTTGCCCCATGAGTGGAAGTTTAAGTATTCTACTGTGAATTGATTGAATGACTAATGATTGAGTTGCCCCATGAGTGGAAGTTTGAGTATTCTATTGTTTCTTGATAATGACTGAGTTGCCCCATGAGTGGAAGTTTAAGCATTCCTATTGTGAATTGATTGAATGACTAATGATTGAGTTGCCCCATGAGTGGAAGTTTGATTCCATTGTTCCTTGTTCTGAATATTGTGGCCACTGTAGTGAAAACTGTGTGGCCATTTTCTGTGATAAGCCTTGTTCTGAATATGGTGGCCACTGTAGTGAAAACTGTGTGGCCATTTTCTGTGATAAGATGTAATGTCGTGAATATTATAATGTTTTGAATGTTTGTCTTGATTTGTAATGGAATAAACAGAGTGTTCACTATATTTTGTAATCTGAACTCTAAAAGCTGTTCACAGTAGCGTTCCTTTGGGAATCTGCTGGTGCATTACACAGAGCCAACAAAGGTCAGAGGGAGACATTTTTCCAGCCCTAGACAACACAGAAGGTCTGAAAAAGAGATCAGCAACATGATGTGAAGCCTGGCACAGAGACCACATGGATGAAATACCAGTGCTGTGACTAGTTGGTGGTGACAGAACCAGCAGCAGCTTTGAAATCTTTTTAGTTAGAGATGGTAAAGTCACCCGATGAGAAAAAGTGTGCAGGTCAAGAAAGTGATCAGAAAGAGTATCTCTGCACTAGCACTACCTGCAAGACTAGATGCAATTTGGCAATTCCATTGTATATACCCACTTCTGAATCATAGTTCAATGGGAGAGAAAAGCAACTTCAGTCAAGAGATAGTGTAAGTCCTAATGAGCTATAAGGATCAAGGATGCTGAGGGGCAGTATCATTTCCAACTGCAAGCAGTATCTAAGAAACTGAGAAGCTATATAATTTGCAACAGCAAGGGATCAGGGGTCCTCCCTGGGTATGGAGCAGAGGGAAAACCAAGAAATCTGAATTTCTCCAAGATCATACCACCTTCCAAACACTGAAAACTGCTATATCCCCAGAATTTTCTCTGGAAAAAGCAGTTCGAAAGGACAAAAAAAAAAAAAGCTTAATAAAGTGATCTTTAGCCACTCATGACAGGGACAGAGCCCAACATTAACGTTGTTTCAAAACAATAAATAAAGAGGAAATATGAGAAAACACCAAAAAGAAATTGACAATAAAAATTGAGGGTGACAGGGAAGATCAAGAAACAAACTCGGAAGGTAATGCAATCAAGACATTCAGAAGAAAACCCTAAAATTAATATGGGAATTGAACACAAGCCCAACAAGAATTCATGAAAAAGCTAAAAAAAGTTTTCAAAATAAAATAAGAGTAGAAGAGGAAAAAGTAGGTAAAGAAATGAAAGAAACAGAAGAAAACTATGAAAATAAAATCTCATTAACTATGCACTTTTCAAGAAATGAATGAAATTTTCAATGTTTTATTTAATTATCATAAATGAGATTTCATAGGAAGACATAGGAAATCTCATTAATTAATTTTATTACTTAAATTAAGTTAATCTCATTAATATGGAAAATAGTCCCCAAAAGTAAAAGAAGGCTTTTATTCAATTTGAAATTGTCATGGCTAAAATTGATGCTAAATTACTGTCCTACTTGAAATCCATGACAAAGAAAGAGCACAGACATCATATTTCAAGAAATTATCAAGTAAAATTGCTTTGATATCCTACAAACAGAGGGTAAAATGGAAATTGAGAGAATCTACCAATCACCTCCCTAAAGAAATTGCAAAATGGAAAGCTCACAGAAATATTATAACCAAATTCCAGAACTCCCAGGTCAAAGAGACAATACTTCAAGGGAGCAGAAAAAAAATCATTTAATTGCCATGGAGCCACAGTCAGCATCACACAAGATTTAGCAGTGACCTCATTAAAAAAGGACTTGGGATATGCCATTACAGAAGGCAAAAGAGCTTGGAGTATAGACAAGAATTACCTAACCAGGAAAACTGAGTATAATCCTGTAAGTGAAAAAAAAAAATTTAAAAATAGTGGACTTCAAGCAAAGATGTGAGTGAAGAGACCAGAGCTTAATAGAAATTTTGTCTTTGAAATAAAAGACAAAAGAGGAGAATAAAAAATTAAAAATGAAAGAGAAATTATGAGACTCAGTGAGGTTAAACTTTACTTTCTTATACGGGAAGATGCCACATGTATCTTTTAAGAACTTTCTCATTATTGGGGAAGTTAGAAGGAATCCACATAGAAAGATTGTTTGGGAGTGAGTCAATCATATTGGTATGATGTGAAAAATAGATAGGCAAAAATAGAGATGACTTGGAAGAAAGGAGAAGGGTGAAGGGACAGGAAGAATGAATTAAAAAAAATATCACGTAAAAGAAGTATGCAAGGAAGAGTGTTTACAATGAAGAACAAAATGGGGGAAAGGGAGGTTAGGCAATGCTTCAACTTCACATATACACATCTAAATTTGTTCAAAGAGTGAATGTGGTTGTGTGTATAAAAATATATGTATATACACACATATAACATCTGCATATTTATACATATATGTATAGATAAATATAGAAAGAGCGGAAATCTGACTTGATTTCAGATAAAGCAAAAAGAAAAAAAAACAGACCTAATTAAAAAGGTTATCCTAATTAAAATGTTTACTATGTCTTGCTAAAAGATACAGGAGACAATGAAGTAAAATCAATAATAAACAAATGTGCACAAAAAAGGTATAGCATTGCAATTCTTAAGAGAAAAGTTAAATGAATTACAAAAGGAAATAGAAAACAAATGTATACTAGAATGGGACCTCAACTTTCCCTTCTCCAAGTTCCATAAATGGAAACATAAAGTAAATAAGCAAAAAAGTCAAAGAAATGGATAGAATCTTAGAAAAGTGAGATATGATATATCTCTGGGAAAAACTGAATGAGAATTGAAAGAAATGTAGCTTTTCTTAGCTGCATGTGGCCGTTTTACAAAAATCAAAGACTGACCCTGGATTAGGGTACAACGAACTCAGAACCATATGAAGAGAAGCAAAAAACAGAAATAAACGTAACTTTTCCAGACAACAACTGAGTAAAAACTACAATAAAATTAATAACAAATTTATAAAAATATTAAAGGGCAGTAAATAGATTGAGTTTACATGTGATCTGGACCCTTTTCCTGTTGAAATCTAGTCTCCACTTCTAATCTTTGGGTCAGAAAAACAAAGAGAATGCCCAGAAGATCTATTAGGGTATTAAGCATTAACAGACTAGCCCTCTCTCTACTATGCATTGCCTCTCTCTCCTAGGCCTCAAAGATTTTCCACTTCTGTGTCTAGAGCTTGGCATGGCAACGACCAAAAAGTAAGTACACAATGCATCCTTTTAGTTTATTGATTGATGCCTTTATTTTTCTAGAACTCAGTTTCATTATCTAATGACATGACAGGGTTGGACTAGATGAACTCTAATGTCTTCTCCTGCTCTAATTTATTAATGATTTATGATTTAAACCATTAACAGCCTCTACTGTCCCTGAAAAGTGGCTTATAGACTTTCAGTTGAAGACCATTTAAGACAGTGAGCTCAATGCTTTTCCTCACACCTATCCCAAGATGAAATCCCTTCCATTTTTAGGTAGTTGTAATTGTTAGGCATTTGTTTCATTTATAGAAAGAGAAAATGTTCCTTCCTATAATTTACAATCATGGGTCCTAGTTCTGTACTTCGAGGCAAGTAGAACAAGTTTACTTTCTCTTCTACATAATACAGTTCATATATTTCAAGTTTTATTCCTCCCTAAGTCTTATTCTGTCGAAGCAAAATGCCCATTGTTGCATGAAACAATCATCTTGTTATTTTTGCTCTGCTCATCATCCTGGTCATTATAATGATATGACTCTTTCATATATAAGTGGCATAATAAACACAGAAATACATCTCTCTCTCTCTCTCTCTCTCTCTCTCTCTCTCTCTCTCTCTCTCTCTATATATATATATATATATATATATATATATATATATATATATATACGTAGATGTAATTCTCTGCTCCCAATAGAGATTCGCCTCAGGGCTCCTTCCTTACTGAAGTAGGAATTAGTTTTTACTAACAGACAAGACAACTATCCCCAGGACCTTATTGGACTCCTACTTCCCTTGATGCAGCTTCCTAGTCACTTAAGGAACATTAAGTCCCACCCATTTGGAGATCAGTCCTCTTAGACTTGGTTGGTTGCTGAGACATCGTGAATTACCATACCATTTCTTGGTAACCAAATATATTACCATAAATGGGCAAAGGAAACTGAGTCTACCAAAGTTTTCCTACTGTAGTATTACTATAGCCATATATGGTTAGGGCAAAGCAAACCTCCCTTTGTGCTAACTGTTCAGTAAATTACAAATGCTAAAATCTAATCTGAACCAAAAATACTTCAGGAATTCAAAGGGGAGGGAGATTGCTTGGTGGTGGATTTAGAGAAGATAGGTATTTCACTAACGAATACTCAACTTGTTTCTGTTTCTTGCAGTATATTCACCCACCTTCTTGCTTCCTGTGTAGGAGGGCTTAAGAAGTAGCAGCTTCTATACGGAGATAGCATCTGTGCTCAGCACATCCAAAGGATTAATGAGCAGACCGACAGGAAGCGACGGGTCTCTGTCCAGACGTTCTCACAGGAGAAGTAGATGTGGTGCTACTCACAAAAGTGGGATAAAATAGGATAATTGGACAAAATGATGCTGGCAAGTCACTGGACCAGAAGAATGTAGAGGAATGACAGGGAATTCAAAGATTTACCTTTGGAAAAGGTAGAATCCTTCCCCTAATGATTTGTTTCCATCTTTTCTATTTTTCCCTTCCTCTGTATCTTTCCTTTGCCAACTTAAAGTCAAATAAATGCCCTTATTTTTCTTCCCATCAGAAACCGACAGGCCTGTTACTCTTTGATGGAATCACTTGCTCCTGTTGGAAAAAACAGATATGGGAGGGGGGAATTTCTATATTTTCAGCTGATTTGCCAATAAATGTTGATTCCAATTTCTCAAATGCTTCTCTCTTAGCATCTGCAAAGCATTTGGCATTGCCATTCTCATAAAAAAAATGTACTTTGCAATCTAGTAAATTATGCAGAGTTTAGCGAGGTATAGCAATGCCACATCTGCTTTGATTCTAATAAATCCCAAACTGTGAGTGTTAAATTCAGAATATTTCGTCTCAGTTGCCCATACCATGTCTGGATAAAATATTAATTCTCTACTGATTCTATTTACTACTTCTAAGAGTCACTTACAAGGAAATACACTTTGAAAGAATGTACCAACAGTTTCCTCTTCACACACAAGGGAGTATTGACTGTGACAAGCTGCTGTGTAGGCAATATGTTAGTGTAAATGGGTCAAGGAATATAAGTAAGGTGTTATCAAGTCGAGCGATAAAAAACCTTTAGATTTTTTTTTCCTTTATGATTAGCAAGCTTTTTCAAGTACCTGTGGGTATGACACACTTGCTTAGGGCTTAGAGGTTTTTATTCCCCCAAAATGAGCTCTCTCGTTTCCAAGAGTTCTTTAGATGTTATGTAGAAATACTAGAAATTTGCTCCAATTCCAACATTTTCCTTGAAAAAAGAACAGCCTAAAAAAAAAATCTGTCACAGACAAGAGAGGAAGTGAAACACCTTTGCTGAACTATCATATTCTTTTACTTATGGCTATCACACCAAGCACAGGCCTAGGTCAATAGCAGAAATAAAGATCCCACATGTGCCAAAATATTTATATCAGCATTTTCATCGATCGATTAATTAAAAAAAATACTAAGCACTTACTGTGAGAGACACTGTGCTAAGTGCTGGCAATACAAAAGTGGCAAAAAACAGTCCCTACCCTTAAAGGGTTTATAATCTACACACACACACGCACACACACACACACACACACACACACACACACACACACACACACACCAGATGGTAACAGAGTGGACATCCTCACACACACACACACACACACACACACACACACACACACACACACACACACACACACACACACACACACACACACACACCAGATGGTAACAGAGTGGACATCCTCCTTCTGAGGAAAAGCTGAATAAAATAGAAAAGCTAAAAAGTGGTTTTGTATCTACCACTGCCATGGCTCCACAGATATTAGAAGAATGGTTCTCAGAGTATGTGCTAGGGCATAACTCTCAGCAGATGAGCCATGAATTTTATGGAACATTTGCAATTCCATGCTGTGTACGTTGACTTTCATGCAGCATGCCTAGATTTCTCATGGAAAAGAACGAAGCTTGGTGCTCTTTCAAAGAAATTGACCCACACTAAGCCCACTGTGTTTTATTTCTGTTGTTGTTGTTTTGTTTTTTCAAGTATAGGCATGTATTTTTATTTGTTACACCCCAACATTTTGGGATGCAAGGCTGTCTCTAAAGAATTTGTTCAGGTTGTCTCCAAATCAAGTACAGGCATTTATTAGGAATAACACACCCAATGCAATACAACACAACACACTAAGCAGGCTCCTTCATCCTTGGGGAGATGCAGCTCAAGGGAGAACCCAGTTTAAGGGGGAGATGGCATCCTACTAAAGGAGATGGTGACTTAAGGTAGATGACCAAGTAAGGGTGATGAGGTTGGGGATTTAACTTACAGATTAAAACCTGCTATGGGCAGGAGATGAGGTAATCAGGGGTACTAGTTTCATAATTTTTGGCATTATCTATTGCATTGTTTTTGTAGTTTTAACTCCACGTCATTCTAGTGCCAGACCAAACCCTACCTGGTCAGTGTTTGGGCCCTGATTGGCTCAGAATGAACATAAATAGTTTCTCTTTTGGCCAGAACTCTGAGGGTCTTCCCCCCCATATCGATTTTTTTTAAAGAGGCCATTCTTTTTAATCAAGCATTAATCACTGAATGGATTCTACCTCAGTCACTCCAGACCTGTTAAAGATCTTAGCTTGAAAAAGCCAAGACCCCCCAATGTATCCTGAGCTGTCACCAGTTGCCCTGACCATATCTGGCTGGTGGACCCAGATGGCTCCAGAGGAGAAAGTGAGACTGGAGACTTTGCACAGCCCTCCCTTACTTAAATGCAATTCCCTTTCATTTCACAGTATCACATTCCTGGTATCATGGTCTTCTTTGAGAAGAAAGGACAAACGACAACCTCTGTGAGTAGAGAAGGAGCTGCCCACTTGGGACCAAACCTCTAGTTGGGCAATATGACTGCCTGCCTTCCTTCCTTCCTTCCTTCCTTCCTTCCCTCCTTCCTTCCTTCTTTCCTTCCTTCCTTCCCTCCTCTCTCTCTCTCTTTTCTTTTATTTAATGAATGAGTTCTAGGATGATTAACCAATAGACTGCTGTGCTGAAGATATTCTCTTTCTGAGACCATGGTGAGAGATTGTACAGTGAGTTAAAGAATATAAACGTGGAGAAATATACATATATATATATATATACACATATACATCACTTGGCACAGTGCACAGCTCTCTCTCTCTCTCTCTCTCTCTCTCTCTCTCTCTCTCCCTATCTATATACATATATGTATGCATGTATGTATATATATCAAGACAATCTGAAGTCTTGCCCAAAAGAAAATAAAGAGTGAATGAGGCAGAAGTGTGAAGTTTGCTGGTAGGGAAAACATGACTTAGAGAACTGCAATGTAGTCTGAATGTAGTGGAATTGCGAGTCCCCATTTTCACTATGTTTAAGATCGTTCCCAGGATGTTGGACGTATGTGAAAGAGAAGAAAGGGGCTTTTTAGTGACCAGCCGAATAGAAAGTATTTGACAAAAATAGAATTGCCCTTTCAGAAGGAGAATGTCCTCCCAGCACTAACTGCATTAAAATCATATCAGTAAATGACTCCAGGCTGGGGTCATTGATCCAAGGACTGAGAAGTGTCTGCTCCCCTCTCTTAGGTATCACCCACCTTTCAGGATGTACCTGGTATGTTGAGTTCAGAGTCAGGGCCTCTTGTTAGGGAAGACCCTTTAGTACATATTCCAAAGAATCCTCAGATCCTCGAATAGCTAATTATAACTGTTGCCCTTTGTAAAGAAGTGATTTTTTCCAATCCATTTTGTAATTAACAAAAGATAAAGAAATACTATAGGAAGCCAACAACAACCCCAGTGCCCTCCAAAGTAAAGAACACATGAGGAACCCAGTGAAAAATGAATCAAAAATCCAGGAAGATGGAGCTGCATTTGTTTGGAATCAGTAAAAGTTTCTAGACTGACAAATGAGTAATAGAAGTGATACTGACATTGGTACTAAACATGAGCATTTGACACAATATAGTATTAGGTAGGGGGACAACAGGCAAAAAGACAACTGTGCCAAAAATGGTTCATGAATAGTTATGGTGCAAACCACAAGTCAAGAAAATGATTTTAATTTATTACTATTTTATAAACAAAAATAATATCGACAGATAGTTCAGCCAGCCATGGAAGGGGTAGAAACATGTTGAAGGCTTCACAGTGTCTCCTTACCCCTTGCCCTCCTGGAAGGAAAACGGAAAGCACTGGGGCCCATCACTTCACTTTGTTTATATCTGTTTTCCTGTCTGGTTTCAACCCCCTGAAACAAGGCATCTCTATGCCATCTACCCCTTCATGCCCCTCCCACGTGCTTTCTGGTTAACATCTCCCTCTTTAGACTGGAAGCTCTACGAGAGCAGGGATTTTGTTCCTCTCCTCTCCCCTCTCCTCCCCTCTCCTCCCCTCCCTTCCCCTTCCCTCTTCTCCTCTCCCCTCCCCTCCCCTCTCTTCCCCTTCCTTCCCCTCTTCTTCCCTCCCTTCTCCTTCCGTCCCCTCCCTTCCCCCCCTCACCTCTTCTCACTTCCTTTCCCCTCCCTTTTCCTCCCTCTCCTCTCCTCTCCTTTCCTTTTCTTGTCATATCCCCATTGCTTGGCACAGTGCACAGCACATACTAGACATATATTAAGTGTTTATTGGATTGATCAGACTGGACAGCAATGGGAAAACAATAGAATTTAGAGTTATAGCGCATAACAATCTCCAACTGGTCTGTTTTATATATGATAGAACTAAGGCCCAAAGACTAAAAGATTTGCCCTAAGTTACACAGTTAGTAAGTAGAAGAGTCAGGATTTGGACCCTCTTTTGGATGTTAAAGGCCTCCCTTTCTCTGTAGTACAATTGTGAGGCTATAAAGTGTTCTCATTGCTTTCCTGGAAATGTTGGATTACCGGAAGCATTACCAGATCCTCATGGTCTTATTTAATGTTTCCACTGGCTCACTGAGTAAAACAGGGGCAAACAAACAGAACTGAGAGATGAAAAGGGCTTCTTCCATCTGGGCCCCATAAAATATTTAATATTCATTTTCTCTTAATGTATAACTGCCGTCGTTGGTGGAACAGAAAATGTAAAGCCTCCAAACATTGCCCAGAATGAGAGAACACTGACATAGGCTGACTAGACTCGATTCTTTATGAGGTTGTACACTGCAGTGAAGAGGATGGCTCATCATTTCTGCCTAAGGTGTATATGACGCAGAGAATAGAGGGCGAGGCCTAGACTCAGAAAGGCCTGAATTAAATTTAATCTCAATCACTCACTAGCTATATGACCCTGGACAAGTCACTTAACTGTTTACCTCAGTTCCCTCGTTGTCATAATGAAGATAATAACAGAAACCACCTCCCCTCCCAGGGCTGTTAAGAGGATCAAATGAGAAAATAACTGCAAAGCACATAGTCCTGGAACGTAATGAGCAACACATAAACCTTACAGTCATCGTCAATATGACTCTTATTGTTCATATTTAGGCAACTAAGGGACACAAAACCTGGCGTGTTGGACTTAATGGAATGGAGACTTAAATTCAAATCCTGCTTTAGGGTTTCACTAGCTGGGCAAGCAATTTTATTGCCCTCAATCTCAATTTCTCTATAAAATAGGGACAATACCACCTACGTCAACCGGTTCTCATGAGGATCAAATGAGAAAACAAAACACTATCTAACTGCCAGGTGTTATTATTGAAGTGATTTCCCCAACTTTGAAAGCGCCCCAAAGTCATCCCATCAGGGCAGCTCTGCATTAAATGCACTTACATGAACCGCTCTGTGGGATCCGGATGGAAGCCCTTTGCATTTTTCAGACTTAGCTTGTTTGTTTTCATAATGAGTCAAGAGAGACAAGTGAAAGTCCTCCAAATGGATCTAAATATCTAACAGTCATTTAAATGCTCTTTCTTTAGATGAACTCCGAATAATATCTATTTTATACACTCATATAAATTGTAAGCTATAGGACTGTTAGAACTAAAAGGGGCTTTAGAGGCAATCTAGTCGAATTGAGAAATCACCACTTTAAGTTGCGGTCTAGCTTCCTTTCTAAATAGTTGTGAATAACTCTTCTGGTCTTATCTGAGCTATAAGACTGCAGACAGGAGCCTGCAACAAAAGTCACCACACTGAGACTTTTGACATGACTTGTGTTTTCTTAAAATTTAGCTTAGAGACGCAGGATTTAACATCCTGTGCTTGGAGAACTCCAGCAGGTACACTCCATTTCCCCTGGCATTTCGGAATTGTGATAGAAACTGGTAAATTTCTGTCATTTCTTATCTCTCTTTGGGTACGGGTCTCACGAGAAGATAATGAATGCCATTTCCTACCCATTGGCACTTTTTCTTTGAAATAATTTATCAGTTTCCTGGGCAGGAAGAGGCGCGTGGAAAACATCCTTAGCTGACAAATCAAAGCCAGTTGGTTTTACTGCAAAACATTTCCCAAGATTTCCAAGCAAAATTGAAAAACATTTCCCAAAATGTGTGTGTATGTGTGGTTGTGTGTGTGTGTGTGTGTGTGTGTGTGTGTGTGTTTAAACAAAAACTCTTTCATTTTGTCTTGGATAATTTTTGTGGTGTGCTACAAAGGAAAATAATCCTTTCCTAAAACAATTTGGGAAAAGAAAGGAAGAGGTGACCAAATTTGGATTTCTCATTACTATTTTGCTCTCCTCTGTTTCTACATGGAAAAGACAGATATGTATTCTTGGCTGCCAAAACTGTTTGAGGAGAGAAATGAATCATTGCATAGAGGGCATGAGGGCCGTATTTAAAAGACAGAACCAGTTCTCAGCCCCAAATGTTTCCTTCCTCACGGTGTGGGCGATTTTGTAATCTGTTTTGCCAGAAAAAAAGTGAGAACCAAAATAGCCCTAGAAGAGAGCCAAAGGCTGACCTGTAAGTACGTATCTGACCTGGAGCTACCACTGGTCCGCTAACAATGGAAACATGAAAGACACTCAGCAGCAACAGCAACAGGAATAATAATGGGCATTTCTATACGGTCTTAAGGCATATATAAATACACACACACACAAATAAATGTGTGTGCAGTACATGTGCACACATATACATGTACAATGAGATCATATGTATATACATGTACATACATACATACAAATACATGCATATGTAATATAGCAATTTGTAATATGAGTACATGTTTACGTTTATAATCAGATTTGATCTTTGTAACAACCCTGAGAGGTAGGGACCCAGAAAGCCCTGAGCTAGGCTAGGGCGGCCCAATCTTTAATTTAATGAGGTTTAGCACTCATTTTGGTGGGTCAGCTTTGAAAACAGAGCAGGGTTTTAAGGAGGTACTTTTAATGGCTAAGTCTTCTTTCTCCTTCATGTTTTACTACTGAATAGTTAAAATGACTGCTTGTGAAAAGGAATTTTAATCTCTTGATCAGTCAAAATTTCTTTTCTTCTCTCCTTAGACATTATCTTTCTCTCTAACCCCCTCTCTAAATACGGGGGCGGGGGGAGCAGGTATTTTTCTTATCTGCAATAATACTTTAATATTGGTCCTTAAAGTGGTTCTGGAACAACTATTATCTCTTTAAATTCTATAGGTTGTGGTTGGGAGTAAAATGAAGATTTTTGAGTAGGAAAGAAAATCAAGATAGATAGATGTTAATGACAGATAATAGAATAATTCCTATTCATATCTAGCATAGGTGTGTGTATACATAGATAGACAAATAGAACAATAGATAGACGGGTAGATACTTATAAAAAATCATTCTATGTATCCTTCTATGTATTAGTTCTTCCTCTGGATACAGATAACACGTTCCTTCACATGTCCTTTGTAGTCAATTAGCTTATTTTTAAGAGGCAAAATGATATACTTCCTCAAAGTTGTTCTTAAAACAATATTGCTATTACTGTATACACCCTTCTCTTGATTCTGCTAATTCCTTATTTCATGCAAGTCTTTATTTTTTCTAAAATCACTGAGTTCATCATTTCTTATAGCATAGCTGTATTCCATTACAATCTCAAAGTCCATCACAAATATCACAATTTGTTCAGTCATTCCTCAGTTGACAGGCATCCCCACAATATCCATTTCTTTGCCACCATAAGTAGAACTGTTGTAAGCATTTTAGAACACGGTTTATTTTTATTTTTTCATTTCCCCTAATCATCCTTGAAAACAGACCTACTGGTAGTATTGCTGGGCCAAAAGGTAAAGGCAATTTAACAATTCTTTGGGCATAATTCCACAGTGCTCTCCAAAATGGTGGGATCAGTTCACAAATCCATTAACAATGAATTAATGTTTCAATTTTTCCACATCCCCTCCAACATTTGTCACTTCCCCTTTCAATCATGTTGGTCAATCTGACAGGTATAAAATGATAACTCAATGTTCTTTTAATTTGCACTTCTCTAATCAATAATGGTTTAGAACATGTTTTTATTTGATCATAAAGTGTTTTGATTAGTATATCAGAAAACTGTCTTCTCATATCCCTTGACCACTTACCAATTAGGGATTAACACATTCTTACAGATTTGGCAAAGTTATACATATATTTGAGATGTGAGATATTTATCTGAGAAATTACTTATAATTCCCCCCCCTAATTTTCTGCTTTCCTTCTGATATTGGGTACATTTGTTTTATTGGTACAAAATCATTAAATTCAATGCTATCAAAATTATCCATTTGATACTTCACACTGTTCTCTATCTCTTGGTTAATCATAAATTGTTTGCCTATCTGTAAGTCTGAAAAGTAGTGTATTCCATGTTCTTCAAATTTTCTTGTACTGTTGCTATATCTAGGTCATGTTCCCATTTTGACTTTTTCTTGGTAAATGATGCAAGATATTGGTTTATGCCCCGTTTTTGACAAACTGCTTTCCAGTTTTCCCAACAATTTTTTTAACCAAATGATGAATTCTTATATCCCCAAATCTTTAGTATTTAGCACTTGGAAAGTACAATTTTTTTTATACTTTTTTTATTTTTTATTTTCATACATTAGTATTTCAATGTATCTGCAACTTCACTGACATGGAAACTTCCTGCAGGATCACTGATGGAAATTTAAGTCTTCACATTCAGTGTAATTAAATTAAACTGTCCAAATGCTTTAATAAATTATCCAAAGAGGGGGGCAGAGTCAAGATGGTGGTGTAGAAGCAGGAAAAAATCTGCGGGCTCCCCCTATAACCACTTCAAATACCTATAAAATATGACTCAAAACAAATTTTAGAGCTATAGAACCCACAAATTGACAGAGAAATAAACCTCCTTCTGAAGGCAGCCCAGCAGGCCAGCAGGGAGGTCCCATCACAGCATGCCGGGAGTTGAGCCCAGCCCCATGTGAGCCCACAGTTTTAGCACCAGGGCTGCCATAATTAGCCTAGGCTGGAGCATTCAGTGGAATGGATCACCAGCAGCTGTGGCAGTTTCCAGAATTATCAATCCATAAATGCCAAAAATAAAATAAAAGGTCAGTGGAACTCTGCTGAATGTGTGGGTGACAGAGTCACAGTCTGGCCACGGCTGCTGGAGCAAGAAGAGGTAGAAGTGACAGCCATGCAGCTGTCTCCAAGTGCCTGCTTCTGAGCTCCCAGTCTGCAAATTACAGGGGGAGGGGCAAGCAACCATCCAGAGGCTAAGTGCTTTTTCTTTAACCTGCCTGGATTTGGATCATGATCTTGGGTGGTGGTGCTGGGGTGTGTGATCAGGGAGCCAGAGATTGTGGGGGCTGTAAAGATGGTCCCCTCCTAATAGTTCTGGCAGCTGTGAAAACCCTAGTCATTTGGGACGAAGCTCTCCTCTCAGGAAGCAGAGTTCTACTGTGGCAGAGAGCTCAAAAGTCAAGTATTTGACTGGCAACATGAGCAAGCAAAGGAAGCAAAGCAAGCATAGCCATCCAACTTTAGATTCCTTTTTTGGAGACAAAAAGGATCAAAGCATGGAATGGGAGGAAGAAAATACTTTCAGAACTCCAGTACCAAAAGCTTGCAAGAAAAATATGTATTGGTCACAGACCATGGAGGAACTCAAGAAGGATTTTTAGAATCAAGTAAAAGAAGTGTAGGATAAATTGGAAAGAAAAGTTAGAATGATGCAAGAAAATCACGAAAAGGAGTCGACAACCTGACTGAAGAAAATAACACCTTAAAAATAGATTAATTCAAATGACAAAAGAGGCCCAAAAAGCCAATGACAAGAAGAATGCCTTAAAAAGCCAAATCTGCCAGATAGAAAAAAGAATTTCAGTAGCTCATGGAAGAGAATAAGATCTTCAGAATTAGTTGGGAGCAAATAGAAGCTAATGACTTTATGAGAAATCAAGATACCATTAAAGAGATTTAAACAAATGAAAAAATAGAAGGCAATGTGAAATATCTCATTGGAAAAATCCTGACCTGGAAAATAGTTCCAGAAGAGAAAATTTAAAAATTGTTGGACTACCTAAAAGCCATGATCAAAAAAAGAACCTAGAAATTATCCTTCAAGAAATTCTCAAGGAAAATTGCCCTGGTATTTTAGAACCAGAGGGCAAAATAGAAATTGAAAGAATTCATTGATCACCTCTTGAAAAAGATCCCAAAAAGAAAACTCCAAGGCATATTATAGCCAGGTTCCAGTGTTCCCAGATCAAGGAGCAAATATTACAAGTTGTCAAGAAGAAACAATTTGAATACTATGGAAACACTATCAGGATAACACAGAATCAAGCAACTTCTACCATAAGGGATTGAAGGGCCTGGGATATGATATTCCAGAGATCAAAGGAGCTGGGATTAAAACCAAGAATCACTCACTCAGCAAAACTGAGTATAATGTTTCAGGGAAAATATGGTCATTCAATGAGGTGGAGGACTTTCAAGCATTCTTGAGGAAAAAAACAGAACTGAATAGAAAATTTTACATTGAAATACAAGAAGCAAGAGAAGCATGGGAAGGTAAACAGGGAAAAGAAATCATAAGGAACTTATCAAAGTTGAACTATTTGCATGCCAACACTAAAAAACAATAATTGTAATTTATGAAACTTTTCTCAGTATGAGGATAGGTTAAAGAATATATATATATATATATATATATATATATATATATATAT
>CM053583.1:214373884-214406707 GCA_028627135.1 Pseudochirops cupreus
TGTGGAAATGAATGATGTAAACTAAAAATAAACAAAAGTTAATCCATGTAAAAAAAATTAAAATAAATAAAAGAAAGACAAAACAAATTAAAAAAAAAGAATTGTATCATTATTAGTTCATTTAGGAGTATACATAAAAAGAGGGTGTGGATATAAGATGACTTTGAGGAAAAAAGAGGATTACACTGTGGGCAGAAAGAAGGAAGAGTAAAGTAGGGTAAATTATCTCATATGAAGAGACACACAACACCTTTTAAAGTAGAGCAGAAGATGGGAGAGTGGGCGGCTGACATCACTTGAACCTTACTCTCGTTAGAATTGATTTGAAGAGAGAATAACATATACAGTCTATTAGGTATAGAAATCTATCTTACCCTTTTGGAAGCAGGAGAGGAGAGTGTTGAATAAAGGGTGGGAAGAGGGAACTGAGAGAAAGGAGGATAGATTGTGGGAGGTGGTGGTCAGAAGCAAAACATTGGTAAAGATGGCAAGGCTGAAAGGGAGAGAGAAGGATAAATAGGAGGAAAAATAGGACAGGGGGAAATATACAGTTAGTAATCATAACAATAAATGTGAATAAGATGAACTCTTTCATAAAGCAGAATAGCAGAGTAAATTAAAAACTAGAATCCTACTGTATATTATTCATAAGAAAAACACTTCAAACACAGAGACATACATGGAGTAAAGTTCAAGGGCTACAACAGATATTATGCTTCAGTGAAGTAAAATCTAACATCTCTTAAGTACCACCTCCCACCTAACACAATGGCTAATTTGACAAAAAATAAAAAATAAAAAAGGAAAATGTCAGTTGTTGGAGAAGATGTAAGGAAATTGGGACACTAATTCAAACTCTGTATTCCCTTTGGTCCAGCAATGCTACTAATAGGTCTGTATCCCAAAGAGATCATTAGAAAGGGGGGAAAAAAGGAAGTACATGTACCAAATATTTCACCAGCTCTTTTTGTGGTGACAAAGAATTGGAAATTGAGGGGATGCCCACCAATTGAGGAATGGTTGAACACGCTGTGGTATATGAATGCAATGAAATACTATGTGTTAATAGAAATGAGAAGCAGGTTGATTTCAGAAGAATTTGGAAAGACTTAATGAACTGATGTGAAGCAAAGGGAGCAGAACCAAAAGAACTTTGTACACAGTACCTTCCACATTGTGTACTTATCAACTATGATAGACTTAACTCTTCTCAGGAATATAATGTATCAAGATAGTTCCAAAGGACTCATGGCAGAAAGTGCTAATCACATCCAGAGAAAGAATTAATGGAGTCTGAATGTAGATCAAAGCATACTATATAAATTTTCTCTATTTTTGTGCTTTTTTTTTCCTTTTTGGTCTTTTATTCTCTCACAAAATGACTAACATGGAAATACATTTTACGTGACTGAACATATACAACCTCTAACAAATGGCTTAGTGTCTTATGGAGGGGGAGAGAAAAGAGAGACAGAGAAAATTTGGATTTTTTAAATTGACTGTTTAAAACTTTTACATGCAATTAGAAAGATTAAAATATGATTTTTTAAAAAATATATCTATTAGACATCCAATTTGCAATGTTTAATATGTAGCTGGAAATGTGAATCAGGAGATCAAGAGAAGGGTTAGGCCTAGATTAGTGATATTATATAAAACTCAGTAGCATAGAAATGATAGCAGAATCCATGGAAATAAGTGAGTTCATCAAGTAAAATAGAACAAATTAGAGGACACATTAGAGGATAGAGCCCTAGTTAGTTGTCTAGCAGGCAACAACTTTTATGTGTAGTAATTTGGATGAAATTTTAGCAAAGGAGATTGAGGAGTATTTAGATGAATAGAAGAGGATAAAGCAGAGTTCCAGACACCTAGAAAAGGTATCAAGGAGAAAAAGGGAATTGACCATGTAAAAAGCATGAGGTCAAAAAGAATGAGAACTGGAAAAAAAAAGTTATTAGGTTGGGAAATTGAGAGATCACCGTAGACTTCAAAGAGAGCAGTTGCAGTTGAATGGTATTGTAAGAAGTCAGATTGTACAGAGTGAAAAAGAGAGTGAAAGGATAAGGAGTGGAGGTTCATATTCTAAACAGTCTTCTCAAGTTTTGCCACAAAAGAGAAGAGAGAAATAGTAGCATTGCTAGCAGTGATGGATAGGTCAGTTGAGGTTTGCTTCACTTAATTACCTGTTTATTTTTATGGATAGAGGAAACATGAGCACATTTGTAGTCAGTAAGGAAATAGCCAGTAGATGAGGAAAGAGAGAAGATAAGTACAAGATAGGTGCAACGAAGGAAACAATCTGTGAGAGAAGACAGGATGCATTAGGAACACTTGTTCAGGGAGAGGGATTTACCTTGATACAGAGAAGGCCTCTTCTTCATCAGAAACAGGTGAAGGAGGACATAATAGCAAGCTACATCAAAGTTATATGAGATGATGAAGAATGGAGACAAGAGGGATCTTAGGAAATAACCTCTTTTTCTTTTTTCTTTCTTTTTAGTAAAATATGAGGCCAGAGTTGGGGTATTCATGAAAGGTTTGAGTGGTGATGAAAAGGACTGGAAAAGGTACTGTGGTGAATGGGTTAGTGTGTTGACTAGAAAAGTATAAAAACATGGCCTTGTCATGGTGGAGGCCTAGATGAGGTTCTGTAATATAAAACTTTAGTGGACCTAAGTTATTTTGTGATTTCCTCCAGTTTCATTCAGTACTATGCATTTAGGAGTGAAAGCAACATATGTTAGGAGTGATCCAAGGCTGAAACTTGGTAGATCAAGCTTATCGAAATAATAAGGGAGTAAGGATTCAATAGAGGATAATAGTTTAGGGGTGAACTGGTTTACAAGGGGGTCAAGATGGGTAAAGGAGGAGAATATAGCTAGAACATGGATGATAACTTGGGAAAGACCTGAGGGATCAAGGACTGGGAGTCATGGTGTTGATGGAGAACATGTATTAGGACTGCAAGTTAGAGGGAGATGTGAAATAACAACACATTGTGATTACATAAGAAAATTTCAGAGTTCATGGACAAGGAAATAGTGAATTTTTACGTATGGCTAAGGTTGGATATATGAGCAGGTCATGTAAAATGATTAAATTGAAGAACTGTGAGGTTAGGATGTTTGAGGAAATATCAATATGTATGTTCAAGTTCTAATTATGAGGGCCAGGATTTGGAGAGGACAGAAAGATTATGAGCTAGATGTTGAATTGATTGAGGAATGGAGAATGCCCTGGGGATAAGTAGACAACAGCTACCAGAATTTTGATTAGGTGATAGAGGTGAATTAAGTGAACCACAATGAAGAACAGATTATTGAATGATGGTCATAGAGGGAGAATAACATACCAGGAGTAGTCTATAATTTCCACTGTGACAAATGATATGGATGGAATAAATGCAAGTACATCCAATACTAGAAAGTGAAAATAGGTTGTCTGTGTCATCAGAAGGGGTCCTGTTCTCACTGAAAGTCAGAAGATGGGGAGTACAGAGCCTAGAAGGCAGAATAAAAGCAGGGACTTGCTTGAGCTCTCACCTAAACCATTCTAAATACCTGTAGGAATGATTCTAAATAAATTTTAGAGCAGCAGAACCCACAAAATGACGGAGTGAAACAAATTTCCAGTGCAAGACAACCTTGAAGGTTGACAGGAAAGAGCTGTTGCACTGGTCTGAGAGAATAGTACCATCCAGCATGGGCCATGTTGGCAAAGACGGGCCAGAGCAGGCCTCAGGAGAATGAATCCCTGGCAGCTGTAGCAGTTTCCAAACTTCTTGACCCTAAAATGTCATAGACAACTTAGAAAGTCAGTAGGAAAACTCTGTTGGACTTGTTTGAGAGAAGAGCATAGTCCAGCCCCAGCCCTGGGGCAGTGGTGGCAGCAGAAGCAGCAACTGCTTTCAGAGCTCTTGGCCCTACATATGGTGAGGGAATCAGAGGAGGATTGTGGAGATCTCTTTATTGAAGCTGAGGCAGAATTATTTTGCTTTGCCTATGCTTCAATCTAGGTCACAGTCCTGGGTGGCAGTTCTGGGGTAAGGAAAAGTACTGGCATGGCAGAGCTTGTGATTGCAGTAAACAAGGAATCTTCCTCACAATTCCAAGGCAGAAAAGACTGCTTGAGGTCACTCAAAGACCAGAGCACAGGGCAGGAGAGGAATAGAACCTCTCCTCTAATCATACCACTTTGGTAGAGTTGAAAATTTATAGATCCCTAGAAGTATCTCTTAAAATAGCTGCACAAAACCCCTGAAGCTTTGGACAGCACACCTCCACACACACATCCACTATACACTGGAAGCAGAGTCCTACTTTGACAAAAAGCTAGAACATCAAGTAATTGGCTGGGAAAATGAGCAAACAGTGGCTGAGGGGGGAGAATCAGATTACAGAATCTTACTTTCCTGATAATGAAGAACAAAACATACAACCAGAAGAAGACAACAAAGTCAAAGATCCTACATCCAAAGTCTCCAAGAAAAGTGTGCATGGGATGCAGCCCATGTAAGAGGTCAAAAAGCATTTTGAAAATCAAGAAAGAGAAGTAGAGGAAAAAATGGGAAGAGAAATGAAAGTGATGCAAGAAAATCATGAAAAATGAGTCAGTAGTTTGCTAAGGGAGACCCAAAAAATACTGAAGAAAATAACACCTTAAAAAATAGAACAACCAAAATGGGAAAAGAGGTTCAAGAAGCTAATGAGGAGAAAAATGACTTAAAAAGCAGTACTGGCCATATAGAAAAGGATATCTAAAAACTCACTGAAGAAAATACTTCCTTCAAAATTAGAGTGGAACAAATGAAAGCTAATGACTTTATGAGAAATCAAGAAATTATAAAACAAAGCCAAAAGAATGAAAAAATGGAAGAGAATGTGAACTATCTCAGTGGAAAAACAACTGACCTCGAAAACAGATCTAAGAGAAATATTTTTTTTAAAGTCCCAAATATTTAATTAAAAATAACCAAAATAATTCACAAACAACAAAAATGTGTTTGCTTTGTTTCTTTCCATATCTATCTGAGATTGTTACCTTTGGCTTTCTTTCTTTTAACAGATACATAGATATGAGGTATCATGGCATAAGAGATAGAGAATTGTTCTTCATGGTGACTGGGTTCAAATCTCACCTCTGACCCATACGATCCTGGTCAAGTCACTCAATTTCTCAGAGTCCCAGGCAACTTTTCATGATTTTGACTTGAAAAATGGTTAGTGATCTGCATTGGCAAAGGAATTTCCTCATCAGGAGCTCTCTGGCCCTGATGAAATCTCAGATCTTATGATTTGTTTTCTGTGTTTGTCTTCTCATGCTTCTTGTGTTGGAGTGTCAAACTTTCTTTTCAGTTCTGGTTTTGTCAGCAGGAATGTTTGAAAGTCCTCCATCTCATTGAATGACCATATTTTCCCCTGGAAGACTATGCTCAATTTTGCTGGGTAGGTGATTCTTGGTTTTAATCCCAGCTCCTTTGACCTCTGGAATATCATATTTCCAGCCCTTTGATCACTTAATGTACAAGCTGCTAGAACTTGTGTTGTCCTGATTGTGTTTCCAAAATACTCAAATTGTGTCTTCCTGACTGCTTGCAGTATTTTCTTCTTGACCTGGGAACTCTGGAATTTGTTTATAATATTCATAGGAGTTTTCTTTTGGGGATCATTTTCGAGAAGTGATCAGTGAATCTTTCAATTACCATTTTGCACTCTGGTTCTAAAATATCAGGGCAATTTTCCTTGAGAATTTCTTGAAAAATGATGTCTAGGCTATTTTATTGATTGTGGCTTTCAGGCAGTCCAATAATTTTAAAATTTTCTCTTCTGGATCTATTTTCCAGGTCAGTGTTTTGTTTTGTTTTGTTTTTCCAACGAGGTATTTCACATTGTTTCTATTTTTTTCATTCATTTGTATCTGTTTTATAATATCTTAATTTCCCATAAAGTCTTTAGCTTCCATTTGCTCCAATCTAATTTTGAAGAAATTGTCCTCTTTAGTGAGTTTTTGACATTCCTTTTCCATCTAGACAATTTAATTTTTTAAGTCATTCTTCTTCTTATTGGATTTTGGACCTCTTTTGTCATTTTGTCATTTCATTTAGTCTATTTTAAGGTGTTATTTTCTTCCGTCAGGCTGTTGTTTTTCCTGATTTTCTTGCACCATTCTCATTTGTCTTCCTAATTGTTCCTCTACTTCTCTTATTTTATTTTCAAAATTTTTCTTTAGCTCCTCCATCACCTGTGACCAGTTCATATTTTTCTTGGAGGCTTTTGATGCAAAAGTTTTGATTTTGTTGCATTCTCCTAGTTCTATATTTTGATCCTCTTTGTTTCCCAAAAAGGATTACATAGTCTCATTACGCTTCCTCTGTTTATTCATCTTGCCAGCCAATTATTTGATTTTTGAGCTCTTTGCCATAGTAGTACTCTGCTTGCAGAGTGAAGAGTGTTGTGTCCCAAATTTCCGAGGTTTTGAGTAGCTGTTGTCAGAATTTTTTTTATAGGCACCTGCCTCAGAACTGTGAGGAGGACTTTCTCTCCACAGCCTCAAAAAGCTCTGCCACACCAGTGCTCCTCACCCCAGAACCACCACCCAGGACTGCAACCCAGATCCAAGCATGGCAAAGCAAGAGAATCTTGCCTCATTATCAGCAGAGAGATTCCTACAAATGCCATCTGGACAGTCACTTGGTCCCCCTACTATCTGTAGGCCTTGAGTTGGAAGCAGCACCAGCAGTACCAGTTGTAGCCACCATCACCTCTGCTGCGCTAGGGGCAGGGGCCAGACTCTGTTCTTCTCTTACCCGGGATCAACAGGGTTCCCCACTAACCTTTTACTTTCTCTTTGGTATTTATGGGTTGAGAAATCTGTAAACCACCACAGCTGCCAGTGATTCACTTTCCTGAAGTCTGCTCTGGCCAGTCTGTCCCCCTAGGATGGGGCCACATGGGTTCACATTGAACTACACTCAGCTCCTAGCCTGGTGTGATAGATCCTTCCTGTCGGCCTGCCAGGGTGCATTCAGTGGAAGATTTGTTTCTCTCTGTTATTTTGTGGGTTCTGTAGCTCTAAAATTTGTTTAGAGCTGTATTTGACAGGCATTGGAGGTGATTAGCATGGGAGCTCAAGCAGGTTCCTGCTTTTACTCCACCAATGTGGTCCTGCCCCCTGGTGGATATTCTTTAAAAATTACCCCAAAAGCTCCTAGCAGTGTGCTTTTCCTTAACAATTAACCAATATATACTTAAATTACTTTAGTGAAGGTATTTACTTTAATCATATCATAAGAAGACTAGTTGCAAATCATTTAATTCAGCATACTATGGCTCACTGTCCTGAAAATACAAAGGGTGGAGGTAGGGAAGACAGAGAATGAACGTGAAGTAAAAATGATAATGAGCTACAAGTGTAGGGAATACAGATGGCTAAGACAATTCACCCTTCAAGAACTATAAAGCCTCGATGTGCTTTCTCAAACAAGTAAATAATCTGGACATTCACTGATAGGCATGTCATCAATGAAAAATGAGTCTACCATTGCCCTGTTAAGTTGGTTTCTTATGAGATGCAGGGTCTCACTGAGTTAGCTTATTTTACTGGGAAGTTAGATTAAGAATGCCATTTGATAACCATTATCCCTCCTCACCAGGCTGTCGCTGCACTGGCCTGACCAGACTATTCTGCCAAAGACTGATGACAATCAGACTACAAGACAAATCATTTTATGACTTGTGTGTGGTACCCAGTTAAGGCCAGGCAGTTCATTTCCCAGGTTCTTCTCATCTTTACTAGGTGGACTGATCTACTAAATTTAATCTTCGATGGAGAATTGTAGTCCTTTCCAACCTTCAGTCACTTGCTTGGCTGAGTGATGCTATGATCTCTTCAGTTAGAGTACTACTGTGCTTCTTTAAGCAAGGCAACAACATTTAGTTTGGTATCAACCAACATAGTTCAACTTATACACTTAACTTAGAAGGAAATCCTACTTCTATTTTTTTCCTGAAAGTTTTTTTTCCCTATAAAGTAAGCTAAAGGTCTCTGTCTCTGTCTTTGTCTCTCTCAGTCTCTGTCTCTCTCTGTCTCTCTGACTCTCTCTCTCTCTCTCTCTGTCTCTCTCTCTCTCTCTGTCCCTCTCTCTCTCTCTCTCTTTCTCTCTCTCTTTCTCTGTTGGTGTACTATGTGGTTGGGCATAGCCTTTTTCCATTGTCCACATAGCCAGAACTGTTCCCATGAGGGTGAAAGTCATAGCTGCTCACAGCCAGTGAGACTATGTGATAAGGGTAGAGAAAACTAGGGATCTTTTTTTTTCCCCCTCCTACCTTAAAGATACTATTTGGTGCTGAAGATTGGGTTATTTGGTGTCCTTTTTTTTCTTCCTTTCTTTCTTCTCTCTCTCTCCTTCTCTCCCTCTCTCCCTCCCCCCCTCTCTGTCTCTCTCTCTCTCTTTCTGTCTCTCTGTCTCTCTCTCTCTTTCTGTCTCTCTGTCTCTCTCTCCTTTTTTTTCTCCTATTCTAGGTGTGTACAGTGAGTTGAGTTCTTCAGTATGGCTAACAGCACCAACAAGAGGGATATTGGAACCCAGCTACATAAGCTAGAGAGAAACCAACCCAATAGCAATGGCTTAAATCATGGGACCAGGCAAGCAAACCCAGAAGTTTTCTATGCTGGTTTTTGTCTCCATCTCGGTGGGACAAGTACTATACAGGAACAGAAGTAAGCTGTGTGTTTAATCCTATCCAACAATCCCACAAAACCAACATGGTTAAGGAAAACTGATAGGGATACAAGCCTCATCTTGAATATAATAGAGGAAAAATTCTCTTCCCCATTGGATCTAAGAGTCCTATTCCTAGCCCTGCTCAGCAGCTAGCTCAAGGATATAAAGGACATGATTGCAGGAGAATTCTGTGTCACTGAGACATGCAGTTCAAATCCTTAGTTCCCACCCTCTTTGGTGAAGGTAAAAAATCATAATCATGAAAGCACAGACATCATCCCAGCTCCTGCCACTTATGTTGTTCTAAGAAGGAAGAGATTTTGTACCATTGAAATATGAGGTTCAGTGATCCAGACCTTGCTCTCTCTGAGAAGACAGAAAGTTGCAGTAAAGTTACTTCACTTACTCTATTCACAGAGGTATAGCTGACACAAAATATTCTCACAGGTGCTGGTGTTTCTGGTTTGACTCATGGTTTGACAAACTATCCTGTTTGTTAGGTTGGTTTCTGACAGGAAAATATGACTCTAAGAGCTGTCTTACAGGGAGCTTTATTATGGAAAGCTTTATGAGAAGTACATTGATACCATCACCACCAGAGGTGAGGAGGATGTAAACAAGGTCTATTGGGCAGCAAGCATAAGGAGCAAAACTTACAAGATGGAATAGAGAAGAGAAGCAAGGAGGAATATCTGGAGCTAGGGGGCAGGTTTCTACTAAGAGAATGCCAATATGCTAATCAGTTCTAACATCTCTATTATTCTCTTTTCTCCCTCCCTTCTTCTCTCCCTCCCTTCCTTACTTTCTTCCTCCCTCCCTCCCTTGCTTCCTTCCTTCCTTCCTTTTTTCCCTCCTTCCTTCCCTCCTTTCCTCTGATTAGACTGCTCTTAACTGCCCCGGCTCTATCTTAAAAAAGGAAAGAAAACATTACAGAGTGACAATATCTATGAGGTTACTTAGAAGAAAAGACACTGGGAAATAGACTAGACACAAATTAAAGCATTCAAGGGGGTCAATCAGAAGATTACAGAGTAAGGGAAAAGAATGCAAGAGCCCTTCTTGTGGTTTACCAAGCTAAAGACCAAAAATGATTTATTAAAATAGCGGAGCAAAGGAGAAACCCTAGCAGTTCTGCCATGTAACCTAAATGTAACGCCAGGGATGGGGAAGGCAGAAATGATTCAGGGGTAGGATGAGGCATCTGACTAATCAAATCATCTAATTGCTTTATTGTTACATACTCTTATGAAATAAAGACTGAAAAAGGAGAAATTGCTTCACTGCACTGTCTCTGGTCTTACAAGAAATTCCATAGACATCTTTCCTGTCTCTTTAGCCCTATTCTTTGCTACTTAGACAGAAACCCAGACTCTCACCACCACCTTTGATCTAACTCTGTCTCTCTCTTTCTCTCTCTCTCTCTTTCTCTCTCTCCATATATCTATACATCTATATGTATACATCTATATCTATCTATCTATCTATCTATCTATCTATCTGTATTTGGTTAGAGCAGTGATTCTCAACCTTCATAATGCCCCGACCCTTTAATACTCGTATGTGGGTGGACCCGCCTGGAGATGGATAGAGGAGTGGTGTCTCGGTTCCTAAGACGATTGGAAATATATGTTTTCCGATGGTCTTAGGCAACCCCTGTGACCCCTGTGAAAGGGTCGTTTGACCTTCAAAGGGGTCGCAACCCACAAGTTGAGGGCCTCTGGATTAGAGAAATCAGCCTTGCTGGAGGAGATGATATTTCAGTAGCTAGTTTCTATTTACCTCCCTCACTAAATACTATAGAGGAAATAGATGTCAAGGAAAAAGCAAGTCCAGACAATTTATTCTTTTCTGACTGTTAACGTCAGGGAACATAAACATGGCTGAAGAAGCAATGAAGCACTATATGTTATAAAACCTGTAACAATACCTTTTCATAAAATGTGATCGAATATTACATCATTCCATTATATCCTATTACATCATTGCAGATTCTGCTGCTTTATTTCCCATTTGTTCTGAGTGCTAATGGCAACAATAATAAAAAAAAAGATTCAAATTAATTTGGCCAATTATTAAGCACCTTTTAGGTTGAGGGTCCTATCCTAGGTATTGAGGATGTGAAAACTAAACTGAAACATTCCTTGGCCCCCAAAAGCACACAACCTTCTGGCAAGATAAGTCAGTTCTACAATAGCATATACACTTTCTTCAAAATCATCATGTTAAACAAAATCATGCAATAAAGATCACAGGGCTTAGGGGAAAATGAGGTTAGGGACACAGTGATCAAATACTTCTTCAGGGACACAATGAACAAAAAGGAGTCGAATTAAAATTGCACTGTAGTTCTATACGTGTTAAATCCTTAAGAAATGTTGTCATAAAAGGTGATGGATTATATGGTTGTAAGCTGTTCCCCTTGGCCTGTGCTCCAGTTCCTACCATCTTGGCCTACCAAAGTCTGCACAAGTTGGGCAAACCAATTCTCCAGGAGATTGCTACTTTAGGACTCTGGGGAAGAAGTTATGGTGGAAGGTAGAGAATAGGGGTTAGGGACCAAAGCTCTTTTTCTCATATCTCCTACTGTACCAGAAGATATTTAATATGTTTGCTTAAAAAAGTAACTATTGGAAGAGTTGAAGCTTTTGAGTTACTGTGAAATGGTTTAGTTTTCTGCATTCTTGCTGTTTCTGAAGGAAGAAATTTCCATTTTCAAAATAATTACTATAGCAAAACTAACTGCATGTGGTGACACCATTCACGATCAGCCTTATCTAGGAAATGGAACTAGAGCCAAGGCACAAAGTGAATCCCAGATCCAAAAGTAGAAAGGAAAAGGATGAGGAGCGATCCACAAGGAAAGCAAGGATACTCTCCTTGGCCACATTCCTGCTTTTGTTTCTTTTATCCACTAACAACAATAGTAACAGCAAAAACAACAGGAAAAACACTATTTCTTTGTTCTGTACTCTAACCAATGAAAAACATCACTGGTTGTTGTTTTGTTTGTTTTTTTAATTTGGATTTTCATAGTGTTGCATAGAAATTGTTCCCAATAATTCTCTACTTAAATATATATATCATCGCAAGCTCTGACAAAGGCAAAAGCAACCCAAATCTAAAGGGATGTGTCAATGAACTTCACAGTTCAGGTCATCGGTTGTTTTGGCCACATAGTACCTAAAATAATTTATGTGTGATTTTCATTACAGTATATGTATTTGGAAGCCAGCTCAACATAGCCTGAAACCAATTTTCATCCTTATCAAGAAGTTGTGTTAAAACAAATATGTAATTTAATCATTTTTATAAATTGAAGTAAACCATAGTAACTCTTATGGAGCATTAGAGTAACTTGCAAATATTTTAAAATGTTATTTGTTAAAGCATACATTAATGGCGATTTAGAAGCAATTAGACTTTTCACGTGTAGGGTACCATTCAATTTGGAAATATTGCATTCATAGGGGTGAAAAGATGATTGGAAGCATTTAGAGCATTGGTCAATGAAAACAACACATTGTATTGAGGTTGCATTAAATGCAAAGCCTTGTATTTAAAAAAGACTATGAAGAGAAGGAGGGGCAGATTAAAAATCCCCTCTCCTGTGAGGACATTTGGCCTAATTGCAAAGAAACTATCAGAAAAAGAGAGCATAATTGTTATAAAGAATGACTAAATGTGTGCAGAGACAGATACTAAGGGGATAAAGATTGTTTGAAATAATTGATCACAAGAATTTCAAGGAAAGATAAGTTTGAGCTAAATTTTTGAAAGGATTCCAACAATGAATAGGAAAGTGGAGAGTAGGCATTGTTACCTGAGGAAGAGTTAATAACAACATTTCATCCATTTAGAAAGAACATGTGATTTGATTAGCACTTCTATTTTCATGATTTTATACATTTTAAAAATAGGTAATTGGGAAATACAATTTCACGTATGTGTTTTGTTGCTTGCTGGAAGCAGATGACAGAGATGTCCACCCTAAATGTTTAAGAAATCTACCAAATTGTGTTGGCCCATAGTGATAGGATTCCCTAAAAAGGCCAAGCACTCTAAGAGAGATTAGTTACCATCATTCAGGGTCCTTCATTCCAGAGATTTCACTGGGCTCTCAATAGCGGACTCATTCACAGAGAAAAGCCTTTGCATATGCTTTGAAAGGAGACATTAGAATCTTTGCACACATTTTCCCCCCTTCACTGGAATCCATGTCCCATATCCATTTCCTCAGCAACTAATCAACTCCTAAGAAGGCTTTATTTTCCTCTGCTCTCACCGGCTTCATCTTCTTACATAAATATATTTTTATCTGAAAATGCATAATAGTAGGGCTATCTCCTAACATGAGATTTGTGGAAGCTATTGGGCTTGAAAATTTAAGTTCTGCCACCTTTCCTCTCTGGCACTTGTTTTTTTTAAGTACTTATCTTAATCAGCAGACCAAGAAATTGAAGAAAAATCCCCCTCAAAATGTCACAGGACTTTTCAAAGTTTATCCTTTTACTATAATTACTATAATTAAGAATATGTATGTACTACAATTATATACACTATAATTAAAATATTTAAACTTCGTGGGAACAGAAATATTATATATGTACACATATAGACACATTAATTTAAAAGTCTTTTCCTTTTTAACATGTTATTTTCCCCAAGTATGTGTAAAATATTTGACCATGTGCTCTTCCTTTTTTTCCTTTTGAGTTTCCCATTCTCTCCTTCCTTCCCACTTCTCCGCTCTCATTGAGAGGGCAATATGGGTTATTCATGCAGAGTCATGACATGCATCTCTTTGAAATGACCACTGTATGGCTATAATTGTACTCACCAGTCACTGCTGCTACAAAATTAGCAAAGAAGCATTGAGTCCCCCTATAAAGAAACCACCAGGGCTGCTGATTTTTGAGCAGGTGTTTCAGCATATAAAAGGTTGAATTACGGTATGAAGATATAGCCTGTTTTTTGCTGATTATGGGACATGCAAAGCTCATTTGGGATGGAGTGAATCTTGGCAATGGCAGCAGCCAAATGCTTAAAATGGCCGACCAACTTCTAGCTTGCAGCAACTGATTCTTTTGTGGATTTTTGATTAAATATCGCATCATGAATGTACAGCTGCAGAGTATGTACAAAACAGGCAACACTATATATTCTGACATCCATGGATGATTTTTTCCCCTTTATTCAGTGTTAAGTAGTTATTTCAAAGAACCATGAGGATGCTATCTTTGGCGATCTGCCATGATTCTAGCATGTCCATAAAACAATTGGAATGGCAGTACCTGGGTGTCTCTAACAAAAAGCCTTGTAATGTGAAACAGCTGTTCTTCTATTGAAATCATTATCAAGCCAGTGAAGTGTCAGGCTGAGAAATGATTGGGTATTGTTGCTTTAGAACTATCTATCAGTAATGAGAGTGTGTGGATTTGAAAGATTGGATGTGAGACTCCCTTTCTAGGCCTAGTATTTTGGCTTACTGTCTGCCTATTGAGAAGGTCAAAGATGTTCAAAAACCTGGAAAGATAATGCATTTCTGCTAACCTTGGCATGAATAACAGTACCAAAGCCAAATCTTTTAAAACAAGAATAGGTTATTCGTTGGACTACACTCTCCAGCGAAGACTTAACAGAGATATGTTCAATAGAAAAATAATGAATACATTAGATATAAATTGAAAATAGACTTACTAGCATATTTTGGTTTTGTGTCATCTATATTTCTCTTTCTCTACTTTCCTCTTCTCAAGAACTATCCCTAAAAACAAATATTTTAAGAGGGAGAAAAATGAGTAAAATTGAATAACTTTTAAAAATCCTGACATCAGTGTTTTACAACTGTAGGACCACTAGCTATGCAAAGTAGTGGGATAGGTTTCTTTTCTAATCCCTTCACTGCAACTAAACATCTTTTTAATATAATTTTGCAACATTCAGTTTTGATTTTTTCATAGATATTGTTTTAATTTTCCTTGGTGTGGTCATATATACTGTGTTTTGCTCACTTCCTTTTGTATTCACTCATACTAGTCTTTCTATCCTTCTCTATACTAATTATTTTCAGTGTTTTCTTATTTCAGAGTAATATTCCATTATATTCCTTTACAAAAAAAAACAAACTGCTTGACTATTCTTCAATTGGTGGACATCTATTCATTTCTTCTCTCTCTCAAAAAGTACCATTACAAATATTGTAGTTTATAGGGAGATGTTCTACTTGTTAATGACTTTCTTGGGAATATATGCCTAGCAGTAGACTCACTGGGTCAGAATCTGAATATTTAGTCACTTTATTTTCATAATTTTAATTATTTTCTAGAAAGCATATACCAACTCACAGTTGTTCCAACAAGTCTTCTATTTTCTACAATCCATCCAAAACTGATTATTTTCATCTTTTGGTTTATCTTACTACTCCAAATCATGATGACTTTTGAATTAGATCTAAATATAAAAAAAGAAACAAATAACAAAAACCACAAGAACAAAACCCAGCTACTACATTTCTGCTCAACAGGTTTCTCTGAGTTTCTTCTGATTTTTTTTAATTTTTCATAATTAGAGTCAGGATGTCTTAATTTTAGCCCCACGAAGACCTACTATGTGAACTTGGTAAAATCATCTGAACCTCTCTCACTTTCCTCATCTATAAAATAAGAAATATGAGCCATATATATCAGTCAAACCATTTGTTAAGCATCTAAGGCACTAGGCTAAGAGCTAGTAAAATAAATATGAAAGAAAAAGACAGTCTCTCCTCAAGGAGCATACAATGTAATGGGGGAAGGTGATAGACAAAAGGTATTTGAAAAGCATGTGGGGGAGTACAGGGGAAATCGAAGGGTCCATGAATAGGGGAATGGTGGTGACATCAAATGAGTAGAGCAAGGTGGGAAATCAAGAGATTGTTAGGCTGAACACTCCCCTTTAAGTGTAGGTGTTGTATATCTATGTGTCTATCTATATATCTATCTGTCTATATATCTATACATCTATCTATCTCTCTACCTATCTATATAGATATAGAGATAGACAGATCTATGTAGATATATAGACATAGATTTTGATATTGATACATATAAATATATGTAGATCTAAATGTATAGACATACACGTAGATATAGATAGATGTAGATAGAGATATAGATAGATGGATAGAGATAACTATATTCCGTATTTTGACTTAATATTAATTTGTTTCATTTATAATTGATCTCATATATTTTATTTGGTGCCTTTTACAATATTCATTCTAAGAAAAATTTCAAAAGGACAGCCAGAAATGTCCACAACCCCTCAAAAAATTAATTCCTAATCTACACAGATCCTTAAAAGTTCAGTTGTCTTCTTCTTTTTTTTTTATTTGAAATTTAGGATTCTTGCCATTTAAAATGTCCTTATGTTGTGAGACATATCAGAGGTTTTCTGGGTGTTATGAATCTTTGTATGAGCAACTCTAGATTTATGACTTGTCAAGTATCACTGTTATTGGTAAAATGTATCCTATATGAACATTCTAGAGCAATTATTAATGAGATGGGATTAGTATTTAGAAATGAGGACATAATGATTATGGTGAAAGCCAGTCTGGTTTCATCAAGAACAAATGAATCTAGATGAACCTAATTTTGCTTACATTTCTTAGAACTTTGAAGTCACTTTAAAAAATTAGTGGGTAGCAGAGGGTAGCTAGGAAGTACATTCTCATTGTCTGGGACATAAATAGCCAAAAAGGATGCCATAATGAAATTTTAAAAGGGGTGTAAAAGAGACACCAAATATCAAGGCTTCTGAACTTTCACAAGCAGGGGGATATAAAGACTCAAGAAGGGATACAAACTCAAACATTGAACTGCACATCAACATGAGCTTTACAGCAGCAGCTCTTTTTTTTTGGAGAGGGGAGGAGCATTAAGTACCTTTTACAGTATGGTTATGCTTATACATTTATTTCCAAACTATGTTTTTAAATTCATAAAATTAAATGTGTAAGATTATGAAGGTAACAAGTTTTACTGAAATGAAATTATATATTTTCGAGTATACAGATTCCAGATTAAGTACCTCTGCTGGGACAGAGAGAGAGAGAGACAGAGAGACAGAGAGACAGAGAGAGACAGAGAGACAGAGAGAGACAGAGAGAGAGAGACAGAGAAACAGAGACACAGAGAGACAGAGACAGAGAGAGAGAGAGACAGAGAGACACAGAGAGAGAGAGAGAGAGAGAGAGAGAAAGAGAGAGAGAGGGAGAGGGAGAGGGAGAGGGAGAGGGAGAGGGAGAGGAAGAGGGAAAGAGAGAGACAGAGACAAACAGACAGACAGAGGCAGAAACAGAGAGACAGAGAAGGAACCTGAGACCTTAATTTGAAAAGATCAAAGTGAAAACATGCCTATCTCCTCTCCAAACTGAAGAAAAGTCCATTTGCCTGAGGGGCCCCCCCCCCATGAAAGATCATCACACTGAGGAACCACAGTTTATAGGGAAAGAGAAAAGGAATAAATATTTTTATGGTGTCCACAGTACCAGGAACTATGCTAAGTTCTTTACAAGTATTATAATATTTGAGAAATAGGGAGATATAAACCAAATGTTTGTGTTACCAGGACACTTGGGGGTAACAAGTGTTACCAGTATTTTAATGCCTTACTCTCGTTCAGCTGTTAACACTGAGAACTATATTTAGTTTTATAAATTTCTCCCTGTTTTGTTTTTATTTTTGGCTTGTTTTTCTTTTGAGAATTTTTAGAAAGTGTTACCATATATTTTTCTTGTTTTGTCATTGAAATGCAGGAGTAGAATATTAATATATTTCATTTTAGTTCTATAATTTAGGATTTTTTAATATAAGATCAACTGGAACTTATACCTTGTGAATGGAAAAAAAACCAAACAAACTAAACAACTGCTTGTTGGATGTATTATTGTTGGTATCTCTAGAGTCTTGCCTTTATTTCATGTGGGAGCATGAAAAAAAGCCATCTGTGAAGGTACCACACCAAACTATTTCCAGGTCCAGTGTGATAGAACAGCACTCAACTGAGAAATGGGTCACATTTACACGAGCAAGGCCTTGGTTAAATTTATGTCCTAAATTTGTTCTTGACAAGGTTTGGAAATTTTCATCACTATCAGTTTGGTGCTTTGGCGACACATATTTGCTCATTTTGTTGTTATTGCTGCAGCTTACATCAAGGTGTGATACTGTGATGTCTATCAATCGAGAGAGTGTGTATGATGGAATCCTAATAAAACTGCCCCCAGGTCCATTATTCTAACTTCATTATAGGCCTGACCCCAGTGAACAGCAGACCCACCGTACCTACCTAGCCCCCCTGCCAATGTCCTAAATTCCTCATATGTGCCTCACTGTTAGCTGGAACAAGAGATGTGTCCATGAACTCTTAGTTCCCACAGAAACAGCATGTGTGTCCATGAACTGGGAACCTGTAATAGCAAACAAAGAAGTAGTTAGCACCTTGTTTCAGCTATTTAATTTTTTAGCACCTTGTTTCAGTTCAAGTTTCTTTTAAGCCTTGCCCATGATTATACTGTCTTTTGTTAAGAAACAGAACTTGTAAACCCCTGTTACTGATACAACAGGAAGGGGCATAGCAGGGAGGAGCTTAATGACCATATATAAGAAGAAGCCCAGGCTGAGGGAGAAAACTGAGAAAGCATTTGTTGTGGCAGATTTTGAGAAGGGAACATTTGTGGCGGTGGCACTCTGGCTCTTCTGTCTGTGTTGGTTTTTGTCTGTGATGTGTCTTGAGTTCTCAGACCTTGTTGGTGGATCTGTGTTGATTTCATGGGAAGATAATGAATTGATGATGGTGCTGGCAATGTGTATAAATGTTACTGTGCTTTGTTAAGATTTGTCTTCCCAGGAACAGAAACTGGGAAAGACTTGAGGTGGACTGGGCACTGTGAGCTTCAATATGGAATGGGAACTGGACAAGGAACTGGACAAGGAACTGGACAAAGAACTGGACAAGGAGGTGGTCAGGCAATTGAGAGCTGCCTGCCTTTTAATCCAGGTGACAGTCGGGTAGATTCAGGCAGGAGCTGGGACCATGGAAGAAGAACCATGGAATCTGAGATCCAGCCTTGAGTCAAGATGCAAACCTCTCCTTGGGTATTTAATGCAAACTGAGAAGATCATGACTTACTGTGGCTTACAGGTGGTAGGACTTTGTATTCTGTATCCTGTACTTCTTCATGATGATTGAATTAAGGATGATTGGAAACTAATCTCCAATTAAGAAGAAAGAAGCCTTTTTGACTGAGAGATTAAGACAATATGACCTAGGGCTGGAGAACTTTGATCTTTGTACTTTATGTCCCTGAAAGAGTCTTGCTCCCTAAGGATGACTGAGTTAAGGACTTACTGAATAATATCTCTTGTTTAAAACTATGGCGACTTTAGTGATAACTTATTATGCTATAACACTGTGAATGCTGGACTTTGGTTTCTGTCAATGTTTTATCTTAGTTTATTACTGAATAAATAGAGAGTTCACTATATTATGTAATCAGAACCTTGAAGCTGTTCATAGTAGCAGTCCTCTGGAAAGCTGCTCATGCTTGCCTTTACAGAACCCTCTACCTAGTCACTGCCCCCAGATTCATTCCCAGACAAACAGGTGTGCTCTTGTATTCAATCACATCATCCATCTAACCGCAGACAGGACCACAATACCGAATTATCCATCTTGATCAGGCAGGAGCACAATAGCTAGCCAGCTGGAGGGCAGCATGACCAGAATCTTCAACCACCACACCATAAATGGTACCTGTCTTCCCTTACCTAATCCCTTAATAAACTCCTCCTGCCTCTTTATTATTAATCATATTCCTATATTCTATGTAAATTTTGATTGTGTAATCAGCATCTTTACCCTATAAATATCCATTTTGCTCTCTCTGCAGCAGTTGGTTCCTCTTGGAACTTACTTTGCTTCTTGAGAGGCAGCAATCTCAATAAATGCCTATACTTGGATTAGAGATGGTCTGACTGAATTCTTTGAGACTGTTCCACAACAGACCATGAAACCTGAACAGTTTGGGGATAGGCAAAGCCCCCACTGCAACATGTACACAAGTGAAATGTGTAGTTTTTAGAAGTAGAACAGCATGAAATGTTACATTGACAGTTCACTTATCCAGCCATTTTATTTAGAACACAGAAAAAATCCATAAGAAAGAGAAAAAAATTCTATGAGCAGAGAAAATTGATGTGACAAAGGTAATGCACAAATGAGTGTATACTTTGCTCACAAGAAAGCTCCTCAAACTACACATCAGTATCTATTAACTCTTAACTATAAACAATTCTAACAAACTTTGTCAGCCAGTTTTCTTGACTACAATATACTCAAAAGAGCAATTAGAAAGGAGAGTTAGACATGATGTGTGAATTGAGGATTGAGAAGGAAATAAATAACAGAATCACAGAATTCTAGAGCACGAAGGGACCTCAGTCTTGATTTAATTCAATCCATATATGAAAGAAATCCCCACAATAATATAAATAACAAGTAATTGTTTAGCCTGTGCTTAAAGTTCTTCAAGCCATAGGAACCCACTGTTTGAAAAAGCAAGACGTTTTACTTTCGGACAGCTATGAATGTCAGGACATTGCTCCTGGCATCAAGGTTTAATTGACTTCTTGCAATTTTCAGCCATTTTTTTTTTCTGGTTCTGTCCTCTGGGAGGAAAGAAAACATTAACCTAATATCCCCATGCCTTCAAATGCATGAAGATATCTATTGTATCTCCCTTCAGGCTTTTCTTCTCCAGGCAAAGTTTCCCTTCAGCCTATCTTTATAAGTCATGGATTCAAGAACTTCTATTATGCTAACTGGCTTCTTATGGACTGATGAAAATCACTTTTAATCATTAAAAACTGAATCTGATATACCTGATGAAAACATGAGCTGGAACTCTCATGTCCTTATTCCTGTCAATCTCATTCCTTGTAATACAACACAAGATCTCATTTGCTTTTCTGGCTACTTCGCTATGCAGGTGACTCATATTGAACTTACAGTTTACTGAATCCTAAAATATTTTTCAGAACAGCTGCTGTCTATCCACGCTTCATCACACCTTATACTTGAGAAGTTGGGCTTTTTTGTTGTTTTTGTTTATTTTAATTAATTTATTTACTTTTTGTTTATAACATGCAGTTCCTCAATCCCTTGAGTTTTAAATTTTCTCCTGCTCCCTTTCCTCCCTGTCCTCCCATGGCAGCATGGAATCAAATATAGGATCTATAAATACCTTCACATTAAACATTAGTCAAGAAGCTGTAAAGAGGGATTTTAACCAATGGGGTGAACAATGAGAAAGAAGAAATAAAATGAAAGAGAGGGAGGGAGAGAGAGAGAGAGAGGGGGAGAGAGAGAGAGAGAGAGAGAGAGAGAGAGAGAGAGAGCAAGTAGTTTGCTTCAATCTGCATTCAGACTCTGTAGTTCTTTCCCTGGATGTGGATACCCCTTTCAATCATGAGTCTTTTGGAGTTGTCTTATAACCTTGCATTGTTTACAGGAGCCCAGTCTATCAAAGTTAGTTGTCACACATACAATGTGTCTATAATTATCTACAAAATTCTCCTGGTTCTGCTCTCCTCACTCAGCATCAGTTTATATAAGTCTCTCCACGTTATCATGAAGTCCATCTGCTTCCCATTTCTTATAGGACAATAGTATTCCGTTACATTCATATACCACAACTTGTTTAGCCATTCCGCAATTGATGGGCATCCCCTTGATTTCCATTTCTTTCCTACCACAAAAAGCACTGCTATAAATATTTTTGTACATATGAGTCCTTTTCCAACTTCTATGATCTTTTTGGGATAAAGCCCTCAACGTGGCATTGCTGAGCCAAAGCGTATGTACTTATTTATAGCCTATGGGTGTAGTTCCAGATTCCTCTCCTGGTGCTGGGTTGTTTTTATGTTCAAGGATAAGAGATTGTGTTTATTCCTTAGATTCATTAAATTATCTAGCCTGGCAAGATCCTTTTCCTTGCTTATTCTGTCATATACTATTTTAGCTCTCCCTCCTAGCTTTGTGTTATTTCAAAGTTTAATGAGCATGTTATCTCTGTATTTTTTCTTCATCATTTATCAGATTTTAAACAATACAAAGTCAAACACAGATCCCTGGTGTGCTTCATTGGAGACCTGCTGTCATGTTGACATTGAGGTAAATGAGTTCATCTGTCCAATCAGATCCGTATCCAATTGTATTATCACCCAATTCAAGCGATATCCATGTTCTCCACAAGAATAGTATGACCATTTGTTTCACCTCTTTCCCCCACTCTCAGCAGAAAGCTCCTGATGCTGCTGCAGCAACTGTTGTCACCTCCAAGTCCCATTGCTGGTGCACCCTGAATGTGTGCTCTGGATCAGCCCTTGCCCATTGTTATAGACTTCTCCTGCTGACTCCTTAAGTTGTTTGAGGCTGAAAAAATGTTTCAACCCAACCCTTTGTTGGCTAGGACACTCCATAATTAAATTTGATATGTATTTTTAAAGACATTTTGAGGGGAATGTTGGGAGAGCTCAGGTAGGTTGCTGCCTCTTCTCTGCCACCTTGACTCTACATTCTTTATTGGGTTTTGCTTCTTCACAATACCACTCAGTTGCTTTCTCCTTAATGGTTTTTCCCCCTCTTTCAGGGCCAATCTTCTGCTCTTTAGAGTTCTAATTCACTGGTTTTGCCTCAGTAGTGTCTCTTCTTATCCTTCCCTTCAGATTTCTCCTCTGGTGTTTTTTCATCACCACTATTGATGAGCACATAATAGAACAGTAGATAGAATGCTTGGAATAGAATAAGATGTAAGTTCAAATCTGGCCTCAAAAACTTATTAGAAGCAGGATTTCAGGATTCTGGGGGCAGCTAGGTGGTTCAGTGAATACAGCACTGGCCCTGGAGTCAGGAGGACTTGAGTTCAAATCCAGCCTCAGACACTTGACACTTAAGTAGTTGTGTGACCTTGGGCAAGTAACTTAATCCCAATTACCTTGATTTGGAAGAAGAAGAAGAAGAAGAAGAAGAAGAAGAAGAAGAAGAAGAAGGAGAAGAACAAGAACAAGGACAAGAAGAACAAGAAGAACTACTGGGTAAGTCACTTAACCTTTTCTTCAGTTTTCTCAACTGTAAAATGAAAAATAAAAATAATAGACCCTAGTTCACAGGGTTTGGGAGAGGATCAAATGAGTTAATATTTGTAAAAAAAAAAAATTGCTTCTGACCTTTCAGACTTCACCACTGTGACCCAACTGTTTTCTTATTTTGTGATTTCCCTCATAACCCAAGGTTTTCTCACCCTGCAATATCTCTGAACCATGATGGCCCCCTTCTCTGATTGGTGAGTTCCTTCCGGGGCTGCCTCCATTTGGGGGAGAAGGCCAGTTCAACTATCTTTTTGACTCTGGACTTTACCTCCATTTACTTTTGTGGGATCCTTCACCTCACCTACTTTCTATGTGTGAGATATTGTGCAAGGCTCTGAGAATCCAAAAGGAAATAATTACTGTCTTCAAAGATCTATTATTTCTAACAAGATTTGATAAAAATATGGTCGAAATTCTAACTCTGACAATTCAATTCAATTTCATTCAATTATTTTCAGATAATTTAGCAGGAATTTTGGACACTGAAAGAAAGATGGAATAGTTAAGAAGAACTTCATCACAAGACACTGTAAAGTGCTCTAGGGATTTTAACCATAAGTGAAGAGGGAAATCCCACAACTTCGATAGTGATTACATCAGTCACTTGATGCATAATGCCACTTGTGCTTTAAAGTTTCAAGGATATTCTATTCGTTATTTAATCCATAAAAATAATATATAAAGAGGAATATTATAGAGGGTTCATATATTTAAAATAATCAATTTACTATATTAGGACCAGAAATTATTTCCAAGAGATAGAGAAAGCAATAGTAAATTAACCCTTGAAGTACTTGAAACAGAAATATAAAATATATCCAAGCAAATTACAGAAACATTACTCCTTCTTGTTCCTCTCTCACTCTGTCCCCAAAGCATTTTGATATACTCAGTTTCTATTACTTAAAAAAAAGTAACACTGGGCAAATCCACATAATTTTGAGTGTTGTTGCTTACAGTGAAATTCATATAAAATTCTGTGTTCCAGAGGTCTGACACTGCAGGATACCACACTGTTGATAGCTTGTAAAATATGATGCCTTTCCCTGAATGTTCTCTCCCTCTGGAGAACTCTTGCTGAAGGTTGTTGTTGCTAAAATCCAGTCAACCAGGCCACACCATCGTCTGTCTTATTTTCTAAGTACTTGTCAGAAATGTTGGGTCAGATCATTGTCTGGCACTCCTCTAATAGGCCTAGCAGGACCCCAGTTGGAAAGCCCCCTTGTAAAGTGTTAAGTATCATGTTGACATCCCTGAGCAAATAAAGGTTTATTTCTGGAGAAACAATAAGTGTGTGTTACTTTCATTAACTTCAATCTTACAAAAGCTAATGAATAGCATCTGAGTAATGGTGTTTTGCAATATCAAGGACACCTGAAAAATTAATAACAGATCAAAAAAATATGCAATTAAACAAGTCTTCTATCAGTAAGTCTTGTTCAGTATGTGAAAGTTTATATTATTTTGATGCCAAAAGGTTTTCTTCTCTGACAGATTAACCAGAGTTATGATTAAGACTACTCACTGGGTGTATAATACTATATGTAATAGATTAATATTTATATTAAAGGCAAGCATTGCTTGTGATAGTTCATTACTTAGCTGTTGAATTCATTCACATTTTATAGGAGTTGAGGATGTTGAGGTGTCTATATAGATTTGTATTTCAGTATTCTAGAGACTGGAGCTAGTCCTTATTTTGGGCACTTGCATTCATAGAAAAAATTCATAGCGTTCTAGGGTCAATAATCCCAAGGACTTGTAGCTTTAGTATTGTTGCTCCCCAGGAGAAATCAATTTGTTTTAGAAAAAGAAATGATAAAAACGTATAGCAAGAGCAGTTTACAAAATATTCCCCCAATAGCTTGGGGTTTCTCTTTGTTGTCATTGAGTAGTCTTGACCCACTTTGGGGTTCTCCTGGCAAAGTTAACAGAGTAATTTGCCATTTCTTTCTCCAGCTTATTTTACAGATGATGAAACTGAGGCAAACAGCATTAAGTAACTTGACCAGGATCACATAGCTCTTAAGCATGTAAGACCAAATTTGAGCTCAATTCTTCCTGACTCTGTGACACCTAGCTGCCCATCCTATCGTTTACTCTCTTCAAAATGCATGCAGTCTTTGGGGAGAGTGGGCACTGACAAAGTGCAATGATACAGAAAATACTTGTGGCAAAATGGGTAAGTCCTGACTCTGGACGTCCTTTTCTCCTAGTGCAGTTGGTTGTTCAGTGGGATACAGTTGATGCATAAGATGCCATGCTGTACTGGAATCTCCAAGAGTGCAGACTATCTCCTGGATGGTCCAGTTCACTGCTGAGTCTGCTGTTGGGTCACCCTGCTTCTCCTTTGCTTTTTTTCCCCCCTTGAACTTTGCTTCTCTAATACTGCTAATAAGCTATTTATTCCCTCATTGTTCTAGGATGCCAGGAAAAGAGAAGACAACAGCTTTCCCCCTGGAATCTCTCCAGACTTTTCAATGTTTACAATTTCACTGTTTAGGCATGTCCATCTTGAGATTATCGTTCTATCACTGAATCAGGGAAACAAACACAATGAGAGGTGGTTCTATTCCCACAGCTGCAATGGTTGGATGAGACACAGGGAAGTACTCTAGTTCATAGGGAAGCACTTCAAAATAGTCTACTGCTCTCAAAACTGAAGAGGAAAGTGATTGAGACAGGAGTATTTTCCATCTTTTGAACGTACATTCTGTTCTTTCTCAGCAACCCATGGGCCATAAGTTCTGACTTCATAACCAATTACAAGACTTTTCTTCAGCATACTGTACAAATACTTTAGGTACCCCACTCCAAAGTCTCCACATGGGTACTTGAACCTAAGTAAGGCAGTGGATATCTGAATGTTTTGTAACACCAGTCCACTAATGTTACACTAATATAGTTGTGGAAAAGACAACATTAAAATAAATTAAAATAGTATGGTGGAAAGAATGCTGAGTTAGGAGCTTAGAAGAACTGTGTTCTAGTCTGAGCTTTCTCATTAACTAGCTACATGATTTGGTTCCACTTTATGTCTTTGTCTCTCTGGACACCAATTTTCTCACTCCCAGGTAGGAAAAGGTATATTTTCATTTTTCTCCTTATATTACAGTGCTTCATTGTTGTTCAGTCATTTTAGTCAATTCTGACTGTTTATGAAGTCATTTTGGGGTTTTCCTGGCAAAGATATTGGAATGATTAGCTATTTCCTTTTTCAGATTATTTTACAGATACAAAACTGAGGCAAATGGGGTTAAATGATTTGCCCAAGGTCACACAACTAGTGCCTGAGGCCAGATTTTTACTTATGAAGATGAGTCTTCCTCATTCCAAGTCAAGTGCTCTGTCCACCTTACCACTTAGCTACTCACACAATGCTAAACATAGAACAGACACTTTATAAATATTTCTTCATTAATTGATTTATTGTTTATATATATATACATATATATGGATATATATATATGTATATATATATATATATATGGATATATATATACATATATGCAAGTTAGATAACATTTGCATTAGTGAATGCTAAATCAAGATAGGAAATACAACACTGGGTTCCTGGAATCTCTGCTAACAACATTTACTTTAGGACTTTACAGAGTGACCTCATGTATAAATCATCAAATTTCTCCTATTTTTCTGAATGTGCTCTCAATTCATTAACATTTAAGTCATGGTCAGTAGCACTATAACACATGCTTGAACAAAGCTATCTGACAATGTATTTTTCTCCATTAGGTACACCACAGTCTTCTTACACTTAGGAACTAGACAGCATTTCAGCTCTATGCTTGGGGTCCACTTTAAACAGAAAAATGGCCCAAAAAACACAAAAATGTAAAAAAAAAATTGAAACTCAATAGACCATGACCAGGAAAGTTGTTTACAGAATGGGAGCTGAAACAAGAAAGCAGAGTATTACCTTGTTTATGAACCCTTGATTCATCCCTTCCCAACTTCTCAAGCAAATCCCTCCTGCTCTCTATTACCTTCATTTTCTTCCTGTCTACTGGCTTCTTTTCCCTGATGACCAAAAACATGTTGGTGTTTCTCTAATACATAAAAATTTAAAAAAAATTAAAAAAAAACAACTCATTTGATCTCTTTCATCCTTGGTAGGCATCTTCCTATATTTTTCCTTCTCTTGGCTAAATTCCTTGAGAATGCTATTTATATACAGTTCTTCCTAATCATTTCCTCTCACTCTTAATCCTTTACAACATATCTTCCAACCTCTTTATTAACCTGAAATTGCTCTCTCCAAATTTGGCATTGACCTCTGAACTGCCAAAGCAATTCTTGTCTCAATCCTTATCCTCTTTGACTTCTCTGGAGCGTTTTCACACTCTTGATTGCCTCCTCCTGTATATGCTCTCCTTCTTAGATTTTCCAGACATTCATCTCTCCTGGTTTTCCCCTTATCTGGCTGACCATTTCTCCATAGTACTTTTACTGGTTCTTCATTTAATCCTTTACTCCAAGCTCTTTCACTTGGTAATCTCACCAGGTCTCATGGCATCCATTATCATTCATATGTAAATGATTCTCAAATCTACATATCAAGTCCTAGTTTCTGCCCTGAGGTAATAGGTGACTCAGTGGATAGGGTGCCGGGCTCACAGCCGGGAAGTCTCATCTTCATGGGTTCAAATCTGGCCTCAGACATTACTACTGATGAGGTACTTGGGTTCCTGTGCTTGAACCCCAGTTTGTAAAATCACATCAGTTTGCAAAATCACATTTCTCCCTAGCCTCAAGTCTCCCTAGCCCTAAAACACTGTCTCAGGCAGTTTCTACCTCACTAAAGGGCAGCATGCCCTAACAAAATACTTGTCTCTCTTCCTGTTACAGTAGCCAGCTGTACTTACAGAATTTAGTAGTTTGACCCAACTGTATACCAGCTAAAGCAGCTGTGTATGGGTATCTATCTATCACATATATTGCAGACTCAGTCATGTGTATACTCCTTAGGTCATTATACACATCCTGGATCCCTTGTTAGCTTGGGACATATGTATACTCCCAATATCCATCTTGTCAAACAGGACATTGATGGGTAACAGACTGGGCACTTCTCAGTCAGCCCTGACAGCTAGTTGTCTTAAGTGAAGTTTCAAGTCTAAAATCACACCTCCATGTAGCCCCACCTTGGGGCATTTCCCAGTGAATTATGGGCAATAGGCCTGCACAGTTGATGTTAAAAGTTCGTGTCCCTTTAAGCACTGAACGCTCCTTAACTCCTCCCTAATCCCACCCTTACTCACCTAGTTAGCATAATTGGCACAGGTTATACCACGGATTATTCTATAAAAATATACCTATGACTCCTTTAAGGCTGCAGGTTCTCTAAGGCCTTCTGCCTGCTGTACAGCATAACAATAACCTTTCACCAACTTGACTCAGAACGCTTGAGCCTGTGAATTCATTCCAGACTGCCCATCAAGGGACTCTGGTCACTGGGGTCCCTGAAACACCTGTACTTATCCCTTGTCACTATTGTATGACCCTCAGCACATCACTTAACCCTGTTTGCCTCACTTTCCTCATTTCTAAAATGAGCTAGAAAAGGAAATGATAAATCACTGCAATATCTTTGCCAGGAAAACTTATGTTGGGGTCCTGAAGAGCTGGACACAACTGAAAACATCTAAACGATGCCGACTTGGTCTAGAATCAGTATTTTTTTTAAAGACTCACATTTCCAACTACGTCTTTAACATCCCAGACTGGATCTTTCATAGACCTCTCAAGCTCACCCGGTATTAAAAAAAAAAAAGAACTCATTATATTTTCCCCTAACTTCATCATATTCCAAATTACCGTTTTATTGTTGGGGACACCACCACGCTCTAATTATTCAGTTACACGCCTCTGTGTCATCCTTGCGTTCTCACTGTCTCTCATGTCATAGATCCAATACATTGTCAAATCTTTTCATTTCTCATTTTACAATATCTTTTCTGTACATTACCTTCTCTTCACTCAAATATGCATAATCTAAGTTCATGTTATTGTCATGCCTCATCAGGACTACTAATTGGTGTCCTTGCCTCATTCATCTTTCCACTTTAATCCATCTTCCATCAGTTTCCAAGCTGATTCTTCTAAAGCATAGGCCTGACCATATCATCCCCTGTTCACTAAGATCAATAGTTCCCTATCAACTCCATGACTAAATATATACTTCTCTCTTTGAAATCTAAGTCTCTTCACAACCTGGCACCTTTCTATCTTTCCAGTTTTCTTACTTCTCCACATACTACAGTATCCAGCTATACTGATCTCTTGGCAGTTCCTTTAACTGATCTCTCTATCTTCTTTTGCACTGGTTATGTCCTCTTAGTTTCCCTGGCCTTCTTTAAGAATAAATTCAAATCCTGTTTTCTACTGGGGACCTTCTCTAGTCCTCACCCACAAACCAACAACTTCTAAGTCCTTCCCCCTTGCAAATTACTTGCATCTCTCTCTCTCTCTCTCTCTCCCTCTCTCTGTCTCCCTCTCTCTCTCTCTCTCTTTCCCTCTCTCTCTCTCTCTCCCTCTCTCTTTCTCTTTCTCCCTCTCTCTCTCTCTCTCTCTCTCCCCCCCCTCTCTCTCCCTCCGTTTCTCTCCCTCTCTCTCTCTCCCTCTCTCTTTCTCTCTCTTTCTTTCTATGCACACACACACACACACACACACACACAGACACATTTTCCACATGGTTTCCTCTTTAGCACACACACTATGCATGAATAGGAGCCTGGTCTTGGTCGTTCTCTGCACACCCAGGACTCACAGGGGTCCCTGACCCACAGTAAATGGTTAGTAAATATTTGTTGAGTGACTGACTGTCAGATTTAATGAAATATCATTTATCGCTTACTTGGGCAAATTATGATGAATAAGAGAATTTCTTCCTTTTTTATTATTTATTATGTGACAGACATAGTGTTAAGTACTGGAAATACAAACACAATTAAGAAAGACAATTCCATCTATCAAGTAATCTGCATTCTAATGAGGTGAGGAGGAAGGTAGCACATGGACGACAGGAGAGAGTGAGAATGAGGCTAGGAATGCACACCATCCCTGGTATGGTTTGTAAATGGTCAAGGCATGGCATAAGGCACTGGTTTCTGGCAAAAAAAGAAAAAAAAAAGATTAATACTGCCCTTTTTGGTTCCAGGGTTCCAGAGTCAGGGCCTAGGGTGAACTGAGCAGAATAATTAAAGTATGGGTATCGGTTTGTCATAAGGTCATAAAAGTAGAATCAGAAAGAACCTTAGATATCAAGTCCAACTTCCTTATTTTGCAGAAGAGGAAAACAAGAATTAAGGAAGTTATGTGATTTCTTCAAGATCACTGAAAATAACCATCAGAGGTCAAACTTGAATCCATATCCTCTGACTTGAGAATCAATTTTTGTTCTATTTTACCAAGTGACCTCCTCATTAAAATAATATTGAAAACCCATCACAAATCCCTAGTAAATTTGTTTTTTAAGAAATCTTCTGTTTCCTTAATTATGGCCATTATTAAATAGCACTTACAGAGAAACTCTGTGAACAGGCAAAGCTAAAGGAATTCACAGTTCATCTAAGCCATTGGACTAGGGAACCTTTCTTGCCCCTTCCAACAAAACTCCTTTGGTACTTGAAAAGCTTATAAGAGAAAATAAATATTTAAATGGTAAACAAGACTCTATCACACATTGAAAGATGATGCCAAGTATATGAGTGAATGATTTAAAACAGTCCACAATCCACAGACATGACTGAATTCTTATTATTTGGCATTAGGAAGGATACTGAAGTGTAGAATTTATAATCTAGTTGGGAAAAGAAGATCCATCTTTGTGAAACAATGATTATTTTGAACCAGATTACAACTAAGCACCAAATTGTGGACTTCATTTCAACTTAACAAGCATGTATTAAGCAATTGCTGCATACCGAACTCTTTTAAGTATTCCTAGGAGAGATACAGAGTTCAAATGAGGCATATTTTCTGCTCCAAGGAAGACTCAGAAAGTACATTCTAGAGGTTAGCAATGCTTTTGGGTGCCAAAGCCTATGTTCAAATCAAACCTTTTTGCCTCTAGATAGGTTGTAAATTTTCTACCAACTCAAAGACAAGGTTTTTTCCAATATGCAGGTGTTGATATGATACACTGAAGAGTCAGGTCTCACCATGGACATCATTAGGTGTGTGAGCAAAAGTGAAAAATCAAGCTAAGGTTTGACTTTCCAGGTCTATTCTAAAAGTATGCTATTCATTAAAATATAAATTTAATACATAAGGGTTTGGCCCCACAGGCATGTAGTTTAAAAATAGATATTCCTCTGTGGTTTCCTCATTTGGAAATGTGAAATGGAACATGCTGGCCTGAAAACTTAATTATTGCCTTGGCGATAATTCACTTGATGATTAGTTAATCAGTGCATCACTTTTTTTTTTTTGAATCTGAAAGGGAAAATGTCTTCCTTGCCAGAATGGCCAAAAACATTTTATGATTTTATAGGTTGTAACTTTGAAAATGTCTGCCAAGTTTCAGTTCTCTCTTTTTCTTTTAACACCAAATGAGAATATATGACTCAGTTCTTGAGGCAGAATTTTCCCTCTTGGGAATAATACACACACCTTTAGAAGCCTTACTAACCTTCAAAACACTGGGATAACCATTCACTGGATCAGTAAAAATGGCTTCCCAAACCCCCCCTTTCCAAATGGCACTAATGTCCTAAAATAGTTATGGCAAAATCTCAGATGTACTCCTGAGGCATAATTTGCTAGATTGTGGTAAATCTGGATTGTATTTTTATTTTCCAAAAGCCTCCAAATAGAAAAGGGAAGAAGTGGGATTAAACCTTAGATCCCAGGGATATAATTGAAATGGTCTCGTGTCTTTCCTAATGTTCATTATGAATTTAAATCATGCAGAGTAAACCTCACTAGGCTTGTAGGCCACCCAATTTCCATCCCACCTCTGCTCAGGAAATCTGGGAAATCTCTGCATGATATATCCTATCCATTTAATATACTCTTACTGCTTCCCTACTTGAAATATTCTAATCACAGAATTTAAAATAAAATTTTGGCTAAAAGGGAGAAGAAAGTCCCAAGCAGATGACATCAGGCATTACTTTCTTTGGTGATACCTTTTGTAGCTCACAATCCTCCTGCAGATGCGTATCACTTCCAAGAGACACTAACAGACTGGTAAGGTTTTGCTGGAGCCAGTTCTAAAATTGACTTGTAGGAGCTCATAGTTAAATTTTCATTTTGATCATAATAATGGCAAATTGGAGCTTGATTTACTGTTTTGTTAATTGTCTAGACTTCAGAAAGTGTTAAAAATTCAGACTAAAAGTAAAATTCTGTGCATACATTCCCTTTCCAACTTGCACCCAACTGGTCCAATTGTTGAGCATTTACCAGAACACACCGATGCTCTGTAAAAATTGCTTGAGTTCAGCAACAGTATGGTAGAATGTTTGGGGAAAGAAAGCATCACCGGACGAAAGGTCTGGTGACTCTAACTAAAAATAATAAGATCTGGCATTTATATAGTACTTAAGGTTGGTAAAGAGCTTTAGATCAATTACCTTATCTGAGTCTCATAACACTTCTGAATCTCAGGCCCTGCCAAACCCTCTACTGGGCAGAAATGTTTCTCTTTCATTGTCATTCTAATATTAACCTAACCCTAGGAGGCTATGCATAGATTATGTGATGATTTCCAAGTTATTGAATATTTCTTTTTTTTTTGATTTCTAAGTATTTCTTTTATTTATTTATTTTATTTTACAACATTCATTTCCATGAAATACTTTAGTTTGCATCATTCATTTCGATGAGATTTTGAGTTACATATTTTCTCCCCATCTTTCCCCTACCCACCGCCCCAAAACAGCC
>CM053583.1:214407207-214426908 GCA_028627135.1 Pseudochirops cupreus
GAACTTGAGATACACAGGCACTGCAGTTGGGAGATCCATCCTGCCCTACCAAAAAGTGACATAGGAGAGAATAGAAGGGGGGAGGGCGGACACACTGGGATGGCTGTTTTGGGGAGGTGGGTGAGGGAAAGACGGGGAAGAAATATGTAACTCAAAATCTTGTGGAAATGAATGATGCAAACTATAATAAAATTTAAAAAAATATATTATCATAAATCAATCTGTGCATAGTTTTCTATGAACACCTATGAATCCATAATCCAATTATATTTATAGTTAGTGCTTTTAAATAAATTCAGTATTTAAGAGATCACATTCATAAATTTCCTTCTGTTGATCAAATCCGGATTGTAAGTGGCCACATAGTGTTTACTAGTAAAGCACCATTCATGAGTTACAGAAAGGAGTCTAAAGAAAGTTCATTAACTGTGTTGGTCTCATTTAGATCATTTAAATACATAGTAGAGGGAATGATTGTATTGTAAGTTAGAAAACCAGGGTTTGACTTCTGACTCTTTCAGTTAGACAATTCATAAAGTCATATAATGGGAACTTTTGGGGGCTTTTACATTCATTACATTTTGACATGGTATCTATTACTGTACTTATTTGTCAGAAGATATCAAGCCAAAGGGCACACCTATCAGTTTCTGATGGTGCCCAGAAACCATCTACCATTAAAAGAAATAGCAAAATTGATCTAATTATCTGCATAATTTTAGATTTACCCCTTTCTCCTTGCCTCTGTCCCACCCAACTCAGAATAAAAACAAGAATATTATGAATGAATTCCAGTTTTGTATGTTTGTCTAATTCTTAATATGACTGAAATGTGACTGTTAAAAACATAATGATATCAGTGATGATGGTTATGATGATAAAGACATCTATGACAGTGAATTTGAGAGAAGGGATTGAGATTCTAAATCAAGAAGAAATTTTTTTCTTCAAAACCTCAGTTTACCTGAAATATCCTTAGTGTAAATTGGGGAAGGTAGCTTCTTGAGACAATACACAAATAAGATCTAACCTTGAGTTTTAGGCAAGCCTAAATCTCAAGTAAGATCTCTGTACAGATCTGGGTGGCAAATAAACATTTAAGCTGTATTTTAGTAGTTAAAAAGAGAACATTAAAAAAAATAATTTGACTTAATCTCAGAGAAATCTATACATATTATGTATATGGTAAATATTTTGTGATTAACCATAAAGGGATGAGTTAGTCACCCTTCCCCTGTAGTTGATGTAGTCACAGAAAATAAAAAAGAGATAACAGACAATACAGTATAAATATGTCAACAACATGATAATGCCATGCTGCAGCTTTATGGTGAGTGGATGGATACTTGTCCTTGAGTGAGTCAGAAGAGACAACCTGATAGGTTGGGATAAAATGGGTAATGCCCCTGGGGCCTTTAAATAGCTGAGTGCTGGAGAGAATTGAGTATAAGCGAAAAACTGAAAGAGAAGGAACCTGGTTTCTGAGAGAGAATTACTCTTGGGGAGGAAGAGGATTTCATTCATTCATTCATTCATTTATTCATTCATTTGTTCATTTATTGCTTCCCTTTCCCACTGGCCATGAGGCTTTAAAGCACAGATACTATAATGGTAATAGAAATTTGAAGATCTTCCTTGCTCCTTAATAAACCTAAACTGAACTTGAGGATCTTTCCTGATTTGAAAATATGCTCTGCCCCCTAGAAGGCTGCATGTGCTCACATGGAGCCTGTTGTGGGAGGCTTGTTTTCATCAAGGCACAATTTTTGTAACTTTGTAGTCAAGTGAGTAATGAGGGTTGTTATATTTTCTGACTCAGGAGAAGGCTGTGTATACTTCTGATGCCAAGTTTTGCTTTGGGGCTCACTTTGGGAAGAGTTGTGTGATTTGGCCAAATGAGACTCTGGGCAGCCATTGAGCCCCCCCACTTTTCAAACCCAGATGCTGGTGCTTCTCTCTCTAGTGACTCACTATGTAGGGATGTAATGGTCAGACAGCTAGAAGCCCTGTCTGTTGAATTGGTTATTTTTTCTTGTAACTTCTGTTTGTATTCTCTGAAATTCAGGGTGGTGACTTTTCCCCCTGAACTAGGTAAATGATATATATTTGATTGATTAAGATTGTTAACCCTTTTTGAGTTGCTTTCCTTTAGATAAGTAGATCAAAGAACTTGTGCCAGCAGCCATCCTGGGTATGCTAGGGGGCTTGCTGCTACAGTTAGCTAACCAACAAATGACATTGTGACCATCAAGAATCAGAGATGTATCTTCTGGATAGATGCAGGTATCTGTTCCTAAAGAGAAGAAGCAGCTTTCAGGAGTCAACATTTGGCAGTGGAAGAAGGAACCAAGTATGAACTTATAAGGGACCTAGACATATCAGTTAAGAGTCAAGTTGTAGACATGAAAGGACAAGAAAAGCTCTGGGGATAAACCTTCTCAGCAAATATCCTGTGCCCAAATGTGAGCTTTGTAAGGATTCCAGAGGAGAGAAAGAATTTATATGCCCTGTAATTGCACTGTTATGAGTTGTATTAGCTACAAGTTTCCTATATGTGTGCTTCATAAACATGTCATTTTACTTTGATTTTGTGAATACATATCACACAAATATGTGTGTGTGAGAGTGTGTGTGTGTGTTTGTGTAGTTAGTGAGTGTGCTCTGAGTTTATGAGGGAAATATTTTATAGCTACTCTGCCTTTACTAAGAGCTAATTTTATCAGCAAACTGTTTCTACGAAGTCCACTGGTGGAATATACTGGGGAACTTTATGTTTGAAGTCCCTCTGATTATACTCAAGAACCTGAGAGTAGCAACCACACTCTGAGAAGGTAACCCAGAGCAGTGGTGCCAAACACAGAATCTCAAAGGGAATTGTAATGGTAATGGAGATTTGAAGATCTTCCCTGCCCCCTGTAATAGCAAGAAAACAATTACTTAGCACCTTGTTTCAGTTGAACCTTGCCCTTGATTATATTATTGAGATAATAAGCAAATTTGGCAAAGTTGCAGGATATAAAATAAACCCACATAAATCCTTGGCATTCCTATATATCTCTAACAAAATGCAACAGCAAGAGATAGAAAGGTAAATTTCATTTAAAGTTACTGTAGACATTACAAATATCTGGGAATCTACCTGCCAAAACAAACCCATTACCTTTATCAACACAACTGCAAAAAAATTTTCACACAAATAAAATCAGATCTAATTAATTGGAAAAACATAAATTGCTCATGGCTGGGTTGAGCTAATATAATAAAAATGACATTTTTACCTACATTAAATTACATACTTAGAGCCATACCAATCAAGCTACCAAAAAATTCCTTTGTAGAGCTAGAAAAAATAGTTGCAAAATTCATCTGGAAGAACAAAAGGTCCAGAATATCAAGAAAACTAATGAAAAGAAATGATAGGGAAGGTGGCTTACCCATACCAGATTTTAATCTGTACTAGAAAGCAGCAGTTATCAACACTATTTGGTACGGGCTGAGGGATAGAGCAGTTGATCAATGGAATAGGTTGGGTACATGAGACTCAGCAGCCAGTGACTATAGTTCACTGTTTGATAAACTCAAAGACCCCAGCTCTTGGGATAAGAATGCACTATTTGACAAAAACTGAAGGGAAAACTGGAACATAGTATGGCAGAATTGGGCATAGACCAATATCTAACACTGTACGCCAAAATAAAGTCAAAATGGGTGCATGATGTAAGTATAATGGTTGATACTGTAAGCATTCTGGGAGAGCAAGGGCTACTTCACCTGTCAGATCTATGGAGTGGGAAAGAATTCATGATGAAACAAGAGAAAGCATTACAAAATGCAAAATGGATTATTTTGATTATATTAAATTGAAAAGCTTCTGTACAAACAAAGCCAATGTTACCAAGATTAAAAGGGAAATGGAAAACTGTGAAAGAATTTTTAAAACCAGTGTTTCTGATAAAGGCTTCATTTCTAAAACATTCAAAGTTCTGAGCCAAATTTATAAGAATACAGACCACTCCCCAATTGACAAATGGTCAAAGGATATGAATTGACAGTTCTCAGAAGATGAAATTAAAGACATCTATAAGCATATGCAAAAATGTTCCAAATCACTAGTGATTAGAGAGATTCAAATCAAAACAACTCTGAGGTACCACATCTCACCAGCCAGACTCACTAAGATGACAAAACTGCAAAATGATAAATGCTGGAGAGGATGTGGAAAAATTGGAACACTAATGCAATGTTGGTGGAGCTGTGAACTGATCCAGCCATTCTGGAGAGCAATCTGGAACTTTGCCCAAAGGGCTATAAAAAATTGCATACCCTTTGACTCAGCAATACCACTTTTAGGGTTATATCCCAAAGGAGTCAGAGAAGTGGGAAGAAGATGTGTATGTACAAAAATATTTATAGCAGCTCTTATTTGTGGTGGCAAAAAATTGGAAAACAAGGGGATGCTCATCAGTTGGGGAATGGTTGAACAAGTTGTGGTACATGAATGTAATGGAATACTACTGTGCTATAAGAAATGAGAAGCAGACAGACTTCATAATAACCTGGAGAGACTTATATAAACTGATGCTGAGTGAGAAGAGCAGAACCAGGAGAAATATGCACACAATCACAGACACAACATAAGTGTGACAACTAACCTCAATAAACTAGGCTCTTGTCAGCAATACAAGGTTATATGACAACTCCAAAAGACTCAAGATTAAAAGAGATATCCATATCCAGAGGAGGAGATGAGGAGTCTGAACGCAATGGAAACAAACTACTTGCTCTGTTTCCTTTTCTTGTTTTGTTTTATTTCCTCTTTCCCACTGATTATTCCATCAGTTACAACCCTTCTTTACAACCTGACTAATGATTAATGGGAAGATATTTGTAGATCCTATAACTGAGTGCATGCCACCATGATGGGGGCGGGGGGAAGGAAGGGGGAGAAAATCTGAAACTCAAGGGACTGTGGAACTGAATGTTGTAAACTAAAAGTAAATAAAACAAAATTAAATAAAAAAAGAAATAGAACTTGTGAAACCCACAGTGGGAGGAATTTGCTGATGCAACAGGAAGGGACAGAACAGGGAGGAGCTAATGATCAGAATAAAAAGCTCAGCACAAGCTGAGAAAGAGTCAGAACTGTTGGGAGCAAGCAGTGTGGAGGCTGAGCAGCTAGTGTAAGTGAGAGAGGGGCATTCTTGCTTAAGAGAGCCTATTTTGTTTTGAAGGCCTGAAGAAGGGAAGGCTTGAGAATGTTGTTGTTCATTGCATTTGGTTATATGTACCAACTCCATGGTCATGGAATGAATTTGGTTTGAATGAATTTGGGTTTCAGGTTTTGGGATTTGATTTTCTGGTATCAACTCCATGGTCATGGAATGAATTTGGGTTGAATGAATTTGGGTTTCAGGTTTTGGGATTTGATTTTCTGGTATTTGAATAAATGCTTTGGTTCTGTCTTCCATGTGGAAACCCTGTTACATTTTTGTGATTCACAACTACATCAGCATATTCATAGCCGCCATGGGAGCTGTGAGTATCATATTTGGCATTATAGGGACTTAGATTGCATAAATGACTTACTGCAGATCACATAACTAAGAAGTAGAACAACTAAGAAGGATACTCAGATATTTTGACTTCCAGTTCTTTTACAACTATGTGGAAAATTAGTAGTTCCTGAGTGACATGTTTCTTCTAAAATCATTAGATTCAGACATCACAAACTTCTATATCATGATCCAAAACTATAGGCAGAGATGTAACTAGAACTTTGAGAAATTGGTCATCATAATTATTTTCCCAGAGAAATGTCTTTTTCTCTTTTTCATATTTTCACCCCTGTTTGAGACATTTCTCATCTATATTCACTTCTTTTATTCCCAAATCTTTTTTCTCTAGTTATGCCAGAGGGAAGGAGGAAGGGAGGGTGAAAAGAAGACATAGTCTCCCATACATAATGACAGTGCTCCCAATTTTCTAAAAGTGAATGACCTACCACAGAAATGTCATCATCACTCCAAAAGAGAAGTTAAAGGTCAAAGCCAATTAACTCTTTCAAGTCCAAGTACTCTATTTGCTAAAACATTTTTTTAGAGACTGCAGACTATATTTGCATAATCCTTAATGACATAATTAAATACAAATTAACTGTGTGTTTTACATACACAGAGAGTTCACTTGGTGTGGCATTTTAATAGTCAATTTATGCAGATGCATCATCAGTTGAGTGAGCACTTTACTCTCAGCTTTTGAGTTCATTCAGCCAATGAGCAGATATAATACGAAGGATATTAGAGAAAGCACAAATGACCTGATATAATAATCCATCAATCACAAATATTTATTAAATATCTATGATGTGACAGGCACTGTCCTAAATACTGGGTATGCAAAAGGAGCCGAAAGATAGTTCCTGCCTTGCAGTTTAATTGGGTAGATAACTGCAAATGGATATGTACAAAGCAAGGGATATACAGGATAAATAGGAAATAATTAACAGAGGGAAAGCATTAGAACTAAGAAGAATCGCATTTTTGTTGAGAGACCTTGTACTTTCTGTTTTGTAGCTTCAGTAACATCAAGGGTGAAAACAGTCCAAGTATTACATAGGCAATAGACTAACCTGCAATTATTACCTCAGATAAGTCAGAGAATGTATGGATCATATTTGAGTTACTTCTGCTTCAGGGTATACCATCCAAAGAAGAGACTGAAAAAAAAAAGATCGATGACCTTTTCCTCTTCTCTTTCCACTGAACATTTATCTTGTGGTTTAAACCAGCCCCTTTTCTCGAATAGTAGTGTTCTGGAAAACAAGGTGTTTAAGAGTTGGAGCATGACTTGGAAGTAAAAGTGAGTTTTATTAAGGTGTACAGAGTGGAAATTGAAAATGAGTTTCACTGGATGCTCACAGAACAGCTAGAGGGGAGAATCTTCTGGGGAGCTTACCACTTCCCATGATTCAGATAGAGAGCAGAAGGCTGCTTCCAGCTGTGTGTGGCAGCAGCTGTCTGTTAGAAATTCCCCTTGCCATGGATGCCATATTTGGTACTACAGGAACATAACAGCCATCCTCCCTGTGTGCTCCTGGGTACAATGGGGGGGGGGGGGAAGCATTGTTTTCATCTAGAAAGCAAAGAGATGATTTTGTTTTCCTGTGAGCTGGAATGAAAACAGAGATTAGTTGTGGAGATCTATTTCTCAGTACCCTTATTTGAAGAGATCTTCAGAGCTCAAATCCTCAAGGTCACTCGTCCAAACAGCAGAGAATCTATTGACCTGTGGGATCTTGTGTAAACCTTAATAATGTGTATCAACTTTGAGCTAATGGGAATTTGTTGGGAAAGTGTTATTTCCTAGAGAGTATAGAGAGATTTTTTTATGTTTGGGGGATGATCTAGTTATTGCCAGTTTTCAGCATGCTGATTATGTTGGTGTTTTTAATTATGCAAATGCACCCAGAGGCTTTGGCAATGGGCACATGCTTTATATAAACATGCATACAAATAAACAAATACAGATCCATCCTGTGATTCTCTTGTCATCCCTTGTGTGCATTTCTATTCAGACTGTTCCTGCTTACACTGACCAATGCAATTGCGGCAATGTGCATTTTTGTATATGTAATTATGTATGCACACATGTATATTCAGTTCCTAAGAATTACCGCCCCCCAAAATTAGAAGTCATGTTCATAAGATCATAAGTGGGATGAAATCCATAGAGTTAAGCAGGAAGACACCCAAGAGAACATCTATCTAAAGATAAGATTTTTTTAGATGGGAAAACAGAGGTCCAAAGTGATTGTGACTGAAAAAAAAAGACAACTGAAGTAAATGGCAAAGCTAAAACTTCAATTCAAGTCCTCTGACTTCAATCCAATATTCTTTCAACAGTCTCGTATTGCCTTAGGGAAATAGGTCTTCAGCAGCAGATCTATAACCTATCTTCAACTACTTTGATGTAAAGAAAGTCTCCTCCCAGATATTTTCTTAGATTTCAGAATTTTTGTTATTGTATAATTTGCATTTTTTGAGTTGCTGATTTCCTAGTTCCCTTACTTGAGTGACTATTCTCTTCCTTCAGTGAAGATATTTAAGGATAATTAATGTTCTTTCCCCTAAAGACAATTGAGCTTAGTCCATAAAAAAGTTTTGCTACATTATTGTTTTCATAAAATTATTTTTATTAGGATTTAATTTTTTATACAGTCAGTCTTTAGAACTAGGTAATTTAATCTCCAGTTAAGTCTACATTCTTTCGTTGATTCTCTTTTAATAGATAGATAGATCAATATTACTGTGATCTCTAAAGCATATATTTCATATTCCTACTTGTGCCTTAGAATATGGTCGATTTTTGGAAAGTTGACATATAAAGCTCAAAAACAGAGATGTTCCTTCCAATTTTTATGTAGTAACACACGTATTTCTGTGTGTATGTATGTATGTGAGAAAGAATAGCTTTCTATTTTCCTCCTAGCAAAACACCTCACGTGATCCTGAATGGTCCTTTAGTGTCTTTTTCTTCTTATCTGCAATGTTCTGTTTTTGGATTGCTATTTTTTCTTTGGTTAAGAATATTTATACTTTTGTCACCTTATTTCTTGGTGCGACAAATACAATGTTTTAAGCAGTAAGTAACCTTATATTCTGTTTTCATTTTTCTCTCTGGTTCCAGTAATTGTTAGTTTGATTTAATAATTTATTAAAAGAGACAGTGTTTATTTTTTGTTGTTGGTTTAAGAGATCTCAATGACTCAACTTTGCTTTGCGGGTTATTTTGCTTAAGAGTTCTAACTATATCTTTGGCCTGAATTATTCTTTTATTTTTATTATTATTTTTGTTATTATTACAGTATCTATGACCTGTTCATTTTTTCCCCTTTTCTCCAGGGTTCTACTATTATCGTGGAATTTCTCTCTTCAAGAATTTCAATTTAGGGTTCTTTTAATCCATATTACTTCTTCACTGCATTTTGAGGTTTTTTTTTTTTCGGGGGGGGTGGCTAACAAAAATTTTCCTCTTTTCTCTTTCTTTCAAAATCTCTAGGCTTTGCGGTTGTTAGAGTGATTATCATTTTTCCTCCTTTGTATTGGTTTAGAGTAGGAATGAAGAGTTTCAAGTCAAGCCTGAGCCCCAATCCCCAGCCTATGTCAAGTAGCTATTTTTGATGAAAACAGTTTCTTGGACCTGTGCCCTCTAGCTATTTGATTTGGGTAATAGAGGAAAGAATGTTGGTCCTGAGTGGGTTGTGATTATGAGGTAATTGTATCTAGGTAGGTTTAATTGTTTGTCTCTGTACCCCCTCTAATATCATAGTACTAAGTGGAATAGCTGTCCTAGAATCAAATTAGTTTCCTATCCCCTCCCAAAGTGTGAAGGGGGGTAGCTGAACCCTGATCCTAGCCCCTGCTGTGTTTCCAGATCAGAAACATATACTGGGACCAGACATGTTGTAACAGTAATCAATTTAGCAGATACTTAGCCTTTGGTAACTTAGGGCTAAGTACCTCTTGAGAGAGGTAGAAGGTGCAGACTCTATCTCCTGTTGCTGACGGCAGGAGACAGTTGGCTGAGACAGGAGGCTAGTGTGTGTATATAAGAAGAATTCCAGAGACAGAGAATCAGAATTGGGAATTTTCCTCCTGGTGGCTCCTGGTGGAGGGAGCAGAATTGTCCCAGCATCTGAGAGCTGGGCTGTTGGACTGAGAACTGAGTTGGAGTTCTATGAGACCAAAATCTGGTGAAGGCCACCTGGAAGTCTGAGACGGCTGCCTAGAAGGCTGCCTGGAATGCTGAGATTACTTCTGAGTCCTAGGGCAAGCTGAACTGCTGGAGGACTGAAGAAGCATGACCAGGATAAGACTGACTTTGTGGCTTGGTTAATCCTTGAGCTCCCAGCAACAGAAGTGGTAAAGGTTTTGAGATGTGCAGGGCCCTGTGAACTTAAGTGTGTAACAAGAACTGCTTGGAGGACTGGATGAGAATCTGAGAGCTATTTGCCTCTAAATCCAGGTGACTGTTTGGTGGATTCAGGTAGGAGCTGGACCATGGAAGAGGATCCAGGGAATCTGAGAGACCACCCCGAGTCAAGAAGAAGAAAAGGCCTCTCCTCAGATATAGTATGACTGATGAAATTGAAATTTTGTGGGACACCAAGGGGTGGAGGATTTGTGTATTTTTCTAATGACTGTATTTAGTGACTGACTGCTAGATAAGTGACTGATTAAGCTGATCTATGTTGCCCCATGAGTGGAAGATTGATTATTGTGTTGTGAATTGACTGAATGATTAAGGAAGGAAGATTTCTCCCCTTAGGGAAACCAGATGATTATTCTTTTATTCTTTGTTCTAAATATTGTGGCCACTGCAGTGAAAACTATGTGGCCATTCTAATGTTAAGCTGTTGTGAACACTATATTGTGATTTTCTGTGATGAGATGTAATGTTGTGAATATTCTATTGTGATTTGTTGTGAATGTTTGCCTTGATTTGTAATGGAATAAATGGGGTGTTCACTATACTGTGTAATCAGAATCTTAAAAGCTGTTCACAGTAGCATTCTTTTGGGAAGCTGGTCATGCATGGCCTTACACATGTCCATTGCTCTCTCTTGTTACCCAGAGAGTTTCCCCAATTACTCATATTTTCTGAAAAGACAAAAATCTATCTTTCTTAGAGAAATGCATGAAACAATGACCAAAAGAAAGATCCACATATCACATGAAAGTATAAGTTTGGAAAAATCATCTAACGTGGAATGGATGTAATTGCATGAGGGTAACAAATCCCATGTGAGTCAAGAACCTTTTGTTCGTTTTCCTTTTAATCAGCACACATACTCTGAGAGCTGTGATAAGCTGGAAGGCCTAACCCCCTCACCAGTATTAGAAATCTATTTGATATGATCTAATTTAACAACCAAGATAGCAGCCAACAAGCAGTATTTCTCTAAGTGTGTGGCTGCTCTTAGGCTGCCATTCCCTGGGGTATTTCAGTCCAGAACATCCGTAGTGGTCCCAGCTCTTTGTAAAATGTAACAATGTATGTAAAAAGCCTTTGTGAAATTAAAAAGCATTTTTCAATTATAAGTTATTATCATTATTATTATTATTCCATTATTATTTCTGTTGCTCCTGCTGCTCTTCTTTTTTTTTCTCTCATTTTATACTCATAGTGGTAGGAACTGAACTTGTCCAGGGACAATCTGTGTCTGAATTCCATTGAGGAATTTCTGAGTCTTTGGTGTTGGTCATCCCTGACTTTTAATGGGAGAATGTTAGGTGGAGGCAAATTGAGGTAAGGGCTTTATCTGTGATTCTGTTTCAGTATGAGTACTTTTTGTTTATTGAATTATGAGGGACGATGATGGTGATGATGATGATGATGATAAATACCATTTATAAAGTACTTTAAGATGGATAAATTGCTTTGCAAAAGTTGTCTATTTTATTTTCATAATAGCCCTGAGAGGAAGGTGCTATTATTATACCCTTTTTGCAGATGGGGAGACTGAGATAGAAAGAGATTAAAGCTGTGCATAGGGATACACAACTGATAAGTGTCAGTTTGAAGAAACTATTGAATGTAATTTTCAGTGAATCCATTTAACACGGTGTCTTCCAAACACATCAGGTGATTAATATAATGTTTTGGTGCAGCTCCAGGTTTCTCATTCTACCCACTGTACCTCCCAGGTTAGCAAGGTTGCTCAATGGATAAAGAGTTGGACTCAAAATTAGAAAGACCTGACAGCAGGCCAAAATGACAAAGTGCAGGCAGCAATACAGCTGACATCTCCAAACATACCTCCCCAAGCAACTTTAAAATAACTTCTCAAATCAAATCTTGGAGTGGCAGAGACAACAAAAGATGGGAGTGAGACATTTTTCCAGGTTAAGACGATTTAGGATTTTCATGGATTAGGTCTGTGACACTGGGGTGGATACAGAAAACCAGTGTCACCAACATGGGACTTTAAAGGTGGTTACAGCAGCAGCTTCAGGGATTTTCAGTAAAGAGACAGGAAGAGGTTGGACAACTGGTCAGAAAAAAAATACCCTTTGTGGTGCTGGGCAGAGTTGGCAATGATTGGCAGCTATGTTGCCCATATGAACTTCTGGGTCTCAGTTCCAGCATGGAGAGGAGCATTTCTGGTCAGTAATAAGGGAGCAGGAGCTCTCATCACAGTACGAAGGCAAAGAGAGGCCCTAGCATTTATGGCTGATGGATAACAGGGGACCTGGGAAGAGGTCCAGGGCCAAGAGAAGTGCTAGTAATTGCAGCTAGTAGGGGACCAATGGACCTTCCTGGGTACAGAACAGGGCACAAACCAAAAGAACAGTACCACCCTTCTTCTTTGACGATCATGGAAGCACAGAAAGCTTGCAAACCTCCAGAACTAGTTCTGAAAAGAGATGCATGAAAAAAACCTGACACTTGGGACAGGGCCTCCCCACTCCCACTTGAGCAGAGCACAATTTTAACATAAAGTTCAAAGGTAGGAATTAGCCTGGAAAGAATGAGCTAACAGAAAAACAAACAAACCAGAATAATAACAACAAAACTTTGACCATAAAAAGCTACTAATGTGGGAAGAAAAAACAAGAAAAACTCAGAAAAAAAAAAGAATGTGAAAACAGCTAAAGGAAAATTCTAATTGGACCAAAGCCCAACAACAATTTCTTGGAAGACTTAGAGAAAGAAAAGAGTAGTAGAGGAAAAGTTTGGGAAAAAATGAGTTATGCAAGAAAATTATGAGGAGAGAATTACTACATGGTAAAAGAGCTGTAAGAAAAGAAAAGCTGAAGAAAATAATACCTTAAAAGACAGAATTGGCCTAATGGCACAGAACAGAGGCACAAGAATTCACTAAAAAAGGAATTCTTTAAAAAGTAGAATTAGTCAAATTGAAAAAGAGATGCAAAAATTAATACTAGGCAAATGGAAGCTAATGATGCCACAAGACATAAAAAAAAAAAACCAAACAATAAAATGAAGCCTAAAGATTGAAAAATAATAGAAAAAAGTGAAGTATCACATTGGAAAACAATTGACCTGGACAATGGATCATGGAAAGATTTTTAAACATTTCGGACTACCTGAAAGTGATGATAAAAGAAAATAAAACCACAAATCTAGTTAGCATGTTTCAAGAAATGTTTCATCAAACTGCTCTGCTATGATAGATTTGAAAGTAAAATAGAAATTGAAAGAAACCAATGTTCACCTCCTGGAAGAGCTCCCAAAATGAAAACTCCCAGGGATATTAAAGCCAAATTTCAGAGTTTTCACATCAAGTAAAAAAATACTGCAAGCAGCCAGAAAGAAACCTTTCAAATACCATGGAATCACAGTCAGGATCATGGAAGCTTAGTGGCTTCCAAGCTAAAGGAGCATAAAACTTAAAATATGATATTCAGAAGGCAGAGGAGGTAGGATTACAACCAAGAATAACTCACCAGCAAAAATCAGTATAGTCTTTCAGGGGAAAAATAAATATTTAATGAAATAGAGAACTTTCAAGCATTCCTGATGAAAAGACCAGAGCTGAACTGAAAATTTGACATGCAAACAGAAGATTCAAAAGAAGTATAAAAAGGTAAAGGCTTAAAAGTAATAATAGGAGACTCAATAAAGTTAAACTGCTTACATTCCTAAGACTGATGACGATATATGTAACTCCTAAGAACTTTATTACTGTCATTATTAAAATGACTGAAGGAGACTATAGAGACAGAGGGCATGAGGGTCGGTTGATTACATTAAGATGGTCTCCAAAACAAATTTTAAAAATGAAGAGGTGAGAAAGAGGGATGCATTAGGAGAAGGGGGAAGCAAGAGGTGGGATGGAGAAATTCTTTTTTTTTCAGGTAAAGGAAGTGTGCAAGAAAAAGCTTTGATAGTGAAGAAGAAAATGGTCTAGGAAGTGACAGGCAATTCTTGATCTTCAGTCTCATCAGAATTTGTTCTGAAAGGAAAAAATGTGTGAATTTGCACATATACATTCACGTGTGTGTGTGTGTGTGTGTGTGTGTGTGTGTGTGTGTGTGAGAGAGAGAGAGAGAGAGAGAGAGAGAGAGAGAGAGAGAGTGTATATGTGTTTGGTTATAGAAATAATTTGGTTATAGAAATCTATCTTATCAAATCGGGATATAAAAGGGGAAGGGGAGAAGACATGGTATGAGAGGAGGATACTAAAATGCATCGTGGATTAAGGGAGGCAGCAATCAGAAAGTAAATATACGTCTGAGGTTAGACAACATCTCAGACCAAACAAAAACAAAAATAGACCTAATTAAAAGAGTTAAATCAGGGAAACTACATTTGGTTGAAAGGTACCACAGGCAATGAAGTAAAAATAATTGTAAATCTCTCTTATATAGGCCTTATTTCTCAAATGTATAGGAAACTGAGTCAAATTTGTAAAAACATATGAGCTGTTCCACAATTGACACATAAAAGGAAAAGATCATTTAAAATTCCATGATGATGTGTAGCATGCATCAAACAGAAGTCTATGGCTTTATGTAAAATGAACAATTATCTAAAGCAAAGCAGTGTCTTTTTATACAAGGGATTCACTTCGTGACATTACCTTTCTCCCACTGACTTCAGTGGAATGCAAATTTGTACATACCTATCAGATTACTTATTCTAAATATGATTTCAGTATAACTGGTCTTAAGTCATAACACCAACATATTGAGCTTTTGGTAACCAACATGTGTACTTAGTAGTTTTGAAGCATAAACTAGTTACCCTTAAGACAAACAGCTTTAGAAGGAGAAGATGAACTGCATTTCATATATTGCCTTTTTAATAAACATTTCACATGTTACTAAGAAGTGCTATAATCTACCTAAATACTCACATCCCAGATGGCAAAATTTTCATTCTCTAGAATTGAAGGGGTCTGAAAGCATTTTAGCTTGTCACACAGCTTTTCCTCCATCTGATCTTTTCCAAGAGTTGTTACATATAAAACAGATCACCTTTCATTGAACAATTATACTTAATTTTCAATGGTAGGCAGCATCAGTGCTAAATGGCAGCTGGAAGAATTGGGGCATTTGATGAGGAGGGAAAAAGGTATCTTTGAAGCATCTAGAATAATTTCTTAGTGATGGAAAATGATTTACTAAAGTACCCATAAAATGAAGCACTTCCAACAATCCACTTTATATTTCCCTATACTTTACATGGTGTTTGCTTGCTGCCAGCCAAAGACAGCAAGCTGGTTAGGAGCTATGGAAAACCATTAGGAAATATCAACAATATGTTCTCCTTCTAGTCATTCAAGCTATATTTTGTTTTTAAAAAATGCTGTCAAATAAACTCTTTAATAAATCTCATTGTTCCTTCTTGCTGACTTCCTAACGAGTTCTTTTGCTTTTCCTTATGATTGCAAATGGTTTGTCAAAGATGACAATAGCCTTTTTTTTTCATTCTTCCTTTGATCTCCATAACAAGATCAGAATTCTGGATTAACTTTAACAGAACCACTATTTAACTATGGAAGCATTAAGCTCTATGCATTTCTCTTTCATATCCAGTTCCCCATATGGGAAGCATATATATTCTTTGGTTATTTGTTCAAGTTTTAGTCAGGTGCATGCCATATTGAATGCTAACATTCACAAAGTGAATGCTTTTTAGCTATTAAAAAAACTTGAAAAATCTTAAGCTAATTTTTGGGACAAGACTATGAATGATCATATATATAATAAATAAAGATTAAATTATTCCATATCATCAGAACATTTTTCCCCCTTAGTTTTAGGTCCCAAAATGGTAAATGTCACAAAGCATTCATTTACTTCAAAAGTTATGCCTTGTAATTAAAAAAATATATGTATAACATGGTTTTCTGGTACCTATAATTGTTTTGAGAACTTTGCACAGACACACTAAACTCAGCTTTGGTTTAATATACCTGAATATCAACCTATAGTCACTGATTCTCATTCATTCTGAGATGATATTTTGACCCAATTTCAAACATGAAGTGAATAAAGGATAATGAATGCCTTTGGGAGTTCATTGCTATGGGTTCTCCTTAGGTAAAGAAATTCCCTCTGTTGATAGCTTTTCTGCAAATTATTCTTTTAGAGAGGTTCCTAAACTACTAAGAAATAAAATGACTTATCCATAGTCATACAACCAATGTGTCCAAGATAGAACATAAAAAAAGCCTTCCAGAGATTAATGCTAGCTCTGTACTCACTATACTTACTATACTTTTTCTTGAAGTGAATAATAAAGTCAACTCTCTCCTTAAATTGTTGCCTAATGCTCTGAATAAAAACTTTGTATGTAGGTAAGCCTTCATGATTTATTTTTTTTTCTTTTTTTGTGGTTTTACCAATTCATTTAACTGTTCGTTCTTTGTTTTTTTTCCCATTTGGTGATGGAAATTCTTTAAGCCATCAGTTTTCCCTTAAACAGGTTTTTAATATCAGCTATTGGGAAAAGAAACTCTATTAAATGAAATCTATTGGGAAAACTAGAAAATATTGTGGTAGAAACTGAATGCAGACATATCTCATATTGTATACAAATTCAAGCTCCAACTTGCTACTTGGCTACAACCAAAATAGTATTATCATAAACAAATTATAGGACCAAAGAAGAAATTGACTGTCATTATGAATTGGAGAAGACATCATAATAAAACCAGAGATAGAGATTACAAAAAGTAAAATGAAAAAGTTTGTATACAATTAAAGAATCATTTTGAGAAACAAAACAAATGCAGATAAAATTAGAAAAGAAATATACAGGTAGAGAGGAAAATATTTGCAGGGAGTTTCTTTAATAAATGTCTGTTTTCTAAATTATAGTGGGAACTTATTCAAATATATAATAAGAACCATTCCATAAGAGATAAATGGTCAAAGGATGAGAATAGGTGGTCTTCAGAGAAAGAAGCTCAAGCTATCAATTGCTGGTGTTGTTGTTCAGTCATTTGTCAGTCATATCCTATTTTTTGTGACCTCATTTGACACTTTCTTAGTAGAGATACTAGAGTGGTTTGCCATTTCCTTCTCCAGCTTACAGATGAGAAGCTGAGGCAAACAGGGTTAAACAACATGCCCAGGACAACACAGCTTATAAATGTCTGAAGCCAGATTTGACTCCTGAAGATGAGTCTTCCTGAATCCAGGGCTGAAACTCTTTGCACTGAGCCACCTAGATACCCTAATAGATAAGCTATCAGTAGTCATACAAAACCATTCTAAATCACTTAAATACTAATTGTAAATAAATCCATTTTGAGGTTGCATTTCACACCCTTAGATTTTCAAAGCTGAAAAGAAAAAGGTAAATGACAAATACCAGAGAGCTATATATTAATGCTGTTTTGCTGGAATGTGAGCTAATTCAGCCATTCTGAAAAGCGATTTGGAACTATGACCCCAAAGCTAATAAGTAATGCATAGTCTTTAAACCAACTAGACCAATCCTAGGGTAAGACCTCCAAGGAGAACAAGGAAACAGGGAAAAAGACTTAAGTAAAAAATACATATTCATAGCAGCTCTTTTTGTGGTAGCAAAGAATTACAAACTTAGGGAGTAAACTATCAATTTAGGAAGGGTTGAACAAGTTGTACAAGTGTACAACAGAATGTGTTGTAAAAAATGAGCATGGAGATACTTTCAGAGAAATATAGAAAGACTTGTATGACCTGATATTGATTCAGTCGAGTAGAACCAGGACAGTAATTTATATATTAACAAAAATATTGTAAAGACAGATAACTTTGAAATATTTAGGAGCTCTGATCAAAACAATGTTTGACCAATTCCAGAGGACTCAAAGTTAAAGATGATGCTCACTTCCTAAGAAAGAGTTGATAGATACACAGCACAGACTGAGATTTTCTACCATTTTCTTTTAGACAAGTCCAAAGTGAAAATGTGTTTTACTTGAATATTCATATATTTTTTGCTTTTTTTTTGGAGGGGGAAAGGTAGGGCAAATGGGGTTAAGTGACTTTCCCAAAGTCGCACAGCCAGTTTTTGCGTTGTGTGTGAGGTCAAATTTGAACTCAGGTCCTCCTGATTCCAAAGCCGGTGCTCTATTCACTGTGCCATCTAGATGCTCCTAAATATTCATATTTTAATGAAAGTTTTCTTTTTCTTGGTTTCTCAATTGTGGAGTGGAGATGGGAGAGAGAGAAGATGCATCAGAAAATAAAAATAAAATAGATTTAAAATTTTTATTGGGAGTTCGTGTAGCTGCTGCTTCCAGTCACCACCACACTGACTCTAGCTTGGCTCCAGCTTACTCTTGCCACATCCCTTCCTGCTATGTCAGCAAGTTCAAGGGGCATGGAAGATCTTCAAATACCATAACCATTACAATCCCTTGTTTATATGTTATGGGTTTGTGGAAGTTGACTGAACTGTTGGGTCTTCTGCAATTCTTGGAGCCAGAACTCTCAAATGAGCTCCATAGGTGATGGCTTCTGAGTACCTCTGTAGGACTGGACACTGAAACCCGAGTGAGATTTCTGAGGGGTTCTTTGTTTAAAAAGGCTCCATTTTTCAGATGAGGGTTTGTCTTTATCTCCATTTCCAGAATCCATGCTGCTGACATCTAGACAGTAGAAATAGAGTATCATGAGTAACTTAGTCTCTGGGCTTTTGTTTCAGAGAAGAATGGGGTATAGTACTTGGAGAAGACAGTGTTGAAGCAGTTTATCTTCCTTTGTCATTTCTCCATTTTGTAATTTCAATTTATGGCCTGTCTTTGCCACACGGTGATACTTGGCTTCTTTATGGTGAGGCCTTTATGGGAAACATGTCCCATCCATCAACACTGCCTGCTGCTCAAAGTGCTGGATGCTCTCTTGTATCTGTTCAGCTGGGTTTCTGTGACCAGACTGGAGTAGATGAAGGAAAGAGAGGGGAAGAGACCACCTTCAGCCTTAGACTCTGTCACAGACAGGAAGCTGAGACTAACAAGGTTCCAGGTCCTGTCACTCCCTATGAGCTGAAGTACAGACCAAACCAAGGCTATGTCACAAGTAGTTCTAAGACCCTAATGGACCTCAGGTAGGAGAAGTAGAATGAAGCCAAAAACTCAAGTTTCTATGAAGAAGTAAACCTATAATCAGAGAAAATATAGCAATATACAGAAATGCATTCATATATGTGTGTATATATGCATATATAACAACAATATACATAAATGCATTCATATGCATACACATTGTATCAGCAAGCACCCCAGCACAACCAGGGTGGTTGCTAGCACAGGTTCTTAGATCTGCTTTTCTAAAGGAAAGCAACTCAAAATGGGTTAACAATCTTACTTTAATAGATCAAATATCATTTACCTAGTTCAGGGGGAAAAGTTGGCACCCTGAACTTCAGAGAATACAAACAGAAGGTACAAACAAACAGAAAAACAGATCAGCAGATGGCTTCCAGCGCCTGACCATTACATCAGTTACCTATTCAGTTACCAGAGAGGGAAGCACCAACATCTGGGTTTTTCACAGCTGGGGGGCTCAACAGCTGCCCAGAGTCTCCTCTGGCCAAATCACACAACTCTTCTCAAAGTGAGCCCCAAACCAAAACCTCACATCAGGGCGTATATATAGCCTTCTCCTGGCTTGGAGAATGTCACAGCCCTCTAGACCCATTGCCCAATCACAAAGCTACAAGGCACGGGCATTCCTGGAA
>CM053583.1:214427408-214443374 GCA_028627135.1 Pseudochirops cupreus
ATAGATAATGAACAAAAATATAAAAAAGACATCCCTCATTAAATAGGTAGTGAAAGAATATGAATGAGCAGTTTGTAAATTAAGAATTGAAAACTATTAACAAGCATATGGAAGAATGTCTAACGTTACTAACAATAAGATGAGTGCAAATCAAAACAACCCCCGATAACAAAAGTTTGAAAAATAAGTGAGAGGAGATACAATGGAGGCAATGAGTATAGGTATTCTTTCTCCAGGAGTTGATTGAGAATAGGAGAGACATTGGTTAGAGGGGATGATAGGTCTAATAATAATTTGGAGTATATGAGAGAAGGAAGAAGAAAAGAAACTATAGGATGGGGAAATATTGAAGATCAAGGAGAGAAAGAAAAATGTGTGGCTAACTGACTGAAGAAAAACAGAAGGAATAGGAAGAAGATACAAATTTGCCTTTATAAGGAGAAGGGCCATGGTAAAGTATGGATTTAGTTAGAAGAATGGCTATGTTCCCATCAGACAGTACAATGGTGGTGGTGGGGGCGGTGATGTCTGGTTAGAGGAAATAGAGAAAGGAGAAGGAGAAGAAGAAAAGAGGGTGCTCATGTTGAGTGACCCCTACTTTAGTGGTAAAGAAAGAAGCAAGAGCTGCAGATGAAAGCATGGAAGAATGGGTGATGTGAAAACCTTGAGGAGAACATTTGGAAGAGCTACTGTGTGAAATAGAACAGAGACTCAGCCAGGGAAGAGGAAAAAGAATGGCCTTTCTGTTGCTACAGCCCAGGTGAGACTAGATTGAAGTGAATGTGGTCATCTCAATTATACAAATTTCTCCAACACCACCTGTTCCCTGTTGAATAGTTGTGGAGTAGGCAGATGTTAAAAGTAATGCTGGACTGGATTATGGCAAGGAATGACCAAGTAATTCAAGATGGGAAAATAGGATGCAGCTGAACTGATAAAACAGAAGGCTGTGCTCAGGTAAGGCAGTAAGTGAAACAGGCAAGAGGGTGAAAGCCTAAGAAAACACAGGAATGACAAAGTCGAAAGCCTCAAAACCATGCAGAATCAGAGGTATTTAGAGAAGGTTAAGTATTCCAGGTTGGATAGAGTATAGCATTCAAAGAGGGCTGTAGTAGAAAATAAACCTAGAACAGTAAGTGGGGGTCACAATGAAGCTTTTGATTATCACTCTAAGAAGTTCAGATTTTATTTGGTAGGGAATGGGGAGCCATTGAAGGTTTTTGAGCAGGAGTGTGAAAGCCTCAAAATATCACATAAGGTGCATTGAAGGGGGAAAGAGATAGAGATAATCGTTAGGATTCTATTGGTATGATTAATATATGAGAACACAGGATCTGAAATAGAGTGGAGGTAGAAAAAAGGAAAGGAAGGAATACATGTAAGTGAGACATTACACAAGAAGAATCAACAATCGTTACAGAGTGATTGAAGGTGAGAATTTGTTTTTTTTTAAAGTCAGGACTATTTTTTTTAACAGCCTCGTTTACTGATGGCATTTAGAAGGAGGAATGATTTGGGTTTGGGGAGTGAGGAGCATGAAGAGGCTGAATTCAACTGTAGACATTTTCAATTCAATTTAATTAGACTTACTATATATTTATTACATATAGAAATATAAAGAAAAAAGAAACAAATTCTGCTATCAAGGTGTTTAGAATCTGCTAGGGAATGTAGTTGACCGAAAGTGAATAATTACGAAGCAATGTTAGGAGAGAGAGAACAGTGGTGGAGTGTAGACTTGGAAACAGCACCTATAATATTGAAATCATGCCTCAAACACTAGCTGTGTGACCCTAGGCAAGTCACTTAGCTTCCTTGAGCCTATCAACTAGAAACATTAGCAGTATTTAACTGACGAGGTTGTTGTGAGGATCCAATGACATAATGTATATATTACTATTTTGCCAATTTTAAAACAAGATTTAAATTTCTGCTGCTGCTGCTGCTGCTATTAATAAATGGGGTATCAGGGACAGATTATTATTGTTAATGTCATTAACAATTTGGGTATTCGAAATAAATTATCATTATTGAAAACCTGGGACATCAGGAGCAACCTTCTACAGGAAGTGGTAGCAGAACTAAAGCTTAAAGAAAGTTCGAGGTTCCAAGGGCTGGAAGTGCATTCTAAGGAGGCAGATAGCCTTTAGAAAAGCAGAGTCAGAAGACTGAAATTGTATCAAGAGAATAGGACAGTTTAATGGACACAAAGTTGTGTGGAGGAGAGTGACGTGAAATGTCTGAAGAGGCAGACAAGAGCTAGAGAAAGGCCAGACTTAGGAGTTTGCAAGAGCCACGGAAGATTTGTGAAGAAAGATTGATGGGCCTCCTGGAAGGCGATTTGAGTCCAAAGTCATGATTGTAGACCATGTGAACTTTAAGGATTCTTAAATGATACCCAAATGATAAATTTAGTCCGCAGAGTCTAGCTACATCTTCTCTTCAGGCTCTAGGAATACATTTGAGGAATCAACGCTAATTTTCTAATTCCACCAGTTTGAGCCCACTCTTGTATATCTTTGTCCAAGATTATTAGTTAAGTATAATGTAGTCAGTGAAATGTAAGTAGTCTTTGTTTTTTTTTTCCATATTTTTTTAAAGAAAAAGATACTTACTAAAGTAAGCACAGTTTATAAAAAACATCTTCCTCCTCCAAAGTGGGGGGGGGGGGGGAAGTCTGTGTTATATGTTTTCAACAGGTAAAGAAAGAATTCAGTCAAGAAAGGGCTCAACTTCAGAGAGCACACGTGGCAAAAAATATAATTCGCAGCTCATGGTTGCCTAAAAGTCTGTCTGGGGAGTGCTCAAGAATTTTTCCTTAGGAATGGTAAGTTTGCATACAGTTTGTCCCTGACTCCTAATGGAAACAGTGCCACCAGCTGACCTAGGAGCTCCATTTAGGTCCTAATGGGAAAATGAGAAGTCCAATATCCTGTAGACCCTTTGAAACTCAATGGTTTTATTTATGGTCAAATAGGGGGAGGAAGGGAGAGCAGACCAACTCTGAAGCTTTAGCCTCACATCCCACCTCCCCACTCCCTGCTTTCTTTCATACTACAGGAAATTCCACCCATACAGATTGCACTAGCAAACTAGACATTTCAGTTTCTAGAATTCAGTACAATCTTAAGCTCCCTAATAGCTTTTAGATGATTCCTGTGACATGATTAAGTTTATTATATATAAAAATATTCTCATTCAATTAAAAGCTTTTAGCAATTATTCTAAAGTCTATGAATGATTGATTGTTTGAGATATGTTCTCAGCCATTTAAAGTTCAAAGCTACCCATTCACATGAAAATAACACAAAAATTATTTATCTTTGAGTTTGAAGAAAGAAATGAAAATCAATCTATCTATGCTTATACCAAAATAAATTCAAATTTCATTCACTCGAGGAGAATGGAAAAATTGTATAAGGATAATTCCTTATGGTCAATTCAGTATTACTTCTATTTGGACTCATCAGCATTGTAAATAAGCATGCCAACATTGTCCCAAAAACCTAATAAACAAGCTAGATGGCAGAATGGAATATGACCTCGGACACTTCTTATAATCTGTGTCATCTTGGGAAAGTCACTTAAACTTTATTTGCCTCAGTTTTCTCTTCTGTATAATACGGTTAATATCATCTGTCTCCTCGGGTCCTTGTGAAGAACAAATGAAATAACACATGTAAAGTTCTTTTAAAGGAAACCATAAAGTGTCATATACACACAAGTCGTTATTAACGTTATTTTTATCACCATCATCATTGCCATCTTCAGGGCCCCTACAGATTTTTTTTTTGTTGTAACTATTACATTTCAGTTAGTTTTCAGGCTAAAACAAATACCACCACTACCATCACTTCTCCCTGCTGCCAGACACTGCCCCGTTCCAAAATCTTTAAAGCTTTAGGCTGTAACTATATCTTATGAGGCCAAACAGCCTGAGTACAATCCTGGTGATAGTATATTGTATAAAACAAGTTAGAAATTTGGAATTTATCTGACTAATGGAGTAGGCCTGACCTCAGCCAGATTTGTGAAATAGCTGGAACTTATCTTTGTCTCTCATCTCCTTTTTGTGTCCTTCTGGTCACAGAATCGTTGAACAACAGTGTATTTACATATTATCTTTTCTACCTCCTTGATTCTTGCTTCGCCGTCCCCAAAAGGTCTCTACCTAGGATTCCACTCTCTGCCAGCATTTCCCAGGCATATCATTTTCCTTAACTTCTATATAGCCTTGCTACTTCCCAACTTAACTCATTCTTTATCCCATTCTTTCATGTCATGTTCTACACACAGAAGCTTAGGCAGAAATAGTTATTAATGTGATAATGGATTAACAATGTGTTAACCCTGAGATAATTATTTACAATGTGATTTCTGGGGGTGGTGCCTGAAACAAAGGATGGATGAACCTTGGGTTTGGAGAAAAGATTTTTATCTTAATGGTATTCCATATGACCCAAGAATAATGCCATTCTCCTCACTGATGCTGTAGCCAGCAAAGTAATTCTCCTACAGGATTTCTGGAGGTGTCCTTTTCAGGCTGTAGTGTTAAAAGTCAAAGGATATGAAGCAAAATTTTTTGAAAAGGTTTTTTTAAAAAGTCATTAATAGCTAATTAGTGTTTCAAAGGCAATCATAATTTTGGTTATGATATTGAAACCCCGACTGAAAAAACAACTAGATTGGATGAAAACGGTTCACTCATTTAAGAAAATACCAGGACACTCTCCTGCCTCTGTCTCTCTCTTGCTTTTCTTTTTATTCACCTCTCTCTCCATGTCTTCTTTGTCTCATAATCTTTTCTCTCTTCTTTCCATTTCTTCCCTTTTTTTTGTCTTTTCCTTTAATAGACTATATATGAAATTGAGCTATAGTTTAAAGTATTGAATATTTTTATATACAATATATATTAAATTTTCTTTAAAAATTGAAGGGCAATTTTTTTCATTCTTTTTTTAAAAAAAAGTTTTAAAATATAAATGCCCCAAATCTATCTAATCCTCAATTACTTTGTGTTCGAGATTTGTTTTTCTTTGATCATTTGGCTGAGTGGAAATTTACAGAGCAAAAAAACACCAACTTTCCTATTTCTGCTTTAACCTGAAGGCATGTGGGGTGGAGAGGAATTTGGGGCAGGTGGGCCTTTTGGCACTCTTCAAATCACTGCAGTTAGGCAACTGCCTACCCTGCCAACACATATACCCCACATGTCACTGTAGAGTGACTAATAAGGTAAAACAGGCCAAGAAATCCACATCTCTTTGTGCCTGGTTGACACAACCTTAATAAGGCCTCAGCAATCATTCCTCACAATGTTATACATGAATTTTCGTAAATGAGCAGGTAGCCAACCAGCAGAAGCAACTAAAGCTAATTCATTATCAGATATCTGTGCATCAATTCATCTGTCCTGTCTCTTTAATCTGGACTATGTGTGCACTTTCAGGGCAAAAGTCTTGTCTCTTTTGTTTTGTTCAACCCAAAGACAGAATCAATGCTTGATAAGCAATAATAATTAATATTGAATCTTATTCCCTGGGCTGTGCTCCCAGTATTGATGGTGTCAGAGAGGATAATGTCACACAGGGCTACACACTCAAGTTACAGTTTTCTGGCTAAACCTCATTATAAAGCAAAAAGAGAAAAAGAAGCCAATTTCTGTTATATCTCAGTCTTTAGTACTGAGTGTTTAATAAATTATTAAGTGTTTAATAAATGTTTTTGTTTTTCAGTTATCCATTCATAAGGACAAAACCTGGAACAGTGTATTACCCAAAAAAAAATGTGTATTTGTTAAAGAAAAAATTCTGGCATTATTTTAATAAAGTGAGCCCATCATTTGTTGAGTTGATCAATGAGATATGTCAGTAGAAATTTATATTAAATGGGAGAATTTTCCTGTGACAAAGAGAATGGCCCTCTGGCTTGAGGGCAGTTGCCAGAATGGTGTCCCCAGGATCTTGTGGATGTAGCACAATGGGGTTCAATGTTCTAAGGTCTCATTTGCTTTTCTCATTGTAATGCAAATAATTTCTTATCATTCATTAAAAGCTTATTCCTTTGAGATATGTTCGTTATGTAGTTACTCTTCCTATTATTTTACCTTCTTCATTTTGACCAAGGGTGACTAAATCTGATATAACAGGAGCATTCAGTCTGTCATATTCACTTCAGGTCATCTCTGTGGTAATAGCTAATATACCACACATACCACTTCAGGGAAAATATCCAGTCAAGGATGTCAGTCCCTGTCCAATTCAGCAAAGGCTATTAAAACTTGGGCCTTGTTAAATGGAATTATAGTAACTGAATGCAGTACCATTTTTTTTTAACATAACTTGGTTCCAGACTATGACTTTACAGTTGAATTCCAGAATGAACCAAATCTTCTGGGGAGAATGAAACGCTGACGACGTATATCAGCCCACTTGTTTCCACCTTATCAGAAAAAAAGAGCATATTTTGTTCATGTTTTATTTTAATCTACTCATTAGCAAGTTCGAAAAATCTCAAGAAAAAAAGAGAAGAGATGACATATATATGTGTATACTTAAACATATGCACGCATATACATGCACAAGTATGTACATATCTATGTGTTCTGTTGGGTACTTATTTACATTTGTGTATGTATATATGATCTATTATACATGTATATATTACATGTGAATGCATAATCATGTATTGCACATGTATTTCTTACATATACACATATGTGGGGTTTGTGTGTATACACACATATTTCAAGAAAATATTTTTCTTTGAATCTAAACATGTGTTTTACTCTTGATAAATAAAGACAAAAAAGTAAGGATCTCCTTTTCTTCAATGAAATGGAGGTAAGTAGGCCGTCTTTGGTCAGCATTTCATTGTGTTCGTTAGATTAGGTACATTCTGAAACTCAATTATATAGTCAAAGTGTGTACCAAGTTGTGTTAAAATTATACACACACATATACATATGTGCACATATATGTACATGTATGCACATATACATTTTGTGTACATGCATGCATATATGCTTTCAAAATATATGCACACATATAAATACATCCGAACATATTCATATATCTAAACATGTTGCCCAGTTGCTCAATGAATAAAGCACCAGACCTAGAATCAGGAAGATCTGAGTTCAAACCCAGTCTCAGACACTTAGCAGCTGTGTGACCCTGGGAAATCCTATTTCCCTTAGTTTCGTCATCTATAAAATGAGCTGGAGAAGAAAATGGCAAGCTGCTCCTGTGCCTTTGCAAAGAAAACCCCAGATGGGCTCACAAGGAGTCAGACATATTTGAAACAATTGAAACAACAACATAAACATTTATGTATGTATATTGTGTATTTATTAATTAGTTAATTTCTTTCAATAATAATAATAGCTAACTGTTCAAAACACTCTTTGTGGTTAAGTCCCATTGGAAATGGACATTTACTCAAAAATCTACTAAATGCTCTAGGATTTAGAGTTCCCCCATTTAAAAAAAAACGAAACAAAACAAAAATAACTTTAAGGTTCTCTTGTTGGTCTCATTAAACCACTGGTTGGAGAAAATATGCAGAGATAAGCTGCGTGCTCAGGAAAGTTGACTTCCTCTATTAGCTTTTTCACAGGCATCTGAGCTGCTCAAGGCCTTGTAAGTTTTATAAGACATAAATCATGCACTTGTATCTGAAAGTGTCACACCTTCACCGAAGTTCAGACGTGGTCTGAGTGGGATGAGAAGGCTTTATATTACTTTTCTGTGTTACTTTTCCCTTGCAACCAGAACATTCAATGAATTCTAAGGGGGGGGCACATGTTTTTATCTTCTCTATATATCCACGCACCTGTCCCCAATCTCTCAATTCAGTTATGTCTTTTTCTCTATCTTCACACACACTTCCACACACAGACACACACACACACACAATCATACATGTCTAAGTTAATTCAAGTAATAACTAGTTTCTCTATTTTTAATGATATCTTCATTCCCCTCTCTTCATCTTTTTGTGCAGCTTTCGAAATGTTTTACTGATCACTTTTTGTACAATAAATTTAATTAATCACCAATCAGTCTCTTTCTTCTCCAAACAGAAGCCCTTGTTTGGAACACGTAAGTATATTAAAATGAATTTACTTTAAACATTGGACTACTAAGTGGTACAGTGAATAGAACGCTGAATTTAGAATCGAGGAGATTCATCTTCTTGAATTTATATCTGACCTCTGACACTATAACTGTGAGACTCTTGACAAGCTACTTAACTCTGCTTGCCTCAGCTCCCCATCTGTAAAATGAGCTAAAGAAGGAAATGGCAAACCACTCTAGTATCCTTGCCAAGAAAACCCCCAAATGGGGTCAACAAAGAGTCAGACATGAGTGAAACAATGGAACAACAATGATAATATTAAAGTAAAACAGATCAGGATATTGGCCATTCATGAGAAAATGACATGATATATCATCAGGTATAAGATATATTTTGTCATTCGCCATTCAACAACATGAAAGTCCAGTATTTTAGTCAACATTCTGAGATTTTTAGAGATCTTTCCTTTATATTATTGTGGTCATCTTATAAATGTTTTTCTGCTAGTGTTGCTTTTTTTGCATCAATTCTTGCAAGTTTTGTTAGTCAGGTGGTTACATCAAGCTTTCTTCAACCTTAAAGGACACATGTTCACATCATTGGTTAAAAGTCACCATACTGCTAGGGCAAATAGAACTTCTTAGAAAAGGAGTCCTATGTATTGGAAGAGAGGAAAGATGGGGAAGAAGGAAGATCTAAAGATTTGTTGCATCAACCCAAAGTATAAGCCCCTTCAGTGATGGTCACATGTTTCCCTTGGGCATTGCAAAGAGGGTGCCTTGAACCTTGAATGGGATGATCCCTGAAGTACCATCCTCAAGTGTGCTTTGTGGCAAATTTGAATCCAACCTCTATTGCATATGCCTACTCTCCATGGATACTTCATTTTAAAAAGAGGATTAGAAGAAATTAGAAACAGCGTCCGTTGAGAAACATCACAAAAACAAAACTGGCTCTATCTAATCATTAGGCACTTATTAATAGTCATTTCAGAATGAGCTGTCCGCAGTGTGATCATCAATTTGTTGGAAGGCATGTCAAATTCAATATCAAACCAGAAGCAAGGATAAAGATAAAAAGATGTTCCTTCGAATTATTTTAAATTCAATTTGACAACTTGGAAATTCAAGAAAGCAGAAATATGATACCACTCTCAAATCACCATTTGTTAGATGCATGTAACTAAAGCAAAACCAGCAGTACAATGAGATTCTATAGCTAAGAAAGGTATAGCACCATCTAAAGCACCCCAAAAACTATAGTGCAAGCAGACATTTGGTATCCTTGCTAAGATTTAAGAGCCATAGTTGACAAGAAAAGAAATGCTCTAGATATTAATCTTATTTCTAAAATATGGGGAAGATGACTGAATATCACAACTTATATCACCTTCCAAACCAGTGCAACCTTGTTGCTGGGAAAAATAAACTTAGCATGAGACTCAGACTAAGAGCACTTGCAAATAAAAATGAAATGAACACTCCCTCCCCCCCCCAAAAAATCCAGATATCAGCATTTCTATAATAATACCTAAAATTAATAGTGTGCTTTAAGGTTTGCAAATCATGATGTCCACATTCATTCACTTGATTTTACCAATAACTGTATGAAATATGCTCTATGGGTACCACTGTTTCCATTGATAGGGGTCATAGTGGATAAAGCATTGTGCCTAGAGGCAGAAAGACTTGAGTTGAAATTAGATCTCAGACATTTAGTAGCTGGATGACTCTAAGCAAATCACTTAACCTCTTTTTGCCTCAATTTCCTCAATTGTAAGATGAGAATAACATTGTTTACTTCACAGAATTATTCTTATATTTCTGAAAGACTTAGAACATCATGTGATATGTAACATGATCTACACACATGCTTATTCCCTTCCTCCCCTATTACTGATGTAGAAATTTAGGCCTATGAAAATAAAGGATTTTTGTTTGCTGTTTCAAGGAAATTCAAATGTGACCCTTTTTCAGGATAATTTTGTGTGTGTGTGTGAGTGTGTGCATACGTGTGTGTGTGTGTGTGTGTTTTTGAAACTTATTCATGGCAATAACAAGAATGGAATATAATTGAAGCTTTAGTTAGAATTACTTGTGGCATGAATATCTGGAAGAGATTACTAAATGAAAAGGACAAAAATATTTGTAATTTGCTCTTATGTAATCAGGTAGCTTTTACATCAAAACTAAAATCAAAATTAGATGTGTTTTTCTGATAGTCCGAAACTTCTTGAAACAATAAGGAAGTCCAATAATAAATTGAGTATATTTCATACTTTAGAACAAGTTGTTGATTTTTAAAAATTTTCACATCGAGTAATAGTTCTACTTTGGAAGAAATGTGATTCAAAAAATTAGCTTTAAAAATTCTAAATTGAACAATCACCAAAATAATCAGTATTTCCCAACATTTTATAGGAGAGGATTATAGAAGAAAAAAGTCTATAATCCTACAGCATTGCTTTAGATTTTAAATACTTCATAAATTAAATAAGTAATTTTCAATACTGATCTGCTTATCCATGATACTTTTTGACCTTACTTCTTTATTTCTGACTTTATTGAGTATGAAAACCTTATCTCTATTTCTTCTCACTCTCTCATATCCCTTCCCACTGGAAAAAAAAATAATAAAAATTTTGTAATGATATGCTTTGAAAAGCAAAACAAAATGCTATCATTGACCATGTCCAACATTCTACATCTTGACTCTATCACTTGTCAGGAAGTGGATAATATATTTCATTTTTGGTACAATTTAATCATGGCCAGTCATTTCATTGACTTGAGAGCTTAAATGTCTCAAAGTGGTTCTTGTTGTTTTTGACAATGATATTGTTATAATAAAACATATTTTCCCTTTAAGTCTGCTTATTTAAGTCTATATCAGTTCATATAAGTCTTCCCAGGTTTTTTTTTTCCAAAACCATCCCTATTCACTGTTATTTACAGAAAAAGCATATTGCATTATATTTCCATAACATTATTTGGTCAGTCATTTTCCAATCGATGGGAACTGTCCATAAGTGTTCATTCTTTGTCAAAACACACACACACACACACACACACACGCACTCACACACATGTATACATATGTACACACAGACACAACATATATTTAGGTCATCAATGCTAAGAAGCATGAATACACTTTTAAAATTTATATCCAGTAAATACGAAAGCCACACTATATCTATATTTTCTAAAAATATTAATTTACTTATTATTTATATTTTTTCTATCTCTATATATGTCTGAATGGGAAGCACTGAGGCTCTCTATTATTATTGTTTTACCATCTATTTCTCCCTGTATCCAATTTGCTTTTTTAAGTGTTTAGGTAATATGTCATTTGATGCATGCATACACATATGTGTATATATGTGTATGTATATATATATATATATGTACATACACACAGTCATTATTTACATTAACTCATTGTCTATGGGGCCTTTAAATATAAGGAGACTAAAAATATAACTTATTTGCTCATCTTGCTTAAAGTCATGATTGCTAAGGTTGATTTTTTTCAAAATTTCAAATGAGCATAAGAAATTTTTATCCAGCTCCTTACTTTTAGCAGGTGAATATTTATATTTCAAGTGTGTTTTTTATTAACAATATATTGTTGGACTTTCTAATCTATTGTACTATACTCTTCCATTTATGTGTGAATTCATACCATTCACTTTCACAGTTATGAATGTTAAATGTGCATTTTTCTCTACCCTAGTATCTTATATAATTTTCCTCTTTGCTTCTATCCCCTTCTTCATTTATGCTCATGAGAACATAATAAAATCACTCATAGACTTCTATCTCATTTAAGTACTTTTATAATCCTTTTGGAAATTCATTTTCAAGACTCTCTTATCTTTTTTTTTTTTTTTTTTAGCTTCCAGCTCTCATATGATCTTATCTGTGGCTCCTATGTAATTGAAATTTCTTTCTGACTGCTTAACAGTATCTTTTTTTTTTCTAAACCAGGAATTTCTGCATTTTGTCTGAGAAATTCTGTAAGCTTTCATTTTCATCTTATTTTTTTTGAAGAGATGACAGGTGAATTTTTTATTTTTGTTTTGTGCTCTTCTTCTGGATGGTTTTCTTTGGATATTTTTTGACATATAGTATCCAGATTCTTATTTTTGTCCCTACTTTTAGGTAGCCTAATGATTCTTAGATCATTTTCCCTCTTGATGTATTTTCTAAGTTAAGGTTTGGTTTTTTGTTTATTTGTTTGTTTATCTGTTTTATGTGAGACTCTAATTATTTAATCTTTTGGCTTTATTTTTAATAATTTTTGTTGTTTCATAGGCACTTACTTCTCTTTTGTCCTTTATAATTTTCAAAGAGTCTGAGATTTGGGTAAGGTTTTGCATTTCTTAAACTAAGCTATTAATTATCCTTCATTTAGAGTTTTCATTTTCCCTCAATTCTTTTGTCTTGCATTCTTATTGCCTTCATAATTTCATTTTAAATATTTCATTTCTTAACCCTAAGAATTGTAGTTGTCCTTTGGGTCAGGTTCTTTTTGTTTGAGACTTTGCTTTTATTTGCTTAGATATGTTCAGTTTAGGTCTTGGGCATCAAGGCATAAAACAAAACTTGATCATTTATCTTTTTTTTTTTTTTTACTCATTTTCCCAAGTTTTGCTTACTGAACTGGGACTGTTTAAGCAGCACTCTTTGTTTACCAGTGAGAGAATATTGTGGCCTTTATTAGTCCTGATAAAGATTATTTGGGGTCCTGCCCTTTCTTTCTTTAAGTATAGGGTACTATGTTTTTCAAAGATCTCAATGATGACCTAATTCAAGGAGCTGTAAATTTTCCCATATAGTTAACATACTGATGACCTGATCTCTTCCCTCCTCTTGTAAACTCTGTCAGCTCCTAATCTTAGTCTGCTCCTGTTGGATACCATTGTAGAATTACTTCTGATCAAAACTCTAGAAGATTGCTTCTGATCCCATCCCCTGTTCATCTAGCTGGAAAACTCTTTAGGCTTATCCCTAGGCTCATTAATGAGCCCTGTTTACTCAGCTACATTCTCAGGCCTTCCTGGACCCCATTCTAAGGTGATAATGAGAATACTTAGGCTTGCCAAATTCACAACTGTCTCAGTATAAGTTGGCAGGTGTAATGGCAAGCAAAGTAGTCCTTAGCTCCTTGTTTCAGTTCTTCAAGTGTCTTTGAGGCTTGCCTGTGATTATATCAAGTCTTTGTTAGAAACAGTACCTGTGAAGCCCACAGTGGGAGGAACTTGCTATATAAAAGCAGGAGCAGAAGCTGGGACCAAGCAAAACTGGGAAGAAGTATGGTTGTGGTGCCAGCATTTGTCTGTGTTGATGTTACTTTGTCAGACCTGTCTGCTGACAGAGTACATTGCTGCTGTTACAGAAGTCCTGGGACCTTACTGCTGGTTCAGAAGCCCTCAAAGAGGACTTTTTTGCTGTCTGTTTGCAAAAGTCCTGAGAGAGGGTTTTGCTGGTGTTTTCAGAGGTTCTGGGACTTTACTGATGATTTATGTTGATTTCCCAGACAGAGACTCTGTCTGCTGGTCTGTTGATTTCACAGGCAGAAAGTGAATTGATGATAAGTGCCAGCAATATGTGTAAACATTGCTATAACTCTGATAAATTTTATGTGTGGATCTGGACCTGGCACTGAATAAGGAGCTGGATGAGAAGCTGAACCACGTGCTAAACCAGGAACTGGACCAGGAGCTAGGAGCTGCCTACCTGTGAATCCAGGTGACCATTGGATGAATTCATACTGGGAACATGGAAGAGGAAGCATTGAGTTTGGAAGTCAGTCTCAAGTTAAGATGAAATGATCTTTACTTGGGTACTTAGTGCTGGCTGACAAGATTAAGACAAGGAGACCTAGGGGTAGGAAAATTTTGTACTGTGTAATCCTTAAGGAAGATTGCTCTTTAAGGATGACTGAGTTAAGGATGATTGGAAGCCAGCCTCCAAGCAAGATGAAAGAAGATTTTAGATGTGTACTTTATATTGATTGATTCAGATTGTGACTTTCTGAATGATATCTTTTGTTTAAGAATATGTGGCCTCTTCAGTAGTGAGTTGTTACGTTATATTGCTGAGAATGTTGACCTTTGGTATTTGTGAAAATTTTGCTTTAGTTTATTACAGAAAAAATAGAAAGCTTACTAGGCTATATGATCAGAACCTTAAAGTTCTTCTTTAAGGAGGCACTTTATTGTACACAGCTGAAGGTGGTCAAAGCTCTGCCTGTGGCTTCTCAATTAGACCCCCCCCCCCAGTGCCTCCAGATATATGGTAGTGTTTCCTTGTGCTGACCTTGGCTGTACAATCAACCTGCTATGGCTTCCCCCTGAAGTTTCAAATTTCCATTTACCCTGACGTTCTTCCACGAAGGTTGTTGAAAAAGAGTTGTAGAAAAGAATTGATCTGTCCTTCTTGTACTTACATGATGCTTTCCGTCTTTTTCCTTAAAGTGTTATTTCCTTGTTAACAAGTTACTAAATTAACATATCAACAAATCAATTCTGGAATTTCCTGACTTTGGGTCCCATTCTCTTTCTATTACAACAAGCTAGAGAGTGGAACCTCCACGTGTGGATCTGAACATCTCAGAAGCTGTTACACAAAGAGAGGAAAGCGCAATGAAAATTTAAATGTTAATTTCTTCCTGGCCAAATCATTTTGATTTATTTTATTTCATATACATTCTACAAAAATATATATGTGACCACTGTCCCATGCAGCTAAGCAAGCTCCCTAAGCATAGGAATAGTTTCATTTTTGTATCTCTAATATCTTCACAGTAGGTGGCACAAAGTATTTAACAGATATTCAATTGACTTAAAAAAGTATTATTCTTAGAAAATTGTAAGAATCAATGAAGAAACTAAGGTATATGATTAATAGTCTTTACAAAGTGACAGGATGCAAAATAAGTCCATAAAAATCATTATCATATCTCTAAGAGTACAAATATATCCTTAAAATTTGCCAGGTAAATATTTTATAGAATGAGGTCAAATGACAATGAAATAAATTGCTGGGGGGGAGGGCAGAGAGGTAGAACAAAGGTTTAGAATAGAGATTTTAAAGTTTAAAGGGGTGTGTGTGGGTGTGTGTGTGTGTGTGTGTGTGTGAGAGAGAGAGAGAGAGAGAGAGAGAGAGAGAGAGAGATAGAAACATTAATCAGTCTGGTAAAACACATAAATATATTTTTAATTCAATTTCATAGACTCCATGAAAAACATCCATGAACCCCATGTGGGATAGATGGATCCAAAATTTAGAATTCCAGGTCTAGAAATAAAGCCAAAATGGTGAAGTAAAGGCAGGTACTTATCTGAACTCTTCACCAAAACCCTGAAAATAACTTTCTTTTTTTTTTACATTTGATTTTAAAACTTTAAATTCTGGATTCTTTCCCTACCTCACTCATCACCCATCCCCACTGGAAAGACAAGCAATTCAGTACAGGCTGTACATGTGTAGTTTTGCAGAACATCTGCACAATGGACATATTGTGAAAGACTGACTATATTTCCCTCCTTCCTATCCCGCCCCTCACTTGTTCTATTCTCTACTTTGTCCCTGCCCCTTTACAGAAGTGTGTGCTTTTAACAACCCCCCTCAACCTGCAATTCCCTCCATCATCCCCCCCTGTCTCATCCCCATCCCCCCACTCTTGTGTATGGCAAAATACTAAATTTAGAGAGTATATCATGCCTTCCCTAAGCCAAATTCAATGAGAGTAAGGTTGACCCATTCTTTTTGCCTTCCCATTTTCCCCCTCCATTGTAACAGTTATCCCTTGCCTCTTCTACATGAGATGATTAACCCCATTCTCTCTTTCCCTGTTTCCTCTCATTCTATTCCCCTC
>CM053583.1:214443874-214461075 GCA_028627135.1 Pseudochirops cupreus
TTTTTTTTTCATTAATTGCCTTGATATTCTGGACTTTTTGTTTTTCCAAATGAATTTTGTTACTATTTTTTCTAGCATGGAACTTCTTAAGTGAGGAGAAATGAAAAGGTTGGTTTTTCTGGAACAAAGAGCACTAAAAGAAGGGCAATGTTTAATAAGATAGGCAAGGTGGTCAAATGGAAAAGATCTTTAAATAGCAGGAAAAAATGAAGCTGAAACCTGTAAAGAAGAGAACAAAGAAGTACAACAAGAAAAAAAATATCTTTAAGAAGAGTAGGTTTCAAGATATGGAAAAAGGAGACAGGAAATGGATGTAGAAAATGACAATGATTGACAGATCTCAGTATTTGCTTGATTTTATTTTGAAGAGGAAAGTGAACAAACAATTGATGTTTCCTCTGATAAACAGATTATATGTCTATGGTTTTTGTGTTTACAGAGACATAAATACAGACGATATTACCTAAAAAGTATGTACTATAATACATTCATACATACATATGTTATGCATTTGAGAAATAAATTCTAGTTAATGAAAGAATTAATAACAATAATTTTGAAGTAAGTCAAATTAAGCATTAGTAACATTAATGTACAGATTAAAGCCCATGTCCTTCTTTGAGAAGGGATGTCTAGATGAGAATGAAGGAGTTGGAAGTTCCATATCCCAGAAGGTTTACCATTGTCAAGCAGGGAAAAAGTGAAAGGAGAGAGAAAAGTATAAAAAGGGGGAAAATGATGAAGAGAAAGATGAAGTTATTAATCATAATTGTGAAATTAAATGGGATGAACTCTCTCATAAAACAGAAGCGAAGAGCAAAATGGATTAAAAACCTTACAATCAGCTGCAGAAAGACAGAAATTTTAAATGCATCTTTTCAGATTATGATGTAATAAAAATACATATAATAAAAGGACATGGAAAGTAAACAAAAATTAATTGTAAACTAAATAATCTAATACTAAAGAATGAGTGAGTGAAAATCAATAAATCATAGAAACAATCAAAAACTACATCCAAGAATGACAATCACGAGATAATATTTCAAAATTTATGGGATGCAGCCAAATATGGGGAAAAATTTATACCTCTAAATGCTAAGAAGAATAAAATAAATAAAGAAGTAAATGAATTGAGTGCGCAAAAAAAGAAAAAAATTCCCAAATAAATACCAAATAAGAAATTCTGAAAATCAAAGGAGAGATCAATAAAATTGAAATTAAGAAAACTATTGAACTAATAAATAAAACTAAAAGCTGGTTTTGTGGAAATAAAGTAAAAAAACAGATAAATGTTTGGTTAATCTGATTTAAAAAAAGAAAGAAGAAAAACAAATTACCTTATGAAATATGGAAAGCATGAATTCATTAGCAATGAAGAGAAAATTAAAGAAATATTTTGGACCTAATTTGTCCAACTGTATGTCAATAAATATTACAAGCTAAGAGAAATGGATGAATATTTACAAAAAATATATGAATTGTCCAGATTAACAGAAAAAGGAATAAAAAATATAAATAACCCCATTTGAGAACAATAAATTGAACAAGCCATCAATGAACTCCCTAAGAAAAAAATCTCCAGGGTCAGATAAATTTATACAGTGAATTCTACCAAACATTTTAAAGAACAATTCATTCCAATCTCAAATAAACTTTTTGAGAAAATAAACAAAAAAGTAGTTCTATCAAATTATTTTTATGACACAAATATTGGACTGATACCTAAATCATGGAGGGCCAAAAGTGACAAATAAAATTATAGACCAATTTCCCTAATGAATATAGAATTAAAAATTTTAAATAAAGTATTAGCTAAAAAGATTATACCAATTTGTCATGAGCATAATATACTACGACCAGCTGGAATTTATACCACAAATGCAGAGCTGGTTAAGTATTAGGAAAACTATCAGCACAATTGACCATATGAATAAGAAAACTAATAGAAATCATATGATCTCAATAGATGCAGAAAAAGCTCTTGACAAAATACAGCACCCATTCTTATTAAAAACACTATGGAGCATAGGAATCAACTGAGTTTTGTTTAAAATGATGAGTAGTGCCTATCAGAAACCATTGGCATACCTTATCTTTAATAGAAAAAGCTTAACAGAGCCCAAAACAACATTCATGCACATTGCCAGCACCATCATCAATTCACTATCTGCCTCTGAAATCAAGACAGAACCACAAACAAGGTCCAAGAAGTCAACACAAATCATCAGCATTGTCCCAGGACCTCTGAAACCCTCCTCTAGGACTTCTGTAAACAGACAACAAGAAAATCCACTTCCAGGGCTTACAGTAAGGTCCCAGGGCTTATGTACAAAGTATCACAAATACAAATCAACACAGACAAAACAGACAAGTGCTCTCTCCAGTTCTGCCCAGTCCTAGCTTGTGCTTCTCCTTTTATATCATCAACTCCTCCCTGTTCCACTCCTTCCTGTTGCATCAGCAAGTTCCTCCCACCTTCAAATCACAAGGGGATCAAACAAGGAGCTAAATACTTAAGTAGCTGAAACAAGGTGCTAAGTATTTCTCTGTTTGCCACTACAGAGGTCTACCAACCAAGACAAATCCCAGGAACTATATGAACATGATTGCAAAACAACTTTCACACAAATAAAGTCAGATTTAAACAACTGGAAAAAATATCAATTGCTCATTGGTAGACTGAGCTAATATAATAAGAATGGCAATTCCACTAAATTAACTTACTTATTTATCACCATACCAAACTATCAAAAATTATTTAATAATTCATCTGGAAGTACAAAAGGCCAACAATATCAAGGGAATTCATGAAAAAAAAAGTAAACCAAGGTGGCGTAGCTACACCAGATCTAAAATTTTATTATAAAAATGGCAATCATCCAAAATATTTGGTACTTGCTAAGAAATAGAATGGTAGATCAATGGGATAGGTCAGATAAACAAGATACAGTAGTCAATGACTATAGTAATCTATAGTTTGATAAACCCAAAGACTCCAGCTTCTGTGATAAAGACTCACTATTAAAAAAAAAAAAAAATATATATATATATATATATATATATATATATATATATATGTATGTATATACTGGGAAAATTGGAAAGCATTATGGCAGAAACTAGACATAGACCAACATCTCACACCATATACCAAGATAAGATCAAAATGGGCATGTGATTTAAAAATGGGAGATGATACAATAAACAAATTAGGAAAGCAAGGAATAGTTTATCTCTCAGATCTATAGAGAAGGGAAGAATTTATAACCAAACAAGAGATAGAGAACATTGTTAAATGAAAAATGGATCATTTTGATTGCATTAAATTTAAAAAAAGATTTTGCACAAATAAATCCAATGCCACCAGGATTAGAAGGAAAGCAAAAATCTGGGGAATAATTTCTAGCCTGCACCTATGATAAAGGTCTCATTTATGAAATATTTAGATAACAGAGTCAAATTTGTAAGAATACAAGGCACAAGTGAATAAAGCACTGCCCCCGGAGTCAGGAGGACCTGAGTTCAAATCCATTTCTCTGACACTTGACACTTATAAATGTTGGGGAATATGTGGGGAAATTGAACCAAAAAGGCATTTTTGATTGACGTGAATTGGAGATGTGAGTTATTAGAGATGTGAACTGATGCAACCATTCTGGAGAACAATTTGGAACTATAAGCAAAATGGTTATGAAATTGTGCATTCCTTTTCATCCAGTGATACCACTACTTAAACTATATCCCAAAGTGATCATTAAAAAAGGAAAAGGACACAGGAACAGGAAGGAATGGATGATATAAAAGGAGGAGCACAAGCTGGAACTGGGCAGAACTGAAGAGAGCACTTGTGGTGGCCAGAACTCTGTTTGTCTGTTAATTTGTGTTTGTGATACTTTGTACAGAAGCCCTGGGAGCTTACTGGAAGCCCTGAAAGAGGACTTTGTTATTGTCTGTTTATGGAAGTCCTGAAGGAGGATTAACAGATATACCAAAAAAAAAACAAAAAACTTCTATTAGCTCTCTTGGTGGTAGCAAAGAATTATAAATTGATGGGATCTAAATCAGTTGTTGAATGGCTGAACAAGTTGTGGTATATTAATGGAATGGAATATTATTTTTCTATAAGAAAGGATGACCAGATTGATTTCTGAAAAACGTGGAAAGTCTTACATGAACTCATGTGAAGTTAAGTGAACAGCACCAGGAAAACATTGTACATAGTAACAGCCACAGTGTGTGTTGACTGACTTTGATAGACTTAGTACTTTTTGGCAATATAATGAACCAAAGCAATTTCAAAAGATTCAAGATAGAAAATTCTATCCACATCTCGAGAAAGAACTATAGAGTCTGAAGGCCAGTCAAAGCATGTATTTTTAATTTTTTTTTGCTTTTTTTTTCTTTCTAATGGTTTTCCCTTTTATTCTGATTCAATCTTTCACAATGTGACTAATGTGGAAATATGTTTAATATGATTGTACATGTATAACTTATATCAAATTGCTTCCCCTTTTGTAGAGGATGGAGGGAAGGCAAGGAGAGAGCAAAATGTGGAACTCAAAATCTTACAAAAATGAATGTTGAAAAATCTATACATGTCATTGGAAAAAACAAAATACTATTAAGTTGGGAAAAATAAATATTTTCTAAATCATGCCAGAATAAATTAATTTTTTCTTGTATATTTCATAAGCTGGAGGGTTTTAACACATGCCACACATAATCTATTTTAATTTTAATAAGTAATCTTCTTAGAAATATGATGAAGAAAAAAATGAGAAAAATAAATTTATACCTACTTAATGTTAGTTACACTTGGATTCCTCAATTTATTTGTATCTTTTAACAAGGATTCATTCATTGGCCTTCCCTTATGTAGAAATATAGTTGTCTTACTTCTACCAGTAACTAGGTGTGTGTGTGTAGGTAAGTTATAAAATATCTCTGCTGCCCAGAGAACTTCCTAAAATTTCCTTATTTATTAAGTTGTTGGTTGAAAGCTCTACTTCTAGGGGAAATATTTTATATTTCCCCCTTTTATTCAGAGGATGATATTGTTTTTGTCAAAATAATGCATAATAAACTAAGGAAGAAAGAGTGCACTAACCTATTCCAGAGCATCCTAAACTTGAAAACAATTAAAATCCAACTTTTCTGCCAGTTTAACACATGACAACAGTTGTGTCACAAAATATGTTGGATATTGATTCATAAACATTATGTAGAAGAACTGTTTTAATATAATATAGGTGGTATTACCCTGTTTATGTTATCTTTTGATCAGCTTTTGTCTGGCTAATCAACTTGCATTAGATTTTGTCGCTTTGGCTATTTAACAAGGACATAAAACAATGGGCAAGTGCCCTGGAAAATTTGTCCTTCCTTCTTTCCCTACCTTTATTCCTAAGTATCCCGGTAAATGCTGTAAAATAGATTGATAGAGCAGTACTTTTTTTAAACTGATTTTTTGCTCATTAGTTTAAGCCTCATTCCAAGTAACAGGACATTTTATGAATATAAGGCAGTTTAAGTTCAAGGTCATAGTATAACTGTATTAGTAAAACCTTTAAACTGTCTTCTTTGAAGAATGCTGAAAAGATTCATGTTTGAGTTACTCTTCAGTATCTGAATAACTCTACAAGATACCTGACTTACAGATAGAAGAAAGGTGTTTTAAGTATTCTCATAAGATTGGCAACTATAATTGTGAAGAGTAACATAAATGAGTTGTCCATGATGTTTTAACAACAGCTCACATGTATGGAATAACTGTGGAACTTTTTTTCCTAAAACAACCTTGTAATGCAGGAATCATTACTATTTTACAAACTAGGAAATTGAGCTTCAGGGAAGTTAAGTGATTTGTCAACAACTAGGAAGTGTTGGAACTGGAATTTGAAATCATTCAGGCTTTAGCACAGTATCCAGTATCCTTTCCTCACTGCTTTTTAGTGAGTCAGGGACGAAAAGAAAATAAAACCCAGACCCTGACAGTCCACATTACTGTCTACTTAATCCACAAACAAGCTCTGGAACTCTGGCCCTCTAACTGAGGTATCCTGATTTAATGCTAAAGAGGAAGCAAATTCAAAGCCCTGTAGTTTGCTATATTTTGCTACCTAACTCCAGACCACCAAGCCACATCTGATCCCCATCTTGTCATTTCCCCCTCATCACAATACTTTCCCTGGAACTCTAATCAAATCACTATCACCATTGCTTCTGGAAAAGACATGCTAATTAACTATCATTCTTGTGAATTCCTAGACCAAAACACCATTCCATTCCTGCCACTTTGCTATCTTTTTTGTGCCTTCAATGCCTCCTCTAGGCTGAGAGAAAACAAAGTTCGGATCAATTCTCTGCAGCTTGTGTGAATTCTGGCCTAAAAATTAATGCCAAGAAAACAAAGGTCCTTCACCAGTCAGTATCACACAATCCATACATGGAACCATCAGTTGCAGCAAATGGAGAATTTTTTAATGTTGTGCTTAAGTTCGCTTACCTTGGCAATTTACTTTCCAAGGATGTCCACATACATGATAAGGTTGATATTCATATTGCTAGAGCTAGTTGAGTGTTTGGGAGGCTCACAAAGAATGTGTAGGGGAGAAGAGGTGTTATACTGACTTTCAAACAGTCTACAGAACCATTGTGCTGATCTCATTGCTGTACACCTGTGAAACCTGTACAGTGTACCAATGCCAGTACAGGAAACTAAATCACTTGAATTATCTTGGGAATGTTCTGAAGATCACCTGGCAAGATAAATTACCAGATACCGAATTTCTTTCTTTAGCTGAACTGTGAAACATTCAAACTCTACTGCAGAGTTCAACATTTATGGGCTGATGATATTGCCCAATTGCCAAAAAAATATTTTTGTCTAAGATTATTTTATGAAGAGCTCACACAAGGCAAGTGCATACACAGAGGTCAAAGAAAGGAATAGGAGGAGACTTTAAAACTCTCTCTGAAGAACTTTGGAATCAATTGTGAGACAAGGGAGACACTGGCACAGAGGTATTCGGCATGTTTCTGTGCTCTTTGAGCAAAGCAGAACTCTAGTAGCTAAAAATCAACATGAGTTGTGCAAATTTAGAGCCATCGCCAGTCTGACTGTTCATATCAACTACTTGTGCCTTACCTTCCACACTTGTATTGCCCTAACTAGCCACAGTTAGACACACTGTGCCTTGACCCTAACACAGTGGTGTCATTTTGGTTCTCTTTGAGAATGGACAACCAATCATATGTGCTGTTTGCCTGTATTAAAATGTAAGCTCCCTGAAAGCATAGACTGTTTCACTTTGTATCTCCAGTACCTGGAAAATTTATCTTGCTGTTCTTGTCATTTTTTTCAATGGTGCCTGATTCTTCATGACCCCATTGAGGGTTTTGTTGGCAAAGATACTGGAGAGGCCTGCCATTTTGTTCTCTACCTCATTTTACAGATGAGGAACTAAGACAAGCAAGACCAAATGATTTGCCAAGGTTACAGAGCTAGTAAGTGTCTGAGGCCAGATTTAACTCATGAAGATGAGTCTTCCAGACTCTAAACACAGCAGTCTATCCACTGAACCACTTATTTGCTCAGCTGGCAAATAATAAACTCAATTAATGTTTTTCATGATTATAGTCTTACTTTACAGCCAGTTCATTTCTCATTTTTTTTTCTACATTATGACATGGTTCTTCTGATTAATTTAAGTGTGACTACTAGTATATCACTTCTTAAATGCCTAAATATTTATTTTCCTTTCCACTTTAATTCTTTCTGGAATACATCCTGAAATGAAACTAGCTCTGTAACTCATTCAAAGAATTCTAATATAGACATTCAAACAAGCCTAAGTGAATTGAGGAGTAGACAGTGTGTATTTAATTAGCACAAATAATATGAGGAATACTTTCTTGTATTATGCTGTTAACTCCTCAAGCCTGGTTTACTAGAGACTTTGCTTGGGCAATGCAATGATAAGATTAGGTCACTAAGTCATTTAAATGTTATTTCCCTAAAGGAAAGACAAGAACAATACCTTTTAAAATTATATACATGTTTTTATAGATTGGATTTCTGCCCTGAAGAATTACCTTTTCTTATTTTTTGGCCATTTATCAATTTGAGAAATAGCTTAGTGAATTTGAATCAGTTCATTATGCATCCTGGAAATGAAATCACAATCCGAGAAACTTGCTACAAATACTTTCCTCTTCTAATCTCAGCTCTATTTGTTTGATTTCTGAAAACAAAACAAAACAAAACACCTATTTTCCCCTAATTCCATCTAGTCAAAATTATTCACTTTGCCTTCTGTGATTCTCTCCAATACTTGTTTGATCATGAACTCTTTTATCTTCAGATCTGAAAAAGGAAGCAAGAATTCTAATCAGTGTAGTGCACACCCATGATTTCAGAAGTCAAATGAAAAAGAATGTTACTCAACTCCTGAGCAAGAGATGATCGACTCAGGAATAATGAGGCACAAATTTTTGGATGTGGCCAAATGTTGGAATGCAACTCTGCCTATTTCTTGCAAGGTTTCACTTTTGTTTGATTTTTATTTTTCAGGGTTTTGTAGGATGGAGTCAGAGGGAAGGAAACTTAATGTTAAGTTGAAAAATAAAGTAAAATTTAACAAAAATTTAAAAGAATAAAATTTGTCATAACTTTTTTTTTGTATGTAGGGTGTTGATTTTAAATTAATTTTAGAAAGCAAAGTGATGTAGTTGAAAGAGTGCTGAACTTGGAGTGAACGATCAGGAGTTCAAATTCTTACTCTGCCACTTATAAACTCGGTGTTCTTGGCCAAATCTAGAGATTTCAGGATAATCATTTGTAAAATAAGTGGTTTAGATTATGAGACCACTAAGATCCCTTCCAAATCTAACTCTATGATTCTTTAAATGAGGAAGTCATGGACAAAGTAAATAATAGCAACCAGGGTTTTTAAATTACTGCAATCACAACTGACAATTTGTTGCCTTACCTTTTTTCTGTTTTTGTTTTTCTTTGTTTTTATAAGTAATATACATTTCTAAACAGTTTATTCCAAGAGAATATAACCTTGGTTGTACTTATCATTTTTCCTTTGCATTTCCAGCCTTTTAGCACAGTGTTTGATATATAAATACCTAATAAATATGTATTATTGATAAATATAGTACATTTGTTTGCATATATGTGTATATTTACATTACTACATAAAATCATTATTTCTAGAGTCAGAGACTCTGATGCTTATTTTTCATGTGACCTTGGCCAAGTCATTTAACATCCCTAGTACTTAATTTCTTCAGCTATAAAATGGGGATTATGCAACCTCTGAGGTACCTTCCTTATCTAGATCTTAATACCTTATGATCCTATAATGCTATATATTTATGTGTATATGTCAGTGGTTCTCAACCTTCCTAATGCTGCGATCCTTTAATACAGTTCCTCATGTTGTGGTGACCTCCAACCATAACATTATTTTCATTGCTACTTCATAACGCTAATTTTGCTAGTGTTATGAATCGTAATGTAAATATCTGATATGCAGGATGTGTTTTCATTGTTACGAATTGAACATAACCCACGGGTTGAGAACCGCTGATCTAGATAGTGCAGGAGGTGAGAGTTCTGGACCAAGATCCAGGAAAACAAATCTAGCCCCAGACCTTTACTAGCTCTATGATCCTGAGTTAAGTCATTTAATCTATGTGTATCTCAATTTGTTCAACTGTAAATTGGGCATAATAATAGTGCCTACTGCACAAGGTTGTTAAAAGAATTAAATGATATAATTTGGGTAAAAATTAAATATTTAACATAGTGCCTGGAACAGAGTAGGTGCTCAAGAAATGATTATTCCATCCTATTCCATTCCCTTCTTTTTTAAAAAAAACTCAGTGCTTTTTCATTATGGAAAAGTGTTTTTTTTTTTAATATTTCAAAAGGCTACTATTTTTTTGTGCTTCCTTTTTCTTTTTTTTTCTTTTTTTTTTCTTTTTTGCTTTTTGGAGGGCAGTTGGGGTTATGTGACTTGCCCAAAGTCACATGGCTAGTTCTTTTGTTAAGTGTCTGAGGCTGGATTTGAACTCAGGTCCTCCTGACTCCAGGACCTGATTCCTGACTCTATTCACTGTGTCACCTGGCCACCCCAGGTCTACTATTTTTATCAATGCACGAAGAAGGCAATGAAGCCAACGAAGGCCCAATCATTAGAAAATACTTGAATTCTCCAGAGGGTTATGCAGAGCATGTCTAATATTCTCTATCTGGTACCTCTTCACAAATTGATCTTAGTCCTGTCCATGAATTACTGAGGGGCTATTATTGGATGTTGATAAGAAGTTTTATAGCTAGCTGATGAGGCATATATTTGAATATTAAAAGAAATTTAAAAAAAAAAAACCTTCTATTGTGCCTTTTAATTTTTTTTTCTTTCCTAACCAGGTAGTTGGTCAGGAATTTTTGTGATCTACTAGATGAGGGAAGGTTGTTTCATCTTTAACAGTTGCCATGTGTTTGTGAATAAACGGTACCTCCCTCTGTTTCTTTTATCTCTTTTGTTTTTCTTTCTGAATCTTTATGAAATGAAAATAGTGTGAGAGTGTTCAGACCAATGAAACTGGGAGATCTCTCAAAATGACCTTGCTAGTAATCTGAGCTAAGTGTAATGAGGAACCATTACAGCATCAAGGGATCTTCTACTTGACGGAGGTCAACAGCAAATTTTCAAGCCTTTCTATCTGAGCAAGGGAGAACTCATTCATCACTATCACAAGACTCAAAAGCAGTTTTGATGGAAACACAACAAAGGGAGAAAAGGACTCAGTGCTAAAAGTAATAAAGTACCCCTGAGACCCACATGCTCTCTACATGTTTGTCTCACTAAATTTATGCTTAAACTTTGACCCCACTCACACCAGAGACCCAGTATGCACAGAAGGGAAAATGAGCCCCATTTCCAGGGATGTTTTTGTAAGATGTCTTTTCATTAAAAAAATCATTGATGCTTTCTGTTTCTTACATCACCATAGTATTCCGTGTATTCTTTTTTTCTCTACCGTCCCTAAAAGTCATCCCATATGACCAATAGTTTTGTTGTTTTATTAAGAAAGAAAAAAAATTATAACAGTATAACAGATTGATGCATTATGTCATTCTTTCTAGGTACATTGTTGTAGTTATTGTGTATAAGCTCTCTTAGCTCTGTTTATTTCACTCTGCATCAGATCATCTAGATTTTTCCATCCTTCTCTATTCACCATACACATCATTTCTTTATCATACAGGCATATTCCATTACATTCATGTACCATAAATTGTTAAGACATTCCCAACATAATTTTTTTCCAATTTTTAGCTGTTGCAAAAAGTACTGGTATAAATATTTTGGAGTATATATAGACTTGGTCTTATGTCTTTATGTATCTTCTCAGTAAGTATTTATTTTTAAAATGTATTGAGTTTATCAATATTGAGACAAGGTTCTCAAATACAGACCTTTGACTTAGTCCAAATTTCTCCTGGCAGTTAGTTGGGAGAATGAGTCCAGAGAATTCAGTGCAATGTCTTCAACACTTGAGATTCTAATTCTCTGCTTATTTTAATACATAAGAAATCCAGAATTCTTGCTGAAGATTCAGAAATTTGAAGTCTTCACTACCAACGTCTTTGGTATTGTCAAAGGGTTCAAATCAGAAACAGATGTGATTTTTTCAGTGGAAATCATGTTTGAAAAATGGATTCTTGTTTGATTCACAACTATACTCTAAGGACCAATGGACCTTTGCAGTTAACATATGAAAACTTTGTTATGTGTTGTCTCCCTCACTGGAATGTGAGCTTTCTGAGAGCAGAAACAACTTATCATTTCTATTTGTATCTACTGTATTTTGCCCAGTGCTTTTCACATGATAAAGGATAAATAAGTGCTTTTTCATTCAATCATCCATTAATTCATTTATTCATGGCCATAAACAAACAAATTCATCACAAATGACTTGGGTGGTGATGAGTCTCCCTATACTTACCTAGGTTGGTCTCCTGGGAACAGTGCATTTCTGGGTCAATAAATGAAGCCTTTCCAGGTGTTAATACCATTCAGGATTATGATAAATTTTTGAGAACACAAGATTTCCTCCATACCTTCAGGAAGAATTACAATAAGACTCTGGTGGAGAAGATGTATAAATATTCCAATACAACAAAGTGTTGCATTGTCAACTACAGACCCATCAGAAAACAGTGGAATAGAGCAAGGTGCTGATTAGACAGGATGGACAGTTAAAGTGCAGAATTAAAAAGCGGGATAGATTAGTGTGGAATCTTGGAAAACACTTCATAAAGTAAATAGGAATTATATCTTGAGTGTGGGTGAGATATGGAGAGATAAAGGGAGGTGGTGGTCATTTCAGCTACGAGGATAAAGTACACGCAACAGAACAGAGGAAGGAGTTGGTACAGTACATAGCCAATAGTCTAATTTGAAAGAAGAACTTGTTTGGGGAGAGCAATTAAATCCACATATGAAAATCAAAAGGTGCTTGAAATCAGCTGTAAATGAGTTTGGTTAGCCGGTGAATTTCATTATAATTGTGTACAGAGAAGAGTGATTAGCTCAATGAGAGTATGTCATAATAAGAATTATATATATACACACACACTCACACACACACATATATATATATATATATATACATATATATATGTGTGTGTGTGTGAAAGTGTGTGTGTGTGTGTATATATATATATATACACACACATATATATATATATATATATATATATATATATATTACACACATATTATAGACAGAGAGATGGAAAGAAAGAAAGATACATAGATGACAGATAGATAGGTAGATAGACAATGAGAGGACACCACTATAAATCTAAAGAACACACTTTGACTTGTGGCATAAGTGTAGGGAGGCACTTAAGAACTAATCTTACTGTATCTACATAAATTACTTGGTCTGTTCCAGGTAAACAAAGATAAATTGGGTGGAAGAAAAACTTTATAAAATATTATTCAAACAGTTAAAACTCTATTCTAATTTCCAGCCTTGGGAACACTCTAATTAGTCTTGTTAAGAGTCAGTCACTCTTATCATCACTCTAAATGCAAAAGGACTTTCAAAACTTAGTTAAGAGATATTTAAGTCTTTTTAAGTCCCATTCTTTTCGTAAACTGATGCCCTCATCTTTCAAGAGAAAGGAATTAAGATAGGATCAGTTCAAAGAGCTATTATAAGGGCCGATTCATTCAGGAGGATGGAGAGAGCATGTACTCCACATGGGGTGTTTCCTTAGGCTGTCTTTTTTTGAAAGTAGCCAAAAGAGAATAGAGGACATTTTGAAAATGGATTACACTAGAAGTTATCACTGCTTTTGGTCATTATAGCACTATCAATATGATGCCATCAAATTAAAACTGTAGGAAGGGTGTTCCTTCTGCTTTCTAGGCAGTGAATCTATCTTGGCAGGTGGTTTGTCAGCTGCTTAGCAGAAGCCAGTAGGAGCTTTCTTATGTGAATGCAGAACAAAACTGAAGGTTAATGTGAACATCATCCTTCATCTGTTATCCATTACTCCCAGCCCTGATTTTATTTTTCAGTTTTAATGATGTATTTTCTTTTTATACCAATCACTTCTTCATGACTCTTTCTCATCATTAAACAAAGAAACACCTTATAAGAAAGAAAACAGTTTAGTCAACATAACAATCAAGTCTAGTAGCATATCTTCCTATGAGATATGCCTCCTCTGTACACCCCAATCTCTACCAAGAAGAGGAAAATGTTTCACCATATGTCGTATAGGACCACGATTCAGTTGCCTTTAAATGCTGTTTTCACATGCATTGTTGCAGTCATGGTGTGTGCCATCTTCCTAGTTTCATTTGATAAATTTGCCATCAATCCATACAAGTTTTACCATGTTTCACTGAATTTCATATATTTGTCATTTCTTATGGTACAAACAGTATTTTATTTTCTTTCACTCCATATCTCTAACCAGTTCCTGAATAATTTTATTAATACCTCTACAACTTATACATCTGCCCCTCGACACCTCCACCCTAGTCCTATGGCCACTGCCATAATTAAGGCTTTCCTTGCCTTTCACTTTGTCTATTGATGATAACATAGTAATTGGTCCCCCTAACTAATTTCTCTCCTCTCCTATCTATCCTATGAATATTATCCAAAGAGTTTTATTTTGTTGCCTTCTAAAGTTCACATCTGACCATGTCAATCCTTTACTCAACTCCAGTGGTTTCCTGTTGCTTCTAATATTAAATATAAGTTTTAATATTTGGTTTTTTGAGATCTTTACAATATGGTGACAACGTAACTTTCTAATTTTATTGCATGTCATTTCCCTTTATGCAATCTACTATCCAGTCAAACTCTCTTTTATTTTGTTTTTATACATATAACACTAGTTCTTCCATTTGTACCAACTCTTTTCTAAAACATATTCCCTCCTCCTTTTATCTCTTAGAATCCCTTACATTCTTCAAAACTCTGCTCAAGTCTCACTTTCTATATGCAGCTTTTCCTGATCTACTTGCTTGTATATGTCTTCCACCCATATACGTTGTATTTATCTTGAACATATTATATAAAACAGAAGACTGGACATGAATATGCAGGCCTGAGACTGGGAAATAAAGTCAAAGTTTGGTGACCTTGCTTACTCTTCCCCCTCCTTTGTAAAAATCCAGCTCTAACAGTCTCTAGAGACTTGGGCCTGTCTTCAAGGCATTGAGTCCAAGTATCCTCAGAAGGATCATTATTTGTATATAGTTAATAACATGATTAGTTCTCTCCAGTAAAATGGAACCTCCTTACTGCCAAGGACTCTTTTGTTTCCACAGTTTTACTTCCCCTGATTCCAGTGCCTAACACACTGCCTGATACTAATTAATGTTGTTATTGATTAATTGATTTTGAAAAGCATACTAAAAATTTCTGAGATGAAAGCATATGTAAAACATTTTAATTGCATGTGTGTTGGCCTTTACTTAGGCAAGACTGCTGATTACTACTTAATTATGAATATCAGATAAGAAATTAAATCACTGAAAACAATATGTATTGACTATTTACATATAAGAAATAAACTTACTTTGAAACCTATTTTACATGAGCAGGTTGTAAAAATGTTTCTTTAGATCAGGTTGCAACCCCTTTGGGGGGGTCGAACGACCCTTTCACAGAGGTTGCTTAAGACCATAGGAAAACACATATTTCCAAGGGTCTTAGGAACTGAGACACTGCTCCTCTATTTGTCTCCAGGTGGGTCTGCACACATGCAGATATGCTCACATACGAGTATTAAAGGGTCAAGGCTTTAGGAAGGTTGAGAACTACTGCTTTAGAGAAAAGAAATACTATTAGGTAAGAAGAAATTTTTTTTTCCATTTTAATGATTTAACTGCTGTAACACGTCTATGAGTCAATAATGATAATTAAGGTAACAACAATTCAATACTTAGATAAATCAGTGATCTCAACCAGTCTCAGTCCCTCCTATGCTGGTCCAAAAGGAATTTAATCCATACTTTCTAATGCTGTGTAATCCTTGTTCACATCTTTTCATAAATTTTCCAAGAAGGATCAGTCTATTGCACTGAAGTAGAGAAACCCTCTACCATTTGTTATCCCTCACTCTTCCAATAGTCCTAGCCTATCTGCTTTTCTGGTAATCAATAGTCTTAGTGATATTTTTGCACCACTTTTCACACACAAATAAACATTGATAATGTGACACAGAGTACTTAGATCATCATGTGGTTCCATCTTTCTACAATTATGATTATTTCAAGTTTGTGAATGGAGAGATTGACTCACCAGAAGAGCAACTTCCCAAGTATAATCTTACCTGATATAGTAGACTATAAATGATTGATTTCCATACACATGGATGGGTTCTGTTTGCTATATGAATTCAAGTGGAGTGTAAAAAGGTTTCTTGAGAGAAAGAAAGATGACATCCTGTATGAGTTTTAATTTTCTGCACCTTCTGCAGCATCACATTCTTCTCCTGCACTATCTGATGTCCATAATGTTAGGTTGTCTCTAAGCAACTGCATGATAAGAGTACTGTCTTTGTAGGAGTCTTCATTCAGTGTATCAAGTTCTGCAATAGCCTGATCAAAAGCCATTTTAGCCAATGTGCAGGCAAGCTCTGGGTTATTAAGGATCTCATAGTAAAATACAAAAAAGTTAAGAGCTAGCCCCAGGCGAATTGGATGTGTAGGTTGCATCTCTTTCTTGCTGATGTCAAATGCTTCTTGATAAGCTCCTTGGGAATTATCTATTGTTTGTTTTCGGTCATCCCCATACACTATTTCACCTAATCAACTTCCCAAATATAATCTCACCTAATCTTTAAAATCAACTAAATTCACTTCAATTAATTCATCAAGTATTTATTAAGTACTTATTATATGCCAAGCAATGATCTAGGTACTGGGAAAACACATTAAAAAGGAAACATTCTTTACCATAAAGAACATGTACACATGAAAGAAGATAGAAAATACAAGCAGAGTAACTTGCATGTGGATGTCACAGGACTAAGATGAAGGGGAGTTTTCTAAGAACAGAACTACTTCATAAAGAAACTTAATAATATCATATGGCAAATTATAATAGCATATCACAACAAACATTGATTCTAAACAAATGTTTTGGAATTACACAAGAAATGAACCTTTCTACTTATTCTCTATTGTATTTTCTTCAATCTCTGTGATAGCATTTTTATTTTCTGATGGAGAGTAGTTCAAATAGATTCTTTTATCTTTTGTGATGGGAACAATGATTTATTATTAGCCATCTATTATGTGCAGGCAATATGCTAAGAAATTTACAAATATTGTTTCATTTGATCCCCACAACAGCTTTTGGAGTTAGGTGCAATTATTATCTCCATTTTATTTTTAATTTATCATTTCATCAGATATTTGTCAATTAAATGTAAAAAAAACATTAACAATCTTTTTTTTTTCAATTTTGAGTTCCAATTATTCTCTCTCCTACCCTACTCCACTCAATGAAAAGGCAAGCAATTTGATTTCAATTATACAGTGAAATCACACAAAATATATTTCCATTTTTTCTTATCCATTTTTCCTTATTGTTGTTCAGTCTTTTTTTAGAGGTATCTGACTTTTCACAACCCCTTTGGAGTT
>CM053583.1:214461175-214475230 GCA_028627135.1 Pseudochirops cupreus
AAAATAAAACACAAATAAAATAAAAATAAAAAAGTAAAGAGAATTATACTTCAATTACTTTCAGAGTTCATCAATTCTCTCTCTAGAGTTGGATAACTTCTTTTTTTCCAACATGGGTCCTGTAGAATTATATTGGACCATTGACTTGATCAGAGTAATTGTCTTTCATAGTTGATCATCTTTACCATATCACTGTTGCAGAGTACAATGTTCTCTGGATTCTGCTCGCTTCACTTCACATGAGGTCATATAAGCCTTTCCAGGTTTTTCTGAAATGATCCTGCTTGTCATTTCTTTTAACACAATAGTATTCCATCTCAATCATGTACCACGACTTATTCAGCCAATGCCCCATTGATGTGCATCCCTTCAATGTTTAATTCTTTGACACAATTTATATAACAGGACAGATATATTCTGCTCCCCATTCTTTGATCTCTTTGGAATACAGAAGAATAGTGGAATCTCTGGATCAAAAAAGTATACAGAGTTTTTATGCACACAATTTGACCTAGCAATACCACTACCTTGTCTGCATCCTAAAAGAGATTTTTAAATGGAAAAGGACTTATATGTAGGAAAAATGTTTATAGTAACTTTTTTTAGGGGCAAAGAATTGATAATTGGAAGGATTCCCATCAATTGGAGAGTGGCTGAACAAGTTGTGGTGTGTGATTTTAATGTAATATTATCATACTCTAAGAAATGATGAGCAGGATGCCTCCAGAAAAACCTGGAAAGAATTGCATGGACCGACACAAAGTAAAATGTACTGTGTACAAAGTAACAGCAAAATTGTAAGACTATCAGCTTGTGAGTGACTTAGTCATTCTCAACAAATGTTCCAAAACAACTCTGAACGTCTTGTGATGAGAAATACTATCCATGTTCAGAAAAAGAACTGATACTGTCTAAATATGGATTGAAGAATATTTTTTTAAAATTTCCTTCATTTTTTTTCATATTTTCTTTCATAACATAACTATTATGTATATGTTTTACATGATTATACATGTACACTCTATACTGAATTGCTTGCCTTCTCATTGTGGGATGGGAGAGGGGGATGCGGAGGGCAGGATGGAAGGAAGGGAGAGAATTTGGAACTCAAAGTTTTAAAACTTAATATTTAAAAATTATTTCTACTGTAACAGTGAAAAAACAAAATACTAAATAAACAACAAAAAGATACATGATTACAAAAAAAGTATATATAGTTTTATACGTTTGGGTGCAATCCCAATTTGTTCTCCAGAATGATTTAACCAGTTCATGAATTTACCAACGGTGTATTAGTGTCCCAATTTTTCCACATCCCCTCCAATACTTTTTGTTTTATTTTTCTGTCATGTTTGGGAACTTGAGAAATGTTAAGTGGTATCTCATAATTATTTTATTTTGCTTCTCTCTAATCAATACTGATTTAGAACAGTTTTTTCATATGACAATAGGTAGTTTTGATATCTTCTCTGAATACTGTCTGTTCATTTCTTTTGACCTTTTCTAATTTGCAAAATAGCTTCTTTTTATGAATTTGACTCAGTTCCCTATATATTTAATAACTGAGATATTTAATAAAGAAATATTATCATTTTTAGGTGTTTCCTGTTTTCCTTCTAATTTTAGCTGCATTAATTTTGATTGTGCAAAAGCTTTGTAATAACTGTTTTACTTCTCATAATCCCCTCTATTTCTTGTTTGGTCATAAACTCTTCCCTTAACCATAGATCTGACAAATAAATTCACCTTCCTTCCTTAATTTAATTATGATATCAACCTTTTTGACTAAATCATTTATTCCTTTTTACCTTATCTTGGTGTACAATATGAGATGTTGGTCTATGTCTAGTTTGCAAAACCACTTCCCAATTTTCCCAGCAATTTTTGTCAAATATTGAGTTCTTATCCAAAAAGCTTAAAATTTGGGGTTTATCAAATGCTAGATTCTTATGGTTAACTACTGCTGTGCACTGTGCACCTAATCTATTCCACTGATCCACTAACCTGTTTCTTAGCCAGAACTGTATTGTTTTTATTAGTACCCTATAATATAGTTTGAAACCTCGAACTACTAGAAGCTCTTCTTTCACATTTTTTTTTATAAATTGACTCCTTCAAGATTCTTGTCTATTTTTCCAGATGAATTTTGTTACTCTATTTTTCTCAAATAAAATGCTAAAAATTGTTTTTTATATGTAATCAGGAAGAATAAAATGCTAAACAAAAATCCAACTACAATATTAAATTTTTTGCCTACTTGAATGAATGAATGAATGAATAAAAGGAAAAATATTTTATTAAGGGCTTATTATGTGCCAAACGCTAGGCTTAACTTTCAGCATCCAAATATAGATAGTCCATGTCCTTAAAATGCTTATATTTTAATACGAAAAGACAAGAGAAAGGACATTTTTGTCTAAGGAGTCATAAAGAATATGAGTTGTTGTAAAAGTTGCATATATATACATACACACGTACTTAACATTTCCAGAAATAATGGTCCCTTGATTTGCTTATTTTTGTCCAGAGCAGTATATTCCTTCTGCAGGGAGTTGTTGAGAGTGTGCTCATAGAGGCAGATGGTGGAATGGCCTGGGTAGACAACTGGATGTTTGAATGGGATGGGGAAGTGACACATTGTCTGATACCTGGAGCCAGCTGGAGAATATCACGGGTTGTATTTGCACTAAATCACCAGTCATCTACTTCATCTAACGTATCATGTTTAGTCTCATAGCAGAATATTAGAGGTTCAGCCACAGTTCTACTAAATCGGGATTCAACTCAGAGCTTTGATCCTATCTTTATAATAATCCTCTCCCCTCCTATAACCTCGTCAGTTACCTGTTATTTCCTTTCTCTCTAACCGTAACTCTTTTGATACGTCCTTTGACCAACTCTCCCTCACAGAATGGTAGAATATTCTCTCAATGGCTTCTAAAAGGCTGTGCTTATATTTTTCTTCTCTCCATTTTTTTACACTATAACCCATATTAACACATAAACACAACTTTCCTAGGAACAAAACACATTAAACTTGAAATGAAACTGATTTTTGCCAGAGGGAACAAAGGAAACAGAAATGATCATTTTTTTTCAATGTTTTGAAAATATTATCAGCCCGTTTCACAAGATAAACTTGCTGTACAATACATGCATGGCAGTGACTGCAGCGGGTTATAGAGATGTACATAAATACATTTATAAACTTAGATTTCAGTTAGAATTATAATACCCTTCAATGATTCATTTTCCTCTTTTTCATAGAAAAAATAATGTCTTCCCTCCTAGATAAACTCTTAAAATTTCAGAATATTGGGAAGTGTTTAGAAACTGATTCAATGACAGAGAGTTAAGTTTTTACTACTTTAATTAGTTGGTTTCTTGCTTCTTTAGGGAGTGCTCAACAGAAAGTATTTTACTTTCTCTGCTGAAAGCACAATAAAAAGAAAGAAGATATTTTGATGAACTCTTGAATGTCAGTCTACCCCAAAAAGGGAGCAAAAAGTGAAAAAAATGTATCTCATTAAGGAGAAGAAACTTGTGTTTATTTGCTATATGCATTATTTTATCTTTTGAAGATTGAATACTCCCTCATTCCCTGTTCCCCAGTATCAATCATTCTCACCTCCATCTCCAAAACACATTCCCATGGGTACTTCTACTCTTTGAAGAACAAAGGAGAATATTCATGTATTCAGCAGAATTTATTTTTTCTTCATAAAAAAATCCCTGAAGTTGTTTAATCATTATTCTCACTTTTTTTTGAAAGCTGAGAGCTAAAGAAGTACCTGGGGATAGAATCCTGAACCTGACGAACTAATTATAAAAAACAAAAACATCAGGGAATGAACTAAATATAGGCCAAAGACGTCCCTAACTATCCTCGTATCCCTCTGCATTTTTAGCACAATCAACTGAAGTCCAGGATATTAGCCTGTAAAAAGTTTTCTCCTTTATTAAGTTTAACAAATAAAAATGAAATCGCAAGTCTATAAAGAAGAATTTTTGTTGTAGTGTTCTTTTTGTCATTCCTGCATTGAAAACGAGTTTCTTCTCAGCCACACCCGAAACCGAGCCCAAGATAACAGTGCCAGGTGCTCATCAATCTGGCCCCAATACACCTTACCAGATGGCTTGACCTATTATTCATCTTATGCTACCCTCATTACAGTCATTTTGTTATTATTTGGTCATTTCAGTTGAGTCTAAATCTTTGTGACACCATTTTGGGTTTTCTTGATGAAGACTCTGGTGTGGTTTGCCATTTCCTTCTCCAGCTAATTTTACAGATGAGGAAACTGAGGCAAATAGAATTAAGTGGCTTGCCCAGAGTGACAGCTAGTGAGTGTTTGAGGACAGATGTGAACTCAAGAAGATGAGTCTTCCTGATTCCAAGCCCATCACTCTATCCATTGTGCCATCTAGCTACCCGTATTACAGCCATACTGGTCCCTTTACTATCTCCTGAACTATTTACACATTTTCTATTTCCTACATTTTTCAGGGCCTGGGACAGTATGGAGTGGGTTTGATCGTCTCACACTTTATTCACTTTCCTGGGAATGTCTTCCCAAATGACAAGCCAAGGTTTTACCTATTCATTCTTCAATAAACAGCTCAAATCTTCCCTCTTCTATGAAGACATAGGTCTAGAGTGGCCTAGAAAAAATGTCTCAGCTCTTCTGAAGATATCAGATTCTTTGAACCTCTTTCTGGATGGGAAGACCTAGTGCCTAGTGTACTTCCCCATCAGGGTGAATGTCAGTGGGCAGACTGCCTAGTTAGATGGTCCCACTATAAAGAGAAGTTACCAAGATACAAAAGAAAGACAAGGTCTACACCAATGTGATAGTAAATAGGTTTTATTTGGGGAAGCTTACTTAGGAGGCCAGTACTGGGTGGCAGCAGGACAGTGGTAGATCTCCATACTACACTCAGATCTAGTCAGATATTTCATAGAGATAGAACAAAGAAGACTTAGTGCCAAAAGATGGTTCATTGTCACATGGGTGGGCAATGCAAGTTTTCTCAAGGACAATTGTAGAACAGAGTTGTTTTGCTGTTTACAATAACCATAATACCTATTTGCCAAAGGTCACATTCCCATGCTTTTGTTCTCACCATACAAAGAACTGCTTGTAGATGGCAATGTGTATGTCTGCTGGTCTAAGTGAATTAAAGAAGAAATCTTGGGGGCAGAGCCAAGATGGCAGAGTGAAGGCAGATATTTACCTGAACTCCTCCATAAATTCCTTCAGTAACCTCTAAAAAGTGAATCTGAACAGATTTTGGAGTGGCAGAATGCACTGGGAGACAGAGAGTGGCAGATATCCAGTCCAGGAAAGTGCGGGCTGTAGTGTTGGGGAAGGGGAACACTGAATATGGAGCAAGGGGGCTGTACTAACACATAACTGACCTCTGTGGAACCTGGGACAGTTGATCCACTGAGCTGCAGGAGATTCTCAGACCTCTCACTACAGGACAGGGGATCTGTCAGAGCTGGGTAAGAGACAAGAGCAAAACCCGCAGCAGCTACTCTTGGAGTCATCAGCCCACAGGTTGGATATTTAAAAATCACCTACCTGAACTTCTGGGAGCCAAGATGGCAGAGTGAGGCCAAGCTGCTCTAATCTTCCCCTGTGACCCTAAAAACCCAGAGAATATTGCCCCAGTGTAAAATCCTGAAATAGTGGAAGTAGCAGCAGGCTTAGGAGTCCTAGAGTAAGGGTGTGCCTGTGGCTATGCTGAACCTAAAGTGCAGGATAAGAGGTATCCCAGTAGACCAGTGGGAGATCCTGAACCCCAAGAGGGTAAAGTCAACAAGCAATAACACTGGAATCTCAGGTGTGCTTTCTCACAGCCAGGGGAATTGGCAGACACCAGCATAGTCCAGGCACCAGCAGCTGAGCCTGCCTGAGGCCTAGCCCAGGGACTCAGAGGCAAAATTCTGAAGCAGCCAGACCACTCCTCCCCCATACCTTAAGCTGTGAGTTCATGATTTCTTTTTCAGGTTTACTTTTTCAAGCTTCTCTTGATTCTTGTATTTGAAAGTGAAATTTTCTATTCAGCACTTGTCTTTTCATGAAAAAGCTTGGGAAGACCTCTACTTCATTCATTATCCACGTTTGCTCCCACAGTATTATACATATTTTTGCTGAATAGGCAAATCTTCGTTTTACTTCCAGCTCCTTTGACTTCCTGAATATCTTATTCCAAGTCCTCCAATCCCTTAATGTAGAAGCTCCTAAATTCTGTGTTATCCTCATTGTATTTCTATACCACTTGAATTATTTCTTTCTGTGTGCAATATTTTCTCCTCAATCTAGGAACTCTGGAATTTGGTTACAATATCTCTAGGATATTTTTGAAATCCCTCTTTTTGAAATCCCTCTCAGGAGATTATTGACGGATTCTTTTAATTTTCATTTTACCCTTTGGTTCTATCTAGAATATTAGGGCAGTTTTCCTTGATAATTTCTTGAAAGATGATGCTTAAACTGTTTGTTTGGTTTTTTGTCATGGCTTTCAGGTAGCCCAATTACTTTTAAATTATCATTCCTGGATATATTTTTCAGGTCAGTTGTTTTCCAATGAGGTATTTCACATTGTGTTCTATTTTTTTCATTCTTTTATTTTTGTTTTGTAATTTTTTGACTTCTGAAAAAGTTGTTGACTTACATTTGCTCCATTTTAATTTTTAAGGAATTATTTTTTTCAGTGAGCTTTTGTACCTCCTTTTCTGTTTGGTCAATTCTGCTGTTCAAGGCCTTCTTCTCCTTATTGACTTTTTGGATCTCTTTTGACATTTGAGTTAGTCTATTTTTTAAGATGCTATTTTATTTAGTGTTTTGGGGGGTCTCCTTTAGCATGTTGACTCATTTTTCATGATTTTCTTGCATGACTCTCACTCCTCTTTCCAATTGTCCCTATGTTTCTCTTACTTGATTTTCAAAATCCTTTTTGCGTTCTTCCATGACCTGCAACCAATTCATATTTTTCTTGGAGTCATGGATGTAGGAGCTTTGACATTGTTGTCTTCTTCTTGTTGTATGTTTTGGACTTCCTTGTCACCAAAATAAGATGCTGTAATCTGATTTTTTTTTGGATGGTTGCTAATTTTCCCAGTCAACTACTTGACTTTTTAGCTCTTGTTAAGGTGGTACCTATTTTTGGTGTGAAGTGTGTTTTCCCAAACTTTAGAGCTTTTGTGCCTTTGCTTTCAGAGATATTTCTAGAGACCTGCAAATTTTCAGTCCCTTCAAATTTGTATGATCAAAGTAAAAGTGTTTCCTGCCTCCTGGCCTGTGCTCTTGTCTATGAGTGACCACAAGCACTCTTTTCTGCTTTTGAACTGTGAGGAGAATTCCCTCTCCAAAACCACCTCAAGTTCCATCAGAAAAGCAGTTCTCTTCCCCCCAGGACTGCCACTCAGGATTACAATCCAAATATAAGGAGGGGCAAAGCAAGACAATCCTGCTTCAGAACCAGACCCCTGCAATCCCCCTCTGATCAGTCACTCAATTCCCCTACCATCTGTGTGTGAAGTAAAGTTGCTACTCATGCCCCTGCAACCTCCTAAAGCCCTGAGGCTGGGACCAGACCATGCTTCTCTCTCACCCAGGCATGATGGACCTTTCCTACTAACTTTCTAAGTTTTCTTTTTAGTGTTTGTTGGTTGAAAAGTCTGGAAGCCCCCACATTTTCCAGTGATTCAGTCCCCTGAGGCCTGATCCAAGTTTTCTTTGACTCTGGCCCTGTCTGTGCTGCTTCAGCCCACACTGGAGTGCACTCTTCTCTTAGACTGCTACAACACATCTTTCCTGCAGACCTTCCAGATTCCCTTGTACTGGAAATGTTTCATATTGTCACATTGTGGGTTCTGCTGCTCTAGAATTTGTTGGAAGTCATTTTTACAGGCATTTGAAAGGGGTTGGGGGAGATCTCAAGCAAGTCCCTGCTTTTACTCTGCTGTCTTGGCTATACCCTCCATGACTGCTTTTTCAAACCCAGTAAGTTTGATGTTTCAGGAAAGGAAGAAATGGGACTTATTCAAGTAAACTAATTTCTATAATAAGGATTTTATCAGTTTGTATCTTGTTTATTGGTTTGAATGAGAGAAATCTGAGTCTCAGATTCCTTTTCCAAAAGTACAAAAAATAATGTTGCCTTATTTATGGAACCTAATAGCCCTATCCCAGGTCCAGTCATATCACTCCTCATCTGGACAATATTTTCTGTTTCTAAAAATTTAGATTTCATTTATTTCTCCCTTTGCCCTTCATCTTTATAAATGAGCAATAAGAATAAAACAAGGAAATGTTTCTCTCTGTGCTGGCCAGTATTTTTGTTATGAATACAACTAAAAATCCAAGGTGTACATCTAGAATAAAATCTCTCTTCTTAAACCTATAGAGAATCAAGAAGGTTAAAGAGAGTAAATATAATAGTAAGACATTCAAATTTTGACAATGGAAGAGAAAGAAGAAATGGGGAAAGTATATGTTATTGTTCTAGCAGCTGATCAAATTAAGTAGATCTTCTCTCTATGATCATGTTTTGTTTGCAATGGCTTCCATTTCTCTTTTTATCTCAGTTTCTTTGCTTTTCCACCTAAAAGCATCTGCTTTAAATTTCAAAAGGGGGGGGCGGGGCAGAGCCAAGATGGCAGAGTAGAAACAGGACTTCCCTGCAGCTCCAGCTTCTATCTCCCCCAATACATGTAAAAGATGACTCAAACAAATTTCAGAGCTATAGAACACTCAAAGTGACAGAGAAAAACAAATTTCCCACTGAAGGCAGCCTGGCAGGAAGTGGCTGTCACACCAAGCTGGGAGCGAAGCCCATCCCCATGTGAGCCATGAGGTTTTGGCCCCAGGGCAGCCCCCAAAAGCAGTGACCAGAGCAGACTTCAGGAGTGAGAAGCACCAGCATCTGTGGTGGTTTCTAGACTTCTCAAACCGTAAATGCCAAAGAAAAAGTAAAAGTTCATTGTGGAACCCTGTTGGAACAGGGGTGGATGGAAAAGCCTACTCCAGCCCCTGCCCCAGGGCGAGAAGATATGAAGGTGCAATGGCTGAGCCATGTGGCTGCCTCAGGAGCTGCTGGCCTGAAGATTGTAGGGGAACCAAGCAACTATTCAGAGGGTAATCACTCTTGCTTTGACCTGCTTGGATCTGAATCACTCACTTGGATGGAGGTACTAGGTGTGTGGACAAGTGCCAAAACCTGTGGGGAGTGCAGGGAGGGTGTCATCCTAATTGCTCCAGCAGCTGTGAAAACCCCAGAGATCTGGGACAAAGTTCTCTCCATTCGGAAAGCAAAGTTCTACAGTGGCAAAGGGTTCAAAAGTAATTGACTGGCAACATGAGCAAGCATAGGAAATGCAATCCTACCATAGATTCTTTTTTGGAGGACAAAAAGGATCAAAGCATGGAATGGGAGGAATACAATGAAATGAGAATTCCTGCATCAAAATTTCCCAAGAAAAATATAAACTGGTTATAGGCCATGGAGGAGGTCAAGAAGGATTTTGAAAAGAAAGTAAGAGAAGTGGAGGAAAAATTGGGAAGAGCAATGAGAATGATGCAAGAAAATCAAGAAAATGTGTCAACAGCCTGATTAAAGAAAATAACACCTTAAAAAATAAACTAACTGAAATGGCAAAAGAGGCCCAAAAAGCCACTGAGGAGAAGAAGGCCTTAAAAAGCTGAATTTGCCAGAAGGAAAAGGAATTAAATAAATTCACTGAACAGAATAATTCCTTCAAAATTAGTTGGATCAAATAGAAGCTAATGACTTTATGAGAAAGCAAGATACTATAAAACAGATTCACACAAATGGAAGAATAGAAGGCAATGTGAAATAGCTCATTGGAGAAACTTCTCACCTGGACAATAGATCCAGGTGGGATCATTTTAAAATTATTGGACTACCAGTAAGCCATGATGAAAAAAAAACAAAACATAGAGCATTGACACCATCTTTCAAGAAATTATCAAGCAAGATTTCCCTAATAATCTAGAACCATAGGGCAAAATAGGAATTGAAAGAATTCATCAATCACCTCTTGAAAAAGATGTCACAAAGAAAACTCCTAGGAACATTATAGCCAAATTCCAGAATTCCAAGATCAAGGAGAAAATACTGCAAGCAGTCAGGAAGAAACAATTTGAGTATTGTAGACACACAATCAGGATAAGACAAGACCTAGCAGCTTCTACATTAAGGGATTGAAGGGCATGGAATATGATATTCAGTAGGTCAAAGGAGGTAAGATTAAAACAAAGAATCACTTACCAAGCAAAACTGAGTGTAATGCCTCAGGGGAAAATATGGACATTCAATGAAATAGAGGATTTTCAAGAATTCTTGATGAAAAAAGGGCTGAACAGAAATTTTGACTTTCAAATAAAAGAAGCAAGAGAGACATGAGAAGGCAAACAAGGAAAAGAAATAATAAGGAACTTATCAAAGTTGAACTATTTATATGCCCACATGGAAAAAATGATAACTGTAACTCATAAGACTTTTCTCAATATGAGAATTGTTGAAGGGAATATATGTGTGCGTGTATGTATACACATACATACATACATACATACATACACACACACACACATATATGTATTTTAGGCAGGTGTAGGTGTATATAAATATATATGTGAGGGTGTGCATATGTATGTACATGTATGCATAGACATAGGGCACAGAACGAGTTGAATATGAAGAGATAATATCTAAAAAATAAAATTAAGAGGTGAGAGAGGAATATATTAGGAGAAGGAGTAAGGGAACAATAGATTAGGGTAAATTATAACGTATAAAACATGCAAGAGAAAACTTTTGCAGTGGAGGGGAAGAACGGGAAGAACAGGAAGGTGACAGGGAATGGGGCAACATTATTCTCATTGAATTTGGCTTAAGGAGGTATAATAGTAATTAATTTAAATTTGAAGACCCTTTTTTGTTATGTCAAGTAAGCAGATACTTAGCCCTTAGTCAAACCCCTATGAAAGAGGCAGAGGGTGTGAACTCTATCTCCTGTTGCTGGCATAACAGGAAGAGTTTGGCTGAAACAGGAAGCCAATGCTGTGTGTGTATATAAGAAGAGCCCCAGAGAGACAGAATCAGAATATTTCTCCTGGAGGGCTCCTGGTAGAGGAAGCAGAAATTTCTGCTGACGAGCTGTTGGTGGAGGAAGCAGAATTTTCTCCTGACAAGCTTCTGGTAGAAGAATAGTGGAGACTGAAACCAGCCCAGCTTCCAGATGCTGTTGAGAGAAACTCCCCCCCACCCCTTTCTTGCTCTCTGTTGCAGCTGCCTTCCGTCTCCATGATTCTTGCACCAGTAGCTTGTCAGGAGAAAATTCTGCTTCTTCCACCAATAGCTTGTCAGCAGAAATTTCTGCTTCCTCCACCAGGAGCCTTCCAGGAGAAATATTCTGATTCTGCCTCTCTGGGGCTCTTCTTATATACACACACAGCACTGGCTTCCTGTTTTAGCCAAACTCTTCCTGTTATGTCAGCAATAGGAGATAGAGTTCACACCCTCTGCCTCTTTCACAGAGTCTTGACTAAGGGCTAAGTACTTGCTTACTTGACATAACAAAAAAGGATCTTCCAATTTAAATTAATTACCATTACAGGAGGGAATAACATACACACTCAGTTGGGTATCTTTTCCTATAGGAAAATTGAGGGAAAGGAATAGGAGAGGGGGTGATAGAAGAGAAGACAGATTGGGGGAGAGGGTAGTTAGAAGCAAACACTTTGAAAAGGGACATTTTCAAAGGAGAAAATAGAATAAATGAGGGGCAGGATAGGATGGAGGGAAATATAGTTATTCACAGTTATATGGAAATGACTGTTGAAAACTAAAATTAAATTAAACAAATTGAAAAAAAAGTTCAAAAAGGTGAGGAAGGCAATTTTGGGAGTCAAGTTCTGGACATTCTGCCCAATTGTGCAGGTACCTGCCCAGAAGCATTTTGAATAATGTGGAGGTGTCTCTAAACCAATTTCACCTACACAATGTCTTTTAAACTGTTGTTCTGAGAATTAAGTTCATTATCCCTCCAACCTTTGTCAGCCTTGGTGCTTTTACTTCATCACTAGACTCAGTACACTCTGCCCCTCTAACTGTGTCAGAGGTTTGTCTTTTTTTCATGTTTTTATCTCCACTGCTCAGTGTCTGGCATATAGTTCATACTTAATCTAACCCAAATTTCTCTGAGGACCTCCAATCTTACATCTCCAGCTGCCTTTCAGACATATTGAACTACATATCAAGCAGACTTACTGTGTTTTAAACTCAGTATGTACAAAACACAATGCAATATCTTTCCACCTAAACCCTCCCTCCTCCTACTTTTTCTTTTACTGTAGAGAGCAAGATCATCTTATAAGTTCCTCAGGCTGGAAACCTAGGAATCATCCTGGATTCCTCAATGTCTCTTATCTCCTCATACCTAAATATTACCAAGGCCTATAGACAATTTTTTTGCTTTTTGGAAGGGGGAAAGTAGGGCAATTGGAGTTCAGTGATTTGCCCAAGGTCACACATCCAGTAAGTGTTAAGTTTCTGAAGCCAGATTTGAACCCAAGTCCTCCTGATGCCAGGGCCAGTGCTTTAGTCTCTGCACCACATTGCTACCCCAGGCCTGTAGATTTTACTCTACAATATCTCTTGTACACATTTTCTTCTCTTCTGTGGCACTGCCAACATTCTAGTGCAGGCCTTCATCTCCTCTTCCTGATTACTGCAATAGCCTGCTGGTAGGTTTGCCTGCCTTAAGTTTTTCCCTACTCTAATACATTATCCATTTAGTTCTAAAGTGATTTTCCTAAAATTGAGAACTAATTATGTCACTTTGTAACCCCAATTCAAGAAACTCCAGTGGCTTCCTATTGACTCCGGGTGCAAATACAAAATGCTCTATTTGACATTTATAGCCTTCTAACCTTTCCAGTCTTCTTACACTTTTCTCCGGAACCTGTGATCTTCTGTCCAGTGACAATGGTATCCTGAATGTTCTACTAACAAGACACCCCTTCTCTGGGCTGTAGTCATTTTCTCTGCCTGTTCCCCATGCCTGGAACACTCTCCCTCCTCCACTATAATCAGTAACATACCTTTAAGTCCTTGCTTTAAGTCCTATCTAAAATCTCACCTTTTATAGCAAGCTTTCTACAATTCTTCTTAATGCTAGTATTTTTGCTCTTTTAATTATTTCCTATTTATCTTGTATATAGCTTGCTTTGCATCTTGTTTGCATGTTATGTCTCCCATTCTCATCCTCCTCCTTCTCTTCCTCCTCCTCTTCATTCTTCTCCTTCTCCTTTTCTTCCTCATCCTTCTTCTCACTTGTACTTGCACAGCATTGGAACATAATAGACACTTAAACATTTATTGAATGAATGAATATTGACTGACTAATAAAAGAAATATTTTGAATATGTATATGTAGCACCATCAATCTTAAATTAGAAAATTCCAACTATTATCATTGCTAGAAAACAACTGTCTAGGATGGCTAGTTTTAATATGTATGCCTTAGTGCTTTGTCTCGTACTTCTTTAGGTCAGTGGTTTCAAACTCAAATAGAAATGAGACCACTAAAGGTACATAAGGATTCCTGTAGCCACATATTGACATAGAAAATCACATATTAACATTTTCTGTGTTCTATCATAATATTATTATTTTGTTAAATAGTTCCCAACTATATTTTCATCTGGTTTATGCTTCACTATGGGCATCCTGTTTAACACTTCTACTTTAGATTAACTCTAACATTTAAAATAGTAATAATATTCAAACATGAAGTTGCTATGGGTGAAACAGTAGAAGACTTGATTTCAAATGTAGCCTCCAAAATTCATTAATTTTGATACCTTGGGCAAGTGACTTAACCTTTTTCTATCTTAGTTGCCTCATATAGAAAACATGGATAATACCTCCACAGCTGTTGTAATGATGAAATGAGATATTTGTAAAGTATTTAGCATGATAGTAGATGCTTAATAATCTTTCCATATCTATCTATCTGTGTAG
>CM053583.1:214475730-214491074 GCA_028627135.1 Pseudochirops cupreus
GGGGTATATACACAGAGTAAAGATTAAAGGCAGCAGTAGAATATATTATGCTTCAACTAAAATTAAAAAAAAGAAGGTGTAGAAATCCTAATCTCAGACAAAGCAAAACAAAAAATACAGCTAATCAAAAGACATAGGGAAGAAAATTGTATCCTGCTAAAGGCACCATTGACAATGAAGTAATATCATTACTAAACATTTATACACCACATGGTTTATGACCCAGATTCTTAGAGGAGAAGTTAAGGGAGTTAAAGGAAAAAATAGAAAGCAAAACTATTCTATTGGAGGACCTCAAACTCCCCCTCTCTGAACTTGACTAATCTAGCCTCAGAATGAACAAGAAAGAAGTTACGGAGGTGAATAGAATTTTAGAAAAGACAGATATGGTAGACTTCTGGAGAAGACTGAATGGGAATAGAAAGAAATATACCTTTTTCTCAGTTGTACATGGCACATACAGAAAAAAAATTAACCAGGTACTAGGGAATAAAAACCTCATAATGTAGTATAGAAAGGCTGAAACAGTAAATGCATCATTTCCAAATAATAATGCAACAGCAATTGTATTTAATAAAGGGCAGTGGAAAGACAGACTAAAATTAACTGGAAACTAAATAGTCTAGACCAAATGAATGAGTGGGCCAATCACAAATCATAGAAGCAATCAATAACTTCATTCAAGAGAATGGCAATAATGAGACAACATACCAAAACTTATGGGATGCAGCAAAAGTGGTTATTAGGGGAAGTTTTATATCTCTGAATGCTTACATAAATAAAAAGGAAGAGATAAAAAACAACTGGACAGAAAAATCTAGAAAAATAATAAATCGAAAATTCCCAACTAAATACTTAATTAGAACTACTGGAAAGCAAAGGAGAGATTATTAAAATTTAAATTAAGAAAACTATTAAACCAAGAAATAAAGCTAAGAATTGATTCTATGAAAAAAAAATAAAATTGTTAAACCTTTAGTGAATTTGATTTTCCAAAGAGAAAAAAAGAAAACCAAACTACTAGTATTAAAAATGAAAAGGGCAAATTCATCCATAATGAAGAGGAAAGTTAAAACAGTAATTAAGAATTGTTTGCACAATTGTATGGCCGTAAGTTTTACCATCTTAGAGAAATGAATGAATATTTACTAAAATGTAAATTGCCCAGATTACTAGAAGAGGAAGTAACATACTTAAATAATCCCATCTCACAAAAAGAAATTGAACGAGCCATGAATGAACTCTCCCTAGGGGGAAAAAATACCTCTAGAAGCAGAAGGATTTAAAATCAAATTTTTTCTAACATTTAAAGAAAAAATAATTCCTATAGCACTATAATATATAGTATATCTATAGTACATATAACTAGATAGATAGATAGACAGACAGATAGATAGATTAGATAGATATAGATATAGATAGATATAATATACTATATAATCCACTTATAAAATTGGCAAAGAAGGAATCCTACCAAATTATTTTTATGATACAAATATGATATTGATACCTAAACCTGGAAGAGCCAAAACAGAGAATGAAAGTCATAAATCAATTTCCTTAATGAATATTGGTGCAAAACTTTTAAAAAAATATTAGCAAAAAGATTACAGCAATTTATCATAAGAGTAATACACTATGATCAGGTAAGATTTATATCAGGTAAGATTTTATGCAGGGGTTGTTCAATATTAGGAAAACTATTAAAATAATTGATCATATCAATAATAAACCTAACAGAAACTTATGACTGTCTTAAAAGATGGAGAAAAAGCTTTTGAGAAAATACAACACCTATTCTTATTTAAAACATTAAAGAGCATAGGAATAAATGGAGCCTTCCTTAAAGTGATAAGTAGGATTTACTTGAAATCATTAGCAATCATTATATGTAGTGGGGATAGGCTAGAAGCATTTCCAATAAGATAAGAGGTGAAAAAAGGATGTCCGTTATCACCACTGTTACCCAGTATGGTACTAGAAATTTTAGATTTATCAATAAGAGAAGAAAAAGAAATTGAAAGAATTAGAATAGGCAAAAAAGAATCTAAGTTATCATTCTTTGCTGATGATATGATGATGTACTTAGAGAATCCTAGAGAATCGAGCAAAAAACCACATGGAATAAAAAACGACTTTAGCAAAGTTACAGTATGTAAAATAAACCTATATAAATCCTTAGCATTTCTATATATTACTAAAAAGTCCATCAGCAAGAGATAGAAAGAGAAATTTCTTTTAAAGTTACTGTAAACATTACGAAATATTTGTGAGCCTACCTTTCAAAACAAAGCCAGGGACTATATGAACACAATTACCAAACATTTTTCATGCAAAGTCACATCTAAATAATTGGGAAAATATCATTTGCTCATGGGTAGGCTGAGTTAACATAATAAAAATGACAATTCTACCTAAGGCAATTCACTTCTTCAGTGCCATACCAATCAAACTACCAAAAAATATTTTTTAGAGCTAGAAAAAATAACATCAAAATTCATCTGAAAGAACAAAAGGATCAGAATATCAAGGAAATTGATGAAAAGAAAGGCTAGGGAAGGCAGTCTATCCATACTAGATGTTAAATTGAAAAGTTTTTAAAGAAACAAAGTCAATGCAACCAAGATTAGGATGGAAGCAGAAAACTGGGAAAGAATTTTTACAACCAGTGTCTCTGATAATGGTCTCATGTCTAAAATATTTATAGAGAACTATGTCAAATTTATAAGAATACAAGTCATTCCCCAATTAATAAATGGTAAAAGGGTATGAACAGGCAGTTTTCAGAGGAAGAAATTAAAGCTATCTATAGTAATATAGAAATGCTCTATATCACTGTTGATAAGAGAGATGGAAATCAAAACAACTCTGAGGTACCACATTAAACCTATCAGATTGGCTAACATGACAAAAGAAGAAAATGATAAATGTTGGAGAAGATGTGGGAAAGTTGGAATACTGATTCATTGCTGGTGGAGTTGTCAACTGATTCAACCATTCTGGAAGGAAATTTGGAACCAGGACTAAAGGGCTATAAAAATTTGCATACCCTTTGACCCAGCAATATGAAAATTAGAAAAGAACCCACATGTTCAAAGATATTTATAGCAGCTCTTTTTGTGGCCAAGAACAGGAAATCAAGAGGTAACACATCAATCTGGGAATGACTGAAAAAGTTGTGGTATATGAATGTAATGGAATACTATTTTGCTATGAGAAATGACAAACAGGAAAGCTTAAGAGAAACCTTAAGGAACGACTTATATGAACTGATGCTAAGTGAGGAAAGCAGAAACAGTAGAATGTTGTACTTAGTTACTTGCAAGGACTGATCTTGATGGACTAAGTTAAAGCTGCTATATAATTAGCCTAAGATTTATGGCCTGTGCAAAATGGCCTGGTGGAATTAGAAGTGATTGTACAGGATGATTATGCAAACTGGAATTTGTGAAAGAAACAACAAAACAAAAATGTACCCTTAGGATTTTGTTCTAAGAAACTACCTTCTTCTGGATTTCAATAGACACCTTTTGAAAAGCAGTTGTTTGCTGTGTATTGGGCTTTGGTAGAGACTGAGCAATTAACTCTGGGACGTGAAGTGATAGGAAGACTTGTAATCCCGATTACAACTTGGGTAATGAATATTCCAGTTTCTCAAAGAATTGGACATGCCCAAGAGGCCGGCAGAATTAAATGAAAATGATATATTCAAAATAGAGCTAAAGCTGACAAAAATGGAGTTTCTATTCTACATGAATCTATAGCAAACACTGATAATAAGGGAAATGATACATCCCCTGAACCAAAGCAACAGTTGCTATGGTCCTTGGTAAAATGGAATGAAGGATATGATGGATTAACTGAAGAAGAAAAGAAACATGCATGGTTTATAGATGGGACAGCAAAATATTTGGACCATAAACCATAAAAGACATTGGAAAGTTGTTACCTATAACAACTTACCTATACCCATGTACTAGGCAGACTTTGAAAAAAAGTACTGGTATAGGTGAAAGCAGTCAATATGCTGAACTTATGGCAGTACATCAAGCCATCAAAACAGAACAAGGAGGACAGTGTCATATTTTTACTGATTCTTGGGTGATAGCTAATGGGTTAGCTGCATGGATACCCTTAGAGAAAAAAAAATGGGTTCATGGTGAATAAGTCTAGGGCAAAGAATAATTGGAAGACATATGGGCCATGTCTTTGCTTATCAATTTAACAGTTTTTACAGGTAGATGCTCACATGACCCTCACCACTCCAGAATGTCATTACAATACACATGCTAATCTACTAGCAAAGATTGCTACTCAACACATTGTCCCTTCTTTGGCAACAACTGATGATCCGGTACAAGCAAAATGGATACACCAAATGCTCTGCTATTTAGGGGTCCAGGCCACATACCTATGGGCACAACATTGAGGTATTAGTATCTCTCATTAATTATTAAAACAGATAGCAGAGGAATGTCACATATGTCAATTGGAAAAATAACAAACTGTTCCTCAGGCAGTAACTGAAGAGATAGCAATGGGAAAGTTCCCAGCCTAAATTTGTCAAATAGATTATATTGGTCCTCTACCACAAAATAAAGGATGCAAATTTATATATACTTGTGTTGACACCTATTCAGCTGTACTAGTGACTTGTCCTTATGTAACCCAGAAAACACACCTCTAAAACTCTAGATCTCATAAGTTTATATGATGGAGCACCAATACAGATTCAAAGTGACAATGGGTCACATTCAAGTGAAATAAAGTGATTTCGTATATTGAACAATATGGAATGGATATATAATATTCCACACCTGGATAAATTGAAAGAATGAATGGATTATTGAAAGAACAGTTAAGGAAGTTAGGTTCTAATAATTCATATCATCATTGGAAAGATAAATCATTCATAGCTTTATATAATTTGAATAATAGACCATTGGGAGAAAGTACATGTCTAGCCAGAATGATGACCTCAAATCTGCAAATTAGATAAAAAAGACACATAAGATCCCTAATATTGACTACTGGACTGTGAGCCAAGTTGTCCCAACACCATATCCAGAAACACCTGGTTGTTCAAGATATGATTTAAATTGTTTTAGCTGTGTAGGAAAGAAATAAGAATCATCTCTACTGGAATGTGTATGAGAATTCCTGAAAATCATTTTGAATGGATATTACCTAAATCAGGTTTAGCAGTTTGAGAAATACACGTATTAAATAGAGTAATAGATTCTAATTATCAAGTAGCAATTATTGTGACATTGTAAAATTTAGTTGAGCAACCCATGAAGTTTTGTAAAATTGATAGAATAGATGAAATGGTTATTATTCCTTGTGAAATAATACCCCTTTTGAAAATTGACCCTCCTTTAGAAATTACTATAAGAGGAACTGAAGGGTTTGGTTCTACTCATAGAATAAAATGATGAACTAAAGTATGAGTAAAAAACAAGTCAGATTATGTTCCAAAGACTGTGGAGATTATAAGCACATGGTAAAGACAATACCATAGCTGTTCTTTATTCAGGAGAAGATGATTGTCAAATTGTACCTTTAAGTAATGTATTCCACCATGAATGAGGCTATGATAGTTAGTTCATGGACTTCTAAAGCACAGCTGACCCTGCATTTATCTCCTTTTGTAGTTTTGTCTGTTAAACTTGTTTGTGAGATTTGTTTCCTGCAGGTTTAGTACCCTCCACCTGCAGATGTCTAATTGCTTAACCAGGATGCTACCCCCATCCATGACTGTGATGTGTCACCCCTGGACCTGGTGGCAACTAAGCTCCAGATGTCAATTAAAGGACTGAACTCTCAAATGGGACCTCTTTGGGCAGAGACAGGTCTACATCCAATTTCAGCTGGAAGTAGCTATGGAGAAGAGATCTTTGTATCTTACCCCAAGATTTTGGGCCCCATTCATTTGAAGGAGGAAGAATGGAGTGCTTGTGCCAAAGCCCCCAACCCAAAGATATTGTTTTATGTGTTTTTCTTTTCTTTTTTGCAGGGGGAAAGGCAGGGCAATTTGTATTAAGTGATTTGCCCAAGGTCACATGGATAGTGTTAAGTGTCTGAAGGCAGATTTGAAGTCAGGTCCTCCTGACTCCATGGCTGGTGCACTATTCACTGTGACACCTAGCTGCCCCACAATGTTTTTATTTTCTATTATCCCTGTTATATTGTTGCAAAGTTCTATTGACATCAGTTACCCCACCAGGCATCCCTAAACTCTCATTAATGTATGTAATGAAATATATTGTTGATATATTTTTGCTATGTAAGGGACATGAAAGATCATGGGGCTGAATGTAATGGTAATGGGAATTTCAAGATCTTCCCTGCCCTTTAGTAAGCCTAGGGGAATTTGAAGACCTTCTCTGCTTTGAAAATGAACTGTGCCCCCTAATAGGCTGAATGTAGTCACATGGAGTCTGTGGTGGGAGGAGCCTGCTGAAGGGTGGAGCAGAGCCCATGGGAAGCTGGGAGTCAGAGCCAGAGAGATTTGTGTGGGAGAGAGAGGATGCTCAGTCAGGTCTGTGAGTAAATATGGATCTTATATTGGTTTTTGGGAAGGCTAAAGGATGCTGTGGCTTTCTGTGTTGTCATGGCTTATTAACTTCTTTGCTACTATGATGGAATCAGCTTAGAGGTTTTGGGATTTGGTTTCCTAGTGTCTGAATAAGTGTCTTCTGTGTGGAGAGTCTGCTATATTTTGTGATTGCCCACCATGTGGGAACATTTATAGTCATGGCCAGTGCACTAAATATTGCATTAACATTACACAGAGACACAGAGACAGAGACAGAGAATGAAAGAGCATTGAATATGAGGCATAAAACCTAAAAAAAATAAAAATAAGGGGAGAGAGAAGAATGTACTGGAAGAAGGAGAAAGAGAAAAGTAGAATGGAGTAAATTATCTCACATAATATGGGTAAGAAAAAGCTTCTACAATGAAGGGGTTGAGGGGAGAGGTGAGAGAGAATGTGAATGAACCTTACTCCCATTAGATTTGGCTTAAGGAGGGAACAGCAAACACACTCAATTGTGCATGAAAATTTTTCTTAACCTACAGAAAAGTAGGGGGGAAGGCAGTAAGAGTGGGGGGGATGATAAAAGGTAAGGCAAATAGGAGAGGGGAAAATCAGAAACAAACAGTTTTGAGGAGGGTAAAAGACAGAAGTAGAATAAACAGGGGTGGGTGAGGATGGAGTGAAATATAGTTAATATTTCACAACATGACTATTATGGAAGTGTTTTGCATGACTATACATGTATAACCTATATTGAATTGTTTGCCTTCCCAATGAGGCTGGGTGGTGAGGGAGGGAGAGAGAGTATTGGAGCTCAAAGTTTTAAAAGCAAATGTTAAAAATTGTTTTTTCTTGAAACTTGGAAATAAGATACATAAGCAATGGTATATAGAAATCTCTCTTGTCCTACAGGAAATGTAGAAGGGGAAGAGGATAAGAGAAGGGGGTAGGTGAAAGAAGAGAGGGTAAATTGGAAGAAGATGTAATCACATGCATTCTGTCTTGGGGTGGGAAGAAGGGAGATATGTGGAGAAAACTTGGAATTCAAAATCTTGTGAAAATGAATATGGAAAACTAAAAATTAATTAATTAATAGAAATTTCAAAAGAAAGGTAAAAAAGAAATGATGAGAGGTAGATTTCAGAAAAATCTGGAAATATAATACTTATACAAATCAATGCAAATAAAAATGAGTAGAACCAGGAGAATGTTGTGCACAATAACAATATTGTATGAAGAAGAATTGTGAATGACTTAACTATTCTCAGGAATACAATGATCCAAGAAAACCCTAAAGGACTCATGATGAAAAATGCTATCCTCCTCCAGAGAAACAATTGATTGTCTAAAAATAGAAGGACTAATGCTATTTTCTCTCTCCTTCCTTCCTCCTGTCTTTCTTTCCTTTCTTCTTTTTTTTCCTTTCTATCTGAATCTTCTTGTATAAAATCATCAATATGGAAATGTTTCACATGATTACACATGTATAACCTGTATATGTTTACTTAACATCTCAGGGAGGGGGGATAAGAAAGGGAGAGAGAGAGAAAGAGAGAGAAAGAGAGAGAGAGAGAGAGAGAGAGAGAGAGAGAGAGAGAGAGAGAGAGAGAGAAAGAATAAAAACTTTTAAAATATATTTTTAAAATTGTTTTAATTTATTTGATTTGTTGGGGAACAAAAACAAAATGTTATAAAAAAGAAGAAAGTGGAGGGAGTAAAAACAGGAACTTATCTGAGCTGACACTCTAACTACTTCCAATACCTGCAAAAATGACTCTAAAGATCTTTTAGTGCCACAGAACCCACAAAATGACAGAGAGAAACAAATCTCCCACAGAAGGCAGCTTGGTAGTCTGACAGGGAGGGTCTATCACACCAGGCTGGGAGCAGAGCACAGTCCTACATGAGATGTACTGGCCCAGACCAGTGGCACAGACCAATGGGAGTAGATTTCAGAACAGTGAATCACTGGCACCTGTGGTGGTTTCCAGATTGGTCAACCCATAAATGACAAAAGGAAGGTAAAAGGTCAGTGGGGAACTCTGTTGATTTTGGATAAGAGAAGAGTGTGGTTCAGCCACTGGCCCCCAGGGCATTGGAGGTGGTATCTGCTGAGGTGGCAGCTGCTTCCAGAGCTGATTGCCCACAAAAAGTGGGGGGAACAAGTGGATGACCAGAGGGCAATCGCAGGAATCTCTTTGCTGGCACTGAGGCAAGATTCTCTTGCTTTGCCCTGCTTGGATCTGGGTCATAGTCTTGGGTGGTGGTCCTGGGGTGAGGAGTGCTGCTATAACAGAGCTTGTTGAGATTGTGAATAGGTCATCCTACTAATAGTTCTGAGGTAGGTGCCCAGAATAAGCTTTGATAACAGTTGTGAAAAACCCCAGAAATTAAGGACACAATACTCTCCACTCTGGAAGGAGAATTCTACCTTGGCAAAGAGATCAAAAGTCAAGTAATTGCCTGACAAGATGAGCAAACAAAGGAAGCATAATCAAACTATAGAATCAATTTCTTGGCAACAAAGATGATCAAAACATAGAACCAGTGGAAGACAGCAAAGTCAAAACTCCTACATCAAAACCCTCCAAGAAAAAATATGAATTGGTTACAGACCATGGAGGAGCTCAAGAAGGATTTTGAAAAATCAAGTAAGAGAAGTTGAGGAAAAATTAGAAAGAGAAATGATAATGATGCAAGAAAATAATGAAGAGTGACTCAATAGCCTGGATAAAGAAAATAACAACTTAAAAAAATAGACTAAATCAAATGGCAAAAGAGGGCCAAAATGAACAACACATATATCTCCAATAAGGAGAAGAATGTCTTAAAAAGCAAAATTGGACAGATGGAAAAGGAACTTCAAAAACTTACTGAAGAAAATAATTCCTTCAAAATTGGGTTGGAGTGAGTGGAAACTAATGACTTTATGAGAAATCAAGATGCTATAAACAGATCCAAACAAATGAAAAAAAAATAGAAGGCAGTGTGAAATATCTCATTGAAAAAATCACTGACCTGGAAAATAGAGCCACAAGAGATCATTTAAAAATTATTGGACTACCTGAAAGACATGACAAAAAAAAGAGTCTATAAATCATTCTTCAAGATATTCTTAAGGAAAAGTGCCCTGATATTCTAGAACCAGAGAGCAAAAAAGAATTCACTGATCACCTTTTGAAAAAAGGTCCTGTAAGACAAGTACTAGGAATATCATACACAAATCCAAAAGTTGCCAGGTAAAGGAGAAAATATTACAAGGTATCAGGAAGAAACAATTTGAGTATTGTGGAAACACAATCAGAATAACACAAGATCTACCAGCTTTTACATTAAGGGATCCAAAAGGCTTGCCATATGATATTCTGGAGGTGAAAAGAGCTAGGATTAAAAACAAGAATCACCTACCCAGCAAAACTGAGTATAAAGCTTCAGGCAAAAATATGGTCATTCAATGAAATAGAGGACTTTCAAGCATTCTTGATGAAAAAACCAAAGCTGAACAGAAAATTTGACTTTCAAATACAAGAAGCAAGAGAAGCATGAGAAGATAAACAGGAAAAAAAAATCATAAGGAGCTTCTTAAAGTTGAACTATTGGCATTCCTACATGGAAAAATAGTAATTATAACTCATGAGACTTTTCTCACTATGAGGATAGTTGAAGGGAATATGTGTATGTGCATTATATATATATCTTTATATATTAAAATTTACACACACACACGTACACATACACATATATACATATATATCCATGATGTACACATACATATATATATATATATATATATATATATATATATATGCATGTATAGGAGGGTGTATGTGTGCATAAATAAATATGTGAGTGTGTGTGTATTTGTGTACATGTATATATTGACAGAGAGCACAGGATCATTCAAATAACAAGAGATGATATCTAAAAAATAAAATTAAGAGGTGAGAGAGGTATATAATGAGAGGAGAAAAGGAAAGATTAAATAGGGTGAATTATCTCATGTAAAAGAGGCAGGAGAAAACTCTTACAATGGAGGAGAAGAGCAGGAAGGTAAAATGGAATGGGTCAACCTTACTTACATTGAATTTGGCTTAAGGAGGTAAGAACATACACACTCATTTTTGTATCTCACCTTGCAGGAAATTAGGTGGGAAGGGGAAAAGAGGAGGGATAATAGAACAGAGGTCAGATTGGGGGAAAGGGTAGTTAGAAGCACGTACTTTTGAAAAGGGACAAATAGAGTAAGTGGGGGATGGGATGGGATGGACGGAAATATATTTAACTCTTTCACTACTACTATGGAAGCGTTTTGTGTAACTACACATGTATAACATATATGTTTATCTTCCCTGGGGGAGTGGGTAAAGAAGGAAAAAAGGGAAAGAATCTGGAAATCAAAGTTTTAAAAACAAATGTTAAAAAATTAGTTTTTACAGGCAACTGGGATATAAGATATACAAATCCTGGGATATAGAAATATGGAAATCCATCTTGCCCTACTAGAAAGTTAGAGGGGGTATGAAGGAAGATATAAGAGGGAGCAGATTGCAGGTAGGGATTTTCACTAGCCTCACTATCTTGGGGTGGGGAGTAAGGGAAAGATGGAGAGAAAATTTGTAACTCAAAATCTTGTGGAAGTGAATATTGAAAACTAAAAATAAATTTTAAAAGAAAAGAAAAGCCAAAAAAGAAAATACCACAAAATAGAAACAGTATGATGAAATAATCAGTGCTATCTATAGCCACAAAAATGCTCTAAATCAGTATTGATTGGAGAAAAACAAATTAAAACTATACTGGGGAACAACCTCACACCTATTAAATTGGCTAAAAGAGAAGGATAATGAAAAATGTTGGAGGAAATGTGGGAAAATGGAGACATTATGCACTCCTGTTTGGAGTTGTGAACAGATTCAATCATTACGTACAGCAATTAGCAACTGGGCCCAGATATTTATTTTCTGGTAGCAAAGAAATAGAAATTGAGAGGATGTTCGATGACTGTGGATTAGTTGAACAATTTGTAATATATGATTTTGATGGAATGCTATTGTGATATAAAAACCTGGAGAGACTTGAATGAACCAACACAAAGTGAAAAGAATAGAACCTGGAGAACATTGTTCATGGTAACAGAGATATGCTAAGGTGATCAACTGTGAATGACTGAGCTATACTCTGCAATACAATGATCCAAGAGATCTCTGAAGGACTTATCACCAAAATGCTATCCATCCCCAGAGAAAGAACTGATGTTGTCTGAATACAGATCAAATCATACTTTTTTAGCTTCATTTGTTCTTGGGCTTTTATTTTATATGTTTATGTCTTCTATTACAACATTACTCATATGGAAATGTGTTTTGCATGATCATACGCGTATAGCCTGTATCAAATTGTTTGCCTTCTCAATGAGGGGGTGGTGAGGGAGAAAGAAAATTTGGAGCTCACTCATAAAAAATGAATGTTGAAATTTATTTTCACATATAATTGGTGAAAATAAAATAAAATATTAAAAAAAATATCATCAACCCCTTAGTTCAAGCAATAATATTTTGCTTTAATTTTTCCCATGAAGTTATCATTTACTTTGTTTTCCTACTTGTTTTTATCCTTTTCCACTCTGAATTCTGGTTTCCCACTCATGCTCTATACTTTAACTTGTGCTTTCTTCATTCACTAGATGTACCTCAAGTGATACAGCTTATTTTTTTTTGAGGGGGAAAGGCAAGGCAATTAGAGGTAACTGACTTGCCCAAGGTCACACAGCTAGTTAAATGCTAAGTGTCTGAGGTCAGATTTGAACTCAGGTTCTCCTGACTTCGGGGCCAGTGCTCTATTCACTGTGCTACCTAGCTGCCTTAGATAGAGCTTTTAGGGATACCAAGTTTGGTCTCCTTTTAATCCATTTCTCTCTCACTGTATTTTAAGATTTTTAGCCTATTTTCCCTTTGTTTATCTATTCACTTTATTTTTGTTTTGTCCTTGTTGGGCTAATTTTCTACTATGTTTCATTTTTGGAATTATCATTTGTGAATGAGCTCATCTGTTAATGTTTCAAATCATTCTACATCCTGACTCATGAGATCTGGTCCTATCCTCTGCCTTCATTGATCTCTCACTTTTCCTAAGGCCAAGTTGCCCTTTCTTTCTTAGTCATTACATGCCCAATATGTCTGTTAGGTATCTATATACAAGTACCTGTATCCATATATACTCTCTCCTTAGATTCAATGCAAACCTTATCATCAACAACAACACACCATTATGAAATATCTGTACGTTATAAACATAGATCATGATCACCCAATCTCCCTAGACTCCCAAATCCTATTGACCAATTTTAATTAAGATTCTTTGATTCCCCTTTTAGACTGAACTGCATCTCCTAATCTCCCATTCAATTCTTTATCCTCCATCACTTTTTGCTCTCTTCTCCCGTATATACTTTTTGTTGTAGAGAGATTAAGAAAATTACAATATGTTCTCTGAATTTGATAACTGTGAGCCATAGCTCCATTTCCCCTGTCTTTCTTTCCTTCCAGACACTTTAATGACTTGGTATTGTGCTTTTCCCCCTACAAAAGATATTGAAGTGAATGTAAGGAAGCAGGGAGCTTCATCCACAGAATAGCAATTTAGTTTTTTCTCCTTCTTCTCCTTGTGTAAATATATTTAAATCTTAACTTCCTAGTTCCCTTTTGTCAAATTGTAGTTCCTCTTTTATAACCTTAAACAGTCCCTTTCCTGAAATAGCTCATATTTTACTGTAGGAGACAATCAGCATATATGCAAAATATAGAAATATATTAGAAGTTTAACAGCTAAATGGCATTCTGTGATTTCTAGTTTGTAGAGACAAGATGCCTGAGAACAATTTGGACTATCATGAACTCTAAACTGGTAGGCAGATTTGAAGCATGCCCAGAACTTTAAAAAACAGCCTTTGAGAGAACAGTTTGAAAGTGAGGATAGGGTACTACAAAGACTGAGAAGTAATATTGGAGAAGACAGTATTCACTGCCACCTTCCAGACTTAATGAGCTGAACTACAAAGGCTTGCAAGGACAGGAACAATAGGCTAAATGAAAAAAATGAAAGGAGAGTTGAGCTGTGAAGAGAAGGGAAAAATCAAGATGGGCTGAAGGGCTCCTCCAGTCATCTGTAGACAGACAACTTGAACTGAATATGAAAATTGTCATGGATTGTTCAAGGATAGAGGAAAGTTCCCACAGGTTTTTTCCCAATTTCCCTACCTACTCCTATTCCATAATAAACACTGCAATATATTGTTTCTTTGAGCTAAATCATTCCACTATCCTGATTTTGTATCAAATGTTAAAAAAGTCTAGAGTTGCCTGAAAACACATTTAAAATAGGTTAAGAAAATCAAACCTCTTTCAATATGTTAGGAATTTTCCTAAAAAAGGGTTCTGTTCTATTATGATTATATTAATAACTTTTAGTCTGTCATAAATTCTACAGAACAGCAGGAAATGGCACCATATGTGGACCTGACTGGTATTATATTGCACCTCCCCATAAAATAAAGATTACTTATTGTTTGAAGAGGGAGCAGCTGATTAAATCTCCAGATATAAGGAGTAGATATAAGAAAATACATCCCCTTCCCAAAGAGGAGATAGATGGGATTTGTAGAGGAGTAATTCTACCCCTTACAGGATAAGAGGAGGGGGAGGGATTATCCAGAAACCCTCCTCAGTGCCAACCTCTGATGTTACTTGCAAAACACATACAAATCAGGCAAAGTAACCTTGCATGAAACAGCACGAGCAGTTGGTGGGAGCTGGAAGGATCTCCTATTGAAGGTGGTAATTGATTTGAGTCCAAAAAGGAGGGAAAATCCAGGTGGTGAGGGCAAGAAAGGAGAATATTTTAACCATCGGGGATAGTCAGTGCAAAGAAACAAAGATGAAAACTTGATTGTTGTTTGTAAAGAATAGCAAAAAGTTCAGCATGTTGGACCATAATGTAGAGGGGAATAATACATGAGAATTCTGAAATGAAAGTATAAGGTGAGATTGTATAGAGATTTAAGTGCTAAAAAGAAATTTTTATTTAATCTTAGAGTTAACCAGCAGAATCTGGAGTTGATTCAATAGGGAAGTGACATGATAAGAATGGCACATCAGGAAAATCACTTTGGCAGTTATATGGAAAAGAACAGGTTTTAGTAGATACTAAGGCAGGGAGATTCATTAGAAGGCTACAGCAATAGTTCAGGTGAGAAGTGATGAAGCCTAAATCAGGTGTCAACTATGTGGATGGAGAAAAAGAAAGAGGGTTGAGAGACGTAGAGACAGAAATAACAATATTTGGCAACTACTTATAATTGTGATGTAATGGCAAGTGAAGAATAGAAGAGGAGGCTAAAGCTGGGAATCTGGGTGACTGGAATGATGGTTGAAACTTGAGAGTAATAGGAATGTTTATATGAGGAGTGAGGGTTTTTTTATTTTTTTGTTGGGGGGGGGATCAGGGTTTCCATGAGGTTTCAAAAAACAAAATTCAAACGTGATGTCTAGAAACATAGGGATCCTGTCTGATAAAACCTACCCTGAAAAGAGAGTTAAGGGGTCATTGTCACTCAGTTGAACAATTAGGTGGTACAATGGATAGAACGCCCAGCCTGGAGACAGGAAGACTCTTCTTCTGGCATTTAAATCTGGCCTCAAACACTTAGTAGCTTTGTAACCCTGGGCAAGTCAGTTAACCTTCTTTGCCTCAGTGTCCTAATCTGTAAAATGATCTGGAAAAGGAAATGGCAAACCACTGCAGTATC
>CM053583.1:214491574-214513793 GCA_028627135.1 Pseudochirops cupreus
GATATGTTGCTGCTGCTATGCAACCATCTTGGCTCCGCCCCCAAATTTGAGTTTTTTAAAGATAAATTCATAGTAGAATAGAAGGAACACTAAATTTGGACTCAGAAGTCCTCTATTCAAATCTCAACTTTTCTCTTAACTCTAACCTTAGAGAAGACACCAGCAAGTTCTCTATCAGTATAATCATTTAAGTGTAGAGTAAAAAAAACAGTGTGCAAACATTCCTCAATGGGATCTGACCTCTGTGTTTCCCAAGCTCTAGAAACTTCTTATTTTGATAGAACCCTGAGTGAGGCTTTAATCCATTTTGTTGGTTGCCTGAAATTGGTTTCCCACTATAAACTTATTCTAAACCTGAGAGTCTCATCCCACCAGCCTTCCTTAAGGTAAAACAAGGGCTATTTTATAGTCTGGTGGTCCATGAACAGGTTTGTTTGTTTTGTATTTTGATAGCTGCATTTCAAAATAATTATTTTCCCTTATTTTTCTGAGAAGGATTTCACCAACCTAGTTCTAAGTTTACCTTCATTTAAAAAATTAGGAAATTAGGTGAAGGGATATTTAAATTGTCTTTTAACTCTAAAAGTCCATGATGTCTGGCTCTTTTTCTTTTTGTTTGTGTCCTCTTATCAGGATCACCTGGCCTCCACCTGACTTAAAGAGCACAAAGGCCTTGGATCAAGATGTAAATAGAACATATCCTGGGAGCAATTTTATTGAGCAGTATTGAGATGAAGAGAATATAATAGGCAGAATAGGGAGAGAGCAGTGAAAAGCCTTGGAGAAGAAGAAAATTAATGTGGGCAGAGGTGCATTTGTGCCAGCTGGTGCAAGAGAGTCACTAGTTATATTTTCAGTATGAGCATGTACAGTTTAAAAATGTAGAAGTGCTACAAACCAAGACATGTTTTTATTGCTTTTTTGATTCTCTAGGATTAAGAAAGTGATGGGAAAATATTCATAATGGAGATTAAATGTAAAAGTGTGCTCTTCAAATTCCTTCACCTTTACAAGCTGTATATTGTGAGCATGTTCATGGATGTGGGGTGTGGATGTGTGTGTGTGTGTGTGTGTGTGTGTGTGTATGTGTGTGTGTGTATGTTTCAGCCTATGTTGCCGGTGTACATTATGTATGTCTATGTGTGTCTAGATGTGACTTGAAGAGAAGCATAAATACCTATTTCTCTAGGCTTCTCTCCCAATCCTTCTCCAAGGGAGATTTTGATTCCTGTCAGGAGAAACATTAGCTCTATGAGGCTGGTTGCTCTGCTTCCATAAAAGAGGGTACCAGATGAGAATTAGATGTATCTTCTCCTCTAAATATTGTTAGTCTGGGGGAAATGATTTTTTGGTCCAAGCTGAGATGCTTATCAATATTCTTTAAAGGTGATGGAGTAATTTATTCAAACCCATAGACAAAAGAAAAAAAGAAAGAATGAAGAAATAAAGGAAGGAAGGAAGGAGGGAAGGAAGGAAGGAAGGAAGGAAGGAAGGAAGGAAGGAAGGAAGGGAAGAAGGAAGGAAGGAGGGAAGGAAGGCTGGAAGGAAGGCTGGAAGGAAGGAAGGAGGGAAGGCTGGAAGGAAAGAAGGAAGGAAGAAAGGAAGGAAGGAAGGAAGGAAAGGAAGAAATAAGGAAGGAGGGAAGGAAGGAAAGGAAGAAATAAGGAAGGAGGGAAGGAAGGAAGGAAAGAAGGAAGGAAGGAAGGGAGGAAGGCTGGAAGGAAGGAAGGCTGGAAGGAAGGAAGGAGGGAAGGAAGGAAGGAAAAAAGAATAAAGAAATCACAAACTGTATAGATGAGAATATATCAGACAAAGCTTAGAATAAATGAGCTCCACCCCTAGGAATGAACTATCTCAGTTCAACCAAAAGAAACATTCCCCAATCATATCCAAAGGGGAATTCCTCAAAGACTAGCTGAGAATAAAGAAATGATCAGTCTGTTGACTCTTCAACATGTCAACTTCTTTCCAGTATTTCTCTCTCTTTAGGGAACAAATCCTGAAGAGAATCTAGATGCACATATCTTCTCTATCAAACCTGGAAGTTAGAAAGCTAAGTCCTTTTGCCAAAGCCACCCATCATGTAGATACAGACCATCAGATAATCAATTTCAACTGATAAGGAGAGTCTTGAGAAAATGGGTTTTAAAGCCTTGGTTATATAGAAAAGTTGGAAATATAAATGGAGGATCCAGGATTAAGCTAGCAGAAAATAAATCCTTAGGGAATTCACATTTTCTGAATTAGAAACACTACAGGTGGTACAAGGATAGATGGATTTAGAAATATGTGATTGTATCCTGGTTCTTATCTACATGTGTCCCATGTGTTCTTAGGAAATACTAATAATGCACATTTGTTCACGGTTTCAGTATTTCTGAAGTAAGTTATATTCATTGACTCATTAAAGCCGTATAATAGCTCTATGAGGTAGATCGTATCATTCTCATTTGATAACTGAGGAAAATGAGGCTCAAAGAGGTTATGAAACCATGTGCCTCACAAAGGTCACAAAGTTAGAATCACATATGAGATTTGAATATAGGCCTTCTTGGCTCTTTATCTATCTCCTCTAACACATTGCCTTATAGTTAAGTTACTTCATACCTTCTAGCACAAGTTTTCTCATCTGTAAAATGAGAGAGCTAGGCTAGATATCTTCTAATATCATTTCTAGTTCCAAAGTCCTGTGAATGTTAGGAAAAGCAAATGCATAGGAAATAACAGAATCTACAGGCTGTAAGCTGTTGCCCTGAATTAAACGACAGTAATATAAAGAGTGTTTACAACTTTATGGATTCATAGAATTTAGAACTTCAAGGGATCTTAGTTTTAGTTTTATACCTTCTTTAACACTTGAAGAAACTGATATCTGGAGAAATTAATTGACTTAAAGATAGCAAATAGCAGAGCTGGGATTCAAATGCAGGTCTTTTGATACAAAATTCAATTTTTTTTTGACACTATAATGAGCGTTTCAATTACGTCTACAGGAATCTTTGCCATCACCTTTAAATATACATGACAGTTACATATGCATATTGGTATACACGCATAAATGTATCATATAAATACATACTATATGTGTGTGGGGGCACATATGTATACACATATAAGATTTAATCTGACTGTAACACTTACTATCAACTATATATTTTCCAAACATGTGATTTCAAAAATGTAGAAATACCTCAGTAAGGACACCCCCTCTACTAAAGGTAACCTACAAATATCCTGCAGCTTTAAGTCTTAGAGTATTGTTTGGGTGCACAGAGATATTAAATGATTCACCCAAAATCAAACAACTATTTATGTATTAGAAGCTGGACTTTAACAAAAGTCTTCAACTAGGTAACAAAATGTATAGAGGGCTGGATCTAGAATCAGGAAGACTCACTTAAAATTCAAAACAGTTATTATTTTTATTTTATTTTTTGAGGAGGGAGGGCAGGGCAATTGGGGTTAAGTGACTTGTCCAAAGTCACTCAGCTAGTAAGTGTCAAGTGTCTGTGGCTGGATTTAAACTCATGTCTTCCTAACTCCAGGACTGGTGTTCTATTCACTGTACCACCTAGCTGCCCCTACAATTATTTTTATTAAAGACACTTGAAAGTATTGGTAGAAATGAATTTTTCATTAAATTATTAAAAAACCATTTTTCTAAAGCTATCATCCATCATTATGTGTAATGAAGGTAAACTGGAAGCCTTCCCAATAAAATCAGGTGCTAAACAAGGATACCCCTTGTCAACAATATTATCTAATATTGTTTTGGAAATCCTAGCAAAAACAATAAGAGAAGAAGGAGAAATTGAAAGACTCAGAATAGAGAATGAGGTAATAAACTATCTCTTTTTACAGACAATATGATAATATACTTGGAAAATTGGAAATGCTAAACTAAAAAGTTATTTGAATTTTTGGAAAATGGCAGGATATAAAGCAAATCTACATAAATCTTCAACATTCCTATATGTCAGAAAAAAAACTCTTCAAGAAAAGATAGTAAAAAAAATACAAAATTTAAAATAAGTCTAGACTAGACAGTATAAAATATGTGGGAGTACACCTGCAAAAACAAACCTAAGAACTATATAAAGAAAATTAGTTTTTAATTTTGTATGAATTAAACAGATTTACATAATAGGATAAAAGTTATTGTTCATGATTAATCAGGGCCAATATAATAAAAATGACATTTTTACCCAACTCATTTGTATACTCGATGTCACCCCAATTAGACATTTGCAAACTTCTAATTAATTAGAAATAATAATAAAATCCATTTTAACAAGTCAAGAATATAAAAGGCAAAAAGAAAACTAGTAAAGGAAGGGGATGACTAATATCAGATCTTAAGCTGTATTAAAAAGCAATAATCATCAAAATTACTCGGTACTGGCTAAGAAATAGAAAAACACATGAATGGAATAGAGCAGATTTGGAATTTATAGCAATAAATAGACAGAATATCCTTGAATTTGACAAGTGTGAAAACTTAAGATTTGGGGATAAAATTTCATTCTTTGGTAAAAATTGGTGGGAAAACTGGAAAGTAGCATGGCAGGTGGGCAAAGATCAATATCTTATACCATTGACCAAAATAAGGTCAAAATGGATATGAGACTATTGTAACGCAAGCAAAGAAGTACTTAATTCCTTGTTTCAGTTATTTAACACCTTGTTTCAGTTCAAGTTTCTCTTAAGGAGTCCATGATTGTATCAAGTCTTTATTAAGAAGCAGAACTTGTGAATCTCACAACTTGTGAACCCTAGAACTTGTGAACTCCTCCTGCTGATGCAACAGGAAGGGGAGGAGCTAATGGCCATATATAAGGAGAGGCCCAGGCTGAAGAGAGCAGAACTGAGAAGGATGATTTCTGGTGGAAGAGTTGAGAAGGAGAAAACTTGCAGTATTCTGGCACACTGTTTGTCTATTCTGTGTGTGTTAATTTTCTGTTTGTAATACTTTGTATAGAAGCCCTGGGACCTTACTGGAAGACCTGAAAGAGGATTTTCTGGTTGTCTGTTCACAGAAATCCAGGAGGACAGTTTTGGAGGTCCTGGAACTTTACTGATGATTTGTATTGACCTGTTGCACCTAGTTTTGGGGTCTGTGTTGATTTCTATGTTGATGATTTGTACTGAACTCGTGGACCTTATTTGTGGGTCTGTTTTGATTTCACAGGCAGATAGTGAATTGATGATGGTGCTGGCAATGTGCATGAATATTATTCTGGCTCTGTTAAGCTTTGACTTCCCAGAAACAGGAACTGTGAAGGACTTGAGGTGGACCAGACATTGTGAACTCCAGTGTGGAATGGGAACTGGGTGAGGAACTGGAAAGGGGGCTGAATAAGGAGCTGAGAGCTGCCTGCCTTTGAATCTAGGTGACAGTTGGATAGATTCAGGCAGGATCTGAACCCATGGAAGAGTAACCATGGGATCTGAGGCAAGATGAAAAGACCTCTTCTTGAGTACTTAATGTTGACTGAGAAGATTTTGATTTACTGTGACCTAGGGGGAGAGAACTTTGACCTTTGTACTTTGTGTCCCTTAAGGAGGCCTGCTCCTTAAGGATGATTGAATGGTCTCTTTTGTTTAAAACTAGATGACCATTTTGGTGAATACTATGTGGCTACTTTAGTGATAACTTGTTATGCAATAACGTTGTGAATGCTGTACTTTGGTTTCTGTGAATGTTTTGTCTTAGTTTGTTAATGAATAAATAGAGTTCTCTATACTATGTAATCAGAACCTTGAAGCTGTTCACAGCAGCAGTCTTCTGGAAAGCTGCTCATGCTTGGCTTTACAAAGACCTGGTTACAAAGAGAGATTTTTATAGGAAAATTAGTTATATGGAATATATTTATTGTGAGACTTGTGGATAGGCAAATAATTTCTGAATAAATAAGAGATAGAAAACAAAGTTAGGTGTAAAATGGATAATTTTGATTACATTAAATTAAAAAGAGTTCATACAAATAAAACAAATGTAGCCAAGATCAGAAAGAAAGAAGAAAATTGAGACAGGGGGGATGTCTATGACAGTTTGTCAGATTAAGGTCTCATTAGTAAGATATATAAAAAATCTCTAAAAATATGAGTCATTCCCCAATTTAAAATTGATCAAAGGATTGAAGAGGCAAATTGCCAATGAAGAAATCAAAACAATATATAGTTACATAAAAAATTCCCTAAATCCTTATTGATTAGAGAAATAAAAATTAAAACAGTCTTGAAAGATAATTTTACACCTACCAGATTGGCTAAAACTATATAAGAACAAAATGAGAAATATCAGAGAGTATTTGGAAAAAATGGGACACTAAGTCATTGTTGGTGGAATCATTAACTGATTCAACTTATCTGGAGAGCAATTTTGAATTATGCCCAAAGAGTTATCAAACTACTTTTAATACCCTTTGACCCAGTAATACCACTACTTGGTCTATTTCCCAAGATTATTAGGAGAAAAAGCAAACAAATTATATGTTCTAAAATGTTTATGGTATGTTTCTTCATGGTAGCAAAGAACTGTAAATTGTGGAGATGCTTGCCAACTGAGGAATGACTGACCAAGTTGTGGTATATGATTGTAATGGAATACTACTGCACTATAAGAAATGCTGAGCAAAATGATTTTAGAAAAATAAGAAAGATTTACACAAAATAATGAAGAATGAAATGAGCAGAACCAATAGGACATTGTATGTAGTAATAACAATATTGTTTTAAGAACATTTTTGAGCAAATAAGTTATTTTGACTGTTTTAAATACCCAAATTAGCTATAAAGGACACATGAAGAAAAACAATATCTGCATCCAGAGAAAGAACTGATAAAGGATGCATGTATAGAATAAATTTATATGCATACATAAATACATAGATACATATATGTTCATATACCTATTAGTTTCTAAAAATAGTTATTTCTGAGTGGGAAAAAAGAAATTTACAATGTAATTTCACTGTATGTTTGAAGGGAATAGCAAGTTATGCATAGTGTTTTTGTAGTTTCATATGCAATCGTCTTTTCTATTGTATTATGTTATGCAAATGATTGTTTTATTACAGATGAAATACTAAAAAAAATAGAATATATCCATTTTCAGATACTTAATAGTACCATGGCCTTGGGTAAACCATTTGACCTTTATTATTCTCAGTATTCTCAACTATAAAATGGGGATGTTTAATAGCACTTTTCTCTGTTTTATTGTGAGAATCAAACGATATAATATTAATAAAGTACTTAGCACAGTGCTTTTAACATAGGTGTTTGTTTCCTTCTTTTCTTCCTTCTTCCTAAGTCAAATACAGTCTCCAGTGACATAACTTTTTTTAAAATAATATAATCAACATATTTCAACTTCGAGGAAACAAGATGGTGGAGTAAGCAGCAAGTTGCTCTCACCCTCCCTTACTGACCTTGAACAACCCAGAAAATATTGGCCCAGGAAAAAGTCAGGAACAGTAGAGCCAGTAGAAAGACAGGGTACAGCAGTCTTTTAGATCAGGAGGCTAGGAAGATTAATGGGAAAGGTCCCCATCGCCATGACTGAAGGGAACCAGTACAGGACATGAGGCGCCCAAGGAAGACAATGACAAGTCCCACCTCACCAAACCAGTGGGAGAATACTGAACCCCAAGGTAATGTAGAAAGGAAACACCAGCACACACAAACCACCATCAGCTCCAGCTAAGTACCAGATAAGCTGCCCACCCCCTACAGCCTCCAGCTGCCAACACCTAGGGCCCCAGCACCCAAAGCCAGTAACCAGGTTTTTAGGCCACAGAATAAGAAGCATGGGACAGTACTCCCCATTCCCCAGAAGCAGAGATCAACTTTAAATGCCAAAAAAGGGCAAACAACATGAGTAAAAAGTAACAAACAAAACAATGATCAGAAAGAAGCATCATAGACCATGCATTTAAAAGGTAAATGAATGAGTTAGAAGAAAAATTGAATAATTCTTTTAAAAATACAATTGACAAAATGGAAAAAAAGGTACACTGAAGAAAACAATGCCTTAAAAACTGGAATTGGCCAAATGAAAAAGGAGGTACTAAAACTAAGTGAAGAAAACAATTCATTAAAAATTAGTATTGGGCAAGAGGAAGTTAATGACATTACAGCACATCAAAAATCAATGAAACAAAATCAAAAGAAGAAAAAATAGAAAAAAATGTAAAATAGCTCATTGGAAAAACAACTGACCTAGAAAATAGATCCAGGAGAAATAATTTAAGAATGAATTGTCTACCAGAAAGTCATGAGTCAAAAAAGAACCTGGATAGCATCTTTCAAGAAATCATAAAAGAAAACTCCCCTGAGGTCATAGAACCAGAGTGCAAAATAGTCATGGGAAGAATTCACCCATCACCTCCTAAAAGAGATCCCAATTTGAAAACAACAAGGAATATTGTAGCCAAATTCCAGAATTATCAGTTCAAGAAGAAAATACTGCATTCAGACAGAAAGACACAATTCCTGTATAGTGGGACCACAGACAGGATTAGGTAGGACACAGTAACTTCTACATTAAAAGATCAGAAGTCTTAGAAAATGATATGCTTCAAGGTAAAGGAGCATGGATTACAACCAAGGATTAACTACCCAGTAAAACTGAGCACAATCTTTCTGGGGAGGAAATGGGTTTCAATGAAACAGGTGATTTCCAGCCCTTCCTAATGAAAAAAAAAAGAAACAGAGCTCAATGGAAAATTTGATGTTCAAATACAAGACTGAAGAGAGAAATAAAAAAGTAAACAGGAAAAAAAATACACATACACACAATATTCAATAAAGCCAAACTGCTTACATTCCTCCATGGGAAGATAGCTATAATTCTTGAGAACTATATATTAATTATGATATTTAGAAGGGATATACATAGACAAAGGGTGTGGGTATAAGCTGATTTTGATATGAAGACAAAAATCTAATTAAGTTGTAAAAAGGCATTGTAATGAAAGAAGAAGGAAGAAAGCAAAAAAGAGTAAATTACATGATAGAAAGGGGCACAAAGACATATTACAGTAGATGGAGATAAGGGAGAGAGATCAGCATTGTTTGAATCTTATTCTCATCAGACTTGGCTCAAGGATGGTACAAAATACTCAGTTAGGCATGGAAATCTAACTTGCCATATAGGCAGTAGGAGAGTAATGGGGAAAGAAAAGGTAGGAGAGGGGAGATAGAAGGGAGGGAAGAAGTAGTAAGGAAAAAAGGGAAAGAAAAGGGAGGAGAGGCTGATAGAAGGGAGGACAGATTGAGGAAGTCATTAAATAAAAGCAAAACTCTAATAAGGAGTGAAGGGGAGAAAGGAAAAAGAAAAACACAATTGGGGGGTGGGAGGTTGGGAAACAGGATGGAGAGAAACATATAGATAGTAATCATACCTGTGAATTTGAATGTAATGAACTCTCCCATAAAATAGAATCAGATAGCAGAATGGATTAAAAGTTATAATTCTACAAAATGTTGTTTACAAGAAATGCATTTGAAGCAGGGGGATACACAGAGAGTAAAGATAAAAGAATGGAGTAGAATAAGTTATGCTTCAGCTGAAGTAAAAAATAAAATAAAATAAAAAGCAGGAATAACAATCCTGGTCCAAGACAAAGCTAAAACAAAAATAGATCTAATTAAAAGAGATAAGGAAGGAAACTACAGCATGCTAAAAGGCAGCACAGGCAAAGAAGTAATGTCATTTCCAAACATATATGCACCAAATGCTGTAGCATCCAAATTCTTAGAGGAGAAATTAAGTTCTGTTCCATGAAGAAAACATCAAAATAGGAAAAGGACCCACATATGGAAAAAATATTTGTAACAGCTCTTTTTGTGGTGGAAAAGACTTAGAAATTGAGGGGATGCCCATCAGTTGGGGAAAGGCTGAACAAGTTGTGGTATATGGCCATTATGCAATACTGTTGTATTATTGTAATGGCAAACAAAATAGGATTTTTTGCTGTTTCTATGGATTGAGTTTTAGCCAATAAAGTACCTTTGAGTCTCACTTTTGATTGTATCAAGAGTCATTGATTAGAAACAGCATACATTGTATTTTCTTTAATGCACCTAAGTGAGTTTGAAGATCTTCTCTGCCCTTAATAGTTCAAGGGAATTTGAAGATCTCCCCTGCCCTTAATAAATCAAATGTAATCATGTGGGAGCTCACGAGGGAAGGAGCTTGCTGAAATGGTAAAATATAAAGGGTAGCACAGGAAGGAGAAGAGCAGAGAAAAGCACAAGCAAGACTGGGAACAAGGAGAATTGAGAGAAAGAATATTAGTGATGTTGGTGCTGTCTGCTGACCTGTGTTACTTCTTCAGACAGAAACCCTGTCTATTGATCTGTGTTGATTTCTCAGACAGAAGCCCAGTGTGTTGTTCTGTATTGGACAGAAACCCTGTCTGTTATTCAGTGTTGATTTCTTAGGCAGAAAGTAAATTGAAATTATAATACTGGAAATGTGTGTAAATGTTGTTGTAGCCCTATTAAGCTTTGCTTTCCTAGAAACAGAAAGTGAGAAGAGCTCAGAGAGGAGTAGTCCCCTTGAGCTGAGATATGGAAAAGGAACAGAGAGCTGCCTACATACGAACCCAGGCAAGTGTTGGGAGCAGTCATCCTGTGGATAAGGTGCCTTGGTGTTTGGAAGCCAGCCAGGAGTAAAGATGAAAGAGAACTTTACTTTTGGCTACTCTGTATTGACTGATGAGATTTGGAACTTACTGTGACCTAGAATTGGATGGTGTTTGTAATTGCTCCTACCCCTTAAAGATGAATGGCTTAAGGATAAGTGGAAGTCAACCTCTAGTCAAGATGAAAGAGGAATTTACTTGGATACTCTGTGCTGACTGGGGAGATTGTAACTTACTCTGACCTAGGGATAGATGATGTTTTTACTTTCTGGTACCCCTTAAAAATGACTATAAAATATACTGAAAGATATGTTTTCTTTAAGACTATGTGACCATCTTAGTAATAAGTTGTTGCATTATGTTATGTTATTATGAATGTTATGTTTTAGTTTCTCAAATACTATGCTTTATTTTATTGCTGAATGAATAGAGAATTCATTATACTATGCGATTAGACTCTTAAAATTATTCAGAACACCAGTCCTCAGGAGAGGTACTCATGATTGGCTTTACAGCAATAAGAAATGATGAACAGGTAGACTTCAAAAAAACCTAGAAAGACTTGTATGAACTGATGCAAAGTGAAATGAGGAGAGCCAGGAGAACATTGTACACACTAACAGCCACATTGCGTGATGACTAACTTTCATACACTTAGCTCTTCTTAGCAATGCAAGGATCTAAGACAACTCCAAAGTACTTATGATGGCAAATGCAGTCCACATTCAAAAAAAAGAACTATGGAGTCTGAATACAAATTAAAGTCTATTATTTGCTCTCTCCCTCTGTCTCTCTGTCTGTCTGTCTGCCTATCTCTCTGTCTCTGTCTCTCTCTGTCTGTCTGTCTCTCTTTCTCTTTCATACTCTTCTTTCCTGTGTTTTCTCCCATTGTTTCTAATTCTTTATAACTTGACTAATGTAAATATAGGTTTAACATGAATCTATATGTAGAGCCTATATCAAATTTCATGCCATCTTGGGGTGTGGAGAGGGGAGGATGAGGAGAAAATTTGGAACTCAAATATTATGGAAGTGAATGTTGAAAACTAAAAATAAATAAATATAAAAAACAATAATATGATCAAGAAAGATTATCTTCATATTTCCTTCCTTTTATTTTTTCATCTCTTTTTATCCCATTCCACACCTTCAAAAACTCATAATTACTCCATTCAGTAAAGCAAATCATCTCAAAATATGAACTTAAGAAGTTTTCTGTTAAAGTAGCTCTTTTTTTTAAATCATGAAACAAGAAACTTCCCATTAAAATAAAGGAAATACTGCTGCTTCCTTAAAGCTTATATCTTTCATATTCTCTCTAAATTGACTCAACCTAAAATTCATCAAATTATTTAATACATAGATGTGAACTAATGTATAGAAGATTTATTGACATGGTAAGATTGAAGAATTCTCCAGGTCAAAAGTTTCATTTTAAAAGCTTACTAAACATGTATTTATAAGACTTGAAGGGAAGTAGTAATGGTGGTTGGGCAAATATATGAGAAAATAAACTGTCACCACCAGTCAAAAGCATTTTTTTCAAAGTAGATGTGTAAAGGATTACAAAAAGCAAATTCTTTTTCATTTATTGGAGTTTTCTGCCAAATCCTGGAAGGGGAAATATCTTTCCTCTTCATTTAGTCAGTGAGTAAAAGTTAATAGTAATGTTTCTTTTCATATAATATCTTTGCAGATAGATTTATAATGCCAGTTCTAAGGTACAATATAATATTATAATGTAAAAATATTTTAGTTCTCTTAAATATCTACTAATCTCCTAGTAACCAAGAGAGAGGTGCATTATGTAATGAATAAAGACTGACTTTTAAATCAGAAGACTTAGGTGGAAATCCTGTCTTTGATACTATTTGCTTTGAAATAGTGGATAAATGACTTAACCCCTCAGTGCTAACCATCAGGTTAGTCAACTTTCTCAGACTATTCATGACAGAAAAGCTGTTGATCCAACATTAATAGATAAAGTTTTCTCAACCCAGCATTCTCTATATCAATGAAATCAGTGAAATCTGGTTCAAGTCCTAATCTGCATCCCTATTCCATGTCCACCAACGTTGATTTTCCTCTTAAAACCAGTCCAAACTAACAAAATAAAATTAATTAACAAATACAGACCAGATAATGTGTGATAATTACCCAAGGTCAGATAGTCCATTGTCTGGGAGGGTCATTACCTATGATAGATTTTTAATTTGTATTACCTTAACCTTAACAACTGTCCTTGTGGGTTGCTTCTGGGCAATGGACTTCAGTCATCTCAGACTTAACTGATATCTCTTACAGACAAAATTATTGTTGACCTAAGAATAAAAGTGACCTTACCTTCATAGATCTCCTATTTTTCTTTAAAGTGATTCAAACCCATCTCCTACATGAGGTCTTTCCTACTTTCCTCAATTATTAACACTTCCTCTCTTTTGAAATTACTTTGAATACAGTTTTTTAAAATATCTTGCTTCTGTATTATTATGTTTCATTAGTGCTCCAAGATAACACAAGCTCCTTGAGAATTTAACAGTTTTACTTTTGTCTTTGGAGCCCCAATACCTAGTTCAATGCCTGGAACATTTTTCCCTGCTTGAACAGATTTCTCATTAGTAGGAGTTTTAGAAACTTTATTCCCAAAGCAGACAGGCAGATGCAAGAGAGAAATTTAGGTCTTTTTGGCCATGGCCTGGGGCACTGAGAATGTTAATGACTTGCCCAGGTTTGAATGGTTATTATATGTCACAGTACTTGAACCCAGATCTTCATGACTTCAAGGCCTATTTTCTACCCACCTGTAATGTTAATGGAATATGAAGATCTTCCATGTCCCTTTGTATTGGCAAGTAAGCAGGTACTTAGCACTTTGTGTCATGTTAACACCTTTTTTAAACAATTAAATTAACAAAGAAGTAGTTAACACCTTGGGAGGGAGTTGCTGATGCAACAGGAAGGGGCAGAAGGGGGAGGAGTTATGCTGGATATAAGGAAGAGCACCAGAAGGGAAGTCAGAATTTCTCTCAGTATCTGGAGGCAGCAACTTCTGCTCAGACCTTTCTTCTGGGAACTTCTTCTGAGACCTTCCTTCTGAGAACTTCTGCTGAGACCTCTCCTTTGTGAATTTCTGCTAAGAACTTCCAAGAACCAGGTTGAGGAGCTACCATGTGTGAGACAGGAGGATCCCTGCTTGAGAAAGCCTGTTCTGCTGTGATGGCTTAGAAATGTGGGTTTTCACTGCATTAACCATGTGTATTAACTTTGTGACTACTGTAATGACTTTGGCTTTCTGGTTCTGGGACTCAGTTTTCTGGTATTTGAATAAAGGCTTTGGTTCCACCCTTCATGTGGAGAGCCTGCTTTATTTTCTGATTCACACTTATACCAGCATATGCGTAAACTCTGTGGGTGTTGTGAATATTGCATTATTGCTACAACACCACACCATTTATAAACCTCTTTCATATTTGTTGAATTGAATCATAATATAATAATAATAAGGAATAATAAAAATCAACTCTTATTGTACCGAGTGGGAAAGAAAGAAAAGCTTCTTCATGACTGCTTAATTGTTTTCCTCAAGTACTTAATGTTCTCAGCTTTAAGATTGCTACTAGAGATCACAACAGAAATTCCCTATTTCAAATCCAAATAGAACTAAAGCTATTCTTGACTAATATTTATGTTTTGGAATGTTAGCATCCAAATATTGTAAGAAGTTTTATCTTTAATTTGTTCCATGAACTCATTCTACCTATATAATAAGAAAATGACAGATTTATATAAACATTACCCCTAGTCAAGGAAGAGCTGTAATGGTAAATCCTTTTGAAAATCCTGAGCGCACAGAAGCCTTTCCTATAGCACTTTATGGGGCATCCTTTTGTGATCCCCAAAATTATCTCTTTCAACCCCAGAATTTTTGTGAGAAAACATATTATGTCATAATTTAGATTGTGGCCACATTATGCAGGGCTCTCAGAAGTATATGAGTCACATGGGATCAAAGCTTTTTATATTGGATACTTGTCATAATAATAATAATAATATTTTAATAATGGCAAATGAATGTATATGAATATATATGAATATATTGCTTAAAGGTTTACAAAGCAAGGTGTTTACAAAACTCCTTGTATGTATTACATAATCTGATTCACAATTACAATAAATCAGGGAATGCATATTAGCTGAGTGCATGATGCATTTTTTTTTTAATCCGAAACCACACTTTCCAAAAGTGTTGGAAAGCAGTTCAAAATTCAGTGGCAGAGCCAGCAGGAAGAAGCCTAGTGAAAGTCATTTTGGTAGCAGTTTGGGAAATTGAGACAGTGTTTATATACAAGCATTAGCATTTCTGGCAGACACCTGCAGACATTGGATGAGACCAAAAACAAAAAAAAAAAAAGAAGCATTTGGAGTCAGGAGTAGATAACTGCCTCATTAAGCCGTGGATTTTGAGAGAAGTTGAGTGGTGGCTGTATTGGGTATTATACAGATTGTGCCACAATAAAAGAGTTGGTTCCACTAATACATTGTTGGCTTGTTACAGAATCTATCTCTAGGCAGCTTGCTAAGTTTTTAAAGGACAGTCTGGAATTAACCATTAACAACTGAACTGGAAAGCAGAATTGATTAGCTCAATTTACCATAACAGGAAAAAAAAATAAGTAGCAGCAGAACACTGCAAGTGATCCAAGCCATCTGAGACTAAATTCTATCTACCCAACAACATAATGTTCCATGCTTGCATCTACCTTGTGAGCATCTTTGAAAACAATCATTTGGAGTGTTTTGTATTAAGATAAAAGCAACTGGAGACTTTGGCATATGTTCATTATTGTCTGGATGTCTAAACCCTACAAAGTAGGAGTTTTGCCTCTAATAGGATTAAGAGTCAGAAGTGTTTAATGTAACTTGGATTCTCTCTCTATCTCTGTCTATCTGTCTCTGTCTGTCTCTGTCCTTCCTCTCTCTCTCTCTCTCCTCTCTCCCCCTCTCTCTCTTGTCTCTCACTCTCTTTCTTCTTCTTTTGCTCCTCCTCCTCATCCTCCAACTAAGATGGCTATATCTGTCCTCAATGTTGCAGAGGGTAACTGACTTGTCATGGTGTTTCTCTTATCTAAGCCCATAGTCTTAAGCCAATATCAGTCATGTTCTCTTTGCTATTGGAGGCTTACAACAAGCTCCCCACTTCCTCTTAACCACTTAACATCAACTGACTTTTAGAAAAAAACATATTTAATTCAAAGATATAGCAAGAGCAAACTACAAATATTTCTTTTAATACCTCATCATGGGAAAAAAAAAATTCTCCCATACCACCTTGGTCTTGAGGGAGGGAAAGATTAAGCTCAGCATTTGGTTTAGTTCCTTCATGACAATGGGTCAAACAAGTTCATGTCCACATGTGGCATGAGTGATGAGCTTTGTTTCTGGTAAGTTAGGGTCCTGAAGGTTACTCCTGAAGATACATTATTTTGTTCTCAGCGTATTGATCCTGCACTGCATGTAAAACAGACTTTGGAATAGTGGGATGCCAAAGTCCCTTCATGGTGACCGTTTGAACTAGGTTGTGATATTTCTTTCTTTTCACCAAATGGGATGAGCAAAGCAGTTACCTATTGAAGGGAATAGGCAGAAAAACACAGAAGCTCACTAACACCATTTAAATTGCCTGTGTATCAAATCAAAGAGGCTCCCATTCACCAATGCAGGATGAATTACATAATGCCCATGTACACTCCAGTCTTTTCAAGGCATTCCATAGGTGTATGTGTGCATGTGTGTCTTTGTATATGTATATATGTGTGTATATAGCAAGATAGATAGCCCACATATGATCCCAAAAGCAAGCTTCCTAGTGTCCTCTGTATTGTAAGGTTACATAAGCCAAATAAGTTAATGAGGTCTACAGATGTGTTAGAACATGGTTATATTACATTGGTTGACCCCTATTTTCATGTGACTTAAATTATTCTTTCCTATTCTTCCCTTTAATGTTACCTTGGGTGTAACTGCATGCTTTCACTGACCCTCACTCAGATTCAGATGAAGCTGGTGACTCCATGGGAAGAGTAATGGGGGGGGGGGAGGGTTAAACTTGCATGAGGCCCTCAGGCTTACCAAGACTCCTTCCCCCAATGTCATTGTTTTAACTCTTTTTTTACCCAAGTTGGGATCATGAAGCCGCCATTCATATTTGTTTTCTTTACCCCATCTCAATAGTGAATAGCCAATACAAATTTTTTAAGCTCTGCTTTATGCCAGAAACTGTGCTGAGCACTGGGATGCAAATAAGGAAAATAAAGACAGTCCCTCCAGGAGCTTGTAATCTAATAGGGGCAGAGAATACAAAAAATAAAGATAGACAATGGGGAGGGGTACCGCAAAAGGCACCCTCCTGGGGGCTTGATGTTCATGGAGACAAAATCAAGGAGAGCAACTGATGGTAAATGAAACTGACTGGAAAAATCTGAGCACCCAACAAAAGGAAGACCTCATTGTTCCACCTTCTACTCCTCCAATTAGAGGGGAGGTGCAAGTGAATGTGTTGAGGAGTTGTTAATTATCAAGGTCTAATCAGTATCCAAGATGAAGATTTCAGGTGATGAGCTTATCCTGGGGAAGACTGACATGGTTATAAATATAATATACATTTAATATAAATCATATTGAATAATATATATTTAAATATAAAATCTACTGATTTGCTCTCTCAGACTTCCTCAGCTCCCCCTGAAGATAGAATCCCAATGGTTCAGACAAAGGGTCCAATGTTCTAAGCCTCTTACTTTACCTATATACCTCATTGTCATTCATATCCTTTCTTTGAACCTCCTTCTCACAATAATGAAGCACATCACTTAGAAACAGGCTCAATCACTTTATATAACCAGCAAGTTCAAAATGAAATAAACAGCAAGTTATAAATATAACCTTAAAGAACAGGAAAGCCTTAGATGTAATACTTGCCTTCTTGTACATAAAGGGATCAAGCAGAGAAGGAAGCAACTTCACCTCCTGCATTATTTCTTGGTTATGGGAAGTTCAGCACCAGCTGGACGTGCCTCTCATTTTGGTCTCAGCTACAACATCTGACAGAAGTGGCAATGGTGGAGCCCAGTCACTCTGTCCAGTATCAACCAAAATGGGCACTTCCTCTTCTAAGTCTGTCTTTCTGGTCTCCATCTTTGTTCTTTTCATTTTTTTCATTTTGTTCTTTCCCTTGACCAAGCCCCAATCCAATCTCACACTCAGTATCTCCTCTCGCCCGATTAAAGTGTTGTGCACCCTTTATCTTTGGAAGCATGAAATAAAGTCTTTTAGTTGAGACAGTGACAGCTACAGCCTGGCTGTTTCCAGAGTTTTACAGCAAATACGTGTTGCAAACTGGTCTACAATCCCTTAGCTACATTCCTGTAAGCAGAAGGTAAAAGAATAAGTCCACACATAAAAGAATCAGTTTTCAAGCCATTAAGAAGTATACCTACCTAGTAGAACAATGAATTAGTTTTTCATTAAATATACCTATTATTCATTCTTAACTTCCTCATAGTTAACCAGAGATTCACAAATGGAGAAAAATTGTAATTCTGCTATGAAAAATAAGAAATCAGTAAAAATGAGTGATCATTAGAGTGGGAAGGCTTTATTCTGAGAAGCATATTGGCAAGAAGCCAGAGTATTCCACATTCCTATGTGACCATGAAATATCATTCCCATGCTCCAGGTATTTGGTGAAAGTGCATAGCTCAATATTTTAATGGGATTGAAATTTTCAAAGAAATTGGAGTTACAGCTATTCATAATTGTTTGTTATATCCTAGCTTTGGTGCTTGGATCTACTTGGATGGTCTTCACCTTCTACAGCAGATTGGAGGATGTGACATTTTTTTGAGAGGATTTATATCAGGATGCTGTATCTCTCCATTTTCATCATGCACTTATCCTTTTCCAAATGCTTTTACTTTTTGATTATTCTTTTCCAAAACACAAGGTAATGCTTATCTGTTTCAGAACTGAAAACTCCTCCTTGATATATTCACCATCGTTGAAGCAGGATCTTTTCTTGTAAATTAACAGGAAAATGTTTCACATTTTTATAGTATTTGGGTTCAGTCCATGGGGAATATGCTCTAGTGACAAATCCATTACTGCATATACTTGCCAGCTGTTTGTTTTCTTGTTCAGTGAAGTCTTCTTTTTGAAGACTCAATTTATTTTTCCATCTCCTCTCCAAGTGTTCCCTCCAGGCTCTTAGATTAGGTATTAAAATCCTAGAAGTATTCAAAGTGAGGAGTAAAACTTTTCCCCAAATGCATACATATGTTTAAGGAGAAGGAAAGGGGAAAAAATGAATGGCTCCCTGCAAATGAAGACATACTGGATCCCCACATCATGTTTTAAAATATCACTCAAAATTTAATTTCTCATAAATGCTTTCCATACTACCCAATTTATTTCTTTTCATCAGTATAGTATCTCTTAGCACACATAATTTTCACTAATTAGGTCAATGCATGTTCTTCCAATTTTGTTTATGTGAATTCGCGTTTAATTTCAAACAGAGTGGATAGATCCCAGGGCTGTTTCCAAGAAGAGTTGAGTTCAAATCTTGCCTCAAATATGTATTAGATATATAACCCTGGGTAAATCACTTAACTTCTATCTCAATTTCCTCCAATATAAAATGGTGATAACATAACCTACCTCACAAGTTGTTAGGAGGACCAAATGAAATAATAATTAAAAAGGGCTTAGAATAGTGCCTGGTATATATTAAGCTACAATAAATGTTTCTTCCTTTCTCTTCCACTTACCCCAACATCTAGTAGAATACTTTGAGAGGCAGTAATTCAATAAATTTCTCAAATACTTTGAGAGGCAGGGGGATTATTAGCTTTTGATCAGTTGATGCCTCCTCTCCAACCATATGATCATAAAATGACAAGGTATTAGTATCCCAAGATATAATAAAAAGGTAACAAGGTGTTAAGGGTGAAGCCATAGATTCTATCAAAGCTCTGAATTGACAAGAGGAGGAAAGCCTTGCTCCAACTTGACCCATAAAAGACTGTCCAGGCAGATAGAAGATTTGTTAGTCCAGATTGAGGGCCAATAAGAGGAAGAATACTCCACCATTGAGAGGACATCACATACACTAGAGGATATTTCTCTCTATTCTTCTTCCACTGACCATGGCATCCAGCAATGCTATTCCTCTGGAGGGAGACACTTCATCCAGTAATGAGGGATTCATATTGAGAGAGTTTAGGCACAGTCAACAAATCTGCCAGACAGACTTGGACACAAAATAGTAGTGAGTCAAAAGAGGAAAATTTTAAGGAGGAGGACTTTTGGCAGAAAAGAGGTCAGTCTATCAGGCCAAGAGAACTAGCTTTGGCAATCAAGAATAAAAGTGAAAAGAATAATAAGTCCTGGAATCCCTACTCCCAGCAGAGATGCTGTGCCCACAGAAGAGTTTATGAGTACTTCCCAGGGGAGAAAAGGATCCAGGATCCAGGATCCAGGATCCAGCAGCACCAGGAGTGAGTGGTCTGATCACAAATGCTCCCTACAAATCTGTCACACTACTCATCTATTTGGAACTGATGATCATTCTTCAATAGCCAACAAATGTTAATTAAGGGCCTAATTAGTTCCAGACACCATGCTGAAATCTGTAGATATAAATAAGTAAAAGATAGACAATACCTTCGTCTGGACTACAGAAAAAGGAGTGGTGCCAGGCAGCACTGTGGAGGGTGTGTGGAAACCAAATAGAATGGTGGATGGGATATGTTCTTCTAAAAGAAAAGTATTTTTATATATTTGCAGGACAGATAAAGCCAGTCAAATGTTAACAAGCATTTATTAACCACTTACTGTGTACTAGGGCCTGTGCTAAATGCTGGCAATAAAAATACAAGCAGAAAAAGGAGATGACATTTTAATGAGAGGAAGATAACACATAAAATGAAGCTGGAAAAGAGGAGATGATAGCCATGAAGGCACATTTTGGAGAATTTCAGGAAATGATGTTTGGATACTTCTTCAAAATGGAGGCCCTGAGGAGAAGGACTCCCCTGAGGAGAAGGAAGCCACACAAAGTCAACTAAGGAATTGTGGTGAATTCTGGAGAACGAAAGAAAAAAAAAAAGATGATACCTCTGAGTCTTCTTCATAATGGAAGCCCTCAGTTCAACTCACCAAAGGGAGAAAGGGGCCACAGAGGTATAGGGATAAGGCCTTTCTGATAGCTAAATCCCTTGGTACTACATATCCTTGCTGAGGAGCTGTCCATTGCTGACAGGAATCTTGGAGTTCTTATTAGTTTTAGATAACAGTAAGCCAAGACTCTAAAAGGTCTGTCTGCATTGTGATTCATACCAATACTCACTCCTCCGGGATCCGAGTTGAAATTATGCTGCCTGCTACTGCCAATGCCTATGCAGTAACCTTCACCTTTCCTGTCCTTGGACCTGTTTTACAACCATTTCCCCCTCCACTATTAAAGCTCTTCTTGTATATTTCTTTTATGTGAGCTATTTTTCCCTATTATTCCTCTCCCATATTTTTTTTTCTTGCAGTGTTTCCCTCTTTCTCATCCTTCTACTTTTCAAAAAAAAAAATCCCCAACATATATGTTCATTCTTCACCCTCTGTCTTTGGAGAATCCTTCTTTTTCTTTTTTTAATACCATCATCTTGTTCCCAATTATCTGTCAAGTCAGTTTTTAGAATTCATTTTATATTTTAATGCTTGCATCTGCATTCACACTCCACAGTTCTTTTTCTGGATGTGGATAATGTTTTCCATCTTGAGTCTCTTGGAGTTGTCTAAGGTCTCTCCTTGCTAAGAAGAGGTAGTCTATCAAAGTCAGTTTTTGCATGATGTAGTTGTGACCATGTGAAATACTGTCCTGGTTATACTCACTTCACTCCACATCAGTCCATACAAGTCTTTCCACATTTTTATGAAGTCTGCCTACTTATTATTTCTTATGGAACAACAGTATTCTGTTACATTTATATACCAACACTTGTTCAGCCATTCCCAAATTGATGGGCATCCCCTCAATTTCCAATTCTTGGTAACCACAAAAAGAGCTGCTATAAATATTATTATACATGTATGTCCTTTCCCCATTTTTATGATCTCTTTGTGATACAGACCTAGAAGTGGTATTGTTGAGTTAAAGGGTATTTAGTATTCATTTTTTCAAGATTTTGAAATCTAGATTTTTCTCCTTCCCTCCCTCCATTCCTCTCTTCCTAAAAGAGTGGACAATTTGATATAGGTTATATAAGTACTATCATGCAAACCACGTTTCCATATTAGTCACAATTGTGAAAGAAGAAACAGATCAAAAGAAAACACACAAACAAGAATAAAGCAAAAAAAAAGTATGCTTAGATTTGCATTCAGAGTCCATCAGTTTATTTTTTGTTTGTCTGATTTAATCTTGAGGTCGATAGCATTTTCCTTTGGGAGTGCTTTATACTTGTCTTGGATCATTGTGTTGCTGAGACAAAGCACAGTCATCTGTAGATGATCATCAC
>CM053583.1:214514293-214535718 GCA_028627135.1 Pseudochirops cupreus
AATTCTTGGGGAGCTTGGAGAAGTCACTGCTTACTCTCCGCCATCTTAGCTCCGCCCCTCCTGAATGTTTTTTCTGATATAGTTTGTAGTATTTGAATCAGGCCAAACACCAAAAATTTTGGCACATATTTTGTCCCAAGAAACAATAGAGTTAGAGCTAACATATGAAAAAGAATTTACAGAAATATATGTATATCTAGAATTACATCTAAATAACAGTTCAGTTGGGAATGTTTCTAACTCATCATTTAAATACAATACTAATTGTGCTAATAAATTCACTCTATACACAAGCTTTTTATCAATGGTTTTCTGTGGTGTCAAAGCTGTCAAAGGTTTCAAAACATTCTTTGCCAAATGAACTACAAAGTTAGAGTTTAAATTTCTTCTTATAATGAGAAGGAAAAGATTGTGGTAAATGCAAGTAAAGAAGTAACAGTTACTACGCTAGCAATTGGGAGGCTAATAAATCTTTTTTGCCTCTTCATAGACTCTGCTATACCATGAATGAGATAATTTTGTGGGAAAAAACAATGAAAGATGGTTGCACAATCATTAATACAATAACATCAGTAGAATTGATACATTATTTAAGAATGCAGTTAAAGCAGGTTATATTCCAGTACCGTGTAGTATGGGTTTGTATCATTTGTAAATTATTTACATTGGTAGCTTGAGGGAGTCAAATACATGTAGTTACATATGCAACAATTGAAGTGGTAAGGGTATATGACTCAAGACTTAAATCAGTTCAGTTTGTATAGAAATTAGGGTGATTATAGGAAGAAACACAAGTCCTGGGGTTATAGGTTTCAGTTCTTTGGCTTGATATAATAAATGCTCAATCTGCCCTGAAGTGGACACAACTTTTTGTGCAGTGGCTGTATTATGAGACCTCTGCTTCTTTATTCTCATCTTCTATCTCTGTGCTTTCTTCTTCTGCTGCAGGAGTTCTTTCATCTTCTGGGTGACTTGAGTACATGTCCTGACATTTCTTTTCTGGCACCCTCACTGGTAGTTCAGCAGCTTCTGGAAAAACATAAGCATTGCCTCACCCCACATTGGTAAAGGGTCAGGCCATTCCCATATCTTTGGCTGGACAACCTTCATTTGGAAAGTATGCACTTTTTATGTTGTTTTACTGCCAGCATATACTCATTTTTAGCAATGTATAAAAAAAAAAATTTGAGGGTGTATAAAGCAGTGGCTAATTGCCTATATGGTAGATAGGACCAAGTCAGTTGGGGGCCCACACTTTTTATATTTGTAAATAGGTTTTAATATCTTTACTCCATCTGTCAAGATTATAAGGGTTAAGCCTGTAATTAATTTTATTTGAAAATGATCACAGAAAGATTTAAATAATTTCCTAGTGTAGGAGGGGGCATTATCAGTTTTCAATTGTTTTGGAATGCCCATTGAAGCAAAAGAGTGTAACATGGGATTAATTACATTTTTTATTGCTTCCCCTGTCTAAAGGGAAGCAAAAGTAAAAGAAGAAAAGGTATCTATTGTAACATGTGTATATGATAATTTACTGAAGAGATGATAATGAGTCACATCTATTTTTCAAATATGGTTAGATTTCATTCACCATCGGTAAATGGCAATATTTGGAGTGTACATTGAGGGCAGTTTTAAAGTCTAGTTTGTTACCTAGTAACAGGGAATTGTTTACATAAAGTATGTGCATTTTGCTGAAAATAAGAATGAGATAATGTATCTCTATTAATACTTGGTGAAAAAAGAGTTCTAAAAAACTGGAATTATTTGATCAATACTCATGTTAATTTGGGAAAGAGGGCCAGGAAATGAAAAATGAGCTGTAATATGGGTTAAATAAGTTGTGATCTCTACCTCATGAGGGTTTGTAATCTTAGAAAACAGGTTAAAAATATTTGTATTCTGTGTGTGTTTAAGCTTAGCAGTATCAATATGTTGGCACACATACACAGAATATTTGCTATCTGACACAATATTAAAGGGAGAAGAAGAAAAATCATTTAACAATAATAAGATAGCCAAAAATTGCATTTTGAGCAGAAGTATAATATTAATAACTTTGTAATTATTACAATCAATGTAGGAGGTTATATTTTTAGTTTTAATATTTATAAATGATCACCAAACTTTTATGAAGAAAATCGGTTGAAAACTTATAGAATGATAGCTCTGTTTTTTACCTGAAAGCTAAAAGAAACTTTCAATATTGAAATGCATTAAAACTAAGTTGGTACAAAATGTCCTTAAGTAACAGAACTTCCTGAAGTATTATTAATAAAATAAAATTCTAATTAATTGGAGAATTCCTTAGTTATTAGAAAAGATTTTAGAAGGCATAGTAATTGAATCTGATCACAGTACTTTTAAAAGCTATTAGTTTTAGAATCCTTTTAAGTAATTGGAATATCTCAAGGTGAGCCTTAAGTGTTTTGTATAAATTTCTGTACATGTTCTAATTCTTGGTGAAAAATAATATTAGATTTCCCAGTAAGCTAACACAAAAGGGTTCATAAGCTTTACTGACTACTTGCTCTGATCATAAAAATTTTGCTATAGGAAGAAAGAAGGTGGGAATATGTGAATTAAATATAGTCTTAACTGCGTTTTATCTTAAGCAGCAATTTTCACCAATCATGTCTTAGAGCTCATGGAGTTATAATAAACAATAAAGATTTACTAGGTCCCTCATATGTAAGGGATTTCATTTAATATTTTTCTTCCTCAAGTTTAAACTTGTCAATGTATAAAAGCCAATTGTTAGAAATCTTTTTAATATTTTTCAACTTCTCAGAAAATTAGGTTCATTTTTTTTAGGAACTACATAACTTAAACAAGTTCCTTTCCCAGATGGAATGACCATGCTTATAGAGATAGTTTCCTAGGGGCCTTGGAAGATTTACAAAATAAGGAGCTTACAAAGGGTCAGATGGTGATGCCCCTGCTTCAACAAATCTCATACAGGCAGGAGCAATGTTCTGAATGGGCAGAATCCAATAATCAATTAGCAATATTAGGTTTAAGCATTTAAATTTTCATAAATGAGAGCCAACTTCTTTTAGCTGTAACTTCCTTTTTAACTATAGGTAAAGGTGTAAATACCTGGTTTTCTATATGGAAGATATAAACATCATAAGATGTAAGTGACATAGCTGTTTTTACACAAAATCTACCCTTTATCTTTTAGTTTCAACAAAATTCCTATTAAAAGTTTTCTTTATCTAACACGATTTCTGACTTACCATGATCCCTCAATTTTTACTATATAATAGAATTTTACTACAATTTAAGAAGACCACAACAACACAATGACACCATGACATTAATTGTATTTCCAAATCATAATTTGCAAAAATTATTGATAGAAAATTGTGCTTATCAAGTGCAGAGGTTTTTCTCTTCTCCTCACAGCTGCAGAGTCTGATTGTGTTTTTAGGGGTTTGAATGGAAAGGTTCATCTGCTTGTCTAGAAATGTGTGGGTTTCAGGATGCCCCCAGGCTGTTGCTAGTGGGGTCTTTGATAAATTTAGTATGTTTTCTCCCTTTTGCCAGATTGGGGAGGGTAACTCAAATTCTCTATTATTCTTCTGCACTCTCTCTTTTAATCTTATCTGGGACAAAAGACTTTAATAAATTTTTGTAAAATGTTTTGAACTGATTTAACTTGTACTTCAGTAAGCTTCTGTGCTATGTTTATTCCTTAAATTTTTTTTAGAAATCAAAACTTTTAACTTGCCAGTTAGAGGGAGTGGGACTCTGGAATAACCCAGTGGTCCATCTTGTCCTTTCTCCCCCATACTGAAGATTTTAAAGCTTCAAAGATCTTTGTATTATCCCAATTTGCCTTAGCAACAAATAGTAATAATTTCTGAGTTATCTTTAGCATCAAGTTAGGAGTGACTCTCTTCACTTTTTCATCTTCCCCAAAATAAGCAAAGTGAGTTCAATTGACTTTCAGTTGCATTCCAGTACACAAAACTTTTCTCTGTTAGGTGTGAAAGGAAATGGTTAAATGCTCATCTGTTTGCCTCTTTGACCAGAGGGGGAAAAATCCTTCTTCTTGTCTCTGTTTGCATTCAACTTGGACAGAGTTGAAAGAAGAGAAAGAGATTTTCAAACTTTTTAAAATTTTAAAACTTCTGTTCACACTTTTCAATGCAAATAGTTTATGCCTTACTATTTTTTTCAAATCCCATCCTGATACTTCTTTCTTTACTCTATTACTTGCTATTACCATCATATAATCTGTATAATAAAAATACTTTTCCCCTCTCATTCTCCCTTTTCTCCAACTAGCCATTTCTGATTCTGGAAGGAAAGAAGGGATAGGGGGAGAGAAAGCTATAGCAACATTTCAAAGAAAATCCAGCTGCATTATAAATCTTATAGAATTACAAATTACTCTCACACACTCATTCACACAGAGACACAAAACAAATACAGAAAATAACAGAATGGATCCAAAAGGTCAAAGAGAATTATAAGAGATCTCCTGAAAAAATTAGATGGTTACTTAGCCCTCCAGATGGTAACAGAGGCCCAATAAGACTTACTTGATATTTTTCCTTTTTTCTGTTTCTTATAGAGACAGCTGCATCACACTGAATAGTCTGAGATATCTTGGTCACTTTAATTTCTGATGTTAAACATACCATTAAAATATTCTATAGGAAAAAAAAGACAGAAATGGGGAAACTCTGGAGTACTTCCTCCATTAGTCTCTCATTCCTCTGTATCTCATTCTATCAGCAAGCACCCTAGCATACTCAGGGTGGCTGCTAGCACAGGTTCTTAGACCTGCTTTTCTAAAGGAAAGCAACTCAAAATGGGTTAATAATCCCACTTTAATTAATCAAACATATATCATTTACCTAGTTCAGGGAAAAAGTCAGCACCCTGAACTTCAGAAAATGCAAACAGAATTCAAACAAGTAACAAGTAGAAGTTACAAGCAGACAGAGAAATAGATCAGCAGACAGGCTTCCAGCCATCTGACCATTACATGCATACCTATTCAGTAACCAGAGAGGGAAGCATCAACATCTGTGTTTTTCAAAGACAGGGGGGCTCAATGGCTTCCCAGAGTCTCATCTGGCCAAATCACACAACTCTTCTCAAAGTGAGCCTCAAAGCAAAACCTCACATCAGGGCCTATATATAGCCTTCTCCTGGCTCAGAGAATGTCACAGCCCTCTTGACCCATTGCCCAATCACAAAGCAACAAGGCACGGGTATTCCTGAAAAACAAGCCTCTGGTCACAGGTTCCATGTGACCACATTCAGCCTAATAGGGAGCAGAGTATACTTTCAAATCAGGGAAGGTTCTTAGAGTCACTTAAGCCACTTAAGCAAAGGGCCTAGGGGCAGGGAAGATTTTCAGATTCCAATAATACCCATATTACTAGATCCACTGCACCACCCTTTGGACACCAAGGGCAACAATGCTTCACATATGCTAAAAACTCCTTCAGCTATTCCTTCTTGACAGCAAACCCCCTTTCTTTCACTACTTTCTTTAATACTTGAATATATTGCTACTGTTCTTTGAACTGTACCTGACCCATCTTGGTCAAGATTCCTGTTTCAGTCTGGTGAAATAAAATAACTTAAAAGATACCCTTAGTAGTTTCTTTAAGTGTCTCAAATAACATTCTCATCCTCTATTTCTGCATTGTACTTGTCCCATTTCCTCCAGACAACTTTTTACTGAGCCCAGGTTCATCTGCTTACTTGTTACTATGTTCTCTACTGCTCCTACTTGGTGATCATCCCTGGCCTAACATGGCCAGGATGCTGTCCCTCCCCTTTATCTTTGAATGCCAATTGGCTTAATGGTTCTGGGACATTGTTTATAATCCTTTCACCTTCTTTGACTTTTTCCAAAATGCATTGGTCACTAAGGTCCCTCTCTGCTGATAGCTGAGGATTTTCTGTTTCTCTGGAGACCCACGGGATCCACTCTTCTCTTACTTTCTTTCAGGTCCCTGTTTGGGTGCCACTTGATGCCTGCACATTGCAGCACCAACCAAAGCATGAAAGTGTGAACAAATGAAGAATTGTGGGCCAGGCAGGGATTTAGAGTATCCATACATTTATTGCATTCAAGCTAATCAGATCCCAATTAAGCATCTGAGGGTTAGGGTTTGTATACTGTAGCTGAAGCACTTACATCATACTTTGTCATAGGAAACTTTACATACATAGTTTGTTAAGTGAGGCACCCAACTTGCAGCTTTGCAGAGGTTACTTCTGTGGGATGTTTCCCTGCTTCTTATCTCATGTGTCACTACTTTTTCTATATTGCTCAAGTGGCCAGGGTTCCAGGAATGGCCAGAATGTTCTGAGCCTCCTTTGCACAGAGGGAAGATTAACAGGATGGAGAGCCAACATCCTAAGATAATAAGCTCTGGAGGATGGGGACAAACTCAAGGCAGACCTTGGCCTGGATCCACAACCTTTGGGGAACTTCTTAGAGCTAGCCCTAGATGTTGCCCCCTACATGATTGAATATAGCTGAGGAGTGAAAGGAAATGACTCTGATGGTTTTACCCACATGGATTGTAAGAATTGCCAATGTAATAAAGAAAAAATATGCAAATTGAAACAAGAGTTTTGTTTCTGGGTAAAGATGATGAGTTCAGTTTTAGACAATGTTTCACAGACTGACTTGAACGAAATATCCCTCTACAGAATCTCCAACAAAGTGCTAATCTATCCATGACTTGACCTCTAATGAATGGGATCCACTATCTTTTAGGCAGACAATTTCACCTGTGGATAGCTCAATTAAGAAACTTCTGCTTCCCTCAAATCTACCTTTCTGCACTTACTGCATCTTTTCCTACTTTTTCCCCAGTAGGATGCAGCAGAATAAGCTGAACACCTGATAGCTCTACAGAACCTTGAAAACAGCTATACTTTACCTGTTAAAATTTCTTTCTCTTCTTCTTGCTTATTGCCCATATGTCTTTAATATATCCTTATGCAGCATGATCTCAAGATTCTTTATCATTCTCTTTATCCTCCTTTGGTTCTTTTCCAATATGTCAATGTCCTTCCCAATAGGTGGTACCCTGAACTGAAAGCAAGACTTCAGACGTAGTCTGAATAAGATAGAATCCACCAGAATGATCACCTTCCAATCCTTTGATACAATTCCTCCCTTAATTCAATCTAAAATCAAAACAGAATTACACACACACACACACACACACACACACACACACACAGAATCATTCTATTGATTTAAATTGAGTTTGTATCATGGGATAATGGAAAGAGCATTGAACCTGCACTCAGGTAAGGGCTGAGTTTGAAACCTGCTTTTGCTGCTTACTAATTCTGTGAGTATGAAAAAGTTGCTTAATTTTTCTCTGCTTAATCTTTCTGAGCCTCAATTCCTTCATTTGTGAAATGAAGATGATACTATCTATAGCACTTAAATCACTGACTTATTGTAAGGATCAACTGAGATCATAGATGCAAAATAAAAGAAATATGTAAATGTTAAATTATCATGATTATATTAAAACTCATGGATCTTTTCCACATGAATTCATGGAAAAGATCATGTAGTTGATAGAGTCATGGACATGGAATTAAGAAGAGTTCAAATTCAAATTCAGACACCTTGGGCAAGTCACTTAACTTCAGTTTACTTCAGTTTGTTTAGTTATAAAATGAGGATACTAATAGAACCTATTTCTAGAGTTGTTGCATAGATAAAATAAAATAATATTTTTGTGATATATTGCAATTTCAGGAACATAGTTAGTGCCCTCCTTCCCTCTCTCCTCCCTTGCTTCTTTCTTTCCTTCCTTTTCCTTCCAAATATTAGACTTTGCATGGATACTGATTAAATACTGTCTTTTAGATTAGGCACAATGTTCTGGTTTGTTGAGATTATTTTTTGAATCTTGACTCCGTGAACAATGTGTTAGCTGTCCCTCCTGCTTTTATTTTGTTTCATGCACAGAGGGAGATGCCTGGTAGACCACTGAAAATGTGAGATCAGAGATTATTGGAGATATTGACACTACCTGTATAGTTTTGAAATCAGTTGTATTATTGGCAGTAAATGATATCTCTTACTGAGTAAATGTTCAAACAAAAGAGAACTAAGGACTAAGGTTTGAGGAATATCCATACACAGAGTGCAAAGGATGAACATGAAACAGGTAATAAGACTGGTAAGGAATTGTCATACTGACAGGAAAAGAGAGAAAAGGGAAGGTGGAAAGGATATTTTTTTCCTTCCAAAGCACAAGAAGTTATAAAACTTGATCAGAATTTTCAGGAAATTTCACAGATTTTTTAAACAGATTTTTTTTCATTATGACTAAATGACTACAAAATAAATTATATTATGGTACAGTGAAATGAGGACGACTAAAATAGTCATTTGATTACTAAAAAGATGGTTATATCTAAAAGATGATAGAACAGCTTGAAATCCTTGAGTGTGTAAGAGATAGTAAAGGTGATTTAAAGCTTAATTTTAATCAAACGCATGTTATGAAAGTTTTGGTTGTATAAGACTGAATTATTTAATACAAAACCAAACATGTTTCTCTTAACACCTTCACTTTCAAATTTTGATTCATTTCACTTAAAGATGAATGATTTAATGTAACATGAACTCCAAGGAATACTCTGAGGTTTCCTATCATAGACACTATTTTACATGCCTTGGAAAGCCTTTGGATATTTTTCCCCTTCTAAATAAATGGTTCAAGGCTATTAAGGACAAAAAAAAAAATGGACCAAACACTGTTAATGACCCATAAATAAAACTAGTACCATAACAAATAAAGCTATATGCATGATTGAGGGAAATAAGCATAGGAAGTGAATCTATTAAAAAAAGCATTTTGGTGCAAAGAATTTAGAGAAAATGGGGGCTAGTGGGTGGAGGCATGGTGATATTGTCAAAACATGAAAAGTGAACTACGTAATCTTCTTACAAAAATTATTGAAGATTTCCATTCTAAAAGGTTTAGAATGTTAAAATAAATGTAAAATAGATATATTAACTACTTTCCTTCCAAAGATACTTAAAAAATGTAATCCGTAATGCTCATTTCATCATGCACCCCCTTGATAGTGCTTTGAGAAATTAAGATCTCTGAACTGTAGAGGGCAAATAAAGTAGAAAAGGGTTAAGTAGGACATATCTTTTAAACCTCGCACTTTGCCAGCACCAAATCTTATCATTTTCTTTTTCAGTCAGTTTATATAAAAATGTGAATCTTTGACTCTTAGAATCAAATATTATGTAATTATCTGTTACTATGTTTTTAACATGAACTAGACTTCAGTACATTCAATCCAGCAAAAGCACATGAAGCTTTTATGAGAAATTATAAAATTTAAGACTTGGTTATACTTTGTTCAAAAAAATTAGTTTGATATAATTAATGTTTAATTATAATTAAAACTAAATATAATCTATTTAAATTACATCCCAACCTATTCTTCGCCACTGTCCCATTTTGAAATAACATCCAATTAGAAAGCTAACAGAAGTTGTTCAATTAATTGCTTGTACTACGTCAGTGGGAAAGCATAAATTGAAATGTTCTTTAAGTCTGAAATGTGCTGAGAAGCCTCCCGAGATATCTCCTGTGCCCTATAACTGAAGTTCTGTATTTACATAATCCAGGATCAATCTTTGAAGACTTCACAAAAAAAAGTCTTAGACTTAAAACTCCATTTAGAATTTCCCATAGAAAATTAGAATTTGACTAATAACTGATTATATAAAAAAAAATGCAAAGAGTCCTCAAGTAATTTGCCAGAACTCAAGTGAAGGAAGGAATGGATAAAATGCAGGCTTTTTAAAATCTGACTCAAATTGTAAAAGACAAAGGACTTATATCTAATATTTAAATGTGAAGATTTCTCCTTCTTTCTCCTGTGGGCCTCAAACATTCCAAGGAACATATACAACCTTACAAATTTGTAATACTACCCTGGATAGGATTACTCTACAAAGAGAAAGACATTGGAATAATGAATTTATCTGCCAATTTTTCCTCTACTCTTCAAGAAACTTGATGCATAAACTTGGCATTGACTTTGTCAGTATCCAGAAGACTTGGTAAGTGTTAAATGTTTGAGGCTAGATTTGAACTCAGGTCTTCCTGACATCAGGACTAGTGTTCCATTCACTGCACCACCACTGCCCCAAGTATAGTGTATTTATAAAAGAAAATACATTGTGATTACTGAAAAGAAATAAAAGAAAATTACTAATCTAATTTATTTTCTGATATAATTTAAGTATTTTCATAGGGAGAAATATGAAGAAAAAATCTCTCTTTTTTTGTAGTGACTTACCCAAGGTCAAACAGCTAGTAAGTGTGTCAAGTGTCTGAGACCAGATTTGAATTCAGGTCCTCCTGACTCCAAGGCTGGTTCTCTATTCACAACAGCACCTAGTTGCCCCATTAAGTAAATATTTGGAATAAACTGAAAGATCCAAGATTTTGCAACAAAATTTTCTAAGTAAATTTTAAATATAAATATAAAGAAATATATGCGTGTGTGTGTATATGTATATGTATATATATATATATATATATATATATGTATATCTGTGACTTAAATGGCAGATTGAGTAGTGACAAAATGAACTTAATTTACCCTTTCAATCACCTTGCTAGGAAATGGATAAAATCAAAATAACAATTCTCCTAAATTTATTTACTTAATCAGAGCCATTGCAAACATTCTAACAAAGAATTATTTTATAACAGTTGAAAAATAATAAAATTTATCTGGAAGAGCAAAGGTTCAAGAATATCTGGGTAATAAATAGAAAAAAATATTGAATGAAGGTGACCTAACTACCAGATTTTAAACAATGTTATAAAGCAGGAATCATGGAAATAATACGGTACTGAATAAGAAATAGAGTGATGGGTCAGTGGAATAGTTTAAGAACCCAATAAACAGAAATAAATGACCATGGTAATGCCAAAGAGACAAGCATTTGGGTTAAGGCTCATGCTTCAAGAAAGTTTTCTGGTAAAATTGGAAATTACTTTGGAAGAAATTAGCTATTGACCCACATCTGACACCACGTACCAAAATAAGGTCAAAACGGTGAAACAATTTAGTCCCAAAAAGTAAATTAGAGGAGTATAGAAAAGTTCACCTGTCAGATATATAGATAAAGGAAAAAACATTATGACAAACAAGAGATCATGAAGATGATTTGATTACATGAAATTAAAAAGATTTTTTTTCCTCCAAAGAAAACCAACGCAACAATAATTAGAAGGTAAGAAGGAAAATGGAGGAATAAATTACAGTAAGTTTCTCTGTAAAAGGCCACTCTCTTAAATAGATGGAGAATTGAGCCAAATTTATTTCTTAATGAGCCATTCATCAAAGGTCAAAGGATATGACAAAGTAGTTTTCAGAAGAAATCAAGGCTATTATTAGTCTCATGAAAAAATAAATATCTATTGATTAGAGAAATGCAAATTAAAATGTGTTTAACACCTCACACCTATCATATTGGCTAACATGATAGAAAAGGAAAATGATAAATGCTAGAGGCAATGTGGAAATAAATAGGTGCACTAATACACTATTGGTAGAGGTGTAAACTAGTCCAGACATTCTGCAGAACAATTTAGAAGTATACATAAAGAGGCATGAAACTGGACATACCCTTTGATCCAGCTATACCATCACTATGTATATATCCAAAAAAGATGGAAGAAAAGGGGTAAAGACATATTTGCACATAAATAAATAAATAAATAAACAAACAAAACAGATTTCTTTTTTTTTGGTGGAGGAAAAGATTTTGAAATTGAGGGGATGTCCATCAATTGAGGAATTCCTGAACAAGTTGTGGCATATGATTTTGATAGAATATTAATGTGTTATAAGAAGTGATGGGCATGATGGTTAAGAAAAGCTTGAAAAAACAATAAGAATTGATACAAAGTGCAATTAGTAGAACTAGGAGAATATTGTACATATTAACAACAATGTTATCGTGACAATACATTGTTAAAGATAACAACTCTGATCCAGGGGATGGACCAAGACAATTACGGAACACCCAGATGAAAACTGGCATCCACTTCCAGCTAGAGAAAGAATGAACTCTGAGTGCAGATTAAAGCATACCTTTGTTTTTAACTTTCCCTTCCTTCCTTCCTCCCTCCCTCCCTACTTCTCTCTCTCTCTCTCTCTCTCTCTCTCTCTCTCTCTCTCTCTCTCTCTGTCTTTCTCTCTCTCTCTCCCTCCCTCTTTCCCTTTTTTTCTTACTTTCTTTTCATGTTTATTATGGAAGCATGCTTTGCATGATTTCACGTGTATGACTGATATATTGCTTGCCTTTTAAATGTGTGGGGGAGGAGTTGGGGAAAGCAGATAATTTAAAGCTAATTTTATTTACAAAGATAAATTTAAAACAAACCATTTTTTTCAAAGACCACAGATGACCATCTGCCCTCTAATTCTAGCAAAGTTGTTGTATAACTGCGTACCTTTCAAAGAGTTAATAAATTAAAAACACTGTTTAGAATAATGTTTAAGACTTTTATACCTCATTTTCTCTGTTACTTCTTCCTCATCTCATATATATACATATATATGTATGTATGTATATATATATATATATAATGTATATGTATGTACATATATACACATATACACACATATATACATATATACAAATATATACATAGATAGAAAGATAACTATAGATTGATATGTATGTATATATTTCAATTCATCAATTGTACTTGATGGTATTTAATTGGTCAGTGACATCCTTAACACTTTTTCCCACTGTTACATACCTGGATATTTTAGAACCTAAAATTGTCTTTAAAAAGTTCAGAATTAAAGGAGAAAAATAGGTGATTAACAAACTCTTATGCCATTTTGCTTTCTTATTTAGTTTTCAGTGGGATTTCTTGTAGAGAAAATTGGGTCTCTGATATCTTAGAAAATTTTTGGAAGCCTAGCCAAGGCTACAAGAATTGATCCTTATCATTATTAGAAAAGACTTCAGTTAGCTTCTAAGGTATTCAACTTTCTCACTCTTTCCTTTCTCCCTTCTTTTTCCCTCACAAAACTACAATGTTCAAATATCATGCAGCATGGATCTTGGAGGGAGCTCCCAGATAATATCTTGCTTCCCTACCAATCACAGTAAGTAGAACTACTGGGAAGCAAAGAAAATAGGTGAAATATTGGTCATATACGGTCATGATGGATCTTTCCTATATAAAAATGGAAAATTGATGAGCCATCTTTGGGGATGGCTATCCCATAAATCATTCAATGAAGACTTGACAATTTGTAGAATGCACTGTTTCCTGACCTCCTCAGGTATTAGTCAACAAAAAATAATATGCTATACTTAATTTCATTTGGAGATATAAGTTTTTTTCCTGACCTTTTCCCTTTAATACTATATGCATTAATTTACGTCATAAAATAACTCTTTGTAGAGGTATTTCAAGCGAAATAAGAGTTTAGATATGTAGAAGAACTTGATCAATTATCCTTTTTATTTTAACAACAACAACAAAAACCCTAAGCACGCAGATCAGAGAACTCATTTATTAGGATGTAGTTTACTAAATTAGTTAATGCAAGTTTTCTTAAAGAGCTAATATACTTCAGAAATTTTTCCTGGGAAGAACCACTTTCAGTGGCAGAATCTGAGCTTTCATGAAATAGTACACTACTAATGTGTTTAATGTGCTCTTACTATACATATATAAACACATTTATACATAGAGATATATACATTATGTGTACTTATGTAAATAATTATACAAGCATATATGTTGTAGTATTATGTGTATATACATGTATGTATACATAAACCATACATGTATACATACATACATACAAAATATACTATCTTTTTATTAAACTATGTCATAATATTTGTCACTTTAAAGTGTGTACACACACATAAACACACATACTCATATGCACACATTTCAGTAAAGTAACAATGATTATGATTTACCCTAATAAAAAAGTGGTGTGTGTGTGGGGGGGGGGGGGGTTGTGGTGTGTATTTTCTTAAGGAAACTAAAACTTGGAACTTGGATTTGAGGAGTTCAAGAAATAAATTGGGGGTAAAAGTCAGTGAAATAGGTCATCTTTTAAAGTTACTTTGTGTGTGAGAAATACCATGACCTCCAAAGTCATTAAATCTCTCTTTTTTTAATCTCTCTCTCTCTCTTTGAGATTCAGAGATGAGAAATTCAAGTTGAAATAAGATAATGAGTCTGTAAAGTTCCTCCCCAGGCTTAATGAACTCAAGGAGAAAAAGGGCATTTCAAAGTTTTTATTGCTTAGATATTAACGCCAATATTTAAGCCGCCTTTCAACCCAGTTCAGTCTGTCATTTTGCAGTGATCAGTTTCCAACAAGAATGACATTGTTTTCTATTGTCTGCTACTTAGCCATTTGTCACCCTCAGTCCCTTTTTTTATTCAAAGTAAATATACATTTTTTTTTTCCTGAAAAAATAAAGTTTTCATGTGTGACTGTTATGGGACCTAGAGCCAGCCTGTGGTAAGAAGCCATGATAACCTCCCAGAATTACAGGGATTTTGTCACTGAGTCTATTGGAAAGAGTCCTATGGGGAGCCTGGTGGGCATCAAAGAAGTTCTGGGCAAAAAGTTTGAGGATAAGGGATTCCCCAAGGCCTATATCATTCTAGGCCAGTTCCTGGTGCTTAAAAAAGACAAAGTCTTCTTCTGGGAGTGGCTCAAAGACACCTGTGGGACCAATGCCAAGCAGGCTCAGGATTGCTTTGGCTGCCTCTGAGAATGGTGTGATGCCTCCTTGTGAGCCCTGTGCCAAGGGGTTAGCATCCCCTACCTGTATAATGATTAGCACGCCCAAATGGGAAATCATACCCCTCTTGTCCTTCCCACTACCCAACAAAGGGAAAGATTTTTGCTGCTGTCCCCACCTGAGACATTTTTCCCTCTCCACTGTCATTTTGACTCAAGCTTCCACACCTCAGCATGTCTTCTCTTTTGTAAATGTCAGTGACAATATTTATTAAGTTTCCTGGGTGGGTCTCTACAGTGGCTCCCCCACCCCCTAAACTCCCTGTGGTCTCTTTTATGCTATTTGGATAACTTTGACAGAAGGATTTTCACTGCCATTGTAAAGATTTTTTTTTATACCAATAAAGTCAGGACCCTTGAGGAAAAATATTTTCAATATGAACTACCATGTTTTAAACTTTAGATAGAGCATGAGGCTTAAAAACAAAAATCATTTCCAGGAGGATTCTGGGAAGATGGCCGAGTAGGTCAGAAAATTCCAAGCTCTCATGATTCCCTCCCCCCCCCCCCATAAACAAAAGATAAAATAGCACCTTAGGGCAAAAATAATAGGGACACAACAGGTGTCTTTCTGGGACAATTTGAAAAAAAAATCAGAAGAAAAATCTCAGGACATTGTTTGGTCCCTGTGAAAAGTAAACACCTCTCTGGCATCTGCCTTAATGACAAGTGGCAAGTCACTTAAGCAACAAGCTGCAAGCCATGGAGTTAGTTGGTTTGACAGACTTCCTGCACCCTAGCCATCAGGATAATGAGGGCAGTTGGGCATCTCCACCCAGGAAGAGAGAGGGGACCTCTTCTGACAAGGAATGCCAGACCCAGCTGTGCTATGAAGAGGCACAGGGGTGAGAAGGAATCATAACACTCTAGGTGAGTGCAGAAGCAGTGGGACAGAAAGGCCCTGTCTGTGGACACTAACAGGAGGTTGAAGGTTTGGCTTTGATTGAAGGATAGAAAGGAGAAGAGAAGAACTGGAGGAAGAGGCACCATCCCACATACCTCAGAGGTAATTATAAAAATGAAGCTATTACCACAAAAATGCAAGAGCAAAGGAGAAAGAATCCAACCACAGAAAGCTATTATGAGAATAGAGAAGATGGGGTTCATTTCCAGAGGAGGATACTGAAATAAGGAAACCCCCACAGAATAGTGTCAAATGGTCACCTGCCCAAAAAGAATTCATAGAAGATATTTAAAAAGACTTTAAAAATCAAATGACAAAGATGGAGGAAAAACAAAAAGAAAAAAAAAAGAATTATCCAAGAAAAAAAAAAAGAAGCTAGTCAAATAAAGTCAAGAAATTAGAAAAGGAGGTCCAGAGTCTTATGGAAGAAAATGATATATTGACAATTAGAATTGGGCGAGGTGAAGCCAGTGAAGTTATAAGAAATGAAGAAATAATTTTACAAAATATGTACAATAAAAAGAGAAGAGATAATTAAACATCTTACAAGGAAAGAAAAACAGATCCGGAGAACAGATCAAGAAGAGAAAACATAAAAATAATTGGACTAACTGAAATTTATGATAAAGAAAGAATTTTGATACAATAATACAAGAAATAATTAAAGAAAATTACCCTAAAGCTTTAGAACAAGGGTAGAAAGTAGAAATAGAAAAAAAAAAATCATCGATCACCACTTAAAAGAGATCCTATGATGAACTCATAGGAATATCATAGGCAAATTCTGAAACCCCCAGCTCAAGGATGAAATATTAAAAGCAGCAAGGATAAAACAATTTAAACATGATGGTGCCACAATTAGAATCATACAAGACCTAGCAGCTGGAGACATTAATTTATTGAAAGATAGTGTCTAGGTTCTTTTTTTGATCATGGCTTTGAGGTAGTCCAAAAATGTTTTAATTATCTCTCCTGGATCTATTTTCTAGATTACTAGTTTTTTTCCAATGAGATATTTCACATTCTAGTTTTTAATTTGTTTGCATCTGTTTTATAGCATCTTGATTTCTCATAAAGTCATTAGCTTCCAATTGCTTCAATCTAATTTTGAAGGAGTTATTCTCTTCAGTGAATTATTGAAATTTCTTTTCCATCTGGTAAATTCAGCTTTTTAAGGCATTCTTCTCCTCATTGGCTTTTTGGCCTCTTTTGCCATTTGAGTTAGTCTATTTTTAAGGTGTTATTTCTTTGAGTGAATTTTTGGGTCTCCTTTAGCAGACTGTTGACTCACGTTTCATTATTTTCCTACATCATTCTCATTTCTCTTCCCATTTTTTCCTCCACTTCTCTTACTTGATTTTCAAAATCCTTCTTGAGCTTCTCCATGGCCTATAACCAATTCATATTTTTCTTGGAAGTTTTGGATACAGGAGTTCTGACTTCACTTTCTTCCTCCAACTCTGTGCCTTGATCCTTTTTGTCCCCTCAAAAAGGATTCTATTGTCTATTTGTGCTTCTTGTGCTTGCTCATATTGCCAGCCAATTACTTGATGCTTGAGGTCTTTACCATGGTAGAACTCTGCTTACAGAATGGAGAGAGCTTTGTCCCAAGTTGTTGGGTTCTCACAGCTTCTGGAGCAATTAGGAGGGAGCCACCTCTATAGGCACCCCTCACCACAAGCTCTGTCTCACTGGTTACACACTCTAGGACCACCACTTAAGATGGTCATCCAAATACAAGCAGGTTAAAGCAAGAGTGATTATCCTCTGAATGGTTGCTTGGGCCCACTACAATCTGTAGGTCAAAAGCACCTGAGGCATCAAAGTGGTTCAGCCACTACCCTTCTGCCACTTCTCACCCCAGGGGCAGCAGCCAGAACATACTCTTCTGTCCCCCTTATTCCAACAAAGTTCCATACTGACCTTTTATGTTGTCTTTGGTGTTTGTGGGTTGAAAAGTCTGGAAGCTGACACAGCTGCTGGTTATTCTCTCTCCTGAAGACTGCTCTGACTGATCCTGGTTGGGGCCTCTCTGGTTGGAACCACATGTGGGACTGTGCTTGGCTTCCAGAACACCATGTTAGACCTTTCCTTTTTAGCCTGAAGGCTGTCTTCAACGTGAGATTTGTTTCCCTCTGTTACTTTGTGGGTTCTGTAGCTTTAAAATTTGTTTAGAGTCATTTTTGTACAGGTATTGGAATTGTTTGGAGCTAGAGCCCACCCTAAGTATGAGCTTCTACTCCACCATCTTTGCTCTGCCCCCCCCATTTTCTTAAACAAAGATATCATTCAATCAATCATAATCTCATCAATCAATATAAAGTACACAAGTGAATTTTCCTTTCATCCTTAAGTAGTGGCTGGGTTCCAATTATCCTTAAGCTAATCATCCCTAAATCAATCATCCTTAAGGGGTATTGGAAAGTACAAAACCATCCACCCCTAGGTCACAATTATGTTACAATATCATTAATCACTCCTAAGTATCCTTTTAAGGGGTAGTGGAAAGTACAAAGGCTATCCACCCCTAGGTCTCAAGAAAGTTACAATCTGTTCTGTCAGCACCAAGTACTCAAGTAAAGGTGCTTTCATCTTAACTCAAGGCTGACTTCCAAATGCCATGTCTCCTCTTCCATGCTCTCAGCTGTTCCCTAGATTCACAGTTTGGCAGCTCTCTGACTACAGTTCATGGTGACTAGTCCACTCCAAGCCTTTAACAGTTTCTGTTTCTGGGAAGACAAAGCTTAACAGAGCCCCAGCATTATTTACACACATTAAGCTTAGCAGAGTAACAGCAATATTCATACATATTGCTGGCACTATCATCTCAGTTCACTTTCTGTGTGAAAAAGTAACACAAACCAGCAGAAAAAGCTTCTGTCTGAGAAATCAAACACAAATTTGCAGAAAAATGCCAGAACTTCTGTAAAAGTCAACAAAGCACTCTTCCAGGACTTCTGTAAACAGAAGTAAAACCCTCTTTCAGGACTTCTGTAAAGAGCAGTAAAGGCCTCTTTCAGGGCTTTTGATTCATTGGTAAATTCCTCTTCCAAGACATCTAGGACTTCTGTCTAAAACCAGACAATGCTTTTGTCTGATATACCAACAGAATGCTGCAGAGTGATGAAATCACAACCATTCTTGTTCTCACTTCTGCTTGTTCCCAGCTCATACTCCAGCTATTACCTGCTCTGCTCTTTCTTGTTCCACCCTCCCTGTTCTATCCCTCCTGTTCCACTCTTTTGGCAAGTTCTTCCCACCAATGGTTTCATGTGATGAATTTAGGCCTGTTAAGGGTAGGGAAGATCTCCAAACTTAATAGGCAACACAATGTCTACTGTTTCAAATAAAACCTTGAAATAATCACAGTCTAGGCCCAAAGACACTTGTATAACTGAAGCAAGGAGCTTAAGCCCCACTTTGCTTGCCCTTACAAAACTGAAACACAGAGCAGCGTACCACTTTGCTTGCCATTACACTGCTCCTGCTTCTTCTTGCTACAGTTTGCCAGGCAAATAGGGCTAACTCATATATTTAATGAAGACAATTGGAGCATATTTAACCTTATGGCCATCAATAATTCCATCATGACTTTGTGCCCCTATCCAAAATTTGCCAAGATCTAAATTTGACTCACTTCTAGGGATTTAAGTCAAGTCACAACTCCCTGCATCAATAGGGAAATTCCTCAATTATAGGCAGAGCTGAAGTACCCTTCCAAAAAAGTAGCCTTTATAAAAAAGATCATATATCTCTGATTGGTTCAGGAATTCCTCCATCACTAAACAATGACAAATTTGTGGCTACCACCCAATCTCAGCTCAGCAACCCATATTAATAATAGTGGAGATGACTGTTGCCTTTATCTGTTATTCTCTCAAGATACTTCTTGAAAATTAATGTTTCACCGTCTTTAAAATTTTGTTGCCTCATGCACAAATTTCTTCTGTAGAAAGTTTAGTAAATCTAAGTTCTTCAAACATTTTTAATTCAATTTTTTTTTCCTATGTAGCATGTCAGAAACTATGGACAGGGCTCATTATTAACATTGGGGAGAAAAAAGAGTTCATTAAGGACATTTCAAAGATCTTTTCCATCCTTCATCTGTTAATTTTACAGCTTCAAATTCTTCTTTATGTACTCTATGTATTAGCTAAATCTTTTTATCAATCTTTCTATAAAGTTTTTTTTCTCCTCCACTTCTTCTCATTCATTGATTAAAACAATATTTCTTATGATCTTCTCTCTGTCACCTTTCATAAGATTTTATAAATGTTTATTTTATAAGTTATTGTTATCCCTCACTGAAATTTCTCACTCCTCAAAAAGAAGGTCAAGTGTTTTTTTGCCTAAGGTCACTTTGGCTTTTTTTGTTTTCTTGATTGTTCCTTTGTAAATTTCTCATTTATTTATTATCAAGAATTTATTTATATAACTCATGTAAAAGTCACTTTCACTGAGAAAAAAATTCTTGTTATTCTTTTTTACAATGTGACATTTATTTTGATCACTGGTTTAACAATTTTGTGCTATAAGTATACACAAATATTTTAAAATTATGTCCAAATCACTTAGCCTTTTCTTGTCACTTAGAATATAGTCAAATTCATTTTTGTGATATGTGTATATTCAAGTGTGTATATATGGGTATGTGTGTATATGTGTTTGTGGGTGTGTGTGACACTTCCCTGAATTCCCAGTGTCTATGATCCCCTTGGAGCATATATCTAGTAGTGGAATCAGTGAATCAAAGGTTGGTACAGTGTATTGGAATTTGAACATACTTTCATATTGCTTTCTAGAACAGTTGGACCAATACCATATTAGTGAACCTGCCTTACCAGAATCTGAACATTCTTTTTTACATTTTTATCAATTTGCCAATATTTTCTTTATAAATGAAACTTCTTTCTTATTTTCCTATATTATTATTGATATTTTTCTTTTGAAAATTGTCTGTTCTTATTCTTTGACCACTTTTCTATTGGGGAATGCCTTGTTCTTTGATATTTGTTTTAATTCTGTGTGTGTGTGTGTGTGTGTGTGTATACTATTATGAATTTAAGAAATAAAATAAACATCTATAATACAGTAGAATAGAAAAATCAAATTATTGTACAGAAAACTGCACATCTATTATGTACAGCTTATGATTCCTTTTTAAAAAAAAACTTTTATTTATTTTAGTTTTCAACATTCATTTCCACAAGAATTTGAGTAACAAATATTCTCTCCAACTTTCCCCTACCCCCACCTCAAAATAGCAAGTCTAATGAATATACCTTCTCCCAATTTGTTCTCTCTTATATCCTTCCCCATTACTCCCCTAACTTTATAGTAGGGAAAATGGATTTCTATACTCCAGTGCCTATATATCTTATTTCCCAGTTGCATGTAAATTTTTTAAGATTTGTTTTTAAAACTTTGATTTCCAGATTTTTTGTGTCTTCCCTCCTGACCCACCCCCACTGAGAAGATAAGCAATTCAATATAGGTTGTACATGTGTAGTTATGAAAATAATTTCCACACTAGTTATATTGTGAAAGACTAACTAGATTTCCCTCTATTAACACATTCCCTATTTGATTGTGCTTCCTGAATGGAGAGAGCTTTGACCCAAATTGCTGGGGTTTTCACAGCTGCCAGAGCTATTAGAAGGAAACTGTCTCC
>CM053583.1:214536218-214561300 GCA_028627135.1 Pseudochirops cupreus
AGAAAATCTGAAACTCAAGTGATTGTGGAACTGAATCTTGTAAATTAAAAGTAAATGAGTAAATAAAAAAAATTAAAAAAAAAAAAAAGAAAAAACATTCAAACTAGTCATCACCCTGGAATTGATCTGGGGGAAAATGCCAACAAATACTACCAGCTTCGTTAAAGTTATCTCTTTTTACTTCAATGCATATGATCTTACATATTGAACCTTCATTGATTATTGTATTTTTTTTTTGTATTTGCCTTCCTGCCATGACCAGACTAATGTTGCAGCTTTTAAAACCATTAGTATTAATCATAGCTATATCCCTGGGGCAGACCCTGATGAATTGGCCAACCAAATGCTACATAATTTGAAACTTAACAATCCTTTCAAAAATATAACTTCCATGCTCCTCCACCTATTCTCTTGGTGAAGCATTCTGGAAGTAGCATGCTTAAATTTTTCCATGCCTCACTCACTTAATGGGGTCATGGGTAACAGCAGTGGGCACAGAACTCCATAGCCTCAAACTGCTTGTGAAACAAAAAGGGGGAGATGTAGGAGGTGATGTTGAGTGCTAGCTTTAAAAAGTTCCCCAAAAGGACATGGATCCAGGCCAAGGTCTCCCCTGAGCTTGTTCCCATCCTCAGGAGTTTGTTATCTTAAGATGCTGGCTCTCTGTCCTCTGGTAATCATCCCTTCATGCAAGGGAGGCTCAGAACCAACTGGCCATTCCTGGAACCCTGGCCAGTTGAGCAATATAGATAAAGTAGTGACACATGAGACAAGAAGCAGGGAAGTGTCCCACTGGAGCGCCTCCTGCGAAGTTGCAAGTTAGGTGCCTCATGTAAGAAACTATGTGAATTTTCCCCTGAAAAAGTACAATGTACATGGTTTCAGCTAAAGTATATTAAACCCTAACTCTCAGATGCTTACTTAGGACTTGATTAGCATGTGTGCAATAAACATATGGATGTTCTCAATCTCTGTCTGGCCCACGATTCTTCATTCTTTCACACTCTCATGTTTTGGTTGGTGCTGCAAGGTGCAGGAATCACAATAAGTTGTGAAGTCCTACATGTTCCACTTCCACAATAGCCCTTATTTTCAACCTCTGCATTTGCATTCTTAATGCTAGCAACCGAATTCAGGACCTTACTCCTTGATAGCTATTGGTAGCATTCTCTCTGTGTACTCTACAATGCTATTAATAATCAAGAGATTTGTTACCAAGACCTTGTTATCACTACCTCAGATTATAGGGGATAATGGCTATACTTCTTATGCTATAACCTTAATGCTCACCACCAATATGATTCCCATGACCAATTATCAGATAGAAATTTATTTTTGAGCAAACTCAATTAATGTGCTGCTTTACTAAAAAAAAACAAAACCAAAACCAAAAGAAAACAAAAACAGATATCTGCCCCTTTCTTTTCTCTGCCAAAAAAAAAAATAGCATGTGCCCCCTCTCCCATACATATACATGGCATTCCTAGAATAGTTTGCCTCACATTATGATACTGAAAAATTCACATATGACCAAGGACAAATCACAAATCTTTGTCATAGAAACCCTTTCTAGAGTCTATAGCCAATATTCGTTCATGTCAGGAGCCTTAAACCTGTTTTTTTCCAACAGGTGTTGACTATCTTTTCTGTATTAACATCTCTTCTTGGTATGTCTCTTATCCCACATCAATTGCCTCTAAGTTACCTAGTTTCACTGTTACAGATATTTCCTCTTCTATCAGTCACTGCTAATGTGGTAGAAACCACTATAACAATTGCAGGCCTCCACACTTTATGAAGTTCGTATGGTCACCTTGATGCTCCATATTTAAGTTATTTCTCAGTCACTTGTGGTTTGTCCTTCATTCTCAAAGAGGACCATGACATTGGGAAGGTGATGTCATGATTTTTGTGTGAATTGGATTAAAGTCAGGCAGAACTGTACAAAATCACTCTCTCTTTCTGAGCCATCTGGGTCCAGTTACAAGATACAGATGAGGATGACTGAAGATTACCCTGAATGCAGTGGGAGACTTTGACCTTTTAAAACTTAATTCTTTCCCAGGTCTCAATTTAACTGCTGAAAAAGAAAATATAGAAGAGGTAAAGTAAGCCATGTGATTACAACTACATGGTGACCATGTAGAAGACAGAGCAGTCTTTGTATATCCCATATGAGTCTCAGGAGAAGCTCAAACTTGTAGAAAAACAAGACTATTCCAATATTCAAATAGCTTGTTTTTGTATAACTTCTACATCATCAGTTCTTCCAGATCATAAGCCTTTTTCAGGATTTTTCATCATCACTCAGTGCCAGTCCCTGCCTATAACTAAAGTACAGTCAATTAAGCCTCCTCATAGCATATTTAGAATCTGACAAATAATAGCTTTGGATGTTCAAAAGAATACAAGTTTTCTCATATTACATATTCAGTTCAACACGTTCAATAAATGTTAAGTGCCTCCTCTTTACCATATACTGTGCTGAAGATACAAGGACAAAAACCAAAACCAACCCCACCTATAAGACATTCATTCCTATCTGATCTCTCAGCCTCTATTCTTTTTTCTTTTTAGTTCATGCCAAAATAATTTTCTTAATAAAAAGTTACAAACACATCACTTCCCTCTTCAAAAGTCTTGAGTGTCTTTCAATTCCATACAAATAAAATGATACAAATTTCCTGGTAAGACTTTTAAATAAGTTTGTAAACACTTAGGGCAAACATTAATAAATCCAAAACAAAATATATGCACTGAAAATAGTTGAGGAAAATAACATGCAAAAGAGTGCAATTGATAGTACATAAAGACTAATGACAACTAGGATTTAAATAGATTATTAAGGTTTGCAAAGTGCTTTATGTATTTGAATCTATTTCATCCTGGCAACAACTCCATGAGATAAGAGGGCTTGTGTGTGTGTGTGTGTGTGTGTGTGTGTGTGTGTGTGTGTGTGTGTGCGTGTGTGTGTGTGTGTGTGTGTGTGTGGTTTAGGAAACTGATATACAAATGGATTAGGTGACTTGACCAGGATCACATACCTAGAGAGAAATTCGAAGTCCTACATGTTTTATCGATTATATGTGTGCAATATATGTGTGTATGTATATATGTCATTATGTATTATCAATTATACTTACATATGTATCTGTATTTTTATTAAAGTTCTATACTTTAATCTTATATTACCAATGATGTATAAATTTATTCAATACATTTAATCTGTCTTCATTTATTATTATTCTGCATTTTATTAAAGGTGAGTGTCAATGTGTCAAAGTAGAATTATTGTACTTGTGGAGAGAGGACCCAGATTCCCATCCCAGGTTTCCTACTTGCTACCCACATAACTTTGGATAAATCCCTTAACCTTTCTAGGACTCAGTTTCCTAAGAATTATTAGTTGGGTGAGCAGACTGGTAATATCATTTGAGCTTTAAATCTATTACCCTGTGAACATACTTTGTATCATACTGCTGTATTATGTCATACTCTTTTATTAGACTTTAAGTTGCTCAAGAAAAGAGACTTTAAAAATTATTTATTTACTTTGACTGTACTTTCTTATTTACTTATGCCTTTGATTTTTATGTCTCAGTATGATGGCAATAAGTTATTTAAAATGCCTACAGTAAATTGAATTTACATGATTTAAAAATGAAAACACTAGAATTCTTCTAAATAGACTATACAGTTTTAGTCAAAATGGCAGAAGTAATTGGAAAAGGGTATGATCCATCTAATCAAATCATTCTGCCTTTCTTGTCTTAAGAGTCTACTTATACAGAATTCCTTGAACATAAAATTAGAAATCTATATTTCAAAGATAAGTCATTCCTTCAATGATTATTTTCATTGATGTAGACATGGCATTCAATGATATAGATCCTAACTCACTGAAGATTTACACTGATGCATCTTCTGGTCAAAAAAGTTACCCTTGGGTCTCAAAAGCTTTGCTAGGAGATTGCAAATTTAAGCATATTCCTCCTAGCTAGAATGACTTCAAAAGTGATCTTAAACCCTCAGATATATCTGCTGGAGAAAACCAAAATTTGTAAGTGTCAAGAAATTTATTGAGAAGTAATGAATTCTTTGTCCATGATAACACAACTCAATGACACTAGAGTTAAGTTTCCACTGCTTTTTGCTGATTCAATTAAGATGGTTAAGAAGGTCTGTGGATCTTTGAAACACATGGATTAATTAGCTTTCTTGTCAGTGATAAACATTCATGTAAGATGAAGATTTCATAAAATCATCAATTCCCTAAGGAGCTTCAAAGAAAAAAGTTCATTGAGCCCTGATCTTTCTGAGCAAAAAGGAGCAAAGAGGGAAAAAGGGTTTCTTTCTTTTCTGCCACATGTCAGAGAACTATCTTTTAAACATGGAGTAATATTCTAGGATTTATTTAATGAGCCCACCTTGGAATGTCAAGTGAAAATTAATTCATGCAAATAAACCTTTAAAAATGTGATGGCATTACTCTTTTGGAAAAACACAGAAAAGAAAATAACATTGATGGCTGCTTAAAATAACATGAAAAAAGTGTACCAAGAGAAAGAAAATATTTCCCTTTCATCCATATCTTTCCACTTGTCTTGCATTTTTCATAACAATGTTTTTAAAGCATAATATAGATTGAACCCCAAGAAGCATGCATGGGAAGAGCACTATAAGGATGATCCCAAGGATTTTTCTCCAATCCCTAGGGACCTCAGGAACATGTTGAATTAAACAATTATGGACCTTGTGATTTGAGAAGATGAAACAAGCTACTTATTGGTCACTGATAATCTTTAAAAGAGGGTGACTATGCCTCACCTCCTTTCCTCTCTCCTCATCTAGTTCCTGCCTAGAATAAAGAATGCTAAAGCTTAGAAGATTGGATGGTCAATAAAGCTAATGCCCATGCCTGGGCAAATCTGCAACTAAATTGGAAGCCTAGCTTTATCTGTTATTTTTATATTTCTATATTTCATTTTAAATGGCTAGTCACTGATACTTAGACAAATATGCTCAGCTTTGGAAGCAGTCTTCTGTGTTTCAGAGCTAAGGAAGTCCTGACTCCTCAGTTGGTAGCATGTGTGCCCTCTCTATTCCCCTTTTACTTGATGGAAATGCTAAACAATGACAGTATGAGTACAATTCCTGGTCAGACTAGCCAGAAGTCATCTACCTTGAAGGAAAGGGATAAGATAAAATGTTTAAAATCTCTTCAGTACTTTCATAAATTGATTTGCTTTTGCTGTTCTGATTTAAAATGTTTAGAACGGTATTAGTAGTTAAACACTTTTTGTCATTGTTAATGTGTGATTATCAATTGTTTTGTTTTGTTTGTTCTTTTATTTGAAGAAAATAAATATCTTTTTTATTTCTAATTTACATTCTACACTGAATACCTTTCTATTTCTTTTTAGAAGAACCTTAATCTGAACTAACATAGGCTTTAAGAAATTTTGCTTGGGATTAATAGATTAGATTATTTAGTTTCCAATTAATTCTTAATCTATGCTTCCAAGGCACTTTATCGCATGTAATTTTTATTGCATTATGGCTCAACAATTGTGCAATTAATATTTTTGCTTTTCTGCATTTATTTGTGAGGTTTTTGTGCCTTAATAAATTGTCAATTTGGTGAAGGTGTCATACACTGCTGAAAAAATGTATATTCCTTTCTGTTACCATTTCATAGATCTATCAAATCTAAAATTTCTAAAATTGTCTTTAATTTGTTTCTTATTTATTTTATGGTTAGATTGATCTAATTTTGAGAAGGGAAAGTCGATGTCCCCAACAGCATAATTTTAGTGCATATTTTCTCCTGCAACACATTGAAATTCTCCTTTAAGAATTTGGATGTTAAACCATTTGGTGCAAATATGTTTCACATTTATGTTACACCGTTGTCTTTGGTACCTTTTAGAAAATGTAACTTCCTTTATTGTCTCTATTTATTAGGTCTACTTTTTGTGTTTCTTTATCTGAGATCTGTCTATTTGGCTTATGACCACTGCCCCTCTTAATCTGTCATACTTATCACCCTCCTTTTACTTTTTAACCCTTTCCATTTTACTTTCCAGTTGGGTAAAATGGATTTCTCGGTTAAGTTAATGCACACAAAGACACAGACACACAAAAATACATATATGTGTGTATGTGTATGTACATATGTATGTATATGTGTGCAGGCATTATACACATGTGTGATACACACATACAAACACACACACACACACATATATATATGCATATATATGTATGTGTATATATATATATATATATATATATATATATATATATATATATCCCATTGGAAGGAAAGGAAGAATGGAAAAAAATATGAGGAGTGGGAGGGGGGATAGTGAACTAGATAGGACACTGGATTTGGAAACAAAAGACTTATGTCCCTGAGTTCAAATCTGGCCTCAGATACCTACTAGCTCTGTTACTTTTGGCACTTAAACCTATTTGCCTCAGTTCCTCATCTTTAAAATTAGCTGGAGAAAGAAATGGTAAATCACTCCACTATCTTGCCAAGAAAAACCCAAAATGGATCATGAGTCAGATAAGACTAAAAAAATACACATGAGAATAAAATGTGTATAAAAACACATATGTATGTATGTGTGCATACACACATATGCACATACATGCAGGCATAAACATACATACACATGTGTGCATACAAATATACATACATGCATGCTTGGTTCTACATTATTCATTCTACCCCTTCAGGATCCTTGGCCTTACAATCTCAAACTAAATGGCTATGGATCCTGGAGTGAATAGGATACAATATAAAATAGGAACAAATACAAATATTTTGTAATTCTTGCTGACTATTTTATAATATAAAGCCAAACACAAGCAGCTTTCCAGAGGATTGTTACTGTGAACAGCTTCAAGGTTCTGATTACACAGTATAGTGAACTCTCTATTCAGTAACAAACTAAGATAAAACATTCACAGAAATCACAATACAGCATTCACAATGTTATAGCATAACAACTTATGACTAAAATGGCCACATCAAAGTTGTCACATAATTTTAAGCAAAAGATAACATTTATTTAGTAACACAATCATTTAGTAAGTCCTTAATCCAATCATGATTAAGGAGGCAAACCTCCTTAATTGACACAAAATACAAAGGTCAAAGTCCTCTGCCCCTGGGTCACATTCTCTTAATCTCTTCAATCAATAAGTCCTCTTTCTTCTTAACTGGAAAGTCCTTAACTCAGCCGTCTAAATATAAAAGTCAGAGTTCTCCACCCCTAAGCCATAGTAAGTCATGATTTTTTCAGTTTGCGTTAAATACCCAGGGAGATGTCTTTTCATCTTGACTTGAGGCAGGCTGTCAGGTTCTGTGGTTCCCCTTCCATGGTCCCTGCTCCTGCCTGTATATATCCTACTGCCACCTGGGTTCAAAGACAGACACACTTCAGTTCTTTATCCAGCTTCTCGTGCAGTTCTTGTTCCATATTGAAGCTCACAGTGTCTGGTCCACCTCAAGTCCTTCACAGTTTCTGTTCCTGGGAAGACAAACCTTAACAAAGCTACAGTAACATTCATTCACATTGCTGGTGTCCTCATCCATTGACTTTCTGCCTGAGAAATCAACATAGACCCAACAACAAGGTCTGAGACAAAGTAACATCAAAACAGACAGACAAAGTACTGGCACCACAGTCATGCTTCCTCCCAGTTCTCCTTTCTTCTCATTTATCAGTACTTGTTCCTGGCAGTTCTGGATAGATCTCAGAAGTTCTTGGCAGCTCTGACTGGCCCACAGAAGTCCTCGGCAGCTCCAATTGGCCCTCAGAAGGTCTCAGCAACTCTCAGAAGTTCTGCTATCAAAAGTTCTGTTCTCAAAATCTCCTCTTCTCATTTCTCAGTTCTTCTCAATCCTCTTCTCAGTTATCAGTTCTTTTCTCATTCTTAGCTCCTCCACCTCCATGCTGCTTGTTTCCAGAAGTTCTGGTTCTCTGGCTTGGACTTTTATTTGTATAAGGTATTAGCTCCCCCTCGTTCCAGCCTCTTCCTATTACAGCAGCAAGTCTATCCCACTGTGGGATTCACAAGTTTTGGGTCTTAATACTTGACACAATCATGAACTTGGAACAAGGTGTTAAGTACTTGTTTGCTTGCCAATATAAGGGATAGGGAAGATCTTCAAACCCCATTACCATTACAATTAACTAAAAAAAAACTACTTGAAATTATTAACAACTTTAGAAAAGTTGCAAGATACAAAATAAACCCACATAAACTATTAACATTAGTATATATTACACCATAAAATCCAGCAACAAGAAATAGAAAGAGAAATTTCATTTAAAAGAATTGTAGGCAATATCAAATATTTTGGAGACTACCTGCCAAGACAAATTGAAAAACTATATGAACACAACTATAAAATGCATTTTGCTCAAATAAAGTGTTATCCAAACAACTAGAAATATATTAATTGATGTAGTTAGGCTGAGCCGGTGTAATACAAATGACAATTCTTCCTAAATTAGCCTATTTATTCAGTGACATACCAGTACAATTATATTAAAGACAAAAATGTTTTATCATGCAAAAAAAATAACAAAATTCATCTGGAAGAATGAAAACTTAAGGATATCAAGGAAATCAATTTTAAAATGTGGAAAGGGAAGATGCTGGTCCTAGCCATACAGATCTCAATTACTATCAAAGGAATCTGGTACTGGCTAAGAAATAGAGTGGTGGATTCATGGACTAAACTACTTTAGGTACAAAGTATACTAATAGTAAGTAATCATATTAATCTAATATATGAAAAACCCAAAGATACAAGCTTTTGGAACAAAAAATAATTATTTGACAAAAACTGCTGGGAAAACTAGAAAATAGTATGACAGGAATTAAGTATAGACCAATATCTCACATCAGATAATAAATTCCAAATAAGCCCAAGATTTACACATAAAAGCTGGCAAAAGAAGAAAATTAAGAAAGCATGGAAGAGTTTATATATAAGATTTATGAATAATGGACAAATTTAGGATCAAAGAAGATTAGAAAGCATTACAAAATATAAACTACATAATTTTGTTTAAATAAAATTTTAAAATTTTGCACAAACAAAATCAATGCAAACAAGATTATGAGGAAGGCAGAAAATTGGGAAGCAATCTTTACAGCAAATATCTCTGATAGGGTACCTCATTTCTCAAATAGAGAATTTAGTCAAATTTATAAAATACAAATCATTCCCCATTTGATAAATGGTAAAAGAACATGAACAGACAGATTATCAGACAAAGAAATCAAAGCTATCTATACTCATAAGGGAAAAAATGCTCTAAATCACAACTGACCAGAAAATGAAAATTAAAACAATTCTGGGGTGCTACCTCATATCTATCCGACTGGCTAATGTGACAAAAAAAAGGAAAATGCTGTATATTGGAAGGGATGTGGGAAAACTGGAACACTAATGCAATACTGATGTAGTTGTGAATTGATTCAACAATTCTAGAGAGCAATTTGGAACTATGTCCAAAGGGTTACAAAACTGCACTTACCCTTTCAGCCACCAGTACCACCACTACTACGTCTGTACCCAAAGAAATCATAAAGAAGGGAAAAGTACCACATGTACAAAAATATTTATAACACTTCTTTTTGTTTTGGCATAGAATTGAAAATGAAGGGGATGACCATCAGTTGGGTAATGACTAAATAAACTGTGGTATATGCCTGCGATGGAATATTACTGGGCTTAAAAAAAAATGTCAAACAGGATGATTTCAGAAAAAAAAATAATAAAACGACTTAAAAGAACTGATGCATAGTGAAGTGAACAAAACCAGAAGAATGCTGTACACAGTACCAACAATATCATTTGATGAAGAGCTGTGAATGACTTAGCTCTTCTTAGGAATACAATGATCCAACACAATACCAAAGGACTAATGATGAAACATTCTGACACCCGAAAAAAAAAATAAAACTGATGTTGCTTGAATACAGACAGAAACATACTATTTTTCACTTTCTTTCATTTTGTATTCTTTTTGTACAAAATGACTAGTGCAGGAATGTTTTACAAGATTTCATATTTTATAACCTATATCTGATTGCTTACTGTCTCAGGAAGGGGAGGGGGGAAGAGGAATAGAATTTGGAAACCAAAACTATAAATAAAAAAAGTTGAAAGGTAAAATTAGCTAAATAGAAAGGATGTTCATATGCCAACTGAAAAAAAAATCCTTAAAAATTAAAATAGGGTAAAATTCAGGAATAGAATTGATTAGGAGAAAAAAAGCAGGAAGAGTAATCATGATGTCAGACAAAGATGAAGCTAAAATAAATTTAATCAAAAGAGAAAAATAGAGAAACTACAGTGTCATATATATTAATAAACATTGCTTTAGACTATTTAAAATAACTAGACAGTATAAAGTTAGAACATTGCTACAGTATAGGAAATGGTGAGTTAACGTATTTAGAAAAAATATGGAAAGACTTGAACCTTATATCCCCAATAACATACTCAAAGCAGCTGCTATGAATATGCAGATATATTTCCAGGCTGAATCCCAAAATATAACATGCTTTCTTCCTCAAAGATGAAACCAAGATATTTATTCAGATGCCAGAAAGCCCATTCCACAATGGTAACAAATAAGTTGACACACATCACCAATCCAAGGAGTGCCAACATCCTCAAGCCTTCTCCCTGTTAGGCCTCCCCCAAAACAAGCTCCTCTAGCCAAAATTCCTCCCTCTCTCAATCATACTAAGAGCTCTGTGTCAGCTCTCTCCCAGCTCTGTTGTGCTCTTGCTTCCTGCTCCACCCTTCCTGGCAAGCTCCTCCAACTATGGTCCCCATGTGACTCATGTTGTGGGCTGGGACAGAGATCAAAGCAGGTCACATGGGCCTATTAAGTGGAAAGGAATATCTTCAAATTCCCTTACCATTACAGACCTATGAAGGAAATTAACCACCCTCAGAGAAACAGAGGAAAAACAAGTGTAATATGGTCTTACATAGATGCATATGAATGTATGTCTATGTATGAATATGATTATAGATATTGAAATATGTGTGTGTATGTATGTATGTATATATGTTTGTTTGTATATGTGAATGTGTATGTGTGTATATGTGTGTATGTATTAGTATTTTCCCAGTTGTGAAATAGTCAAAGGATATAAACAGGTAGTTTTTAGAGTAAGAAATTAAATCTATCCATAGTCATATAAAATGCTCTAAATTACTATTTATTAGAAAGATATAGATTAAAACAACTCTGAAGTACCCCTCCACACCTATAAGATTGGTTTATATAACAGGTAACAAAAATGCTAAATATGGTAGAAGATATGAGAAAATTAGAACCATAAGGCATTGTTGGTGGAGCAGTGAATGAACCCAATCATTCTGGAGAGGAATTTGAAGCTCACTGAGAGAGAAAAAGTGAGAGAGAGAGAGAGAGAGAGAGAGAGAGAGAGAGAGAGAGAGGGGGGGGGGGAGGTAGGGAGGGAGGGAGAGAGAGAGAGAGAGAGAGAGAAAGTTTCTCTCCCAGCACCTGGAAGCTGAGAAGTGAGTTGGAGTTTTCTTGAGAGAGTGAGAGTTTTTTTTTTCAATTTAAATAGCCCAAGGAGGCCTTCCAGGCAAGCCCTCTCAGGGTTCCAAGTGGCCTTCACCAGATTCCATTCTCAAGAAAACTCCATCTCAGTTCTCAGTCAGTTTCCAAATTCTGGGAGAGAAACTCTCTCTCTGTCTCTGTCTCTGTCTCTGTCTGTCTCTCCCTCTGTCTCTCTGTCTCTCTGTCTCTCTCTGTCTCTCTGTCTCTCTTTCTCTCTGTCTCTCTGTCTCTCTCTTTCTCTCTGTCTGTCTGTCTCTGTCTCTCAGCCAGCTTCAGTCTCCACGATTCTTCCTTCACTAGGAGCAACATTCCAATTCTGTCTCTCTGTCTCTAGAATTCTTGTTTATATACACACACTGGCCTCCTGTCTCAGCCAATCCCCTTCTTGTCAACAGGGGAGTTCACGCCCTCTTAACAGTGTGAACAGAGTTCAAACCTTCCATATTTAGCCCCAAGTTACTAAGTGCTAAATATCTGCCAAATTGATTGCTGTTGCACACAATCAGGATAATACAAGACCTAGCAGCTTCTATCTTAAGATATGGAAGAGCTTGTAATATGATATTTTGGAGGTCAAAGGAGTTAGGATTAAAACCCAGAATCACCTACCCATCAAAACTGAGCATAATACTTCAGGGGAAAAGATGGACATTCAATAAAATAGACGGCTTTTTATTTTTTTGCTTTTTGGAGGGCAATTGGGATTAAGTGACTTGCCCAAGGTCACATGGCTAGTTTTTATGTTAAGTGTCTGAAGCTGGATTTGAACTCAGGTCCTCCTGACTCCAGGGCCAGTGCTATATTCACTGCACCACTTAGCCGGTCCCTGAAATAGAGGACTTTCAAGGATTCTTGATCAAAAGACCAGAGTTGAACAGAAAATTTGACTTTCACATACAAGAAGCAAGAGAAGCATGAAAATGTAAACAGGATAGAGAAATCATAAGGAACTTATTAAAGTTGAACTATTAACATTCCTACATGGAAAGACAATATTTGTCATCCCTGAGAGTTGGTTCAGTATGAGGATAGTTTAAGGGAATATATATGGTTATATATGCACACATATATTTATAGGTGTGTGTATGTATCTATATGTATATGTGTGTGTATGTGTGTACATGCATACATAGAGGGCACAGGGTGAGTTGAAAGTGAAGGGATGCTATCTAAAAAATAAAATTAAGAGGTGAGAGAAGAATATATTGGGAGAATGAAAGGGGGAGAGATAGAATGTGGTGGATTATCTCGAATAAAGGAGGTAAGAAAAAACTGTTACAATGGAGGGGAAGAACAGGAAGGTGAATGAGTTAACCTTACTCTTATTGGATTTGGCTTAAAGAGGGAATAATATACAGACTCATTTGGATATCTTATCCTACAGAAAAGTAGAGGGGAAGGAGGTAAGAGGGGGGAAGACAGAAGGGAGGCCAGATTAGGGGAGATAGTAGTTAGAAGCAAACACTTTTGAAAAGGGACATGGTCAAAGGAGGATATAGGATAAATGGAGGATGGGATAGGATGGAGGAAAATATAGTTAGTCTTTCAAAAAATAATTACTATGAAAATGTTTTGCAGAGTTACACACGTATAACCTATATTGAATTGCTTGTGTTCTCAGTGGGGGTGAGTGAGGAGGGGAGAAGGGAGAGGATCTGGAACTCCATGTTTTAAAAACAAATGTTATGAATTTGTTTTTCCATGCAACCATTAAATAAGATACAAAGGCAAAAAGGTATAGAAATCTGTCTTGCCCTACAAGAAAGTAAGGGGATCATGAATGATATAAGAGAGGGCAGACTGGGGTAAGAGATATGCAGTATTCATGCCTTCTTGGGATGGGGGATGGGTAGGGGAGAGATGAGGAGAAAATTTGTAACTTAAAGTCTTGTGGAAATGAATGTTGATAACTAAAAATTAATTGAACATTTTTTAAAAAGAGCAAAATTAACGGGAGCAATCTCCTTTGATAGCATTTTGACAAAATCAAAGAGAGCAGTCCTCTCTGATAAGTAGATCTTAAAGATAACAGGCAAAAAGTGAAAAACTAAACAGTGTAATAAAATTCATAGATGTATCTCTGTTTGTTCCTCTGGAAACATCTGGCACAGTCCTGTGGTTCAAGTGTGGTCACAGAGCAGTTCTCCTCTGGCTCAGGCCACTTGTAGAAATTCTCACCTGCTAAAAATTGCCTACAAAATTGATCTTAACACAAATTTAAATTTACTTTGCCAATAACCAGGTCAGATGATGAAAGTGATCTCAAATATTATGTTTCTATTATTAGAATATGAAATTTGGAACCCTTTAGACCAGTGATTTAAAATCTCAGGTTGTTCAATTGTCATGTTGATATACATAGGAAAGTCAGATACAAACAGAAAATTAGAACCTGGTTTTTATATTTGACATTATTGATTCTGCCATTAGGAGAATGAAATTATACTTTGAAATTAATAACAGAACATGTTTTTAATGTAATAGGATGGACTCCAATAAAAATTAATTTCATTTAAAAGTTGTCAAATTAACTTCAGCTTTAACAAAAGTTTCTGGGATACATAAATACATTAAGTAATAAAACAGTGCATATGAAGTAAGTTGCTTACAAGGAAACATTTTCATCTCCTAGTAATGTTAAAATGAATTATCCCTAACAAAAATGGATGTCTCCTTAAGACATTTACAAAATAAACCACAAGGCATTATTCTAATGTATCTACTTCTGCTGGTATACCTTTCCTTAAGAAAGAATTGAGACAGTTATGATATTAAGTAAATAACAGAATCATATCCTGGTTTTAATGTCTTTGTATCCCTTGCCTTATTAGCCTGATACCATTATGAGAAATTAAAGGATCTTAATTTACACAGGAATTTATGGTTAATAACAGATGTCAAGGCTAAGTATTGTTACTTAGTTGTTTGGAAAACAGAAAGGAATAAAATTCTAGGTCCAATAGCTTAAATCTTATAACTGCAGCTTATTATGTTAACTCAGATGTGCTCCAGTATCAGCCCTATAAGATAACAATCTAATGTTGTTTTTAAACTGATCACCTGATATGATTATAGAAATTTGTCATGAAAGAATAGAGACATAAGGGAAAGTATTCCCTTATTTTGATGTCAATTACAGTCAAAAGTTACATAGATGACTAATTGCATTGAGTCAGGCTTAAAGTTAGCTAGGTGGGATATTTTTTCATTCTTTGTGACATATTGTGGTCATTTGGTCTGAAGAAATATACCTCAGTCCATGTCAATAGTTGTTCTTCTACCCTTTTCCATGAGAATTCCATCTGCTGTTCATAGATATAAAACCGATAAAATTACTAGTTCTAGAATATCAAGGCAGTTTTCCTTGATTATTTCTTGAAAAATGATGTCTAGGATCTTTTTATTTTTATTTTGTTTTATCATGACTTTCAGGTGGTCCAGTAATTCTTAAATTATCTCTCTTGGATCTTTTTTTTTCCTAAGTCAGCTGTTTTCCCTAAAGAGATATTTCACATTTTCTCCTATTTTTTTTTTATTCGTTTGTTTTTTGATGTCTCATAAAGTCAGCTTTCACTTGCCCAATTCTAATCTTTAATTAACTATTTTCTATAGCTTTGTTTATTGACTTTCAAGTGAAGCCATAAAATGTTCATTTTCAATCTTTTTACTTAAAACAAAGTCAAATTTCCTCACATCCTCTCAGCATGCTTAAACCATCTGAGACTGGCACAAGGACACCCAGAACGAATATCCAGGGGCAAGCAGAGCTTAGAATATACAGACTTGCTGCTGCGCCACTTGTGCCCAAACATTCTTATGTATTTTCCATTATGTTCCCTCCAGCCTTTATTTCTCTTTCCAAATATTTCAATACCATTACTCAGACTACCCCACTTTCCTTTACATTTCAAACATATCTCAGGTTGAATGTTCTATGATTAAATCAGAATCTTACTAAACCCTAGTTTCTCAAGCTATGGAGTTAATTTCAACCCAGGGGAGTGTCTTCATTAATCTGCATATTAAAAAAAAAGTGTTCTCTATGAGTTCAAAGAGCTCCAAATCTCTCTTTCTCCCAAATGGTGATGAAAACCTGCACTGTCTATTCCTAATTCCCAATATAGGAAGAAGTTTGTGGGAAACACACAAAAAAATCCATTAAGATTATTTTAGTGATTACAAAAACTGTTAGGAGACATGTAGAATACCTTATGTTCCTGCTGAAACAAAAAAGTGGGTTGCTGGCTACTCCCAAACCCATAAACAGATTACAAAAACTTCACTGCCTACTTAACATAGTTTTACAAATTAAAAATCATACTCACTCTCCTTTTTGTTCTGCTTCTCTTCACCTTTTGGAATCCAGAGAGAGTTAACATTTAATCATTTACAAATGAAAAGAATTGTATTACTCTCATACCCCTTCACCAACATTAATTATAAGAAAGACAACTTTTACAATATTAAAATACACTTTAAACAAATTGCTGAAACCCTACATTACATTTAAGCCATTTACTTTTTCATTAGGATATAAAAGCCGTAATTGAAGTGCTTTAAAATTAAAAAAAAAATAATAATCTTCTTTTTGCAGTTTTAACTGCACAGTACTGATGTCAGATATATTGGGGAGAGGGGCAAAGATAATTGTCTAGATTTAATCTAAAAATCTTAAAGTTTCTTTAAGTGGTTTATTAATTAAACTCACTATAGATAATGGACTTGCCTCTAAAAATCAGCCCCTGCAGGCTACAGTCAAACCTGTAGGCTGCTGTAATGTTAAGGGAATTTGAAGATCTTCCTCTCCGTTTAATAGGCCCATGTGACCTGCTTTGAGCTCTGGCCTAGACCACAGCTTGAGTCACATGGAGCCCATGGTAGGAGGAGCTTTCTGAATGGGTGGAGCAGAAAGGGTGGAGCAGGAAGAGTCAGTGAGGAAGAGAAATTAGGGTAAGTAAGAGTGGGAAGAATTTTGCCTAGGGGAGTTTGTTTGTGGGGAGGCCTAACAGAGGGAAGATGGTACTCCCTGGTACTTGGGGATGTTGGTACTCCCTGGATTGGTGATGTATATGAAATTCTTTGTTTCCATGGTGGAATTGACTTTCTGGTATCTGAATAAATTTGTAGGTTTTGTTTTTGAGGAAGAGAGTTTGTTGTATTTTGTGATTCATGCCGGGAAATTCTCTGCATATTCATAAGAGCTGCTATGGTTATCACACTGGTGATATAGCTGCTTGATCTAAGATGTTATCAGCTTAGTTCTACAAGTTAAAGCCCTACCAAAGGAGAGAAGAAGGAAAAGTTGTTTTTATTCAGAGAGAACCCTTTTATTTTTCAATTCCCTTACTTAAGAAGCTAAACTTACAAAACCTCATGCAAACAAAACAGAATCTTAGTTTCTCAGAAACTGAAAAGTTGAGAAAGGCAAAAACAGACAAGAATATGCAAAAGAACACTCTCATAATGGCCTTAGTTCCTATCCTCATGCTCTGTTAAACAGAAAGCTTTCCCATCCTAGATTAAAGTCTTTGCAAGGTATAGCACCAACATGATATTCACAGCACTGTCAATGACTATGGATACAATGGTGTAATTCTGAATTGCAAATATAACAGAGTCTCTGTATAGAAGACAGAAGCAAAACATTTATTCACACACCAGAAAATCAAATTCCAAAACCAGAGAACTGAATTCTTCATACCAACAAAGAAATGTATATGCAATAATGCTGCAGAGAGCAACACCATCCCAAAGCCTTTCTACAAACAAACTCTCAGAAGTCTAGCTATCTTCTTGCCTGTGTCCTTTCTCCTCCCTCCATTCTAACTGCTCTGACTTCCAGTTTCCTCTGGGCTTTGCTCCACCCACTGAGCAAACTCTTCCCACCACAGGCTCCATATGATTACATTTGGCTTATTCAGAGGCAGGGAAGATCTTCAGATTCCCTTTCCCATTATATTTGGCCCCAACACCTTTCATGTACCTTACATAGGACAATGGGACTTTGGGGGAAACTAATGTGAACAATATAACTGGGATAGCCAAAAATAAGTACATAAAACAATATCTTAGGGTGGGGCTTGAACACAAGCACCTCATCATTCTCCCCTTGAATGTATGGGGTCCAAAATCTTAGGGTAAGGGGTGAAGGTGTGAAGGTGTCTTCTTCCATAGCTACTTCCTACTGAAATTGGACATAAACCTGTACCTGCTCCAAGAGGTCCTAATCAAGATGTAAGTTCTTTAGAGGCATCTGGAGCTTGATCAACATCAGATCCAGGGGTGACACATCACCATCATGGACAGGGGTGACATCTGGCTTAAACAGTCAGGCATCTGTAAGGGGAGGGTATTAAGTCTGCAGAAAACAAATTTAACAAATAAGTTTAACAGACAAAAGTCCAAAAAGAAACAAGGAGACAATAACCAGAAGCAGGGTAGATAGAACAGTAAGTTATGCTTCTGGAGTCCATGAACCCACTATCATAGCCTTATTCATTGTTTTTTACTATTTTCTAATTTGCAGTTTTGGGGCCATCATTCTGGCTAGAGATATACTTTTTGTAATCTGAGCTAGGGCCTTACCAATGTCCTATTCTCCCTGTGAGTGTGATGAACTTGAATACAATGTTTCAGGAGGATCTTTAGGGGCAGTTCTTACTTCCCTGCTCAGTCTAATATTAAGCACCCTTTTCAGTACATTTTATATAGTTAATTAATTGAAATGCAATCTATTCTTCCTAAATCTGTCCCTATTCTCAGTAGAGCAGAAAACAATTATTTTCTTGTCAATCTATTCTAACTTTTAATCCACTGGCGATTTATGCTTCTCTCTCAAGGTAATTTATCTTTTTAAGTGGCTTAGTCGTGAAATCTTATACAGCACCTCCAAAAGTGTGTGCCCTATGTCCCCAATTAGTAGAGTCAAAATTAGGTGCTTGTAAGCAGGAAGAGTTGTCTTCACTATGATATTTCTATGAGAATCTGTTAAAGGGTTAGCATGATAAGCCTTGGTATCTCCCATCATGATAGCAGTTTTCATTAACTCCTCCTTTAACTTTCTCATACAATCCCTGATAGCAGGGTTTGTTTCCAGCAGGTCACATAGAATCAGTAACATATTGTCTATTGGATTCATCTAGTGCTAAGGCTAACAGATTGGTTGTATTGTTACCTCCTAGTATATTATGATCCCCAAAAACTTGCTGTACAAAAGGATTCTGAATAATAACTATAAATTTCAAGCATTCCATGCTACCTGCTGATACTCCTCTGGTCCCTTCACCACTGATTCTCACCATCTAAAATACTAATGATTCTCCCATACTTTGAATGAATCCCTGTAATGTACCAATGGCCTCCTGCTGAGTGAAATAACCAATTATCTCCCTAAAGACTGTTTCCCGGCTGGTTCTCCTGCTTTCTTCTCGGTATGGGATGAACTTATATCTGAGAAGCCTTATCTAACGATGTTATATTTTCTTCCCAAACATTCTTCTGGCAGTTGTCGTCACAGCAAGTAGACTCAGCCTGTGCCAGAGCTACATGCACATTCCTTTTGTTAGCTGTTTTTCTTTTTTCCTTTTTTCTTCTTTTTCTGAGCCAAACCCACAATAGCCCTCTCTTTGGCTACCTTAAACTCTACAGCTTACTCTTCTGAAGGAAAGCCCAAATGCTGTAACACAGAAAGTTTGTCATGCAAAACAGCTAACTTCCTTTCCATTTGAGTTTTCTCCTTCAGCAGTTTGTCTCTGCTTTTTCATATAATCTGGTAAACTCTTGGTAAATCTCAGCCTCTTCTACACACTTTTGCCAGTTCTTTATCTGATTTGCAAACATCTTTGTAAATTTCTATGTTCTTCACTCTGTAGCCTCAGTTCCCAGTTTTCACAGGGTCCAATGCCTTTAGCCCATTTCTTTGCTAGGGGGGAGTAAGGTAAATCCTCCCTTCCTGGGATATCCATTTCTTCATTTAAAGTCATTCTGACTCAAAAAAAAAAAAATCTTATACCTTGTGATCCCATCCTTATCGCCAAATGTAGCATGAACCTGATATTCATAGCAGTGACAGTGATTATGCCAGCATAATTCTAAGTTGTCAAATATAATTGACTCTAAACATAAAAGACAGGAGCAAATCATTGCTTCAGACACCAGAAAACCTAAACCTAACACCAGAAAACCAAATATATCATAGCAACAAAGAAATCTGTACAAAATAACACTGCAGAGAGCAACACCATCCCCAAAAATATTTTCTTTGTTACAATAGAGGGTGCAACCTGAGGGAGAGGGAGTGACCAAATGGGCAAACAAATAAATTGTATGTATGTGTGCATATATATACATACATATGCAATACACATACATATGTATAGATGCATGTATACACATGTAAGAAAGAAAAAAGAAAGAGAGAGAGAAAGAAAGAAAGAAAGAAAGAAAGAAAGGAAGGAAGGAAGGAAGGAAGGAAGGAAGAAAAAGGAAGGAAGGAAGGAAAAAAAAACAAGGATCAAATCAGCTCTTGTGAAATTCTGAAGGAATCTCAAGCACTTTTTTTTGGGGGGGGGGATATTGGAATATCTATTTTGCTGCTATTGATTCTCGTATGATCTACTGAGTGGTAGAAGTACCTTTTCCTTTCCCTGAATTCTGTAGACTGCTTTCTTTAGCTCTCTGATCTCCCTCCTTAGTCTGTTAAAGAGTATCTCTAGCCTACTTTCAACTCCTGCCCAAATTCAAAAGCTTTATGTCTGAATTAATGCCTATGCTAAGGAGATTTATAATACTGTCCCTCTGAGCATTTAAATATAAACTTTGAAATGATTAATCATTTTAAAATTTTAGTAATAAGTAAATTTCCCAGACTAGGAGTGGTGCTGAGAAACTCTCAGCTGGGGAGCTCGGGATTCTCTTTCATTTGGAGTTCATGCTAATCTCTGTTTTTCTTTCAATTTAAGCCTTAAAGAGTATCTAACCTAAAGAAAATCTAACTCATCATAGTAGGTTACTGATGCTCTAATTGTTTCAGTAAAGGGTGATCATAAATCATCTTTGAGAATTAAACACAGTTGGACGGGATTAAAATAAGATACACAATTCTACAAATAGTAAGGGACGAAGAAATGATCTGAATTCTTCATCAGTGTTATAGAAGGACTAATAAGGGCTAGTTTTCAAAATTATCTGCAGGATGTCTCCAAGTGTAATTCAGCTGCTGGTCATAAGGAAGAATACTTTTATGAGCCAATAGTTTCTTTTATAATGACATATTAACTAAAGGGTTCTTTCATCCTTTAAGACTGACTGAATGTAGATGAAAAGAGTGGAAGAAAAAGAGAGAGAATGGGTTTGGAATCAAGAAGACATAAGTTCAATCCCACCTCTGACCTTTATTACAAACAAACTTGTTCTTCATTGGAATAAATTGATGTCCTGCTATCTGGACATTTTCTTTATTCTGACAAACTCACAGTTCCTTACAATACCCAACCATAGGAGGACTAACTCCTTTGGTGTGAGGGCTACTGACCCCTTTTCAGTGTTGCTCATCCTTTTTTGGCATCTACCTGATTTGTCAAACTCTCACCTGAGCCTCCAAGAAGCTAGAGCCTCCACACTGACCGCATCCTGGTAAACCATCTCAGTGGACAAGTTAACAAGTTTGAGGGTTGCTAACAGGCCAGAAACCTGTCTGTGAGTTAGGGGGATTTCTACCTCAAGAATATGAAGACATCCTTTAATGGAATGCGTGGAAGAGAACAATTTGTTCCAACTACCATGAAGGTGTCTGAGACAGATTTTGTGAGCACTTAGAGCTTGGCCAGTCTTCAAAAGGTTCCAAAGTCATCCCTGTACCTTAGGTCATCACCACTCATCTTGACTTTTGTTTTTCCACTAAAATATTTAAAATTGACTCTTGAGAGACTGATCTAACTTCAATGCACTTCCACATCTATGGATGAAGGAAGATAAGGAAGAATCTTTACCAGCCCACTAGCAAGAATGATGGAATCTTTCAAAGGATTTTTGAGTAGCTTCAATTGTGTCTGATTTATTGTGACCTCATTTTGGGGTTTTCTTGGAAAAGACACTAGAAAGGTTTGATATTATTTTTTTTCTTGAGCTCATTTTACCGGTAAGGAGCTGAGGCAAGTAGAGGAGGAAATATTTTGTATGTTGATTGAGTGGGTGATGGCACAGGGCAAATCTAATATCAACCCTGACACCAGGACAAGTGGCATGCTAAATAGTAGCCAACTCAGGACAGATAACCTGGATTGGTGAGGAACAAATTGACTATGCTATGCCATTATATCAACTGTGGCCCTAATAATTCTGTTTAGGCTTCTACACATTGTAATTATTTTATACCTGGAGACTCATTGCAATCTGTACCAAAACAACCCATCATGTGAGATTATGGGACTTGGTAATTTGAAAGGACAAAGGCAAGTATGGGGTTTTCTGGTCTAGATCTTTCTTCATATTTGAGTGCCCTAGTATTCCATTGCAGGGGACCCTGTGGATCCTTATTTTTATTTGTTTACTGACATATTCTTTTCCCCCCTTTTACTTGCTTTAATCTCTTTCAATGATGATTGCACTAGACTACTTACATCATTAAGGTCAAGGTTATCCAATAATATCCCTAAGGCCATTTAAGAGGTAGTAGGTCTTCTAAAAGGCATTTACTGTTGTCACCAAGGGTAGGGGTGTGGTAGGAATATTATTTGCAAATATTCTTTTTATGTACATTGGGCTAGTTTTTCTTAAGTATTTTCCCAATAAACTAAGCCAATTTTTTGAAGAATCTATTCCACAGCAAGCCATGGTAGTTATTTATTTACTTGTTTGTTTTATTTATAAACGATTGAAACCATTGCAAAGACTTCATTGCCCCAGAGAACTATGACTTAAACCATTGAACATGATTACCGATGGCATAAGCACAAAAGCCAGTCCATAATTTAGGTTTCCCATCCTTGACACTGACATGGAACCATGGTAAGTGAAGGAAGAAAGAAACTGAACCCAACCAATCAATGCCACATTTTGCTGAATATCCTTTCCTTACTTTGGCTAAGTAAACTTCCTTTGGTTAACTGTTAAGTGGCCTATGAGTGCCTCATTCCATTGCAAACCTGTACCTGAGCCTTTAGCTTGTCTTGAGTTAGACCTATAATAAATGGAATGTTACTTTCTAGAGTTCATCTACAAAAGAAACCTATAGATACTTTCAGAAAAGCTTAGAAAGACTTAAGTGAACTGATGCGAATTGAAGTGAGCAAAACCAGGAAGGCATTTCACATAGTAAAAACAATATTGTATGATAATCAACTGTGAATAACTTAGCAATTCTTAGCAATAATGATTGAAGACAGTTCCAAAAGACTTAATGATGAAAAATTAAATTCATCTCCAAAAAAAAAATGAACTAATGGAATCTGAATGCAGTGGAAGCATACTTTTTTCTTTACTTTTTCTATTTTTCTTGGTTTTTGTCTGTGTTTTCTTTTGCAACAAGACTAACATGGAAATTGTTTTTTCATGACTACATATGCACAACCTATATCAAATTGTTTGCCTACTCAATTGGGGGGGGGCATGTGGGTGGAAGGAGGGAGAGAATTTGGAAATCAAAAAAAAATTAAATGAATTATTAAAACTTGTTTTTATATGTAAGTGGGGGAAAATAAAACATTAATCAAAAAAAGAAATGTAGCCTTAAAATTAAACTTTCCTTAACAGCAAGAGGTTGCTGAAGCCAGCTTAAACACGTTATCAAGAGCTCATTACTAAATTTTCAGTGTGAATATTTATAGCTTGGAAATTGGCAAATGCTACAAACCAGGGCTTGAGAAAATGTTGTTTGTTTTTTTTTAATGTCTGGATTTATGAAAGTTGAGGATAAAGTGTTGTGATAGTAATGGGAATTTGAAGATCTTCCCTACCCCTTAATAGATCTAATGGAAGTTGAAGATCTTCCCTGACCCCTAATAGATTGGATGTAATCACAGGGAGAAGGTTGCTGAAGGGTGAATCAGAACTCACAAGAAGCTGGGAGTCAGAGCAGTTAGAGCTGGAGGTAGAAGAAGATGCACCCAAGGAGACAACTAGGCTTGTATGTGAGTATTTGTTTGCTCCCTGCTGTGACAGCTAGGTTTGTGAATGTTTGTGACAAGGCTAAAGTATGGTGTGGCTCCCTGCTGTGCTATGGTGTATTAACTTCTTTGTTATTATGATGGATTTGACTTTCTGGTATTGGCATTTGGTTTTCTGATATCTTAATAAATGTTTTACTTCTGTCTTTTATATGGAGAGTCTCTTATATTTTGCAATTGAGAACTATGCCAGAGGGTTCATAGTCTCTTTGGCACTGTGAATATTGTGTTGGCATGATCTCCAAAATAAAAAAAAAATATATATATATATATATATATATATATATATATATATATATGTCATTTTTTTTTTCAAAGAGCCAGTGGTAAAATATTTACCAGCACACACTCCCACCTAAAGGAGATTCTAGAACTTTTCTCACTTACCTTTTTGAATATTTTCTAGCCCTCATTAGATATCTCTAATATTAAAACATTATAATCTCACTTGAACCATATTGTCACCAGAAAGCATGAGTGTTAATACCTCCATTTTATGAATGAGTAAACACACTTATAATGATCAGAGACTCATCTAAAAGCACATATCCTTCATAAACATGTGGGTTGAACACATTTTTCTAATGTCATATCTTTTATTATTTCTATGATATTATACAGTTCTTAGTACAAGGTTTTATTTTATTTTCATTTACTTTGTTAAATATTTCCCTATTACATTTTATCTGATTCAGTGCACTTGTGGGTGTTATGAGTCTTGTGTAGCCCCATGTTTGACACTTCTACTGTGGACAACTTTCTAAGACCATATTTTTTAGAGATCTTCTAATATAGAATCTCCTTCTATAAAAATGAAATCAAACATCTCATTCCTATCTCTCCTATAAATTTTAAAACTCTACCCATGAACTATGTCAAGAGTAGGTATATGTATTATGTCCTTTTGATAGTTTGTTAAACAAAAGTCAGTTCAGTCCAAAAGTTTTCTTCAAACTCAAACAACATAGTAAGACATACATTCCTTAGTCTTACTTCTCAGACTTGAGCTATACTGTTGCTAACATAGTGGGACTTTAAAAGCCTGTCATGTTAGGCAAGGCATGTCCATATTGGCTAGGAGGAAGTCATTCACCTTTCTTTTTTCTATTTCAAAGCTGAAAAGGTTTGGCATCCTTGCATCTTCCAAGAAATGTAAATTTCAGATTCCTTGCAAATAGAGATCTACTAGACATTACAACTTCTAACATTTTATTCCAAGCCAAATTTTCAAGCCTAGAAAAGTGAACATTCATCACCAGGATCTACTTCCATGCAGGCAAAGTTT
>CM053583.1:214561800-214583216 GCA_028627135.1 Pseudochirops cupreus
CCCCCTACTCTCCTGTGTGGCAAGATACCCAGTTTAGAGTTTATATCATTCCTTCTCTAAGCCAAAGAACATATTCTCTTAATCACATGTGGAAAGTGGCTTTTGATTTTAAGTGTGTGCTCTTTGAAAATCAGTTTGCTTTTCTCCTGAACCTCTAGATTGAGAGAAAATGAAGAAACAGTGTGACTGGAAAGTAGAATTTGTGAGAAAAACAATCTATTCTTCTCAGGATACATAATGGAAGTCACTTAGCAGTGTCAGACACCACCTGGTCTACCACCAAACTCAGTCCCAGAGAATTAATCTGTTTTGGACTTAGTTGTTTATGAACCTTAACAACAAAATCCTGTAATCTGTCTACAATGGATTATAGGGGAAAAAAAAAACTACAACAACAAAAACTTTTATAACTCTGACTTGCATTTTTGTTGCCTGAAAAGTGAGTTCCTGGAAGAAGCATACACCATTTTAGTAAGTGGTCTACCAGGACAAATGCATTTCTATAGTACAGAATTAATTCTGCAAAGATTAAAAAAGCTTGGGCAAAGTTATGGTACTGAAATCCCAGACCTATTTTAAAAGAACTTCATTAGCTTTGGATATGGAAGTTCCTGCAGAAGATGAACTCTCCTTTCAGGAAAAATGTCAGGGGTTTTGGTGGGACAGTAAAATGATAATGATTCTGATTGTGATGAAGACAGAACAAGAATGCATCTTAATAATCTAACACTTTCTAGGACTGAATTATAAAAACGACAGACTATTATCAGGGTAGATGATTCTTAAGAGAAATATACTTAATGAATATGAGGCCATCACATCATTCAGTATGGGTTTGCTCTGACCTTTAACTATTGTATTTCTTCCTTTTCTTTTTGGGGGCCAATGACTAGCACTCTGGTTTAAATAGCCATTAACATCAGAATAACTCCATGCTTCTTCTCTTCATCCTGTGATGAGCTAGGTTGCTCTTCAAGTCTAATTCCTAGATTCAGTGAAATGACTTTTAAAGGTCACCCAGAGAAATGGTCAAACATTCTACATCTTTGTCCCATTACTTTCCTTCTGATTTATCTGTACAAATTATGACAATAAAAGGAGGGCATGCTGACTATAATAGGCATCTCCTCCAACCACACAAGTACACACACACATACACACACACACACACACAAAGACACGCACATTTCATGGGTTGATCAATTCTCTCTGCAAATATTAGGAAGTAAAAATTATGTATTTTCCACCCATCATTAATTGAAATGCCATTGCATAACGAAAAGAGGTGAATTAAAAGTGGGAAATTTATGGTGTTATTTCAGATTTCACTTGTCCCAAAAGGTTTAGGACAGCCACAATCAATTTCTGTTTTCCCATTGAGAAGTATTGAATTTCTGCCATTATCTTTTACCATAATATGAGCTTATACTTAATGATGGTACACAGTACTCCCTTTTAAAAACTACTTCAGAATTTACAAAGTGCTTTCATCACAAAAATATGGGAGGCACAAAGTAGGTATCCCTATTTATTCTCCATATTTTTCTTTTGAGTGTTCATCTATTGTTTGCGATTTTTGACTATCATTTCTGCACTAATATTATATCAGTCAAACAGGCTTACATTTAGAATGTACTTTATAAAGGACGGGAATGTTTCCTTGAAACAGCTGGAAATATAGAATTTGATTTTGAGTGACAAGTTGAGGCTAAAGTTATAATTTTCATAGGCATCACCCTGTAGAAAGTGGAATTTGGCAGGGGCTTAAATGAAGGCGGGGAAGTCAGTAGTCATAGTGGAGGAGGGAGAGTATTCTAGGCATGGGAAATACAGAAAATATCCAGAGATAGGAGATGGAGAGTGATCATCAGTGTCAAAGACTGCAGAGAAATCTAGAAGAATGAGAACTGAGAAAAGTCCATCGGATTTGGTAATTAGGGGATCTTTAGTAACTTACGATAGAGCAGCTTTGGTGGAATGATAAGGTCAGGAACCAAATTATTAAGGGTTAAGGAGAGTGAAGAGAGAAAGTGGAAGCACCTATTGTAGATGGTCTTTTTGAGAAGTTTAACTACAAAGGTCAGGAGAAAAATAGGATGCTAAAGGAGACAGAAGGACGAAATGAGAAATATTTTTCGCAGGATAGGGGAGACATGGTGAGGTTTGTGCAGGCAGTAGGAAGTGATCCAGAAGAGTGAGAGAGATTGAAAATAAATGAAAGCGCATGAGTGATAGGTGGATTAACTGTTAAAGGAGACAAGATGGAGTAGAGGAGTTAGTTTTTATAAGGAGTATAGTCACTTCATTGCGTGAAACAGGAAAAAAAAAAGGAGTAAACAGCGGCAGAAGGCATCTGAATGATAGGGGATGAGGAACAGAGGAGAAGGAGTTTCTAGCAATTGGACTTAATATGTGTGTGTGTGTGTGTGTGTGTGTGTGTGTGTGTGTGTGTGTGTGTATAAAACGTCAGACAAAAATCCTCCAATGAGACTGTGGGGTATGGGAAAACTTAGAAGGCTTGAGGCAAATGAAAATATTCAGAAGAGCCAATGTGAAGAATAGGATGGTGAGTTGACAAGGGAGGTATAGCATTATTGCCTAGCAGCAAAGGGGGTCCAGTTGAGTCTATGTAACATAGATTTACAGTGGACTGAGTCAGAACACTTTCATGATTTTCTCCACTTTTGTTCAACAGCATGTGTATAGGCTCAGTGGTGACAAATGGTGGGAGTGATCCAAGAGTAAGGTTTAACTGGGAGTAACCTGTATTTTTACAAGGTGGTTTAGGATTCAAGAGAGGAGGAAAGTATATAATATAATTGAATTGGTTCAACAAGTACTCAAGATGAGGGGAAGAGGAGAGAGTGACTAGTTCAAGGGAGCTGGACTGAAAGAGGAATAAGTCAAGAGATTGGATGTCGTGGTATGGATGGAGAAAAGGGTTATGTCAAAGAGAGTAAAGGGAGAAATGAAAAGCCCATAGTTTATGACTGGATATTGGAATTTCATAATTCTTATATATGATGGTGGGTGATGGAAAGATTGAGGACAAAATTATCTTTGTATGTTACTGAGGTGGGGTAGAGGAGTAGCTCATTGAAGGAGAACAGGTTGAGGAACTCAATTACATGGGTATTTTAGGGAGAATCAGTATATATGTTGAAGTCCCCTAGTATGAGTGCAGGAGTTGGAGAGAAGAAAAAAATTGCAAGCCAGTTATCAAACTCATTCAAGAAGGAAGGAAAAGGAGCTGGAATTGTCTAGAGAGTTGCTACTAGGATATTGATTGGGTGTTAGATTTGAATAGCATGAACTTAAAAGGAGGAAGGGGAAGAACCTGGAAGTGCCAATCGGGAGCCCCAATTGTTCCCAGGTCCTGTATTGGACCAATAAGAGGAGAAGAATAAGTGAAAGTAAAACCAGTATGGGAAAAGATTGTTAAGGAAGCTCTGTTATCATGGGAAAGCCTGGTTTCAGTAAGATCTAGTAGAGGGAAGGAATGGGAGAAGAGTTTGTTGAAGGGAAGGGAACGTTGTTGTCTATGGAACAGACATTCCAGAGGTCACAGTAAAAGGAATTATCAAATTTTAGAGTTTGAAAGGACTTTAGAATTAATGAGCAAAAGCCTATAGAAAGTTGATCTAGATTGGGAGACATTAATGGTATATAAAAGTACAAGAGAACTAATAATTTGCATGAGGGTGTCTCATAGTTTTAAAAAGTGTATTTTTTAACAAATGGGAACTTAGCCTATAGCCATACAGAAACATTTGTTTATCAAAATAGGAGTCAAACAAAATAGCCTAACAGGCTTGAGTGAAGCAAAGTGGTTCTGAAATAAGAGTAATGTTCTGGGCTTCATATGTGTGTCTCACTCCAAATTCATTTCCTTTGTGTACTCATTAACTTTCTTGAGTTTTAGTTGATGATACTAAACTAGATTTCTATCTTTTGTATCCCATCCTATATTTATAGCCACCAAGTGGTTATTTTTTTTTTTTGCTGTCACCTTAAATTCAACATGTCAGAACAGAATTAACCAGAAAAGCAGAAAAATACATAATCTGTAGAAAAGATTTGAAGGTGATTTACTATAATTCTCTTATTTTATAGATGAGAAACCACAGGCCCAAAGGAAAAAACATCATTTGCTCAAAGACACACAGCAAGTTACTGGCAGAAGCAGGATGTAAGCCCAGACAATTCTTTGGTTTATCTATCTATCTATCTATCTATCTATCTATCTATTCAACTTTCACTTCCACAAGATTTCAAGTTCCAAATTTTCTCCCCATCTCTCCTCTCCCCAACCCCAAGATGGCAAGTAGTCTGATTACCCGTTCCCCCAATCTGCCCTCCCTTCTATCACCCACCCCTCCTTCTCTCATCCCCTTCCCTATTTTTCTGTACGGTAAAATATATTTCTGTATTCCATTGCCTATATATCCTCTTTCTCAGTTGCATGTAAAATCAGTTTTTAACATTCGTTTTTCAAACTTTGAGTTCCATCTTCTCTCCCTTCCTGCTTCCCCACTCACTCTCATTGACAAGGTAAACAATTGGGTATAGGTTATACATGTGTAATCATGTAAGACACTTCCATAGCGGTTCTGCTCATGGTTTCCCTGAAGCACGCTGTGCCCCGCGCTCTCATTGTATGCTCCTGCCATGGCATACCGCGGCCAGGGCCAGAAGATACAAAAGGTGATGGCACAGCCCATCAACCTCATCTTCAGGTACCTCCAAAATCGGTCCCAAATTCAGATGTGGCTATATGAGCAAGTAAATATGTGAATAGAAGGCTGCACAATTTGTTTCAATGAGTATATGAATCTTGTGTTGGATGATGCAGAGGAGATTCACTCTAAGACAAACTCAAGGAAACAACTTGGCCAGATCATGCTAACAGGAGACAACATTACTCTACTACAAAGTGTTTCTAACTATAAGTATATTGTCAGTGAAGTTAGAAGACACTTGGAAGGAAATACTTTTTTTTCCTTAGTAACATTCTGTGGGCTTTAAAAGCCAGCATCATGTTTTTCCATGTTATTTTGTTCTTTCTTTTATGGTATTGTAACAAAAAATGGGTTGCTCTGGGGTTTGTTTCTATTTTTAAAAAAAGACACTTCCATAATGGTCATGTTGTGAAAGACTAACTATGTTTCCTTCCATCTTATCCCACCCTCATTTATTCTATTCTCTCCTTTTAATCTGTCCCTTCTCAAAAGGGTATGCTTCTGATTACACCCTCCCCGCATTTGTCCTCCCTTCTATCATTTGCCCCCCGCCATCTCTTATCCCCTTCCCTCCTACTTTCCTGTAGGGTAAAATAGACTTTTGTACCCAATTAACATTCCCTCCTTAAGCCAAATCTGGCAAAAATAAGGTTCCCTCATTCCCTCTCACATCCTCCCTTTTCCCCTCCATTATGAAACCTTTCTTTTGCCTCTTTTATGTGAGGCAACTTAACCCCATTCTATCTCTCCCTTTCTCCTTCTCCAAATATATTCCTCTCTCATCCCTTAATTTTATTTTTTAGATACCATCCCCTCATATTCTCTCTCTCTCTCTCTCTCTCTCTCTCTCTCTCTCTCTCTCTCTCTCTCTCTCTCACTTTCTCTCCGTATGTAAGATTTCATGAATTGCAAATATCATCCCTCCACATAAGAATGTAAACAGGTCACCTTTAATAAGTCCCCTATGATTTCTCTTTCCTGTTCATCTTTTCATGCTTCTCTTGATTCTTGTATTTAACAGTCAAATTTTCTGTTCACTTCTGGTCGTTTAAACAAGAATGCTTGAAACTCCTCAAGTATATTTAATGTCCATATTTTCCCCTGAAGTATTATACTCAGTTTTGCTGGGTAGGTGATTCTTGGTTTTAATCCTAAGTTCTTTGACCTCCAGAATATTGTTTTACATGTCCTCTGATCCCCTAATGTAGAAGCTGCTAAATCTTGTGTTAGGCTGATTTTGTTTCCACAATACTGGAATTATTTCCTTCTGGCTGCTTGCAATATTTTCTCTAGGACCTGGGAACTCTGGAATTTGACTACAATATTCCTAGGAGTTTTCCTTTTAGGGAACACTTTCAGGAAGTGATTGATGGATTTCTTCCATTTCTAATTTGCCCTCTAGAATATCAGGGCAATTTTGCTTTATAATTTCTTGAAAGATGATGTCTAGTCACTTTTTTGATCACGGTGTTCAGGTAGTCTAAAAATTCTTAAGTTATCTCTCCTGGATCTATTTTCCAAGTCAATTGTTTTTCTATTGAGGTATTTCACGTTGTCTTCATTTTTTTTCATTCTGTTTTGTTTTGTAATTTCATGATTTCTCATAGAGTCATCAGATTCCATCTGCTCCATTCTAATATTTAAGGAATTTTCTTTAGTGAGTTTCTGGACCTCCTTTTTGATTTGATCAATTTTGCTTTTTAAGGCATTCTTTTCCTCATTCATTTTTTGGACTTCTTTTGCCATTTGGGTTACTCTATTTTTTAGGTGTTACTTTCTTCAGTATTTTTTTGGTCTCCTTTAAGAAACTATGGACTTATTTTTCATGATTTTGTTGCATCACACTCATTTCTCTTCCTACTTTCTCCTTTACTTCTATTACTTGATTTTAAAATGCTTTTGAGCTCTTCCATAGCCTGAGCTTAACTCAACTTTTCTTGAAGGCTTTAGATGAAGGAATATTGACTTTGTTGTCTTTTCTCTGGCTGTATGTTTTCAACTTCCTTGTCACCAAAGTAAGATTCTACAGTCTTACTTTATCCCTACTTTTTGCTCATTTTCCAAGCCAATTACTTGATTTTTAAACTCTTTCTTAAGGTAGGAGTCTGCTTCCAGTGTGGAAAGTGCATTTTCCCAAGCTTCAGGAGTTTTGTGTGGCTGTTTTCAGAGACATTTCTAGCAACCTATCAATTTTCAGATCTTCTAAGTTTGTGTGGTCAAAGGAGAGCTATTTACTCCTCTCCTGGTTTGTGCTCTGGTCTGTGAGTGACCACAAGCACTTTGTTCTGCCACAGAACTGTGAAGAGAATTCCCTTTCCACCACTGCCATAAACTCTGCTACACCTGTGTTCTTCCTCATACCAGGACTGCAGCCCATATCCAAGCACAGACAAAGCAAGAGAATTCTGCCTCAGTGCCAGAAAAGAGTTCTCTGAAATCCCTCTCTGATTAGCCACTCAATCTCCCCACCATTAGTGTGCCAAGACTTCTGGAAGCAGCCACTGCTGCTACTCTGTGGCTGAGGTTGGGGCCAGACTGTGCTCCTCTATCACCAAGGCCGAAAAGACCTTTCTTACTGTCGTTCTAAGTTGTCTTTGGTGTTTTTTGCTGGAGAAGTCTGGAATTGGTTCCAGCTACCAGTGATTCAGTACCCAGAGGCCCACTTCAGTTTTGCTAGGGTCCAGTCTGGGCCAGCAAGGCAGACACTGGACTTTGCTCCTTCCTCACACTGATGCAGCAGACCTTTCCTGTTGATCTTCCATGTTGTCTTAGGCTGGAAATTTTTTTTGCCCTATCATTTTGTGGGTTCTTCTGCTCTAAAATTTATTTAGAATAATTATTATAGGTATTTGGAGTGATTTGGAGTGATCTTGACAATTCTCTTTCCACTACAATACAACGCCTTATTATTCTTAGCAATGCTAATCCCCCTCCTTTATTACCCACTTCTATGAATGTCATCACCATTCTCTTAATCACTACAGCTCAAAACATTGCTTTTACCTGTGCTTTCATTACCAGGAAACCCAGAAGAAACTAGATTCAAGTCCTGCCCATGACACATGCTGACCATGCTACCCTGATCAAGTAATTTAACCCCTTCAGTTCTCTAGGCAACTCTCTTTAAGATGTAGAGAAGGTGTCAACCAATATTTTTAGAGGGAATTTTCTCACCTAGGAGCTCCCTGTAACAATCAAATCTCAAGTCCAGTCTCATTTCCTCAAAGTCATTGTATGAGGTTCTATGGGGGAAACAAAAATAAGCAATCCCTATTCTCAAGGATTTTTTTTTTAATCTATTAAGTCTCTTTAAAGTGGCTTTCATATTTGTTCATCCCTCACTACTCTCACTGTCCGAACCCTGGTCCAGCGCCTCATCACCTCACATCTATGCTACTAAGGTAGTTTCCCTGCCATCTCTCTTTACCTCTCCAATCCATCTTACAAACCTCTCTGACAGATGAATCTTCTGTAACTATAACTTGCAGAACAATTGTTTATATGCATTGGTAGAGGGAACTTCCTCAGTGTTCACTGAACTGAAACAATCAGATTGCCAGACAAAGACCATTTATTTTAGAAAAGAAAGTCTTGAACTTAAAAACAAAAAACCTGGATTCATCCCAGATGTACCTCTTAATGGCTATATGATCTGGAACTGATTGCTTAAAGACTCTGAGCTTCAGTTTCCTCTTCTAAAAAATGGGGATAATGATACTTGCATTACCTGTTACATCCTTGGGTTTCTATTAAGATTTAATGAGTTAATGTAAATGAATTATATTACAAATCTTAAATTGCCATATAAATGTGAATCATTATTATATTTTGACAATTTTGTTCTTTCTTACCATCTATTTCAAATAAGCATATCTTCTTCCTGATCCTTCAACATGGTTATTCCCCGTAATTTGTCCCTGTTTTCCTCTCTCTACACTCTTTCCCTTGGCAATCTCATTCATTCCCACAACTTCAACTGGCACATCTCTGAAGACAATTTCACATACATTTCTCCAATCATGGCCTCTTTTCTGAAATCTAGAGGCAAGTCTGAAAATTTTTGTAAGATATTTCTATGACACTACAAAAACATATTATTAAAAATTGAGCATATTTTCCCCAAACCTGCTCCTTCTTGCTTCATCATCTTGATCTGCCATCTCCAATATTCAGAATCATATATTTATCCCTTTGACTCTGTCTTCTCATATCTAATATTCAAATAGTTACCATATCTGTCAATGCTACCTCTATGATGGGGACTAATGAATATGGAATATCACTTATGTTATCACGCTCAATTGATATGTTAGCTAGTTTTGTGGAACTGCTTTAATTTCTCTTTCTTTCATATAGTTATTTTGCTAAAGGGTTAGAATACTTGAATCAAGATTGATTACCCTCCAAAGTGTCTCTACTCCAAAGGCAAGCTACACAAAGGATGGGTCTCTGAGTGGGGGAAAGAGGAGGATTATATTTGGAAATAAAGATGATGTGAAAACAAGATATATCAATTTAAAAATAATTCTGCTTCTGCAATAATCCGAGTGTTTTTCTCTTTCTATTACTACTACCACTACCCTAATATTGGCCATCTTTACGATTTGTCAAGATGAATTAAAAAATGAGCATTTCATGTATTCCTTCCTGATCACCTCCCCCCCCCCCCCATCTCCTCTTCATATCACTACCACCAGTACAATCTTTCTTACTTATATATAAATCTGGTGATGTCAACTCTTCCATTCAGGTCCTCATTTGTTCCCTCCTGCAGTCTGAGCGTAATTTAGTCTTTTTTCTGGCATTAAAAGCCTTCCACATTTTGACATCACAACACATTACCAAAAAAGGAGAGTGGAAGGAGGACTCAGGTTGGGGTCAGATACTTCCAGTTCAAATCCCAATGCTATCACTTCCTCTTTTTTTGAAATTGGACAAATCACTTAAATTCTTAGAGTATCAGTTTCCTAATCTCTGAAATGAGGGAATTAGACCAAGTCTCATGGTCATAGATTGAAAATGAAAGGGTTGCACTAGACAGTTTTAAAGATCTTTACCTTAGAGGACCTCAAGTATAATTTTTTTTATTTTACAAATAAGAAAAACTGAGGCCCAGTGAGATTAAGTTCTATATCCTAGGTCATACAAGTAATGAATGGCAGAGCCAGGACCCTAATCCAGGTTCTCTCCCTCCCAATTCAGTGCTCTTTCCATTTTCCTATGCTCACTCCTTCTTAATCCTATGTAGAGGAACTCTAGGAACTCATTGTACTTTTAGTCTATGTTCTCAAAATATATTCCTCTATTCTTTCTCTGAATTAATCCCACTACATTGCTATGTTTCCTGGACATGCTTTGCAATCCTGCCTCCATGTTTTTGCCCACATTTTGTTTTATGTTTCTATCATAATGACTAGCTTGACCCTCACTTCTTAAAAATAATATAAGTATATTTTATCCTTTCCCTCAGATTTCTCTTTACACTTAAAAAGAATTTGTCCGTGTCTAGTCTCACTGCCAGAAACTCAACCCCCACTGATCAGGTTCCCCAAGTTTTAAAGAGGACCCATATCAGAATTCCATTTAACAATTTAATAATCAGAATAGCTTTTATAAAGTAATATTTAATTCAAAGGTATAGCAAGAACAAATACATAAACCTTCCCACCAACACCTGGGTGGGGGCTTATAATTTTCCAATATATCATTTTAGTCTTGAGAGAAGGAAAGGAAATTCAATTAACTTACTTCAGTTCCTATATAGTATAATCCTATCAATTTCTGAGCCCAAAGTCCCACAGGGCTTATATCCTGGCGCCATGGCTTCTTAGGGTTTCCCTGTTGAGGCAGCAACAAGCTGTGGCCTAGCATTTTGACTACAAGGTCACCATGGCTTGGGATCCTGAGCTGAAGGACTGCACCTCAAAATGAAAAGGATAAACAAAACAAAACAAAGCTTCAAGCCCAATTCTCAGGTGCATGGGACCAAAAATGGAGAGGAAAGTGGTGAAGGTGGCCCTTCTTCCACATGCAGTTCAGTTTTTAGGATCCATGCTTGGGATAAACAGGGCCTTTTTCTTCCTACCCCACCTCTACATCTTCCAACTAAGATACCACCAGAAAGGGGGATTCTTCCAGTCTGGTAGTTTTAATTAGGTAGCTTATTCCAGTTATGCAACCAACAGAAAAAATGCTGTTTCCACCCATGCCTCTCCCAGAAGATGGTCCCTTCCATCTCCCATAAGGGTGCCTCCATATTGGGTGATCTGAGCATGCATAAAAGTCCTATTTTACTTTCAATGCTCTTTTATAGTTAATTTTCCACTCAGTCTTTAAAAATCATGTCAAAGGCTGCATATTCTATAAAGTTTTGCTTGTTACCACTAGTTAGCAATGACTGCCATCTTAAAATTCACACAGTACCTTATTTTGTACCTTTCTAATGCACTTTTCTTTTAATATTGTGATTTATAGTTCTCAGAATTTATGACATATCCCTCTAGAATTTAACTTCCATAAGGGTTGATTGTGACTTAGCTAAATTTTGTATACTTCTGTGCTTCGTAGAGTGTTCTGTGCATAGTGATGATCAATAAATGTTTGGTGAAGGAATGAATAAGTAATATGCACTTAATCAATATTTCAGATTAAACTGACAAGCTATATGTTGGTTATAAGTAGCACTGAACTACAGCTAATACGCAGAGAAAACAGCAACTTCATCCAAGTCAGAACAAAGTAAGCTGATTTCCCACACTACAAAGCTTCTCATTGATGAATTGGAGCTAAAAGTTATGACCAAATTTGCTACATTTGTAGACCACAACCTGCTAAATATATAGTAGAAATTATTGTTTAAACCAGAATGTGAATTTCATTGTTGTCAGAGGCATTTAGGGTTAGGGTGACACAGTAAAGAAACTCCCTCTCTCCATTCAGGTGAGCAGCTTTTCTGTAATTAGGAGTATTAGAGGGCAGTCTGGGGCCCTGGGAGGCTAAGTTACATGGCCAATGTCACATAGCCATTTTTCATCAAGAGATGGAACTTGAATTTAGGCTTTATGGACTTCTAGAGCCAGTCTCTATCTATTATGCCAGTTTGATTCAAACAAAGAGATAAATTAAATGGAAAATCAGTGCATCCCTTGATAAAGTGACAGGTAGGACTGGTAGCAATGAGGGATCAAACTCAGAAGCAAAATTAAAGGCTACAGAACTGTAGTGTTCTTCAATTTCCTTTTACAGCTCTGTGGCTCAGACCAACCACTGACTTCATGTTCAATTACTTGAAAAAGTCAATCAGTGTCACTTGTGTTCTATTCTCAACATGGTATTATTGGATAATGCCTCCAACTCGGAGGTATTAGACCAAAATCTTCTAAAACTCTTTTCGTAGAAGACAATCATCATTGCTGAGTCATAGAACTGAGAAGAATAGATGGTTTCCAAATACCTCAGCTAATGCTTTTTGACAGACATTAAAGAATATCTCCAAGGCACTAACAATGCTAGTAATTTTAAAAAATGGTCGGAAACAGTGAGATCCCCTCCTAGAAAAAAAAGATTTCTTTGGAAATAAAATGAAAGAAAATGCAAACGGAGGCACTGCACTTCACATTTTGCAGTAGATGAACATTAATGAGTAAACAATGTCACAGCAATAGGTTTTTCAGGAAGAAAAAATGAAGTGGAGGAAGAGGAGGAGGTGGAGGTGGTCATGGGTGAGGATGAACAAAAGCAATTTTTACTGGTAATAATAGTGGAATTTACATGTAAGAGACATGTTAAGCTGCATCTGAGTACTGTCAATGACAGGCAAAGATTTAGAGTTGGAAGAGACATTCAAAATCATCTAATCAATTGTTCTTATTTCACAGAAGAGGAAATTGAGGCCAAAAGGGATTTATTTACTTACCCAGGATCACACACAGGCACAATTGGAATTCAAACCTATGTCTTCTGATGGCAAACCCAAAAGTCTATAGAATGAATTGCATTACTTGTATATTAACTTTCCCCAAAATCCATCTAACTTCCCCTCTGGGAGTCAAGCATATCTCTATCCTAGTAGCTATTTAGTTTCAGAACCTTTTGTTATTATTCAATCTTTTCAGTAATTTTCAATTCTTTGTATCCTTATTTGACATTACCTTGGCAAAAATACTGGAGTGACTTTCCATTTCCTTCTCCAGCTCATTTTACAAGTGAGCAACTGAGGTAAACAGGTTTTTAAATGACTTGCCCAGGATCATGCAACTATTAAGTGTCTGAGGCCTACTTTGAACTCAGGAAGATGAGTCTTCCTGACATTAGATCTGACATTCTATCCACTCTACCACCTAGCTGGTCACCTTGCTGCCACACTTAATGAATCTGAGTCTCTCTCTTGGAGACCTGGATGATTCCGAATGGCCACACATAGCTTATTCATCAGAGGCTGATTATGCAAACACTTTTCTTTTACCCTGTGATGGCTAAAAGAGGAGGAGCTGGTCACAGCTGTGTCAGAGAGTAAGCTTGAAAGCCAAAAGGAATCCCATTCAGTGTACTTTAAATGTACTAATACCATATTCTAGCTTACTCTTTCATCTCTTCTGTTGATTACATCTTGACTCTTGAAGATTCTCTCTAGGTGAGTAAGGAAAAGGCTGATTTCCCTGCTACATTCGGTCAAACATGGTAAATGACCAATACTTGGGCATTGGCTAAATCAGTTATCATTTGATTTCTCACTAGAATATATTCTGTAATTCTCTATCATGTCCCTACACTGGACATGCCTTTTCTTACCGCACCTCTGCTTTTAGCCCCTCTTTATAAGTTGTCTTCCCTAGAACAATATTATTTTTAAAATTGATTTGTTTATTTACTTGTAGTTTACAAGATTGAGTTCCGGAATCCCTTGAGTTTCAAATTTTCTTCCCTCTCTCTTTCCCTTCCCCCCCCCCCCCCCCCGTGGTGGCATGCAATCAAGTACAGGATCTGCAAATACTTTCACATTAGACATTAGTCTGGTTGTATAGAAGGGGTGTAACCAATGGAGTGAACAATGGGAAAGAAGAAACAAAATCAAACATGGAAAAGAACGAGAGCATGTAGATTGCTTCAGGCTCACAATATTAACTTCTTGAGATCAAGAACTCCCTTTCATTTGGCTTGTATGTGTATTTCCAGTAGTTTTTATATCACCTGTTACATAGTGCCTAATGAATGGTTTTTTGACATATTGATTCACATTGCCACACAGATTATGTTATATTCCAAACCATAGCCCTTGAGAGAAGTGTTAGGATTAGATAAAGGGGATTTTCAAAGTCAGAAGTCTTACAAATTGCTTCACATTTGATGTTTTAAGCCTCAGCCTCATGGGAAAGGATAACAGTAGTTATCAATCATTACTGGCTCTTGTTTAAGTCTTTGTTAATGTACACTTGTGGATCTTTTAAGCAAAGCGTGTCTTTCAGTTTAAGGAAATAAATAACTGTTATCCATAATTTATATTGCATATTGAGTACCTTTCATCTCTTACTACTTAAGAGTATATGCTAGACATGAGCCAAACCAAAGGTTTGAGGGTTTTTTGTTTTGTTTTGTTTTGTTTTGTTTTTTATAAATGGAATTTGGAAGAAGAAGAAATAAAAAAGAGTACAGTTAACACTCTTTAAAGACTAGATTCCCCTTGACAAAAGCCCAGTTCACATGGGATTTGTGGATAGATAGGAAGGAGAGGAAGGGAGTAAAGGAGTAACATTAAGTCTTCAACAAACCATAGTAAACGTTTGTTGAGGGCATCTAGGTGACTGAGTGGATGGACAGTTGGGCCTGGAGTCAGGAAGACTCATCTTCCTGAGTTCAGATCTTGCCTCAGACACTTACTAGAGGTGTAACCCTGGGCAAGTCATTAAATTTTGTTTGTTCCTCACCTGTAAAATGTTCTAAAGAAGAAAAAGGCAAAGCACTCCAGTATTCATAAGTCAGACCTGACTGAGATGACTGAACAACAACAAAATGTCTGTAGAATTGTTTTTTGATTGTTTGTTTTTGAAGTTAAACCTTATCCTTTCCATAGACAAAACCTTCAGAATCTGGCCATTGTTCATCTTTCCAGCCCTTCTTACGATCTTACTTTCCTCAATAATTGGCCTCCTTGGTATATTTCACACAATACGCTCCATTTCCCAATTCCAGGCATTTTTCTGAAATGTTACCCATACTTGACATTTTCCTTATTTTATTGTTCTTATTGTTATTAATGTTATTATTACTGCTATCCCCTTGTCCCCTTTAAGCCTCAGCTAAAATTCTACCTCTTTAAAACAGCCATTCCTGATCTCCATTAATGATAATGCCTTCTATCTGTTCATTTCCTTCCAGTCTATCCTGCATATACTTTTTTGTACAGAGTTTTCATCTTGTTTCTCTCATTAGACCATGAGTTCCATAAGAGCAGAAGTCATTTTTGCTTCTCATTGAACCCTCAGCGTTTAGTACAGTGCCTGAGTCATTATATACCCTTAATAAATTCTTGTTGACTTTAATTGACTCAAGATAAGCAGAGAAACGCTATGTTTAAAGGCATCAAACATAATGAAATAAAATTACATAAATATATACATGGGATAGCATAACATCTAAGTCTCAAAGCAAAAGATAAATAAGAACAATATTTGAGGATCTCAGTACCATTTTTTCAGAATCCAAAAAGTTAATAAACATAAATAAGAAATAAATTAAGACGTTAACATGATTTTGCAAAAAGGTCAATATGAGAGATCTCTGGTGATTGTTGAATGGGAGTAAAAAGGAATATCCATATATCTTTGTTACGTATGGCACTTTTACCAAAAAAAATGCCATGTGTTAAGACACGAAAAATATTATGAAGGCATGCAGAAAAATATAAATATAAAAGACACCTTTCATTAATCACAATAATAATCAATACCTTTGAAGAAATAATTCAAACTTAAGTGGAAACTAAGTAATTTTATCCTAATAAATTGGTGGACATAAAAAAAGTCAGAAAAATGACAATGGGATATCCTCCAAAAGACTTTTTCAATTACCTAGAGAGAAATATTATTTCTACACATTATCATTCATAAAACAGAGAAAGAATAGATTAATGAAGTAAATATGTAACAATAACAAAAATACACACAAGCAATAATTTAAAAAAAAAACCAACGACAAAAAATAAACTCTGAAGTTCAAAAAGAAGCAAAATCAAAACAATATTAAATTGATAATTATAACCAAGAGTTGAAATAGATAAATTTGTAACTGATCTTAAAAATAGAAAAAAAATAAATTATAATTCAGAATAAAGCAAAATACTACAAATTATTTTCTCATTTTATATAAGCAAACATCACTAGAAGTAGATTATTATGCATCAGAATATAAAATACTTGCATTATAGAAGCAATAACTGGGAAATTCTAATAGCTCAGTTTCAGAAAAAAGAAACTAAATAGACCACAAAATGATCTTCTAGAGATGAAAAAAAGGAAACGTAAAGATTTATAAGTTATTTCCATTAAATATTCAAAAACAGTTGGCTGCAATTTTAAATAAATTGTTTAAAAATAGGGAAAATGGCCTCCTAATAAACTTCAACTATAATAAAAATATGGACCAGATATCTTAGCCATTGTCCAAGATCTATAATCAGTATCTAGGGAAAGATATTGAGTAAAATGTTGAGAAAAAAACTACAAAAAGATATTGGAGGTTGGTATGGGGAAAAGAGAAAAGAATGTTCACTATGACCAGACTGGATTTCACCGAGGAATAAAGAGTTATTTCAATATTAGGTACACTATACATAATATATCATATTAATATCAATCACGTAAAAAATCTTTGACAAAACATAATATTCTTTTCTGTTAAAAAAACAACAAACTATAAGCTTGGGGGGAAAAAATTTCCTTTATTTTACCAAATACCATTTATGTAAAAGCTAACATCATTTGTAATGTAGAAAAACTAGAAGATTTTCCAAGAAGATCAAAAATGAAGCAATAATTCTGCTGTCACTACTATTATTTGATACAGTTCTAGAAAATTAGCTACAGTAATAAGACCCAAAACATGAGAGAGTAAATATATGAAAAGACATTTTTAAAAATGTGGCATTGCAGATAATGATGGTTTACTTATGAACTCCTAGACTTCCAACAAAAAATAAACAGAAATTATTAATAACTTTAATAAAGTCACAAGATAAAAAATCAATAACTTTCTATTCATTACATTCTCCACAGAAAAAGGAAAGAAAATAATTTTCATTCAAAACTACTACATAATACAAACAATATCACAGTCCACTTATCAAGACAAACACAGAATTTATATGAATATCACTATAAAGCAACATTTACAGATATAAAAGAAGAAAAATAATTTGAGATTTATTATTAATTCTCTTAGATCTATTACAGTGTAATAAAACTACCAATAATGCCTAAATTAATTTATAGTTTTATCATGTCAATTAAAATATCAAAGAACTACCTGAAAGACCCTGAGAAATGCATAAAAAATCATTTGGAATTATCAAATGTGAAGAAATCCAAGGAAAATATTTTCTTTGATTGAGATTAAAGGTGATTTTTATAACACCAACCTTCAGATATGCAATCAGTCAAGAAAATCTTACTCAGCACTTACTGATTGTGCTAGTCATTATGCTTCAAGTATAAAACAAAAATCATCAAAACTATTTGATATTTTTAAGTTCATAAATAGAACAGACTAAGTATATCAAAACCAGAAGCAAAGTAGCGGTGTCATTATTTTCAGTGTTCTCAAGAACACAAATTATAAGAACTTTACCACCCCTTTCTCTAGTCTCCCCTCACAAAAAATGCTGGGAAAAGTAGAAAATAGACTGGCAGAAATTAGACTCATGTATCTCAGAACATATGCTACAGTTTGATCTAAATAGATATATAGTCCATGTATAAAAGATGATATCATAAACCAATTAGAATAGCAGATAAGGAAATGGCTTAAAAATCACAGATCGTGGAATTATTCTTGAATATTCAGATTTGAGCACCAGGAATGAAATTCAAAATTTTATGACATAAACATATTTTTCCACAATAATAATAATCTGCTAATAATTATAAAGGGTAAAGTTCATTGAAGAGTTAATAAATTACAGGTCTGATATGTAGACTCAGTATGGCATAGTGATTAGAAAACTGGCCTTGAAGTCAGGAAGACATGACTTTCAGTTTTGCTTCTGAGACATTTCAGCTCCATCTTCCTAGGTAAGTCACTTAACCTCCTGTTGCTCTAGGCAACTCTGCAAATCAGTAAGATTCAGGGAGAAAACATCTAAATCTCTCGAGAGACCTAGGAATTTCCTGTACCATTGAAATCACACATCTAGTATCTTCCTCAATCCTTTCAAAGGTATTTGCTATCTATTGGTCTAACATAAAAAATAATTTGCAACTGCATTCCAAATCATTAAATATCTTTTGATCCACCAATGCTACCAATATGAATATATCCCAAGGAGATTAAAGACAAAAGGAAAAGAACAATATTGCATAAATATTTGGAACAGCACTTTTATTTTTGTTTTATTTTAGTAACAAAGAACTAGAAACAAAGTGGATATCATCAATTGGAGAATGGTCAGACACATTATAGTATGCAAATGTAATGGATTATTGTTTTGTCATAAAAAAAAATTGAAAGGGCAGATTCAGAAAAACCTGGGATTTGTATGGACTAATGCAGGGCAAAATTAGTAGAGCCGGCATAATTTATACAGTTACCACCATGCTATAAAGTAATTTTGTGTCAACATAAAATTTATGATGATACATACCTCTTACTTCTTGATAGAGAGGTAATAAGCCATAAATGCCATAGGACACAGAAAATTAGGGCAATGTTGTACTACATATATGCATATATACATATATTTGCATATACTTAAATTATTTGTAATAGATTAAAGTTTCCTACTCAGTCTCCTTTTGCTGCCCTTATTTGAATATTGCCATGATCATATTTGTTTAATATTTTTAGTCATGATTCAAAAAATAACTAAAAATAAAACAAATTAAATTTTAATAAAGATGGAATAATCTCAAGTCAGAGAAGCAAATGTGAAAATGCTAAGTCTAGCAGTTAAGAGAGAAGCATTTGACTCTGGAATTTGATTTCTTTGGTTAATGGAATACATAAGTACTGACTGCTTAGTAACCAAATCTCTTGTTTATGTAGTGCACTTTCAATAGAAGTTTCTCCCTCATGAGAATAATAAGGTGAACTTTGTATTTGGTAAATCCTTAAGTGGTGTATGATTAAAGGATTCTTTTCTACATTCCACCATCCTACCCCATTAATGTTTGAGTCATGTGTATTTTATAACATGGAAATAGAATTTTTTGATTTATTTCAACTTAAGTTCTCAATATAATTTCCTGAAATTGAGGAAAATTGACAAGGCATTTAAGATACTCTTTCCTCCTCAATTAACAGTCTTTTTTTGACCAGGAAAAGGGGAGAAGAGGAATAGGGGGCTTAAAATTTTAAAGATCAATTTTCAACTCTAAAGGTTAATTGAAAGATGGGTTCTGTATTTAGAAAGCATTTTCTCAGCAGTAATCACAAAACATGATGTTAAATAACTAATGATATTCTACCTTAAACCAAAAAGAAATTCAGGGACCACCCATAGCATGCATTGCTGGTATGAACAGATATGAATTAATACTATTAAGAGAAAGAAAATGTCAATTATACTTCAAAATATGCCTGAAATTTAAATTAATTATATCTTGATGCAGTTTCTATGATCATGCTGCTTGTGACTAGGTGGCCCTTATTTATGCACAGAACGTATTTTGGCTGATGCATAGATTGATCTATTCTCTGTTCATTCATTCAGCTCTCTCTCTCTCTCTCTCTCTCTCTCTCTCTCTCTCTCTCTCTGTCCCTTCCTCTTTCTTTCACATGCACATATATGAGAGAATGAATAAACAGACCATAGATAAATCTATGGATCATACAATAGATAGATTATGAAATATATTAATCTCCTACTGTGTGCTAAATCATGTTCTTATGTGAGGACATGAAAAGAAAGAAGGAAGCAGTCCTTTCTCACAAGGAGTTTCCATTATAATGGGGAAGACAAGTAAATAGAGAGAGAAATATAACATCGAATTTAAGGACAATACATGTAAATAAATTCAAAATAAATAGTTGTCGACAAGATTATTTTGGATAGTAGGCAATAGCTACTGGGAAATGTTTCATATAGAAGGTGGTATTTGAGTTATGAATTGAAGGAAAAGGGACATTTGAACATTTTGTATTCACAACTCCATGAAATAGATCTTATTATTATCCCCATCTTACAGTTGAGTAAATTAAGGCAAATATATATAATGACTTTTCCAGGGCCACATAGCTCAAGTTAAACTCATCAGATATGAATGCAGATCTTCCTGATTCCAAACTCACATCATGAAACAAGATAAGCAAATCATTTAGATGTAAAGGATGACAATATAAGTGAATTAGAGTCACATGGAACAGTTCACATGTCAGATCTATGGGATAGGGGAAAAATATGAACAAAGGAGAGATCGAGAGGATAACAGGAAGTAAAATGAATAATTTTGAACACATGAAATAAAAGGGTATTTTTGTTTGTTTTAAACAAATTAGAAGGAAAAGAAAGCAGTAAATTGATAGAAAAATTTTATACCAAGAATACCTGGTAAAAAGCCTCATTTCTCAAACATGTAGGGAGCTGAACCAAATTTATACTAAAAAAAAAGCCATTGATCAATTGATAAATGGTCAAAGGATATGAAGAAGTAATTTTAAGAAGAGAAAATTGAAATCATCAATAGTCATGTAAAAATTACCCAAATCATTAACAATTAGAGAAATGCAAATTAAAATAATTCTGAGATACCTATCAGATTGGCTTAGATGACAGAAAAGAAAAAAAAAATGACAAATGCTAGAGGGGATCTGGAAAAATAGATACACTAATATGTACTTTGAGTGAAATTGTGAGCTGATCTAAACATTCAGGGGTATCTTTTGGAACTATGCCCAAAGTGTTACAAAACTGGGCACATCAATTAGGGAATGACAGAAAAAGTTGTAGTATATGAATGTGATAGAATAATATTGTGCTATATGAAATAATGAAGTGGGTGGTTTCAGGAAAACAAAACTGGAAAGATTTATATGAACTGATGCAAAGTGAAGTAAAGGACTAACACATTCACAGTAACAGCAAAATTGTAATGATGATGAATTGTAAAAGAAATAGCTACTATGATCCCGACAATAATACCAGAAAGTTGCAGAGGATTCTTGATGAAAAATGCTATCCACCTCTAGAGAGGGAATCAATGAACTACAGTTTTTTCATTTTATATCACTTTTTTTTAGCATGTCTAGTATAGAAATATGTTTGCCATGACTTCACATGTAAATTGGGTATCATATTAATTGCCTTTTCTTTTTTTTATTTTTTTATTTTTTATTTTTTTTTAAATTTTATTATAGTTTGCATCATTCATTTCCACAAGATTTTGAGTTACATATTTTCTCCCCGTCTTTCCCCACTGCCCCAAAACAGCCATCCCAGTGTGTCCTCCCTCCCCCAGTCTATTCTCTCCT
>CM053583.1:214583716-214600402 GCA_028627135.1 Pseudochirops cupreus
GAGGAGAGAAAATCTGAAACTCAAGTGATTGTGGAACTGAATCTTGTAAATTAAAACTAAATAAGGAAATAAGAAAAAAGAAAGAATGCTTTATCATTGGTTTTCAAAACTCAAGATTGGTCATTTCACTGATAAGAATACTTAAATCCTTAAAAATTGGTTTTTCATATAGTGTTGTGTTCATCATATAAATTGTCCTGATTTTGCTCATTTCAATCTTCATGATTTTGTACACATGTGTCCATGTGTTTTTATGATCATTGAGCTCATCGTTTCTCATAGAACAGAAGTATTCCATCACAATCATATAACACAACTTTTTCAGTCATTCCTCAATTTATGAGCATCCCTGAAATTTTCAGTTCTTTGCCACAACAAAGAGAGCTGTTGTAAATATTTAAGAATGTATAGACTCTTTTCCTTCTTTTTTTTTTTCCTCTATCATCTTTGGAAACAGCCACAGTAGTGGTATTGCTGGGTCTAAAGATATAAACATTTTAATAACTTTTTGGACACAATTCCAGATTGCTCAACAAAATAGTTGGATTTATTCACAGTTCTACCAATCATCAGTTAGTGTCCTGATTTTTCCACATCCCCTCTAACATTTGTCACTTACCCCTTCAATAATTTTAGAGAGTCTGATAGGTATATAATGATACCTCAAAGTTGTTTCAATTTGTATTTCTCTAATCAATAGCTATATAACACATTTTTATGTGACTATAAATTGTTTTGAATTCCTCATCAGAAAATTGTTTTTTCATATCCTTTGACCATTTATCAATTGGGAAATGATAAACATTCTTATAGATTTTTTAAAGGTTCTTTATATATTTGAGATTATGATACCTTCATCTGTAAAACTGTCTATACTGCCCCCCCCCCCAACAGTCTTCTGCTTTCATTCTGGTCTTGGCTATATTTGTCTTATTTACACAAAAATCTTTAAATATAATGTAAAAAAAATTATTCATTTCACATTTAGCACTGCTCTCTATCTCATGTCTAATCATTAATTATTTGCCCATCCAGGAGTCTGGTAAGTAATATATATATATACCATGCTCTTAAAATTTTCTTGCAATATCTCTCTTTATATCTAGATGACATATCCAATTTGACCTTATCTTGGTAAAGGACATAAGATTGGTTTAGACCAATTTCTCCCAAAGTGACTTTTATCAAATAATGAATTCTTACCCCCAAAATTTAAGTCTTTATACTTGTCAAACATTCTTAATATAGTCATTTACTTCTATAAATTGTGAATATACTGTGTTCCATTTTTCTTCCTTTCTATTTCTTAACCAGTACCAGATGGTTTTGATAATTACTTCCCTACAATATTGTTTGAAATCTGTTACAGCTCAACTTCCTTCATTTATATGTTTCCTTTGTTATTCTTGACCTTTATTTTGTCCAAATGAATTTTTTTTTGTAATTCAATATTTTTTTTGTAATTTAATTGGGATGACCTCATTTATACCTATTCTTTCAAGTGTTTTAGTAGAATGGCTATTGTCCTTAATCAAAGACTTTTTAAGCATCTATTGGTGAAGTCACATGATTTTTGTTACACTTATTATGGATATAATCAAATATGTTAATAGTTTTTCTTATGAATAACCAACACTGTATTTCTGGTATAAATCTTGTTCAGTCAAAATATATAGTCTTTGTAATATATTGTTGTAATCTTTTAGATAGTGTTTTATTTGGGATTTTTGACCCCATATCCATTAATGAAGATGTTCTATAATTTTCTTTTTTTCCCGTTTTTATTCTTCTTAGTTTGGGTATCAGTATGATGTTTGTTTCACGAAAGGAGTATGGTACGACCCCTTCTTTGTCTATCATTTCATATAATTTATTTAATGCTGAAATTCGTTTGTCTTTAAATATTTGATAGAATTCACTTGTAAATCCATCTGGTCCTGATGCTAGGAACCTCATTTATGACTTCTTCAGTTAGTTTCCTAAAATAGGTCTCTTTAAATATTACTCAGTTTCACTTAAATTCTAAATTATTGGCATATACTTGCGCAAAATAACTCCTTATAACTGCTTTGCTTCCATCTTTATCAATGATATGTTCACCCCTTTAAGTTTTCATCCTAGTGATTTGGTTTTCATCTCTGTGTTTAAAAAATATATATTAACCAATTCTTAATCTATTTTTATTGCTTCCCCCTCCCATAAATCAAACTACTAGTTTTATGTATCATTCAATTTTTACATTAAATTTTATTAATTTCACCTTTAAATTTTTGGAATTACAATTTGGTCTTTAATTGTGAATTTTTAGTTTGCTATTTTTCTGTTGTTGTTTTTTTTAATTGCATACCCAATTCATTGGTATGTTTTTTCTCTATTTTCTCGATATAAACATTCAGAGATGTAACTTTTTCTTTCATCATTGCTTTTGCTGCATACAATAGGTTTTGATTTATTTTCTCATTATTGTCATTCTCTTTCGTGAAATTATTAATTCTTTCTACAATTCGATCTTTAACCAACTCATTCTTTAAGATTAGGTCATCTAATCTCCAAATAGTTTTTAATTTATTTTCTGTGGTCCTGTATTAAATATAATTTTAGTTTCATTGTGATCTGAAAAAAGAGATTTTTAATATTTTTGCTTTTCTGCATTTAACCATAAAGTTTTGTGCCCTAATATATCGCCAATATTTTTAAAAGTAGTAGAGAACATTGAGAAAAAAATGTGTTTGCCTTTCCATTGTCATCCACTTCTCTCCAGATATCTATCATATCTAGCTTCTAAAATTCTATTCAAATTCTTGACGACTTTCTTTTTTTTTTTTTTTTGTTAAATTTGTCTATTTCTGAGAGGGAAAGTTTAAAGTCTTTTAATTTATTTTGAAATATGTGTCATTTAGCTTTTCTTTTTAAAAAATAGGTGTTATATTTGGTGCATAATGGTTAGTACTGATATTGTTTCATTGTCTGTGTTACCATTTCTCAAAATGTGGTTGCCCCATTTATCTCTTTTAATTAAAGCTGTTTTGGCTTTAACTTTTTTCTGAGATTGTAATTGGTACCTCTATACTTTTTTACCAGCTACAAAATAATAAATTATACTCTGACCCTCTATTTAAACTTTTTGTGTATCTCTCATTTTAAAATGTATTACTGATAACCAACATATTGTCAGATTATCATTTAGTTTTTGTCTATTCCACTATCCATTTCAGTTTCATGGGTGAGTTCACGCCATTCTCATTGAAAATTATAATTACTATTTCTATATTTTTCTCTATCTTATTTTCCTCACTAATGTTCTTCTCAGTCTATTGGTCATTTCTTGAAGCATAGTAATATCCCATTATGTTCACATATATTTATTATTTCCAGGCTTTGCTTAATTAAGGAACACTGTAATTTGTTTGCATTTTTGATAAAACAAAAAGGTGTATAATGACTGTTTCTTTCTTTCTTTTATTTCTTCTGAGTTTATTGTTTCCATTAATTTTAGTTGAATTTCCATTGTTTTCTAAGTAAGCCATTATTATTTATAAAAAAGAAATAATTTTGTTTTCTTTTTAACTTATCATTTACTTGTATCATTATAGGTACCATTTCTAACACTATACTAAATAATAATGGCAACAATAAACACCTTTGTTTTACCCCTAAGATTGTCAGAAAGGTCTCCACTGTTTTTTATCCTTCTTATAAAAATGTTTACCCTTGGTTACATATAGGACCTTTTTTAGCATTCTAAGGAAAAGGTTATTACTATGACATTTAAATTTTTATCATGAAAATAGTGGTTGTATTTTCTCAAATAGTTTCTTTCTTTATGTCTTGACATACATGATTTTCATGTTTTTATTATTAATATGGTCTTTTGCTTGTTGTTTTGCTAGTGTATTAAACTGACCTTATTTTCTTGTTATACAAACAACCTGGTCATAGGATATAATCTACTAAAATATGTTTTTTTAACCTCTTTGCTACTATTTCATTCTGCATCATTTTGTCATTTATAAGGGATATTGGTCTATAGCAGTGATTCTTAACATGTGGTTAAATATTTGATAGAATATCACTCCAATGTCTGTAAATAGATTTTAGGGTGTCTATAGACTTAGATGAGGAAAAAAGAGTATTTTAATATACTAAATTAATTAGCTTTTCAACCCTATATATTTCTTTTATGCAGTTTATTCTATTATTATGAGAAAGGGTTCAAAGGACTTGACAGATTGTCAAAGGGCTTTATGATAGAAAAAGTTAAGCTTACTTTATTCCATAAATTAAAAAATACAACTAAAAAAAGAAAATGTTAAGAAACACTGGTATATTCTTTTTATGCTTCTGCTGTATGTTTCCCCTTTTAGGTTTCAAAACCATATTTGTTTCACAGAAGAAATTTCGTATGATCACTTGTTATCTATTTTATTAGTACAGTGTTGTTCAATGTTTTCTTACACACATATTTCCATTTTCAGTTCTTAAATTAAGATTTTGTTCTAGAACAAGACTCTCCTGGAAATATTGGAAAATTGTGATTTGACTGGCAGGATTCTTTCTTCACTGTAGTCTATATAGCTCATTTTCTCAATGTTGGTAATTATCATCTTCTGCCCAAAGTCTTGAGGCTTCTATATCTATCTCCTGGTAGTCCTTTATGGGTGCTGGACTCAATCAATATTTCTCTCTTTTACCTGAACAATCTCTTTTCTTGAGTTGATCCCATTGTCTATGACAGTATTGATAGGATCTAGTTAGAAGAAACTGTGTTGGTCTTAGGTCTCCTGGAAGACCTTGTGAACTACATTCCCAGGTGCAGTTAGCCCTATTTCTTTTTGTAGTTGGCAGTTTTCCAAAAAGTACATAGTTGATCCCCATCTTCCCATATAGAAAGCTATGGTGACAGATTCTGACCCCTGCTTCTGTTCTGACAGTTCTAGACTAGGATCAATTATTGTAGCTTTTTTTAGCTTGTGATCTTCATGAAGCATCCTCATTTAAAATGCAATTTGACTTCCAGGTACTTTATCAAAAACTTTGCTAGATTCCTTACCATGGCCCTTCTATCAGTGCTTATAGGTCAATTTACCAGGGTAATTTTTTTTTGAGCACTTACTTTTAGACATTAGAAAAATAGGATACAAGGTCTTGGTCTGAATCAAATTTCTGTAATTGATTTCCAGTTTTCTCAGGATTTCTTGTCAAAAGTAGAGTCCTTTTTCTAACAATCTATTGTTGTGTTTTTTCAAATACTGGGCTATCACTGAGTTGTATTTCTTTCACATCTAATCTATTTGATTGATCTGTTTTTGTATTTTTTTAAGCCAGTACCAAAGAATTTGTTTGACAACTAATTTAAGAGTAGGGTTGATAGAATGGCAGTGCTCTATGACCCTCATTCACTATTTTTCTACTTCCCTTGTGATTCTAAATATTTTGTTCTTCTAAAGACTCTTTTGTTATTGTTCTGTCTGTGTCTATAAAGTCTGTCTTTCATAATATGATTGTTAAAGCACCGTACCTTTGGATTAAAGTGAAAAGTATTATTATTTATTTAAATTTTGACATGACCCAAACAGTAGTAAGAAATGCTTTTCCAATTATTATTTTTCCAAGAGTGTTATTAGTTGTATATCTATGAAATGTGTATGTATCTTAGTATGTTAACTCCGAGATAGACTGTGTTCTTTTTTTACTATGGGTTGATTTATAAATTTTTTTTAATTTCTTCTTTTTTGATAGATATTTGGATAGCAATACTAATGATCTGTGTTGAGCAATTGCAAACAGTGCAATGAATCCATTTACTGTTGCTTTTAGTTTCTTCATAGAGTCTCTGGGATTTTGCATATATACCATCTTGTCAACTCAAGATAGCAAATGTTTCATCCCCTCTTTCTAAATATCCCTATACTCAATTTTATTCTTTTGTTTAACTGTTATATTTATAGCATTTTTAGAACAATGTCGAAAAATAATGGAGAAGGGTAATCTTAGCTTTGCACCTTTTAGTGTTTCTTCATTGCCTTTAAGGTTAACTCTTAGTTTCAGATATGTACTTTTGATAATATTGAAGAGGGGCCAGAATGAAGGTACTTCTGTAGGTAGAAATTGAGGGAGAGGAGAATCAGTTGAAGTTGCAGGAGCTGACATGTGCAAAATCCCAGAGACTATAACTGATAGGGCAATTTTATAATGAAGAGGAGACATTCTGGAGACTCTTGCACATCAAGATGAGAAAATTATATTCTGTTCAGTAGGTTATGGGAAGTTACTTTTTTAATGAAGGAATGAGATGATTATAATGGTACTTTCATTCATTCTTTGAAAAATTCATCAAGCATTGAAAGAGGCCTATAATATAATAGGTTTTATGTAAGACACCGAGTGTGCACAATTACAAATGTAATGTTCCCAGGCATACGTGGGATTAAGTTGCTCTGGTTTAGAGAGGAAAGAGACAGTAGGAAGGAAGAACAGTTATGGGGTTCTGATGATAATTCAGGTTAAAAATAATGAGGGAATGGCCTAGGATGTTATCACTGCGTGTGGAAAAGAGACAGAAAAAGCACGTACAACTAATTCAGTGTAAGAGCTACGGAAGAGACAAAAATCAAGGGTTATCCCAAGGTTTCAAGTATAAGTATCAATGACTAGCTAGGTGGTACAGTGGGTAGAACGCTTGGTCTAAAGTCAGAAAGATTCAGGTTGCTGAATTCAAATCTGACTTGACACGTGCTGTCTGTGTGACCCTAGGGAAGTCATTTAGCCCTGTTTGCTTATCTCAACTAGACCAAAACAGCTTCTAACCTGTGGATAGCTGTAGCTAAACAGACAGGTGAGTCAGGAATCAAGCAGAAGTTCAATTTCAAAGTGAGGGAAATGAACTTCTGGGAGCCAAATGGTGGAGTAGGCAGTAAATCATTGTAATTCTCTCATATTCACCTCCAAAAAAACAACAACAACAACAGCAACACAAAAATAGCACCTCCTGACAAATCCTGGAAGAGTGGAGCTAGTGGAAAGACAGGATAGAGTGGTCTTTTAGCCAGAGAAACTTCAAGGATTGGAAAGAAAGGTCTATCAATTTGGTTAAAAGGAAAGTGCATTGCAGGACAGGAAGTGCCTTCAGCAAGCCAATAGAAAGCTCCACTTCAGCAAACCAGCAGGGGAAACTGAACCCAAGTGTGGTAGATTAGGCAAACATCAGCACGAAGACCCCCATGTGCCTTTGCATAGCCAGGGGAACCAGAGAGTCTCCAGCTCTGAAAATCACCATGTGCTGGACCATAGCCCTGGGTAAACAGATATCATCAAGTAGCCTGACCTCAACATGCTTCAATGCAGCCTTGGGAAAAGAGGCACTCTCCAGTGACCAAACCTCCATATGCTTCAGTGGAGGAAATGAAAAAACACCACAATAGGCCTCAGCACATTCCAGATACCACTAGTAGGTTCCCAGCTCAGCGCCAGGTAAGCTGCCAGACACCCACGACTTCCGCCAGCAGCAGCCATCCTCCCACCCCACCCTTCAACACAACACCTAATGAAAGGGTCCCTCATGCATCTCAGTTCAAAATCAGCACAGCACCAGGTAAACAGCCAGGGCCTGTAGTCACAGGCACAAGAACTCTGAGACAGAGCCCATTCTATTCTGGGAGAAGACATTACATTTTAAAGCAAAGGAAAAGGCCAAGAAAAAAAGGAGAGTGAGCACAACAATTACCGAGAGAGAGAGAGAGAGAAAAAGAGAGAGAGAGAGAGAGAGAAAGAGAGAGGGGGGGAGGGAGAATGAGAATCTGACCCTAGAGAGTTATTATGGTGATAGGGAAGACTAAGACACAAACTCAGAAAAGGACAACAAAGTCAAAACATCTATGAGCAAAATCTCAATGAAATATAGCAAGTGGTCTCAAGCCAAGAAAGAAGTCATGGAAGGACTCAAAAAGGAACTTATAAATCATATAAGAGACATAGAAGAAAAATTGGAAAAAGAGATTAGAGTGATACAAGAGAATTATGAAAAAAAGTGTAAACAACTTTGAAAATTGCTTAAAAAGCAGAATTTGCCAGAAGTAAAAGGAGATACAAAAAACCAGTGAAGAAATCAACTTTTTTAAAAGAGTACAATTGGCCAAATGGAAAAGAAAAAACAAAAGCTAATTGAGGAAAACAATAGCCTGAAAGTTAGAATTGGACAAGTGCAAAGTAATGGCTCTATGAGACATCAAAAATCAATAAAACAAATTTTAAAAAATTTTAAAATGAAAGAAAATATAAAATACTTCTTGGGAAAAATAACTGGAATGGAAAATAGATTGAGGAAAGATAATATCAGAATCATTAGACTACCAGAAATGTATAATCAAAAAAAGGATCTGAACGATATCTTTCAAGGAAGTAATCAAACTGCTCTGATATCCTGGAACCAGAGAACAATATAGGCATTGAAAGAATCCACTGATCACTTCAGGAAAGAGATCCCAAAATAAAAACAACAAGGAAGATCACAGCCAAATTTCAGAACTATGAGTTCAAAGAAAAATAATACTAAAAGTACTCAAAAAGAAACAAACCAAATATCAGGGAGTCACAAACAAGATTACAGAAGATTCAGCAGTTGCAGTAATAAAGAATTGGAGGTCATAGATAATAATATTCTGGAAAGTAAAGGAAGTAAGGCTACAATCAAGAATCACTTACTTGGTGAAATTAAACATAATATATCTAGGGAAAAAATGGTCATTCAAGAAAATAGAAGGTTTTCAAGTTCTCATAAAGAGAAAATGTAATGTCAAGCAAAGGCAACTTCCAAGGTTCAGATTACCAGCATAGCAAACACCATAGCAAATATTCACAGAACAGAGAAAGTCAAAAATACAGTGTAACTCATTCATTTAGCAAATAAGTTCTCAATTCAATTGCAAAGTACCGAGGTCCAAGTATCCCACCCCTGGCTCAGTAGTCAAAGTAGCCCACTCCTGGGCAGTACATACATTTAGTCTCTTCTCAAATGGAGAACAATTTCCAATCATAAACAAAGTACATTAATTTAGTCAATCAGAGAGCACCAAAAAGGCCAAAGTTTTCCCACCCCTGGACACTACTGAAATACAATACCATAGATTAACACCAAGCACTTTCTCAAAAGGGGCAGGAGAGCACAAAAGGCCATCCACCCTTAAGCTATAACAAGGTTAAGATATCATCTCAGCATTGAAAAGCCAAGGAAAGGGCCTTCTTTCATCTTGACTCAAGGCAAGCCCTCAGCAGTCTCAGTTCTTGGGGAGGCAAGGCTCAACAAACCCATAGCCAATGTCCTCATTAAGTCACTCTCTGCCTGTGGAACAGTCCCAGAACCCTTGAAAACATCAGCAAGGCCCTCTTCCAGGATTTCTGTAAACATATTACAAGAAAAGCCTCCTTCAGGGCTTCTGAACCAACAGCCAGGTTCCAGAACCTCTACAACAGCAGCACTGTCCTTCACCAGCAGGTGAATCTGACAAAACAACATCAAAACAGGCAGACAAAATACTGGCATCACAACCATGCCTCCTCAGTTCTTGGCAGCTCTGGGTGGAAATTCTCAAAAGTCCTGGACAGCTCCAGTTGGCCCTCAGCAGTCTTTCTCTCAGCAACTCAGGTTCCACCATACTGGATACTGCTCTCCCAAAATTCATTCTGGCCTTCTCTTAGCTTGGACCTCTCTCCCAATTCATGGCTCCTCCCAGCTCAGCCCTCTCTCTTCACATCAACAAGTTCATCCCACAAGTGGGATTCACAAGCTCTGGGTTTTAACATTCAACTCAAAAACCAAGCCAATACAGGGGCATCTCCAAATTCCATTACCATTACAGAACACCAGAACTAAATAAAAAAAATTTTTCCTTCAATATCAATACCCAAGAGAAGCATAAACAGTTAAAAAGAAGGGGAAAGAAAACATAAGGGATTCAGTAGAGGTAAAATATTTACATCCCTACATGGAAAGATGTTACTTGTAATTCTTAAAAATTGTATCATTAATAGCACAGCTAGAAGGAGTATACATAGACAGAGAGTATGGTTACAAAGTGAATTTGAGGGAATGACAGAAAAGAAATGAGATAAGAAATCGAACAGTAGGTGCACAAGGAAGGAAGAGGGAAAATGGACTAAATCATTTCACATAAAGACGCATGAAAGACTTGTTACTGTGGAGGGAAAAATGGGAGAGTGAGCAATGAGCATTGCTTAAACTTTACTCTCATCATTATTGGCTCAAAGATGGAATAATAAAAACAAGCAGTTGATTATAGATACTATCTTATTTGACAGGGATGTAGGAGAAAAGGAAATCTACTAACGGAGTTGGGGTGGAAACTGACAGAAGGGAGGGCAGATCCAGGAAGTTGATAAAAAACAACAACAACAGTACTGGTGAGGAGGGAAGAGGTGAGAGGAGAAAGAGGACAGACAGGAGGAAGGATAGTTTGCAGAGAAATACCCAATAATCATAAATATGAATGTGAATGGGATGAACTATCCCATAAAACAAAAGCTGATGGAGTGAATCAAAAACCAGAAACCTACAATGTGTTGTTTACAAGAAACAAACTTGAAGTAGAAAGACACACACAGAATAATGCTGAGGAACTGGAGCAGAATCTATTATGTTTAATCTGAAGTTTAAAAAAAAAAGCTGGGGCAGCAATATTCATTTCAGACCAAGTAAAAGCAAAATTAGATCTAATTAACAGAGATAAGGAAGGAAACTACATCTTGCTAAAAGCTATTATGGACAGAGAAGCAAAATCAATACTAAACATGCATACATCAAGTGGCATAGCATCAAATTTTTAAAGGATAAGTTAAGTGAGTTACAGAAAGAAATAGACCGTGAAACTATGCCAGTGGGGGACCTCAATTGCCCCTCTCAGAACTCAATAAATCCAAACAAAAATAAAACAAGAAAGAAAGAGGTAAAAAAAAAAAAGGAATAATAAAAAGTTGTTCTAAAAAATCCTTAAAAGAAATGTAAAAAGGCAGAAATATTAAATGTATTCTTTTGGGGGTCATAATGCAATAAAAATTACATTTAACCAAGAATAGTGGAAACGTAGATTAAGAATTATTAAGAAACTAAATAACCTAATCCTAAAGAATAAGTGAATCAAAGAACAGAACATTTTCATTAAATAGAATAACAACAAGACAGCATCCCAAAATTTATGAGATGCAGGTAAAGCAGCAGTTAGGGGAGAGTTATTTCTGTAAATTGTTACAACAAAATGGAAAAAGAACAGATACATGAATTGGTCATTTAACTGGAAAAAGAAAAAGAAAAAAAGAACAAATTAAAAATCCCCAATTGAACACCAAATTTTGAATCCTGAAAATCAAAGTTGAGATTAATAAGACTGAAAGTTAAAAAAAAATCAGCTAACAAAATGAGATGAATGACTTGCAAGCAAGGACATGTGTCAGGGTCCCACCACTTGTTAGGGAGTCCTGCTTTAGAGTGGCTGAAGCTTGGTTCACATACTTGTGGTAAGACAAAAGATCAAAGAGTATGGTATAGCAACAGAAATGAGCCACAACAACAACAGTGCAGTATAATAGCAACAGTCAGACACAATGGCAGCAGTGAGGCACTGTTGTCTAGTGACAAAAAATTCATTCCTAGCAGGGCTTTAGGTCTCAGCCTGTTGGTGCTTGCCTGAGCTCAGATACCATCAGTTCCAGAAGGTGAACACAAGGTGCACACAAAGGATTGTTGTTATGTCAAGCTCAGGGAATAGCTTCCTTGGGGGTAGCTTCCTGAATTCTGGAAAGGGTTTTCAATTTGGAACGGGGACTGTGTCTATAGAGAGTAAACTAAGCAATGAACCTATTCCTCTTCCCTTCTCTGGGTGCCTTAGTCTAGAAGACTAATATCTTGACATTTCAGTTCTTCATCTATAAAATGAGTCAGAGGAGGACATGACAAACCATTCTAGTATTTTTGCCAAGAAAAACTTAAATGGGATCACAAAGAGTCAGTTGCATGACTGAAAAATATCTATGACTGTAATGATTTTATCTACAGAAATTAAAAAAAAATGTAGAACTGGTTTCATTGGGATTAGGTATGGTGGTGTTTATTGGATAACTAAGATGTACCTGAGCATGCCCAGTCTGACTAATATTTAAGCCCTTTTGAGGGAGTTTGCAGCATGTGTAGATTGTCTGCTATGGAGGTCTATTTGCCTCCTACCACAGAGACAGAGATAGCTTCCTTTGACTGGTAAGGCTAATCCATTGATCTTTTCTCCCCCTCCACTGATTTCTGGACATTAAAGATTCCAGATCCCTCACAGAAAGGAACGAAATCTGTGAGAACAGAAGGACATTTTCCCTTCTACTCCATCTCTTATTCTTCCACCTCCTACCCCCACCCCAGTCTGAGAAATGAGTCTGGGAGTTTTTGGTTTAGTTCTGAATTTTTTAATTTTTTGTCTTTCTCATGTTCAGGAACTGGAAGAGTCTCACAGAACCCTGATTTTTGTGCCATGGGAACTTTGGAGCTAGAATTGTGAGTGGGCTAGTGAAGCCAGTCAGTACAGCATGGAAGAACTGAAAAGACATCATACCTGAATTCCAGAAAGGGTTTTGAATTTGGAATGGGGACTGTGCTCTATAGAGAGTAAACTAAGCAATGAACCCATTCCTCTTCCCCTCTGTGGAAACTAGGGTGGTGTAAGGGAAGATTTTGTCTCCCACATATTGGAAGAGGAAGATTGTATGTTTGTCCTTATTTCTTTTGAAGAAATGCTTCTGTATTAAAATTAATCCAACTATTAGTGGCTAAATGGAAATATTAAGAGCCACAGCTATCTGTATTACTTTGCTCATTTTAAGGGAAAGAGAATGAGTTCAATTTCATGAATGTTATTTGAAATGTCTACAGAATGTCCAGGCAGACAAATTCATCAATCAGATGAATAAATAAATAAATAAAAGTGTTTTTTTTTAATGTAAATAATTTCTGGTTTAAAAAATGGAGCTAGAGATTTGAGAGTTTTTCTCATAAAACTAATTAAAAAAAAACCTTTGAGTTACCTGCCAACCACAAATTCTATAATTCTTTGAATATATAAGTGTAGATGAAATTGCCAAGAGAGAGTTGAGAGGGACAAATCAGAAATATAAAAGAGCATCCCAGAGAACAACTATTTTGAAAGATCAGAGGATAATAAAGCCCTCTCAGTGATCATATCAGCTTCCATGGATTCAAATACTGTTTATACAAATGATTCTCAAAACTACGTACCTGGGCTCCAGAGAGTGAGAAAATTAGTGCCCATCTTTAGAGTTAGGTCCTCCCTCAAATGAATAGCTAACTGTGTGAGTCCAGAGAAGATCTTGTGGGAGAAGGTATCATATTTTGATCAAGTATCACAGAATCTTCTTGTGGAGAAGATGAAAGAATGTGGACCCGACAGTAAAATAATTAGATAGATTCAGAAATACTTAAATGCCTGTATTCAAAGAGCAATTATTAATGGCTTAATGTCAGCGTGGCAGGAAATAAGTGCCCCAGGAATCTCTGTTTGTCACTGAGTTATTTAACATTTTATCAATGACTTGGATAAAATAAGAGTTGACATATTCATCAAATATTCAGATGACACAAAGCTGGAACAAAAGGCTAACCCCCTGGATGGCAAAGTCAGGACCCAAAGTGATGAGAAAAAGCAAGAGGATTGCACTAATTATAATAAGTTGAAATCAGTAAGGATAAATAAAAACTCAGTTCTGGGGCTAAAAATTTTATTTCATCATATCAATGAGAGATGCATGGTCACTCAGAAATTTGTCTGAATAAAATATAGTGTGTTATAGTGGACTATAAGCTTAATATGAAGTACAATTATGATGTGGTACACCACATACACACATACACACACACACACACACACACACACACCTTGAAATAAAACAAAAATCTAATGGGATCTTCAGATGTATATATAGGACATTGATTCAATGGCAATGGAAGAAGGTAACCAGAATGATAAAGGGCCTTGAGTATGAGACACTTCATGGAGTAGGGAAGTTTAACCTGTAGAAATAAAGAATCAGAAGGAACTTGATACTTGTGTCTAAGTGTGTGGAGAGATATCATATGAATGAGGAATTGTACTAATTCAATTTGCTCCAAGAAGGGAGAACAAGGATCAATGGGTGAAAACTGGCCAGATACAAATGTAGGTTTGATGTTAAGGGGAAAAAGAGGAAAAATGTCAAAAACAATGATACCTATCCATAAATGGAAGAGACTGATTGGCAAGAGGGTACATTCCTCCCCTTTGGAGGTCTTCCAAAAGGATATGGCTGACCATTTGGCAGGTATGTTATAGTGAGAACCCTTTTAAGGGAATAAAAGACCTCTAGCGACTTTACAATGCTCAAGTGCTTTGATCCTCTTCCATTACTCTGTAAAGGCAGGGAGTATCTTTGGTTTGCATTTGAGCACTGAACAGCCTTTGTCCCATAGCAGGGGCTTAATAAATGCTAATTAATTAATGAAGAATACCTGGAGGATTAGAAAAGTGAGAAAGATGAGAAACAAGACAGTATGCAGGAAAATACTTGGAAATAGAAGGACTTTGATACAGCCAAATAATCACCTTAAGCTGACCTCCTTTACCTATAAAATCACTGAAAAACAGAAACACCACCTTCAGCATCATTAATAGATGCAGTTTCTTTCATGGATGGATTAGACTAGATATAAAAATACTTTGGTCTTTTTTTTCTTTTTCTTGCTCTTATTTGTGGTCAATCACAGTCTATTTAATTACTCTAAATCTATTTACTTTTGTAGCAAGTCCTCATGTGTGGCTAGGTTCAAGTACAGGAAGAGTTGTCTGCCACATCTGCCATGGGGTTATCATTGTGCATCTGAAAAGAGTCAGGATAGATATCTGTGGCCTCTTCACCAGAGGAGACTTTATTCCCTGCCAGAAGGGAAAGTAGGAGGGCAGAGAGCAGAGGCTGCCATTCTGCTCTCCTCGGAGAGAGGGGATATCAGATTAGAACTATATCTATATATTCCCCTGAATATTTTTAATCTAGGAGATGTGAGTTAGAAGTTCAAGGCAACTTCTTATTGCTATTCCAATATTAAGGGGGAGGGAGAACCCCAAGCTCTATAACTGAGGCTTGACACATTCCCTTCTAAATGCCAGTTCCACAATTAAACATATGTAGCATTTATCAAAGCAAACTCATTTACCAAAATCAGTAGTAAAACAGAAATCAGAGAAAGTATACTTGGGTTAATATATACTCAACAATGCAAAGAGACAGGGCTATCCCACTGAGAGCAAAGTAACTCAGTCAACAAAAAAAAAAGGGGGGGGGGAAATATATCCCCAATCTCACCTAACAGGAATTTCCCTGAAGTTTCTAATGTAGCAATCTGGGGATAGGGATGTAATAAAGACTGACAGCTTTTCTCATATCAGCTTCTTCCCAGAATCTTTTCCTTTAGCACTTGATTTTGAGCTGACCTTGTCCATCTTTCTTCTTGAAGCTGGAAACCAGAAGCATAAAAATGACTTCATGCTTGAAGTGAATTGAAGAAAGTTGAATACTCAATAAAGGTTGGGGCCCTTCCACTCTCTACAACTCTGCCACACCCCTTGCACAGGCACTGGACATTGATCTCCACCAATAAGGGAGAGTCCCATATCAAAAGGTACGAAGAAAGCAAATAAGAAACTTTGAAGTATGATGTAAATGTGGGTAGTTATTATCACTACTACCACTATTATTCCTCCTCCTCCTCCTCCTCCTCCTCCTCCTTCTCCTCCTATTACACACACACGCAATATCTTAGGACCAAAAAGCTTGGCTTTGGTCCTTTCTCCCTTAGTCTAATTACTTACAACCATAAGTCACTAAAACACCACCAACAACAACAACAACAAGGAAACATTCATAATTAAGACATGGCTTTTCACAAATCCTTCCACTTGGGCTTTTGGTAATTTTCTGAACAGTTGACCTGGATAAAGGACTTATTTTCTCCTTAATATAAATGAAATGCATATGCTATCCTGGTGACAAAAAATATCTGACTTGTTAATTATGGAATTTTTGTTTTAAAATTTAGTAACTCTTTATTTATTAATTTTTTTTTGCTTTTTGTAGGGGGGAAACACAGGGCACTTGGGGTTTAGTACCTTCCCAAGGTCACACAGCTAGTAAGTGTTAAGTGTCTGAGGCCAGATTTGAACTCAGGTCCTCCTGACTCCAAGCCGGTATGCTATTCACTGTGACACCTAGCTGCCCCAGTAACTCACTCTTAACTCCAAAAATGTAAACCATGGCTTTTTGTAGGCTTCATGTATATACCGATTCTATGTAATTGAATATATTTTAGGAAGAAAAGTAAATATGAATTAAAGGATAGAAAGCTTGCCTCAGAATCAAGAACTGTATTCAAATCTCACCTCCAACATATATCAGTTATGTGATCCTGGGAAAATCATTTAATTTCTCAATGTTTCAGATAGCTCTCTAGGACAATGGATTACAGAGCAGATGTGTGTCTGCATTGGTAGAAGGTATTTACTTCATAGGAAGTTGAAGAAGAAGAAGAAGAAGAAGAAGAAGAAGAAGAAGAAGAAGAAGAAGAAGAAGAAGAAGAAGGAGAAGAAG
>CM053583.1:214600902-214627213 GCA_028627135.1 Pseudochirops cupreus
ATCTATCTATCTATCTATCATCTATCTATCATCTATCTGTCATCTATCTATCTATCATCTATCTATCTATCATCTATCTATCTATCCATCTAATCTATTCATTTACTTATTTGTTTATTTTTTATTTGGTTGTTTATTTGTTAGTTTGTTTATTAGAACCCCATGTATAAGTCCTTACTGAGTGACTAGAAAGTGAATGCTATTAGTATCACCATTTTGACCTGGTTGAATGACTTGCCAATGGTCAAGTGGCTAGTTAATGACTCAGGCTGATTTTAACCTTGTACCTTCCAGTCTTCAGGTCCTCTTCCTCATCTATTCTGCCACCTAACTGCATCAATTTACAACTATTTCTGCCTCTTCCTTTAAATTTCCTTAGGTTAACAATAACAGATTATGGTATAATTTAGTAACAATAGGTTATTTATTTTTAAAAAACTTTCATCTAATCTTTTTGATTTAAAGTGTATTGGATGAGTATAAATTAAGTCTTCCCAGTAAAGTAGAGGAGACACAAGGCTAAGACAGTTGATGAGTGGGTGGGCTGAAGAATGTAGGAGGCTAGCTAATTTGAGGTCAGTGAATTGGGTTGAATTTAGACTGAAAGGCTATCCATTTGCAAATTAAGAGACTTAGTCACTAAAATGTATTTACTAACAAAGTAGGATTGAAAATTTCTGAGGCAGAAATTTCATCTCCAAGTATATTCCCTGTAAGCAATTTGGAGGGAGAGAAAGAGGGAGGAAGGGAGAGAGGGAGGGAGGAAGACAGAGAGAGAGAGAGAGAGAGAGAGAGAGAGAGAAGAGAGAGAGAGAATTGTTTTCAAAACGTTTTGACAAAACAAAATAACACTAATTTAGAAAGGAAACTACTGAGTTCATTATCATAATGCTCATCTTCATTATTGTTATCACTTGGAGGATGTACTGAATACTCACTCATGTATATACATTGCTCTACAGAGAAACTAAGGATTAAGTATGATCCCTGAGAATAAGTCATAATAGAAGACTTTAAGCATGCAGGAAATTAAAAGGGAGAGTCCATAAGATTGAGTTTTCACCTCACTATCTCTAACTTTTAGGAATATTAATTATTTTTTCTGTAAATTTGTATTATCCCAACTGTATAGAAGTTGCAATTTAACTTTTTAATTCCAGAAGGAGGACATGATCATAGATGTAGAGCTGGAAGATACCATAGAGACTATTAAGCCCAACCCAGTCACTTTATAAGTGAAAATTGAGACCCGCAAGGGATTAAGAGACTTGTGACCAACATGCAACTATGGAGTATATTTTTCAAAGATGATACTGGCACATTTTTCATGTAGTGTATATAACTAAAATCCTGTTCTGTCTCCTTTTAACAATTACATTATTTTTCTTCCACAAGTCTTTCCTTTGGGTTGTGTTTCTTTCTGTTACATTTAGCTTCCATAGCTGAAATATACTCTAATATACTGCACTGGAAGAGTTGAGATCAATGTCAATTGAAGAATTAGAGACAAAACAAGATAGACTTTACATCTATTCCTAGTATACATCACCTGCATGTTTCTTTGGCATACTATGTTTTATACAAAGATGCAAAGGACTATTGGACAAGGAAAAAAAATGAAGAAACCTATAAATACTAATAGTTATTACTCTGTTCTAAAGCCTGGATGTTAATGTAACTCATATAAACTTTTTTTTTGACATGCCAGCTACAGGTAGAGTCCATTTTTCCCCTGCATGTGACTAAGAACGAGAACTCTTATGCCTTGGACTTAGAAGGTACTAAGTAAATACTAAATTTCTTGAGTAATGAATGCTTTCTGAATGCATATGTATGTTTTTGTGTGTATACACATGTATATACACATGTGCATGCATGTCTATATAAATGTACATATATACACACATGCAAGTGCATTTATGATATATTTGTACATGCATAAATGGGTGAGTGAATTGTAGTAGTTGTAGTAGTAGGTGGCAATTGTAATAGACATTCTGATGGTAATTGAAATTAAATATCTTTATTTTATATTGTAAATTCACCTATTTACATATAACCATGTCCCACAAATAGATGTCTTAAGGGCACAAATTTTCTCCCCATTGATATATTTCAAGGCAACATCTTCTGCAGAGGGCTATAGGTGGCAAGAAGGGTATGTGTATAATTAATAATTCTTGTGTTTTTAGAACAAACACCACAAAACATAACCATGGCAATGTACTTGATGGAGGATGGATTTTTGATCACAAAACTTCCACTGAGACACTCTTCTGGGAGAAGGAGAGGAAAACAAGTGGTGGCTGGGTAAGAAAGCAATCTTCATATATATGGAAAAAATGGATAGATATACTGTATTCTCCAGAAGCCAGAAATAGTATTGATTCTTTGACGTTTCAATGACATAAAATTTAATTTAATGTAAACATTATCAAAAATTAAAAAAAGAATCTCTTAGTTATCACTGGAAATTTGATTAGTACACTTTCTATGTCTTCATCCAAGTCACTCAGAAAAAATTAATATTAGAGTTCTCTTTGGGCATTCCATGGGATTTTCATCCAGGTACACATTAAGCTTTTAACTATCCTTAACCATTAACTACCATTCTTTGAGCAGTTGGTGGTGGTGGTGGTGGTGTTGGTGTGTGTGTGTGTGTGTGTGTGTATGGTGTGGTCTGTTTCAGCTATAAATCCAAATAAATTTGTTATAATTTAATTCTTGCTTCTTGATTTAGCTATAAAAACATAATGATTATTTTTCTTGCTTGCAACTCAATGCACCAATGTAGAGATGCTACAGAAAAAGGAAATATGATTAATTTGACATAGCTCATTCTTAGTGAACTCATGTTGATATAAGATACATATGAACTCATCAAATAAATGCTTAACAATCCACTTGATACTTTTTCAAGGACTGACATCAAGCACATTAACTTATTATTTCTGTACTCAACATTTTTCACCTTATTTACTGTTAATAAAACAGTTATTTTTAAAGGGGAAAGCACCATAAATGGATAGCAGTATTAACCTGAAATCAAGAAGTTTACTTTAATATCATCTGCTTAAGGATAGTAAGTAAATATCCAAATATCTCAAAACATGTCTTAAGATATATAAGTTTTAAATAAATGAAACATTTTAAAATGCATTTTTGTTTATATAGATCCCTTATCCCAAATACATATATTTTGATCTAAGTAAAAAAGGTAGTTTTGAATCTTCCAATGACGAAGACTTGGTAAAATTTCTTATTGTTCTATTACCAACATTTATAATATAATAATTTAATTCCATCCTTCTTCAAGTTCGTAATGAAGTATGGATGCATGCAAGAATGCATGAGCACAACTCATCAACCCAACTGAGGGGGAAAAATCCTCAATAACTGACTCCTTGTTGAAAATGAGCTCAGGGCAGAGTCAAGATTGTGCATTAGGGGTAGCTGCCAACATTGATCTCTCCCAACATTCCTCTTCAAGCAACTTTAAAATAATATCTTAAATCAAATTTCAGAGTGGCAGAGCCAGTTAAAAGTCAAGGCGAAACATTTTTTTTCCCAGCCTAAGAACACTTAAGTCAACTGAAGTTTGTGATACTGGGGTAGAGACCTTTCAGAATCCACATATGTGGTTTTGACCGCACTAGCTACAGCAGCTAAGCATCTGCTTCAGGAGCTCTCGGCCTTGAGATGGTAAGGAGTTAGAAAAGGTCAGAAAGAGAATACAGGGACACATCCCCCAATTTTTTTATTTTTTTGCTTTTTGGAGGGGGGAATGTAGGGCAGTTGGAGTTAAGTGATTTGCCCAAGGTCACATGGTTAGTAAATGTTAAGTGTCTGAGGAGCCAGATTTGAACTGAGGGCCTTCTGACTCCAGGGCTGGTGCTTTATTCACTGTGCTATCTGGCAGCCCACCCCCCATTTATTAAATTATTTATTTTTAATTTTCAACATTCACTTTCATAAGTTTTAAATTTTCTCTTCCTCCCTCTCCACTTCCTACTCAAGAGGGCTTGCAATCTGATATGGTTTCTACACACACATTCTTATTAAACTCATTTTCACATTACTCATGTTGCATAGAAGAATTATAATGAATGGGGAAAAACATGAGAAAAAAAACAAAATAAAACAAAATAAAATAGTCTGCTTGATTCTGCATTCTAGCTCTATAGTTCTTTCTCTGGATGTGGTCTGGTATTTTCCATTCCATGTACTTTGGAATTGTTTTAGGTCCCTGCATTGCTGGAAAGAGCTAAGTCTATCAAAATAACTCCTCACACACTGTGACTGCTATTGTGTATGATATTCTCCTGCTTCTGCTCTCCTCACTCAGCATCCGTTCATATAAGACTCTAAGGTTTATGGAAGTGTGCCTGCTCAGCATTTCTTATAGCAAAATAGTATTCCATTACATTCATATACCACAACTTATTTAGCCCTTTCCCAATTGATGGGAATTTCCAGGTCTTGGTCACCACAAAAAGAGCAACTGTGGATATTTTTGTATATGTGCTTCCTTTTCCCATTTTTATGATCTCTTTGGGATACAAGCCTAGAAGTGGTATTGCTTATTCAGCAGGTATGAAAATTTTCGTAGTTCTTTGGTCACAGCTCCAAATTGCTCTCCAGAATGGTTGGATCAGTTCACAGGTCCAACAACAATGAATTAATGTTCCAACCATTCCCACATTCTCTACCTCATTCATTGTTTTCCTGTTTTATCATTTTAGCCAATCTTGTAAGTGTGATATGTACCTCAGAGTTGTTTTGACTTGCATCTCTCTAATCAACAGCGATTTAGAGCATTTTTTCATATGACTATAGATAGCTTTAATTTATTGCCCTGAACAATGTTCTTATCATTTGACCATTTATCAATTAGAGAATGGTTTGTATTCATGTAAATTTGACTCACTTCTCTAAATATTTTAGAAATAAGGCCTTTATCAGAGACGCTAGTTGTAAAAATTCTTTCCCAGTTTTCTGCTTCCCTCAACAGGGAAAACTTTACTGGAATTGGGTATAGGTGGCACTCATTGGCAAATCTTGCCTGAGCACAGTTCTGAGTGCAGTTCCAAGTCAAAGAGGAATATTTCTGCTCAATCACAAAGGATCAGGTATCCTGACCATAATGCCAAAGCAAAGAGGATCCTTGAAAACGAGAGGCACTTCCTTGGTAAAGAGTAGAACACAGAAAAAGAGAGCATATTCTTCCTTGCATCTCACCTTGTTTGCACTAAACACCTTGAAAGAACTAAAAAAATATAGACCCTCAGGTCTACTTCTAAAAAGAGATGCATATAAAATTCTGAAGTTGGAAACAGTGTCTCCCCATCCCAAGGAAAGCAGAGCCCAACTTTAAATGAAGTTCAAAGTTTCAAAAAATGGCTAAAAAAATAACAAGCAACCAATAAATAAGAATTTGAGCGTAAAAAGCTATTATGGTAGCAGGGAAGACAAAGATATAAAGATAGATAAAGACAACAGTGTGAAAATGACTATAAAAAAGGCTCAAATAAAAATGGTAAATTGGACCCAAGCTCAACAAGTATACCAGAAGAGTTAAAGGAAGAGATATGAATGGTAGAGAAAAAAAAATGGGAAGAGAAATGAAAAAGATTGAGGAAAAGTATGAAAAGAGAATTAACAACTTGGTAAAAGATGCACAAAAAATATTGAAGAGAACAATATCTTAAAAAATGAATTGGCCAAATACTAAAAGAAGCATAACAATCCACTGAAGAAAAGAAATCCTTAAAAATCAGAATTGAACAAAGGAAAAAAGAAGTACAAAACCTCACTGAAGAAAATAATTCCTTATAACTTTGAATTGGAGAAATGGAAGCTAAGTACTCCATGAGATATCATGAAAAAATAAAACGAAGTTAAAGGAATGTTAATGTAGAAGAAAATTTGAAATGTCTCATCAGAAAAACAAAAGACCTGAAAATAGATCAAGGAAATACAATTTTAAAATTATTGGACTCCCTGAAAGCCATGATCAAAGAAAAGAACCTGAATATATTATAAAAAAATTATTGGATCTCAAGGGCAATATGGAAATTAAATGGAATATATCAATCACTTCCAGAAAGAAATCCCAAAATGAAAACCCCCAGGAATATTATAGTCAAATTCCAGAGCTCCCAGGTCAAAGCGAAAATACTTCAAGCAGCCAGAAAGAAATTATTCAAGTACTCTGGAACCAGTCTGGAACACACAAGATTTAATGCCTTCTATGTTAAATGGGCAGAGGTTTCTAAATATGATATTCTGGAAGGTAAAGTAGGCTAGGATATCAACCAAGAGCAACCTATGCAGCAAAACTGTGTGTTGTCCTTTAGGAGAAAAAATGGGTATTTAATGAAATGGAAGACTTTCAAGGATTCCTAGTGAAAAGATGAGAGCTGGATCAAAAAATTTGACATTGAAACACAAGGCTCAATAGAAGCATAAGATGACAATTTTGAAGAGAAATCATGAGAAACTCACTAAATTAAATTGTTTCAGTTATTACATGGGAAGTGACACATATAACTTCTATGAATTTTATCATTATTACAGGAATTGGAAGGAATCTACATAGACAGAGGGCATGAGTTTGAGGAGGATAAGTTGGAATGATCTCCAAAATAAATTAAAAGGTAAGAAAAGAGAATTCACTGGGAAAATAGGGAAATGGGAGGCAGAACAAGGAATTTTTTTTCTCACATAAAGGAGGCATTAAAAAAAAAAGATTTTACAAAGGAAAGGGAAAATGAGGGTGATGGTCAATTCTTGAATGTCACTCTCATGAGAATTGTTTAGAAGCAGGAATACATTCATATATATATACATACATAAATACACAAACACACATTTGGCTGGCATAGAAATGTAACTTACCCAAAAGAGAAATTGGTGGAGAGGAGGATAAAAGAAAAGAGGGATGATAAAGGTGAAGCAGATCAATAGAAGTAATAGTTAGAAACAAAATAGACATTTGAGGAAAGGATAAAAAGAGGAATAAAATGAAATGGAGGGAAATCAACATTAATCATAAATGTGAATGTGAATATTAGCTCACTCATAAAATGGAAGCAGATAATAAATGAATTTGAAACAAGAACTGAAAAATAAGTTGTTTACAAGAGACATACTTGAAATAGAAAAATACAAGAACAGAGTCAAAATAAAGGGCTAGAGCATAATCTAATATGCTTCATGAGGAGTTACAAAAAGACAGGGGTAGCAATGATAGCAGGGAAGACAAAGACATAAAGATAGATAAAGACAACAGTCTCAGACATCTCAGACAAAGAACAGCTAAATAGAGCTAATTAAAAGAGATATTCAGGGAAAGCACATAAGAAAAGTCATCATAGAAAATGAAATAGTATTATAGGTTTATTAAAGATCCTATTTCTCAAATATGAGTATAGAGTGGAATCAAATTCATAAAAAATGAGTGCCATCCTTTGATAAATAGTCATAGGATATAAATATGAAGTTTTCAGAAGAAATTAAATGTCTATAATCAATAAAAATGCTCTGTGATTATTGATTAGAGAAAAATAAATTAAAGCAACTCTGAGGTTGTTTCGCACCTACCAGAACTGACAAGTGCTGGAGGGAAAGAGGGAAAAATAGGTACTCTAATGAACTGATGGTAGAGTAGTGAACTGGTCCCACTGTTCTGGAAAATAATCTGCGTGTATGAACAAAAAGCTATGAAACTGTGCATAGCCTTGGATGTAGAAGTACCACTACTGGGACTGTATCTCAAAGAGATCAAAGAAAATGACGTGTGTGTGTGTGTGTGTGTGTGTGTGTGTGTGTGTGTGAGAGAGAGAGAGAGAGAGAGAGAGAGAGAGAGAGAGAGAGAGAGAGAGAGAGCTGGTGAAATTCTGAGTGTAAATTTAAGTATAATTTTCTCACTTCCTCTTCCTTTTTCTTTTTTTTTTTAATATGGCTTATATGGATATATGTTTTTTCCTCCTTTCACAGGTATAATTGATATATCATTTACCTTCACATTGGGTAGGTGAAGGGTAAAGAATATGAAATTCAAATTTTTTTAAAGGGATGTTTTAAATAAATAACATTTTTTAAAAATGAGCCCAGAGAGAGGGAAAGGTTGATTTGTTTGAAGAGTAAGTGATCATGTTAGGGAAAAAAAATAACCTCTTAAACTTCCTCCAAATGAGCAATATGCAAAAACAGCAACAAAAAAATTGTTTGTCAAAGGCTAACATTCTTTGTTTTTCTTTATTTTTCGGGTGGTGTGCCTCCTTGGAGACAGATTAGATGGCTTATAATCACAGCGCATAATTGGAAAAGAATGAGAGGATCTAAATAAAATTCATAAACTACACACACATTCAATAACTTAACTGGTTTAAAAGGAAAAGCTTTTAATCAAAACTACCTTAATGATTCAAAATCTGGCACAAGACCAGGGAAGATAAAACATTGATAGTTGAATTTCCTCTTTTCCTCATTTACTTATTTACATCTTTATGTTGGGTATTCCCTCTGGAATTAGCCAAAGTATCAACATCATGGTCTGTCTTCCAAACAGTTTCTGTGCTATTGTTTCTTAGATCTTATATTCTGATCTCTGCCCTCCCCCTTTTTTTCTGTTGTGCTTCACTCTAAAAAAATGCAATTTCCTATTGATAGTCTTACTTGTTAGGAATTTTCCTATGGTTTAGATTGTGCAGTTCATTATTTAACTTTGCGCTCCCCATGGTAATTTTGTCTGTCACTTCCCATGTAACTCCTCTCTGCCTTAGACTTAGAATGTGTCCTTCCACTCTTATTAATGACACTTGCCCCCTGGAGCTCTGCAACCCTTCTGCTCAGCACCAAATCCCTACACATAATCTATCCCCAGTGTAATGGCCCCATATTCCTTTACAGAATATTGTTCTTCCTCTATGAGAGTCTCATCAGTGATACCAGTACTGAATTAAGAATTAAGATTTTCCCTTTTCTTTATCTTTATTCTAATCCCTTACTTTGTTCCTCTCCCATTTTCCTGGGAGTTCTCTTCTTGAGAGATTACAAGAATAGCATGTCTGGGGGATAAGGAGTTTCCCCCCTTAAGTTTTAACTTCTGACTTGATAATGAGGTATCACACGTTTTCTTCAGTCCATTTCATCCTTTTATGTACCTTACCATTCTGTAATTTAATCTCTCTCTCTCTCTCTCTCTCTCTCTCTCTCTCTCTCTCTCTCTCTCTCTCTTTTTCTCACACACACACACACACACACACACACAAACATGGTTTCACCAATATGTAGGAAGCTGTAAAGTTTAATCCATGATGTTTCAGTAGTGTTTCTCCGCCCTCACTACTATTTCACTTCTGTTTACATCCTTGTCTCCTTGTGTATGTTTGTTGGGGGGGGGGGGGATTTCATTTAGTCTAATTGTTGTTACTGTGCTATGTTCTTTTTTGCTATATTTGTTTACCTTTCTTGTATTTCTTTTGTCTAAAGTATCTCAAAAAGAAATGATTTTTTCAAATCTAGTTCTCTTTAAAGGAATAAACATTCTAAAAAGAAAATTCAATAATTTTCCTTTTCTGTAAATGAACAGGGTCAGATTTCGGAAATTGATCTCCTTCATTTTCATATAGCATTCTTTTGCTCTTCAGAGCATATCATGCTACTTCCAGTTGAGGTTTATGGTGTATACAAATTAGTCTTGTATTATTTAAATTTCTGTACCTTTATTTTAGAAGGTTTTTCTTCTCATGGCTTGCAGAATTAGTTGTTTGTCATTGTAACTGCAAATTTCCCCACTATGCATGTGTCTTTGAGTTTCCCTCATAGGGCTGTTTTCTGAAGATGATCTGTAGATCTTTTCAATTGATATTTTGTTTTCTGTCCTCACATGTTATGGGAAGGTGGGGTTTTTTGTATTATTTCTTAAATTATGCTTTTCAATATTTTTAACTTGATGTGTTTCTCTTGGAGACCAATAATCCATAAGTTGTTTCTTCACATCCTGTCTTCAAGACTAATATGTTTTATTTGGATAGAGATCATGTTTTCTCTTAATGTTATTGCTTTTTGATTCTGTTCTTTTAGGATGTTCACTTCTGTTGATTTGCCTTCCCAAACTTTCATTCAATCTTCTGTTGTTTCCTTCTGAGTTTTGCCACCTTAGAGAAAGTTTTTTGTTTCCAATTTTGTCAATCATTTCTGTAGGGCGGGTTATAAATTCTACTTAAACAATTCTTTTTTTTTCTTTTTTTTCTTTATTCAGTAATATTCTGCTGGGGTCTTATACTGATTTAGGAGTCCACAGATTCCTCTGTCTCATCAAGTGTTAATCCATTTCACACACCCACACTCACATACACACACACACATACACACACACACACAGACACACACACACACACACACACACACACACACACTCTTTTAGCTGATCATGAGTCATACTTCCTTCTATCATTACTTTCTTCCCTGCTGGTTTAACTATTTGTGCCAAAAAGTCTTTAAATGAATTTTCCTTCTACTGAGATCTTAACATAGTTTCACTTTCTTTTCCCTTATATTCCCCTTTGTTCACTTTCAGACTTCTTTCCCTTTCTTAGTATTTTCTCTTGGAGCTGGCCATCTCATGCTGGTCAATTCATCTTTTACCAGCCTTTGTTTCTGATCCAAATGATTTCTAGGGGAGGACAGAACTACCCCCTGCTAGATCCTAGACGCTTTTCCATTGGCTTAGTAGAGTGTGACACAAATATTTTGCACCAGTTCCTTCTGTTACTTTGTTCTCTATCTGAGCACTAGTGCAGCAATAATACATTGCAGTCTCAGCCTCAGAAACTTTCTGGCCTTTGTTTTTCTGCAGCTTAGGAAGAGGGAGGCAAATATTGAGCTCTTTTGGGCATTAAGTTGATCTCAGTCCTAAGCTTGTATGTTAGCTTGTACAGCCCTGCCAGAGAGTGTCAGGTCATGAAAAAATGAGTGCTAAGTACAATACGAATTAGTCATTAATGTTCTCTGTTATTTGTTCGTTGAATTTTCACTTTGTTAGAGGTATTGGTGTCCTCTGTTGCTAAATTCTTTTTCTTAAAATGCTCAAGATTGAGTTGATGATTAAAGCAAATATCAAGGCTTCCATTTGATTGTTCGTGTGAGCTATCTCTTTCTCTTTAAAAGGAAAAGGAGGATAATGCTTTACAAGCATGACATAGTATCAACAAAATAAGAGCAATATGATGATATTTTCCAAAAGAAAAAGTTTGATACACACACTTCTCTAAAAAGACAGGGACAAAGTAGAGAATGGAACAAGTGGGGGGGTGGGATAGGAAGGAGGGAAATATAGTCAGTTTTTCACAATATGTTCATGCTGGAGATGTCCTACATAATTACACATGTACAGCCTGGATTTGATTGCTCGTCCTTCCAGTGGGGGTGGGTGACAAGGGAGGAAGGGAAAGAATCTAGAATTTAAATTTCTATAATCAAATGTTTATATGCAAATATATATACATATATATAATATATTTTTTTATTTTTTATTTTTTTATTTATATGAAACTGGGAATTAAGATATACAGACACTGGGGTGGGGAGATCCATCTTGTCCTACCAGAAAGGCAGAGGGATGATGGGGAAGGATATAGCAGAGAGCAGATTGAGGAAGGGGGTATACAGTGGGATTGTTGTTTTGGGTGGTTAGGTTGGTGGTTAGGGGACAGATGGGGTGAAAATTTGTAACTCAACATCTCATGGAAATGAATGATGTAAACTAAAAGTAAACGAAAGTCAAATATAAAAAAAGACAAAGAAAAAAAGCTTGATACATTATGTTCTTAGCCTCACCAAGATTATATTTTATTTGAGACAAATGATTATTTCACTCCTGTATTAGCTACCAATTATTGAATTAGGACTATGGTTTTTTTCCCATTCCTTTCCTAATTTAGAAATAAGTCCCTGTAGGTTATTCATGAATACTTTTAATTGCAGGGCTCATAATGAGATGAAACCATGGGTGAAACAAAGGGAAAATTCAGTGCTGATCAAACGGTAAAGAAATTTTAGTTCAGGTAAATTGCTGGATTCTGGCCTATTGTGTTTTACTCAGACAGGCCTAGGCAAAAGTGAGTTCCCCTTTTTATCTAGATCACCCTAAGTAGGGTGGTATGCGGATACATAAAGCTCTGCATCCAAGACTAAGTGATCACAGTCATGAACCCAAGAGCCATTAGAATAAGCCCATTTACAATTATAATATTCATTTTCTCATTAGTTATGAACCAATCAGAGTTTATAACCACTCTCAGGAACACTCACTTTTTCAAGAGCATATTCGCATTCCACTCACCTTTTTTATGATTCACATGCTACCATGATTAGTAAAATGATTAATTACTCCAAAATTGTGGCTCTTGAACTTTTCATATATCACTTATTAAAATTTCATGTGACATGAGGGTAAAAGGCAAAAAGGCACAATAAAAAGGACAATGGCTCAAGAATCAGAAGACATCAGTCTGTCCTTTGGACTCCACTTATTTCTGATACTTTCAAGCTTTCTAGCTTCACTGGGAAAATAAAAATCAATGACAAATCCTATCTCAATTTGGTATCTATGTGACCTCAAGCAAGTCACTTAACCTCCCTAAATTTCTATTTTCTCATCTGCAAAATGAAATGGTTACACAAGATGAACCCTGAGGTTTCTTAAAACAAGATGACATTTAAGGTCCTTAATCTATGATTTTATGTTTAGTATATTGATATTGATTAATATAAACAATGTTATGGAAAAATAGAAGTTGTATAAGTGAATTTCTTAGGTAGCAATTTGTCTTAATACATTACAAATTTAAGAATTTAAAATAAGGATAAAATTTTATATAGAGAGATGCATGACAATCAATTGTTACTCTTGTTATACTTCAAATTTTTAATTTATGTATTTATTTTAGTTTTTAACATTCAGTTCCACAAGCTTTTGACTTCTAAATTTTGTCCCTGTCTTCCCCACACCCCCAGTATGGTGGCAAGCAAACCAATATTGGCTCTACAAATACCTTCACATTAAACATTAGTCAAGTTGAAAAGAAGGATTACAACCATTGGAATGAACAACAAGAAAGAAGGAACAAAACAAAACAAAAAAAGAGAAAGATCAAGCAGTTTGCTTCAATCTGAATTGAGACTGCAAATCTTTCTCTGAATGTGGATAGCATTTTCCATCATGAGTCTTTTGGAGTTGTCTTATAGCTTTTAATTGCTAAGTAGGACCACAGACTGTCAAAGTTAGACATCACAGATATGATGTGTCTGTAATGGTATACAATGTTCTCCTGGTTCTGCTTTTCTCACTCAGCATCAGTTTATACAAATCTCTTCAGGTTATTATGTAGTCCATCTGCTCCCCATTTCTTATGGCAAAATAGTATTTCAGTACATTCATATACCACAACTTGTTTAGCTGTTCCCCAATTGATATGTGTCCCCTTGATTTCCAATTGTTTGTCACACATAAAAAGTTGCTATAAATATTTTTTTGTAAATACTTTTTTCTCCTCCCATTTGTATGATCTATTTGGGATACAGTCCTAGAAGTGGTATTGCTGGGCCAAAGGGAATATACATTTTTATACTCCTTTGGGTATGGTTCCAAATTCCTCTCCAGAATGGTTAGATCAGTTCACATCTCCAACAACACATTAAAAACACTAGTAATTATAGGAATAAATGGAGTCTTCCTTAAAATAATAAAAAGCATGTACCTAAAAACATCAGCAAGTATTATATATAATGGGGATATGCTAGAAGCATCTCCAATATGATCAGGATTGAAACAAGGATGTCCAAAATCACACATCTTATTCAATTTGATACTAGAAATGTTAGCTGTAGCAATAAGAGAAGAAAACGAAATTGAAGGAATTAGGTTAGGCAAAGAAGAGACTAAGCTATCACTCTTTGCAGGTGATAAGATGAAATACTTAGGAGAATCTCTCCAGCATTTATCATTTTACTCTTTTGTCATGTTGGTCAATCTGACAGGTGAGATGTGGTACCTAAGAGGTGTTTTGATTTGCATTTCTTTAAGCAATAGTGATTTAGAGTATTTTATCCTATGATTATTGATATCTTTAATTTTTTTCTTATGAAAACTCCCTGTTCATACACTTTGATCATTGATCAATTAGGGAATGATTGTATTCTTTTGAATTTGTCTCAATTCTCTGAATGTTTTAGAAATGAGGCCTTTCTCAAAGACATAGGTTGTAAAAATTCTTTCCCAATTTTCTGCTTCCCTCCTAATTTTGGTTGCATTGGCTTAGCTTGTACAAAAACAGTTAAATGCAATATTATCAAAATTATCCATTTTGCATTTCATAATGCTCTCTGTCCCTTCTTTGGTCATCAGTTCTTCCATTTTCCATAAATCCAACAGGTAAACTATTCCTTGATCTCCCAGATTCCTTAATGTATCAGTCTTTATATCTAAATCAAGAAACCATTTAAACTTTATTTTGGTATACAGTATTAGAACTTGGTCTATGCCTAGTTTCTACCATACTATTTTCCAATTTTCCTACCAGTTTTTGCCAAATATTGAATTCTTACTGGAGAAACTGGAGGCTTTGGGTTTATCAAACAGTAGTATGGTCATTGACTACTGTGTCTTGTGTGCCTAATGTATTCTACTTATCCACTAATCTATTCCTCAGGCAGTACAAGTAGTTTTGATGAGTGCTGCTTTGTAATATAGTTTAAAATCTGCTGTGGTTGGGTAAATTTCCCTAGCTTTTCTTTTCATTAATTCTGGACCTTTTGTTCATCCAGATGAATTTTGTTACTATTTTTTTCCTAGCTCTGTAAAATATTTTCTGGTAGATTGAATGATATGGCACTAAGTAGGTAAATTAATTTAGGTAAAATTGACATTTGTAATATATTAGCTTAACCTATCCATGAGGAACTTATGTTTTTTCCAGTTATTTAGATCTGACCTTATTTGTGGAAAAAGTGTTTTGTAATAGTGTTCACGTAGTTCTTGGATTTGTTTTGGTAGTTAGACTCCCAAATATTTTATAATATTTACACTAACTTTAAATTATATTTCTCTTTCTACTTCTTACTGTTGGACTTCGTTACAAACATATAGGAATGCCAAAGATTTTTGTGGGTTTATTTTATATCCTGCAACTTTGCTAAATTTATTTATTATCTCACATAGTTTTTTACTTGATTCTCTAGGATTCTGTAAGTATTTCATCTTATCACCTGCAAAGAGTGATACCTTTGTCTCTTCTTCTGCCTTTCCATTACACCAATAACTCTTAGATTATCTCTCCTGAATCTGTTTTCCAGGTCAGTTTGTTTTTCCAATAAGATATTTTTTTTAATATTTTTTTTCTATTTTTTCATTCTTTAGATTTTGTTTGACCTATTTTTGATGTCTCATAGAATCATTAGCTTCAATCTGTCTAATTCTAATTTTTAGTGAATTGTTATCCTCAGTTGGTTTTTTACTCTCCTTTTCCATTTGTTCAGTTTTTACTTTTAAGGAGTTATTTTCTCCAGTTGGATTTTGAACCTCCTTTCCCATCTGACAAATTTACTTTTTAAGTTGTTTTCTTCAGTAATATTTTTTTTCCATTTTGCCAATTGTATTTTTAAAATAATTGGTAAATTTATCTTCTACTACCTCTCTATTTTGACTTTTAAAATCCTTCTTAAGCTCGTCCAAGAATGCATTTTAGACTTGAGAGCAGTTCATATTCCTTTTTGAGTTTTCTGCTATGGGTGTAATGTCAATGTTGTCCTCTTCTGAATTTGATTCTTGGTGCTCACCATAATAGAATTCTAAAGTCTTTGTTTTTCCAATTTTTTTGCCCCTTGTGATTGTCTTTTTCCTGCCTTTTAAAGTGGATCTCTGCTTCTGGGGCACAGAGGGCTCTGTCCCATGCCTCTTATGCTGGGAATTAGGGGTCTGGTTATTGCCTTTGTGTGCTATGGCCACTGAGTGCCTAGACTGAGGCCAAGGCCAGGATTTTCTGCCTTGCCCCAGGGTTACACTGAAGTTCATAGCATGAGGTGAGGGGAGGGATTTTCTGGCCACTTCAGGATTTTGCCCCCATCCCCTGGGGCTAGAGCTCAAATGGGCTTAACCACTGGTCGCCAGGGCTGTGCTGGTGTCTACTGATACCCCTGGTTGTGCAAAGGCACCCCTGGAGTTCTGGTGTTAGTGCTTGCTGAGAGCAGCTGGGGCAGATGAATTTTCAAGAAACTTGTGTTTTCCTTGGTTTACGACAGCAGCTTCGTTCATTAACAGAATTCGGCAATTGAATTCTGACTTCTCAGATTAATCTAGGGAGTAAATCTCCTCCACTCTCTTACTGTACTTTGTATTAAAATAAATGCCAAGATTAATCACTTCAGGTTGCTTTGATACTTAAATGATTTGCCTAATATTTACTTTTTTTTGAAAACGGTGTGATATAGGTAAAATTTTGTATTGTGAAGTAGAAAAATTAAGACAGGGAAGGCAGTGAAGTGGATATTTTGTTGGGTTAAGTTCAACTGACTGGGAAATCACCTTACCAACTTGGAAATCAGCAGATTGTGTGAGGGCTCAAAGCAGTTTATGAATTACATTTGCGAATTGGATTTTTTCTTCTAGCTTTGCAGAGAAAGGAACTGGGACTTTCGCTGTGAACTAAAACACTTAGGAGTTAAACTCATTATCTCCAAGTAGTTTGGTCTCTATGCCCAAGACCTTAGTATTTCTTTATTGGAGTTAGGGATTGGAGTGGATATAGACCCCCAAAATGTCCCCTGCTGGGCAATCCATGTAGTCATCAAGCTATCCATTTGTGGTCTGGCATTGTCCCTTCAAGATTATTGTCTTTTCTTGTCACACATATTTTAGAAATCAGATAAGGTATAAATAACAACTTTATCTAAAAACTGGAGCTTTTGATTTAACATATGCAAGTTGTGGAAGAAAACTTTATTCTTTCAGTGACACTATTCTTTTCCTGTCTTTTTTTTTTAAGAAACATACAACTATACTAAAATCTTTCCTCCTAGAGATATATAGCTGTAAATCATACTCCCATATTACTGATGAGTTAGTTCTTAAAGTAAGGTTATTTAACCCATATGAACATAGTTCTTAAACTAAGAAATATTCACCTACAAAATTCAAAACATAAGGTGGGTAGGATGAGTAATTATTCTCTTTACAAATTTATTCCATTCAATAGTAAACAACTCTGGTGCATTTAAGACATTTAATTTATGTAGATTTGATTTATGTTCAATTTTTAAAGAAATCCCAGAGCCTTAAAGATAGGCATAAGTACTATAGAAACTAGTTAGAAATATATAATAGGTTTTTTTTTGCTTTATAACATAGAAGCATATTTTAATAAGTGAATTTTTATAATATAAATCCTTTTCTCTCATTAAGTTTAATTATGAAACTAGAATTTTAGCTTCATTTTTACATGAGGAGAAGCCTTCCAACAAGACTGTATTAAAAAGGCTGGTGATGAGCCACCTTGACGCCAAAACTAAAGCATTCAGTTATATGGAGTGATATGTCCATTTTTCATATAGCTTGTTAGCAGAAGGACTGAAACACAGACCTTGAGTTTCTAACCCTAAGTCTAATGTCCTTTGCCCTATTGCAATCTCCCTAGCTCCTTTGGGAGGGACTCTAGTCAGCTCGACATTCTTTACATAGTTCAGTTTTAAATGGACTTCCTAAAACATGTCAACCAAAACTAAACCCAGTATTTCAAATGTTATCTCTCCCAGGAAGAAGAAACTATAAACTTGATTTGTTGTACTATTGGCAGGTAGGTCACACATTGAATAGCATTCTGGGCCTGGAGTCAGGAAGATCTGAGTTCAACTCTATCTTCATACGCTTATTAGCTCTGCCATGTTGTCACTTAACCACCTTTTGTCTTTATTTCTTCATCTGTACAATGGGGATAATAATGGCTTCTACCTCCCAGTATTGTGAGAATCAAATAAAGTAAAAATTGTCAAGCACTTAGCACAGTAACTGGGAAATAGTAGTTGTTATATAAATATTAGCTATTGTTATGATGATGATGATGCCTCAACACAGATGAAGTGGGCATTTTCTGTATTTTTGGGTGTTATGGAATATATTTTAATCTACTAAAAATATTTTTATGGAAATATTTTAATATTTTAAATATTTAATATTTTATTAATATTAATTGAAATATTTTTGAATGAAAATATTTTAATCTACTAAAACTGAGATATTTTTAATCTGAACTAACGCATTGACCCTTCTTGTTCTTTGCAGTTGTTGTTTTTTTTAATTCTCATGATTTTTCACTTTCTACTTTATTGAGCATATGCAGAAATAATATTGAATAAAGAATTCTTTAAAATTAGTGGAAACCTATAATAGGAATGAAGAAGAGACCGTAATTTAGACCTGGAATATTAAATAAACAATGTGTGTGAGTGTGTGTGTGTGTGTGTGTGTGTGTGTGCATATTTAAGTTGTAATAGCTTAAAATATCTCTGAGACTTTTGGGAATCTTGTATGCTTATATGTACATATAAACACACATACATAAATCTATACATATACATTTATGTTAACACATGTATATGTATATGTGGATATTTATAAGGTAAGGTGAAATTTAATGGCATATCCGTTTATTCAACTACCTGTTGTAGAGAAGACAATAATCTAAGGTCTTTCAATATTTGCAACCTGACTACAAATACGAAAACATACAATTTTTCTAAAGCATATAGTATAGGATAGAGTCCTTTCAAGTTTATTTTAAAAGTAATGTACTGATCTCAGTGTGTAACTGAAGCTTCAGTTTTATTATTAGAGTTTTCTGAAACTGAGAACAATTTTTTTTTCTTTTCATTTAGTCATGGAATCATGATAATCAGGAGCAATGATGTCTCCTCCAAATGGTTGTTTTTGAGTAAGAAAATGCATTTAGAACAAACTCTGAATAATGTGGCACTGTTGAGTCATTTTAAGACATATGATGGGAAATGGTCAATGTTTGAAATCATAGCTAAATTGTTTTGACAGAGTGTGTATGAGATTAAATCAATGAATGTGTCAGTGCCATAAAAAAATCAATATAGAGAGAAACCTCTACAAACTTCTCCTGCCATGTTTCATTGTGGAGTTGAGGTGACCTTGAGTTTTTAAAAGTTATGCTAGTGGAACATGATCTCTAGAAGAATCTATAATGCTGGAAAGGCTTTAAATGATGAGTCACAGTGACTTCTTGGAGGGGAAATGATTCAGTGGAATGTATTTTATTGTATGGGATATTTGATGATCTCATGTGGCAGTAGTAATTAATGTGTACTTGAAAAAAACTACCATGTAAATAATTGCAGCTTATGGACCAACATATGTTGCTGGGGGTGAGGTGATAGAGAAATTCTCCAAAGAATTTGAAGACTCCCTCCAAATAATATCAACATACAATCAGATACTAGGTGATTTCAATACCAATGCAGAAAAAGGTGAAGGGGAAGAGAAATACATAAGAAAGTATGGTTCAAAAAGAATAAAAGAGAGAGGCCAAATATATTGATAACAAAGAATCCTCATGCCTTCAAGGATGGCAATGGAATGAGGACTATCAAAAGAAAAAAAAAACTGTGAACAGAAAATATAAGATTTGTTAAAAGGTAACACTAAAGTGGAAAATAAAATATGTTAATGAACTTTTTTTTTTCTATCAAGGATGATGGAACCACAACACAGGGACACTACCATCTGAGTCCTATGTGTTTTTAAGAAAGAGGCAGAAATGGTACAAAATGAAACAAAGAAGGAGAAAATAGTTGTTAATGAGCCAAATATGTGTAGGAGAGTTCTGTGCTGGAGGGAATAAAGAACAAGTTATTAAATATGTTTTTTTCTTTTTATAAATCAACCAGCTTAGCATTTCCTACATGACAGCAACATTCCAACTCAATCATATTCTGAATTTTGTCTACGCAAGTATCTGTCCCCCTCCCCTTTTCTTTATTCCTTCTATTCTTGACTGCTAGATTTTATTTATACAAGAAAGTTTAATTTAAAATAATCAAAACCATCCATTTTATACTTCAACCATGCTCTCACCTTATAATGTAGTTTAAGGTCTGATACTATTGAATCTGCCTCCTTTACGTTTTTCCCCCCTCTGGTTTCATTAAAGCTCCTGATATTTTGTTGTTGTTGTTATTTTCAAATGAACAATTATTGTTTTTTAAACTCAGGGAGATATTTTAAAAGTAATTTAATTGGGATGGCATTGAAGAAATAGATTTCTTATGCAAAACTGTCATTTAAAAAATTATATTGGCTTTACCTACACAGGAATAATGAACATTACTTCAATTATTTAGATCTAACTTTATATAAAAAGTGTTTTATGTTTATGTTCATGTAGTTCTTGTGTCTGTTTTGGCAGGCATACTCCCAGGTACTTTATAGTGTCTAGTTATTTGAAATGGTGTAACTATATTGAATAATATTGCTGACACATAATGTAGTTTCCCCCTTTTTGCCTTTTGATTCAAAGGCACTCTTGATGATACTAATAGGAGGATACAAGTGGAGTTTTGCAAATGATATTCAACAGTGGACTACATTTTTGCCATTTTACAATAAGCTGAAAGATGCCAAAATAGAAAATAATTACCGTAACTTATTTTTATTAAAAAAAAATCAATTTAGTTGATTAGAAAAAAAAATGCTTTGGTAGAACAAAATACTTCCTTATAAGCCTTTTCTTTAACAACTAGGTGTTTTTCTTGTATTAGTACATTCAAGATTCTTTGGGAAGTGCATCAGTAGAAATGAACCTAAGGGGGGGAAAATTAATCAGGGAATAAAACAAGGAGATGTGTGCTCACCAACCGATTTGCCACTGAGATCAAAGTGATTTGAGTCAGAGTCTAGATAAAAGAGAGATTATTTTTAGAGGGTGATGCCCTCAAGATGTTCATGTTTGTGTTTGATATTGTGTTGATTTCATTAATGCACAGAACATGACAGAGACTCCTAGAAGAGATCTATAATTTCTCAAAGGCATTTGACCTGTCAATCCACAGAGGAAAGCCCAAATTTGTAAACGTGTATTTTGTCAAATTTTAGCATGCATTTGGATGGACCGATCTCATTTAACCACATGTATATATAGGAGAAAGGGGGCCTAGTTTTAAATGGGAAAAGAGCAGGCTGGATTGATTTGGGAAAATTACAAAATTCTTTTATTGAGCCTCGGGGTTCCCATAAAAGCAAAGGACCATTTTTTTTAAATGTCAAAATTTTCCTGATGTTTTCATGTGACAAATATGACAGTGAGTCACAGAGCACCATTGCCTCAAACTCAAAATGTGTAACACATGAAAGGCATTAGAAAAACATGATGGATATGAACTGTGTCCAATGAAGTATATTTAAAGGAGAAGAGATTCTGAAGGAAACATTATGTTGCCAAGTAATAGCATGATAGGAAGAAAAGATTGATTGGCCACATAATAAATGTTAGGGATGACAGGTGGACAGCTATAGAGATACTCTGAAACCCAGAATTTAGGGAGAAATAAGGAACCTGCCAGTATGCTGACTCAATGCCTTATTGTAATTGTTCAGAACATAGAGGATGAGTATGCATGGGTAGGTTTGATTCTTCATTAGGAGATAACATGAATCTTATGACTATTTGAGATCATAAATCCAAATGATTGTCTGGAAATAAAGAATAGATACAATGCTTAAAACCAGATTGGAAAAGCTGTCCTATTACTGGTTCAGCCATTCTGGAGAACACTTTGGAACTAAGATTTAAGGGAATACTCTGAAGCAGCAATACTGTTACTAGGTGTATACTCAAAAAAGAGTAAGAAAAAAAGGAATGAACTCACCTGTACAAAAATATTTACACAAGCTCTTTTTGTGATGGTAAAGAACTGGAAATCCAGGGAATGCCCATTGTTTGAGGAATGGCTGAAACAGTTGTGGTATATGACTATGATGGCACACTATTTTGCTGTTAGAAATGATGAGGGGATGATTTCAGAAAAATCTGGGAAGATTTATATGAATTGATGCAAAGTGAAATGAGCAGAACTAGGATATCATTGAACAAAATAACAATCATGTTTAAATGATAATGACTTCTGCAAGACTCAGGTATTAGGATCAATAAAATGATCCACAATAATTTCAAAAGATTTTATGGAAAAATGCTGTCAGCATCTGGAGAGAAAATTGATGAATGCAGATGTAATCATTTTTAAAAACTTTTTGTATTTTTCTTATCCCTTTCTCCCACAATATGGTTAATATGGAAATATGTTTTGCATGACTTCCTTTCTATACTGGATATTGTATTTTCTTATAAACAGGTGAGGGAGGGGCTGAAAGGATGATTATTTGGAAGTAAAGACTTCGTGTTGAGGGCAGCAAAGAAATCCCCCAGGTTTAAGGAAGTATCTTTTCTACCAAGAAGGAAATGAGCTATTTTCTCAAGTCCTAAATAAAGATGGTCATTTTTCAGTAGGTTAGTTGTCTCACTCATAGTCCTTCCTATCCATTAACATTCAAGATGAGAAAAGGGAAAGTCTATCTTTTTTATATTAACATAGGAGCTAATTATATTATCTGTGAATTATATAAGTTCTTATCTTTTTTTGGCTACTAAATTTTTTTTGGCCATTTCACTGATTATTAGAATTTTTCACATCTAAAGTTTCAACATGCAAAGAGATTTAAATTCATACTTTTCTGTTTTGCAGCTTGCTAATATCTCAAAGGAAGAAATTATACACTTGAAGAGCACAGGAATTTTGTCTTAATTTTGGGTATTCACTGGAATAACTCCAGTTTCCACAACCCATCCATCATTGCTTTGTGTCTTCTAGAAAACTAAAAATGGTTGTTGAATGAGAATGATGAAGGACGTAAAAATTATTTGTGTGTTTTAGATTTATTTGTTGCTATAATTTATTCCTAAATGAAAAATTGGTAGAGATGAATTAAACTTGAAGACAGATTAAGCTTTAATTGTATGTATTTTTTGTTGAAATGAAACACTTTGTTTTATTTTTTTCATTTTTTAAGCATTTTATTTTTCACTTATTTGATGTGCAAACAATTTTCAACATTCATTTTTACAACCCTGAGGTCCAAATTCTCTCTTTCACCCTCCCCACACTAAACCCATTCAACAGGCAAGAAATTCAATATAATTTTTATGTGTATAGACAAGCAAAATACTTGCATAATAGTTATGTTGCGAAAGAAAACAGAGGCAGAGCCAAGATGTCAAAGTGAAAGCAGGGACTCACCTAAACTCTCCTCTAAATTCCTTCAGTTACATTTAAAAAGTGAATATGAACAAATTTTTAGAGTGGTAGAATACACTAGGAGACAAAGTATGGCAGATTTCCAGCCCAGGTCAACAACATGAAAAGTTTTTAGTGAGGATTTGCTGGGGGAAAGGGGGCAGGGAGAGAACATAGAGGGCTGTGCAGAGAGCACATGGCCTGCACCAGCATAGAACAACCATAGCAAAGCTGGAGCATGTCCAGGTGAACTGATTCACCCACCACAGGGGTGATTCCCAGACCTCTCATCACAGGGCAGGGTTCTGTCAAAGCTGTGTAAGAAACAAGAACAGGACCAGCAGCAGTCATAGCAACAAAACCTGGAGCTAGCAGCCTAGAGGCTAGATGTTTTAAAATCGCTTATGTGAACTTCCAGGAGCTAAGAAGGGGGAGTAAAGTGCAGCTTCTCCTTTCCCCACCATCAACTATGAAAAACCCAGAGAATATTGCCCCAGTGTAAAATCCTGAAATAGTGGAACCTATAAGCTTGGGAGACCTAGAGGGAGGACATGGCTGTGTCTGTGCTGAGGCTAAAGTGTAGGACAGAAGGTGTTCCAAAAAACCCCATCACAGTAGACCAGCAGAAGATGCTGAAACCCAGGGAGATGGAGCTAGCAAGCACTAACACCAGAACCCCAGGTGTGCTTTTGCACAACCAGAGTAATCAATAGACACCAGCATGGCCCAATCACCAGTGGCTGAGCATACCTGAGTTCTAGCCCATGGACAGAGAAATGGAAACCTGAAGCAACCAAACCACCTGTCTCCCACTGCTCATACTATAAGCTTCATTATAACCCCGGGCAATTGCAGAAAGTACTGGCCTTGTCCTCAGACTAGGCATTCAAAGGCCAACACATGCAAAGCCAACAATCAGAACCCTAACTCCAAACATAAGGACAAAAAAAGACAAATCTGAAAAAACAAAGACTTTAGAATCCTATTGTGGTGAAATGGAAGAGCAAGGTTCACCTTCAGAAGAGGTCAGCATTGACACTACATCCATATCTGAAGCCTCAAAAGAGAAAACAAACTTGTCTCAAGCCCAAATAGCATTCTTGGAAGAGCCCAAGAAAGATTTTAAAAGGAAAATTAAACAGGTAGAAGAAAAACTGATCAATTATTTTTAAAATACAATTGGAAAAGGGGAAAAAAATTCACTGAAGAGAACAACTCCTTAAAAAGTACAATTAGTGAAATGGAGAAGGAGATTCAAAACCTAACTGGGAAAAATAAACACTTGAAAATAAAATCTGGCCTAATAGAAAAGGAGGTTCAAAAGCTAACTGATGAAAACAATTCCTTAAAAATTAGAATTAGACAAATTGAACCTAATGACTCTATGAGGCATCAAGAATCAATCAAACAGGGAGCCAAGATGGAGGCATAAAAGGAGGAACTTGCTGGAGTTCCTGCTTCAACTACCTCCAATACCTATAAGAAAATTACTCTAAATAAATTTTGCAGCTACAGAATCCACGAAATGACAGAGAGAAACAAATCTCCCCCTGAAGGCAGCCTGGCAGGCAGATAGAAAAGTTGATCACACCAAGTTGGGAGTCATGCAGTCCCACATAATCCATGCAGGCTCAGACCTGGGGTGACCCCAACAAGCAGCCCAGCCAGGCCAGAGCAGACTTCAAGAAAGTGAATGACAGGCAGCTGTGGCTGTTTCCAGAATTCTCAACCCATAAACACCAAAGAGAAAGTAGAAGGTAAGTAGGGAACTCTGTCAAAATGGGATGACCAAATAGCATAGTCTGGCCCCTGCCCCTGTAGGCAATGACTGTAGCTGCTGCCACATGGCTGCTTCCTGAGCTCCTGGCTGGCAAATGGTAGGGGGACCAAGTGACCATTCAGAGGGTAATCACTCTAGCTTTGACCAGTTTGGATCTGGGTGACAGTCTTGACAGGTGGTCCTGAGGTAAGGAATTACAGTGTACCAGAGCTTGTGGTGCTTGCAGAGAGCACCCTCCTAATAGCACTGACAACTGTGAAAACTCTGACACTTTGGGAAACGGCTCTCTCTACTCTGGAAGCATAGTTCTCCCATGGAAAAGATCTCAAAAGTCAAGTAATTGGCTGGCAAGAGAAGCATGCTGAGGAAGCACAATAAGACCACAGAAACTATTTTGGGGACAAAAAGGATCAAAACACAGAACCAGAAGAAGACAACAAAGTCAAAATTCCAGCATCAAAAGCTTCCAAGAAAAATGTGAATTTGTTGCAGGTGGGGGAAGAGCACAGGAAGGATTTTGAAAATAAAGTAAGGGGAGGGAGGTGGAGCCAAGATGGCAATGTAGGAGCAGCAACATATCGCAGCTCTCACATAGCCACCCCAAAATGCCCATAAAATATGACTCTAAACTAATCCTAGAACTCCAAAACACATACAAATATACTTTTCACTAAAGTCAGCTCAGCTACCAGAAACCATATCAGCACTGCAAACCAAAACCAGCCTGGCCTGAAGCCCTGGTTCAGCCCCGGGGGCAGCTGGAGGAGAGGATTAAAGGCACAGATTGGCAGCAGCTGCAGCAGTGTTCAGAACTAGGTCAGTGGGACTTGCAAGGTCGTGGGAGAAAAGCAGTCCAGCCAAAACACCTCCAGGGCTAGAAAGCAAAAGGCAGAGGTTTTGCACGCACCTCCACATTGCAGCTTCCACACCCTTGGCCTGCAGACTGCAGGGGGACTGGGTGATTATTCAGAGGCCAAGTGTTCTCGTGTTGAGCGGCCTGGATCTGGATCTTGGTCTTGGGCGTTGGTCCTGTGGGTCTTCTTAATCCAGTGAGCCAGAAGTGGGAAAGGGACCCAGCACCTTCCTGAGTGCTATGGCAGCCGGGAGGACCGCAGCAATTTGGGAAAGAGCATTCCCTTCTGGAAGTAGATCCCCACAGAGATT
>CM053583.1:214627713-214661206 GCA_028627135.1 Pseudochirops cupreus
ACATACATATATGTGTGTATATATATATATACACATTTATATTGCTTTCAACTATCCTCATACTGAGAAAAGTTTCATAAGATACAATTGTCAATTTTCCACGTAGGAACATAAATAGTTCAACTTTGATAAGTTCCTTATGATTTCTTTTCCCTGTTTACCTTTTCTTGCTTCTTGTATTTGAATGACAAATTTTCTATTCAACTCAAGAATGCTTGAACATCCTCTATTTCATTGAATGACCATATTTTCCCCTGAAACATTATACTCAGTTTTGCTGGGTAGGTGAATTCCTGCTTTTAATCCTAGCTCCTTTGATCTCCAGAATATCATATTGCAAGCCCTTCAGTCTCTTACTGTAGAAGCTGCTACATCCTGCATTATCCTGATTGTGTTTCCACATTATTCAAATTGTTTCTTCTTGGCAGCTTGTAATATTTTCTCCTTGATCTGGGAACTCCAGCACCTGGCTGTAACATTCCTAGGAGTTTTCTTTTGGGCATCTTTTTCAAGAGGTGATTTCTATTTTTCCCTCTGGTTCTAAAAAATCTGGGCAATTTTCCTTGAAAATTCATTGAAGGATGATTTCTAGTTTCTTTTTTTGATCATGAATTTCAGGTAGTCCAATAATTTTTAAATTATCTCTCCTGGATCTATTTTCCAGGTCAGTGGTTTTCCAATAAAATATTTCACATTGCCTTCTTTTTTTTTAGATGTTTGACTCTGTTTAATAGTATCTTGGTTTCTCATAATGTCATTAGCTTCTATTCGCTCCAATCTAATTCTGAAGGAATTATTCTATTCTGTGAGTTTTTGAAATTCCTTTTTCCATCTGGCAAACTTAGCTTTTTAAGGCAGTCTTTTCCTCTTTGGCTTTTTGGGCCTCTTTTGCCATTTGAGTTAATCTATTTTTTAAGGTTTTATTTTCTTCAGTCAGTTTGTTGCCTCTCTTCATGATTTTTTTGCATCATTCTCATTTCTCTTCCCAATTTTTCCTCCACTTCTCTTACTTGAATTCCAAAATCCTTCTTGAGCTCCTCCATGGCCTGTAATCAGTTTATATTTTTCTTGGAAGCTTTTGGTGCAGGATTTCTGACTTTGTTGTCTTCCATTCCATGCTTTGATCCTTTTTGTCCCCAAAAAGGAATCCAAGGTTGGATGGCTGTGCTTTCTTTGCTTCCTTTGCTTGCTCATGTTGCCACTCAATTACTTGACTTTTGAGCTTTTTGCCACAGTAGAACTCTGCTTCCAGAGAGCAAAGCTTTGTCCCAGGTTGCTGGGGTTTTTACAGCTGCCAGAGCTATTAGTTAGGTGCCCTCTCTGCTGCCCCCACAAACTCTGGCCCACTTTCCACAAACCCCAGGACCTCCAACCAAGACAACTATCCAGATCCAAGCAGGTTAAAGCAAGAGTGATTACCCTCTAAATTGTTGCTTGGTTTCCCTACAATCTACAGGCCCAGAGTTGTGAAGCAGCCACACAGGGTAGCTTCATGTCCAACACAACTCCATCACTGCTTGCTCCAGGGCAGGGGCTTGACCATGCTCTTGTGTCCCTCCTAGTTCCAATGGACATTTACACTGACCTTTTACTTTGTCTTTGAAATTTATGGGTTGATTATTCTGGAAACCTCCACTGCTGCTGGTGATCCACTCTCCAGAAATCTGCTCCAGCCACTGCTGGTTGGGGCCTGCCCTGTGGCTAAAACCATGGGCTCACACAGGGCTGGGCTCAGCTCCCAGCACATTGTGATGGATGCTTGCTGCCTGCCTGCCAGGTTACCTTCAGCAGGAGAGTTATTTCTGTCACTCTGTGGGTTCTTTTGCTCAAAAGTTTATTTAGAGTCATTTTTTATAGGTATTTGAGGTGGTTGTGGTGGGAGTTCGTGGAGTTTTGCTACTTCTACACAGCCATCTTGGCTCTGACCCTTTTCTTATTTTTTGAAATAAGAATAGACTATTGATTCTTGTTCAACTTTCTAATTCTTTATATCCAAGATTATTCCCAAATATCTTCCTCCTTCCCTCATTAAATACTGTATTTTCAGCACCAATTTTAGAATATAAAGCTAACTGGAACCAACCAAATTCTAAAAGTGAAATCAACTTAGCCTTTCATACAAACCAATAATTTTTTTTTCACCTTCAGTCTTTCTGCATGCTGCAGTACACACTTGCAATGTGTAAATCCCATTTCCCCCTGCAAATCTGTAGACATACATTTACAAGTGGCTTTCAAAAATTTGCTTCATTATGTAAAATAATTTCTGGAATCATACTAAACTATTTGCTTCAATAATTTCCTTTGGGAACAAGTTCCACAGGCTAATTAGATGATATGCAAAGAATTGATTTTTATCCATTCTTAATTTGTTACTTTTTAATTTTATTGTTTCTAATTAACATGAGTTATCCAGTTGGTATTCTCTATGCCATTGTTTCTATTATAGTCTGCATGTATTTATGTATACATATATGTGTGTGTTTATGTATGTATGCATTTTCATTCCAATATGTGTGTATATACACATAGTTGTATATGGAAAATAAAAATATAGCAAATAAGTTATATACAATATTATGTCAAAGCACAAACACAAATATTTGCCTCAAAGTGTCCTAGCACTGCCCAATTTATACATGGAGTTATTTTTCAGTACAATTATGTTAGGGATAGAGAATTTTATCTTTGGTGTTAAGAAACCTGAACTTGAATAACAGTTCAAATACTTTCTGTCTATGTGATCATGGAAGAGGCTCTCAACCAGGAGCATACTGATAAATGTTTAACAACCGACTTTACAAAAATGCCAAACAAACATTTAACATTAAATGTTAATATTTTACATGTTTTTCTTCAGTTTCTTAAGTCTAGATCAACAAAGTAATAAATTAAACTATGATTTGTAATATCTACCAATTCTGAAGGTGTATTTGTCCACAATGAAAAGCTGACAGTCCTGTCTTGCAAGCCAATTTAAGTTGGCTACAGCACAGCTCTGATTCTACCTGTTCACAGAGTAGTGATGGACTAGAGATACAGAATAAGGCATATGTGCTCCCATGTCAAAATCAAAATATCCAAAGTAGATCTGATTACCTTTTTCTCAAATACATCTCTTCCTTTTTGCTGAAAATTCCTTAATATTGTCTAGGACACCAGTACATGTCAGTCACTCAAGCCTACACTCTCAGTGCCACATTGGACTCTACTTTCATTCCCTTCAAATGTCTAATCAGTTGTCTAATCTCATCATTTCTACCTTCTAAACATCTCTCATATAATGCTCCTTCTCTCTATGAACACAGCCACCGCCTCCATCATCTTCTGTCTGCACTATTTCAGAATCATTTTTGGTCTTTCTACTTCATGTCTAACTCTAATCCAAAAACATTACTGCCAAAGTGATTTTCCTAAGTGGAAAGTATGGCCATGTCAATAAACTACAGTGTGTCCCTATTACTTTTAGATCAGGTGTAGGGATCCTGCATTCTCAAGACCACATGTGGCTTTCTAGGTCTTTGGATGTGGCCTTTTGACTGAGTTCAAGTTTTTACAGAATGAACTCTTTTATTAAGGGGATTTATTCTGTAAAGTTTGGATTCAGTCAGAGTGCCACCCTTCAGTGTCTAGAGTGCCACATGTGATCTTGAGGTTGCAGGTTACCCACCTCAGTTTTAGATCAAAAACAAACTTTTATTTTCCACTTAAAACTCTTCACAAATAGGGCTCTTCCTATTTTTTCCAATCTTAGAATTTTCTCTTCTCCATACATTGTATAGCCTAAACATACTCGCCTGCTTGTCATTACTCATATGTATTTTTCCCATCCCCATGTCTTTCCACTGGCTCTTGACCATTCCTGTAATGATTTTTATTCCTTTCTTAAGTTCTAAGAACTCCTGGATTCTTTCCAGAGTTAACTCAAATTCTACCTTAGAGAGAAAGGCCTTTTCTAGTCCCCTCAAATTCTACTGACTTCTTCTCTTATGTTACCTATTTGCAACTCTGTATTCACATTTTTACACATGTTTCCATGTAGAATATAAGATCCTGAGTACAGACACCTATTTTTTATATTTCCTTCTGTACCCAGTTCTAAGTGCAGAGCCCATCATATAGTAAGCATTTAATAAATATTTATCAATTGATTTTAATGGTCCAATGGAACTGGGAATCAGGGTTTCCAGTGGAGATGAGGGTGCAGCAGTTGGTCTTTCTACTTCATGTCTAACTCTGACATGAAGTAGAAAGGGCAACTGCTGCCCACTAGCACCACATATGTCTATATTGAAATTAAAAAAGAAACTTTTCTAAAGTAATGACTGAGTTAAATCATAGAATAAATGATTAAATCATTCACCAAGCATTTATTGAAGATGTTCTTTAAATAAGACAAAGTCACTTTTTAAAATTGTGCTAGAGAGGTGAGATGGTATCTAAGGAAAAGTGGGATGGTTTAAATTTTAAGTTAGATATACGGAAGTCAAGGCTTCTTCAAAAATATCCATGGACCCTTACTAGAAATCTATGTAAGAGCAGAACCAAGAAGACAGAATACCATTAAATAATGACTCTAAACAAATTTTGGAGTGGCAGAACCCTCTAAAAGACAGAGTCAAACAATTTTCCAGTCCAAGACAACTTAGAAGAGTGGCAGGAAAGTAGCAGGCCCTGGGAACCACTGAATTAGCAGTAGAAGTGGCTGCTTTTGGAGATTTCACACCACAAATGGAAAGGGGGTAAAACAACTGGTCAGAAAGAAACTACTGGGATCTCTTTGGTGACAGTGGGGGAAGTACTCTGTTTCTTTGACCACACCCAAATCCTGGTTGTAGTCCTGAGTGGCAATCTCAGGGCAAGGAACAGCACTAGAACAAGAGATTTTGTGGCCACAGTGGGGCAAGAACCCTCATCACATTTCTAGGGCAGGAAAATAAAAGTATTTGTGATCACTCACAGACCAGAGCACAGTCCAGGAGAGCAGAAAACACCTCTTCTTAAATCATATGACCTTGAAAGAACTGAAAACATCAAAGTATTTCTGAAAACAGCTGCACAAAACTGCTAAAACTTGGGACAATTCCCTCTCCACCCTAGAAGCAGAACCCTGCTTTAACAAAGAGTTAAAAGTCAAGTAATTGGCTGAGAAAATGAGCAAACCACAAAAAAAATCTGATCATAGAAATTCACGATGGCACCATTAAAATCAATTGAAAAAGAATTATTAAATGCTTACTATATGCCAGGTTCTGAGCTAAGACCTGTGCACAAAAAAGTCAAAACACACTCATAAGGACGCAACAAAGTCAAAGCTCGCATATCCAAAGCTTCTAAGAAAAATATGAATTGGTCTCAGGCCATGGAAAATCTCAAAACGTATTTTGAAAATCAAGTAAGAGAGGTAGGAGAAACATTGGGAAGAGAAAAGAGAGTGATGTAAGAAAATTCTGAGAAAAAGAATCAAGAGCCTTTTAAAGGAGACAGAAAAAAATATTGAAGAAAACAATACCTTTAAAAACGAACTAGGCCAAATGATAAAAAGTTTGAAAAGAATAATGAAGAGAAGAATGCCTTAAAAAGCAGAATTTATCAAATGGGGAAAAAAGAATCACAAAAATTCACTAAAGAAAAAAATAAATGACTCCTTAAAAAGTACAATTATGAAGTGGGCTGAGCAAAGATGGCAGAGTAAAAGCAGGGACTTTCTTGATTTCTCCCTCCAAATATCTATAAGAATTGCTCTAAACAGATTCTAGAGCAGCAGGACCACAAAATGAAAAAATGAAACAAATTTCCCAGCCCAAGATAACCTAGAAGGTTCACAGGAATGGTCTGTTGCACCAGTCTGAAAACGAAATGCAATTCAATACGAAGTGTGCCAGCAGAGATCAGCCCCAGCAAACCTGTAGTGTCTCAGGGGACTTAATCGCTGGCAGCTGTGGCAGTTTCCAGGTTTCTGAACTCATAAATGCCAAATATAACCTAGGTCAGTAGAAAAGACTGGTGGTGGCCCATAGCAGCAGCAGAAGCTGCTGCTGCTTCTGGAGCTCTTGGCCCACAGACCATGGCGGGATCTAGTGATTGATCAGAGTTGGATTTCAGTGATACCTTTGCTGGCACTGTGGCAGGATTCTCTGGCTTTGCCTGTGCTTTGATATGGCTCATTGTCCTGGGTGGCAATCCAGAGTAAGTAGGAGCACTGGCATGGTGGAGCTTGTAGTGGTGGTAGAGAAGGAATCCTCCTCACAGTTCCAAGGTAGAAAAGAGTGCTTGTGGTCACTCACAGACCAGAGCACAGGCAAGTAGAAGAATAAACACCTCTTGTTTGATCATGCCAACTTAAAAGAGCTGAACATTTTTAGGTCCCTAGATGTATCTCTGAAAACAACTACACAAAACCCCTGCAGTTTGGAACAGTACACCCTCCAAACTGGAAGCATAGCCCTGCCTCAGGAAGAGTTAGTTAAAAAGTTAAGTGATTGGCTGGGAAAATGAGAAAACAGTGCGGGATGGGGGGCCCTCAGACTATAGAATCTTTCTTTGTTGACAAAGAAGATAAAAACAAACAACCAGAAGAAGAGAACAAATCAAAGCTCCTTCATCCAAACTCTCCAAAAATATGAATCAGGACATGGAAGAGTTCAAAATGGATTTTGAAAATCAAATAAGAAAAATAGAGGAAAAATTGGGAAGAAAAATGAGAGTGATGCACAAAAATCATGAAAACTTGTCAACAACTTGCTTAAGGAGAACCACAAAAACAGTGAATAAAATAACACATCAGAAAATAGACTAACCCAAATGGCAAAAGATGTCCATAAAAGCCAATCAAGAGAAGAATCCCTTAAAAAGCAGAACTGGCCAAATGGAAGAGGAGATCCAAAAGCTCACTGAAAAAAACAATTTCTTCAAAATTAGAATGGAGCAAATGGAAGCTGATGATTTCATGAGAAATCAATTAATTATAAAACAAAAACCAAAAGAATAAAAAAAAAAGAGAAGATAATGTGAAACATCTCATTAGGAAAAAAAAATTGACTTGGAAAATAAATCTAGGAGAGAGTATTAAAAATTTACTGGACTCTCTGAAAGGCAATTTAAAAAAGAGCCTAGAAATAATATTTCAAGAAATTATCAAGTAAAATTGCCTTGCTATTATAAAACACATAATTTAATAGAAATTAAAAGAATGCACAGATCACCTCCTGAAAGAGATCTCAAAATGAAAACTCGTAGTAATTTTAGGGCCCAATTCTGGAGTTCCCAGGACAAGGAAAAAAATATTCCAAGCAGCCAGAAAGAAGCAATTCAAGTATTGTGGAAATACAATCAGAATATCAAAATATTTAGCAGGTTCTACATGAAAGGATTAGAAGGATTGGAATATGGTATTCCAGAGGTTAAAGGAGCTAAGATTAAAACCACAGCAAAACTGAGTATAGTCCTTCAAGGGGAAAAAAATGGATATATAATGAAATAAAACACTTTCAAGCATTCTTGATGAAAATATCAGAGCTGAATAGAACATTTGGCTTTCAAAGTCAAGACTTAAGAGAACCATGAAAAAAAAATAGTTCTTGATAACAGTGCAAGGACTTAATAATTCTTGTTTACTTGGACATATGATGAACTGATTATGGTGAGCCTGGTGAGCAAAAAGACTGGGTGAAACATTATTGTTTTCTTCAAGAATTTCAATACTTGTCTTATAGAAGACAAATTAGACATGTTCACCTGATTTCCCATGAGCTACACTATTTTTGTTATGCTTGGACCTCTTCATCATCCCATCTTTCCATAGGAAACTCATCATTAGGAGATCCCACTATTCTGTAGAAAAAATCTACCTGTTCCTCACATCTTTTCAGTACTCTCTGGCTCTCTAATTGAACCCTAAGACTAGAACCTCTATTTAAAGAGGTGTATCAGCATTGTTTTTCTCTTCATTTCCCAGCAATTACATTACTTTTGGACTTCTTTGGAAATCTCCATTATTCCTCTGTGGTAGGTTAATAGATAGCTTTTTCTTCCTCTGGTTCTCTTTTATCCTTTCTGCTTCAGGGTGTGTGTGTGTGTGTGTGTGTGTGTGTGTGTGTGTGTGCGTGCGTGTGTGTGTGTGTGTGTGTGTGTGTTGCCTTCCTCCATTAGATTGTCGATCCCTGAGGACAGGAATAGTCTTGTTATATATGCAATTGCATTCCCAGCACCTTGGTACAGTGCTATCTATAACATATTTAAAAAAATTTCTAACTCCCTATTGATTGGAGAAATGCAAATTAAAACCATTCTGAGGTACTACACCATACCTATTAGATTAAAAATAAAAACAGGACAAAAAAAGGAAAAAGGCAAATGGTGGAGGGGATACGGGAAGAATGAGACATCAATGCATTGTTGATAGAGATATGAACTGATTCATTCATTCTGTGGAGCAATTTGGAACTATAAACATAGGAATGTAATATCATGCACATCCTTTGACCTAGAAATACCACTACTAGGTTTGTATCCCAACAGAGATTTTTTTTTAATGGAAAAGGACCTATATGGACAAAAATATTTGTAACAACTCTTTTCTGGTGAAAAAAAGAATTGGAAATTGAGGAGTTGTTCATCAGTTGGGGAATGGCTAAACAAATTGTGGTATGTGATTATGATAGAATACTATTGTCTATAAGAAACTGCAAACATGATGCTCTCAGAAAAACCTGGGAAGAATTAAATGAACTGATGCAAAGTGGCATGCACTGTGTACAAAGTAATAGCAATATTGTAAAATGATCAGCTGTGAATAATTTTTTTTTTTATTTTCAGCAATACAATGATCCAAGACAACTCGGAAGGACTTATAATTAAAAATGAGAAAGAACTTATGGTGTCTGAATACAGATTGAAGTATACTTTTTATTTTGTTTTCTTTATTTTTCTTATGTTTTTTTTCTTTTTGGGGGAAGGTATGTGTTTTCTTTTGCAACGATACTATTGCAGAGATGTTTTGCATGGCTACACATAAATATTCTGTATTGACTTGCTTGCCTTCTGGGTGAGGAAGGGATGGAGAGGAAGGAAGGGAGAGAATTGGAAATTCAAAGTTTTGGAAATGAATGTTGAAGATTGTTTTTGCATTTTACTATGGAAAGTAAAATACTAAATTAAAAGAAACGTTGAGATAAAAAAAAAAATCTAGGTAATAAAAGTAAATGAAAAAGTCCTTGCCTGCAATGATAGATACTCAGTTGAATAGCCAGTCCATTTAATATCAGTGCATATATCTTGATGAACACTATAAACACATCATGAGTCATATTCAGAACTTAATAGGTGGAAGAAGTCAGACTAGATTACCTTGGGGAAACTGTGACATGCTTTTATTAATCCAAAATTCTTCCTAACATAAAATCTTGTCTTTTAAATGTAAATATTCTTCTGAAGATGAATGTATGGTTGAGGGTCTTCAAACATATCAGTCTCTAAATACTCCAATTTGGGGAGGTTGCATGCAAAAGAGAGATGCATGAGTGGTGAGGGGATGAGGATTGCAGGAGAGGACAACAATTGATGCTGCAGCATGTTTTCAGTGATAGCTTTTAAGCAAGAAATTGCTCAAGTGATTTTATCACATGATTAGAAAAGGAAGTGGTGGACCTGTGTAAGAGATAACAAAGGAGAACAATTAGGCAGCCTGAGCACTGTGCTTCTGCCCACACAATTAAAAAGCAATAAAAGAACAAAAAAAAGGCCTCTTTTGACTTGAATAGATCCTTTATGTATTATTCTTATTTAACAAGAGCTGGTAAGATAGTAGATAGAATGCTGGGCCTAGAAACATGAAGACCTGAATTCAAATCCAGTCTCAGATGTTTAATAATTGTGTGATGCTGGACAAGTTATTTAACCTTAATCTTTAATTGTCTCAGTTTCCACAACTGTAAAATGAAAACAAATACAGCACCAACACCCCAGGATTGTTATGAGGATCAAATGTGATATTTTTTAAAACGCTTAGTACTTAGTGGATCATTTTACAGATGAGGAAACTGAGGCAAATAGGCTTAAAGGACTTGCCTAGGGTTACAATGCTAGAAGTGCCTGAGGCCATATTTGTAGTGAGGTGGATGAATCTTTCTGGTTTCAGTCCCAGTGCTTTATTCACTGCACCACGTAACTGTCCCACATAGCACACAGTGGGTGCTTAATCCTTACCTTCCCCTTTAATGAAGAGCTATGGAGGAGAAAATAGACAACACATGATAGGAAAACGAAGATATGAATCAGTTTTGATCTCTGCTACTGAAGAGAGACATGAGGTTATAGGTTTAATAAAGTATAAAAGTTGAGAATTACCTTGATTATGCACCAGAAGGTCATTAACGTCTTAAAGGATTGTCAAAAGAGAAACAAGATTAAGGAAAGGCCTTAAGAAAAATAGTAGAAGTAGTAAAAATTACTAGAACAGATTTTATACTTTTATGATTATAAAACACAAGAAGGAGAAGTAGTTTGCTGAGAGAAAGCACACGAGTATGAAATTCACATATGTTTGTATATGCACAGAAGCATGCATATGTGTGCATAGTTGTATGTATGTGTGAGCTCTCTGACTTAGTCTCTAGATAGGAAGAAGGAAGAAGTAGGAATAGAATTTGGCATCAGGTCACATTATAATATAGTGATAAGGATGTCAAATTTAATGGAGGCATTACAGGAGAAGGAATATTTAAAACATTGGCAAAAAAATAAAACAAAATAACCATACTAAGAGAATAAAGACAGTAAGTGAAGAAACATGCATGCACCTAAATAGTCAGAATGAAATCGGAAGGTTTTCTTGGGAGGGACTGAGTTGACTCAGAAGAAGTATCATTATTTATCTCTAGATTACATGAGTCTCTAAGGTGCCATAAGTAATAACTGTAAATATGCAAACATAATAGCTAGAGTTATGATTAAAATCTGAAAGTGTATTGGATATTGATTAAAAAATACCTTAAAACTCTTTGATAATCTAATTTCACAAGAACAATATTTCTTATGAGATTATCTCCTGGGGACTAGACTCCCTAATCACAATGAAAATCTTATTGATGATTAAGAAATCTCACTCTCTTCTTTCCATTATCATCTCCCATTGAAAAAAAAACAAGTTGAATTTATGTGAATGTAAATGGTCAATGTTACGGCCTCTGAAATTACTTTGTTTATACTATATATATTTTGTATTTATGTATTTTTTATGTATGACATTTTAACCTCAGGAGAATGTAAATTACTTGAAGGCAAGGACCACTTCATTTTTCTGTCTTTGTTTCATCAATACTTATCACAGAACTTGGAACATAATAAGCATTAAATAAATTCTTATTGAATTGAATTATGTTAAATTCAAAGTAAATTCATAGTGTTTATTTTTGAGAAAATCCAAAGTCTTGGTTAGGTTTTTACCAAATAATCTGTTCTTTACTCATAATGCTTAACTTTCATTTGACATGAAAATTAGTATATAAAATTTTGGAAAAAAACAGATATCAAATAATTGTGATTGTGATTGGAAAAATAACTAACATGATTGTTTTAGTACTTCAGAGGGATACAATTTCCCTCCTAACTCCAAAGATTTGGATTCTTGTGATTTTTGAAGAGGGAAGTGGTTTTGAATGACATCCCAAGATTTTTGTTTTGTTTTGTTTTAACAGGGCCAATCTTGGAGAGAGATAGAAGTGAGCTAGATGGAGCAACAATGATACAGCACACAGACATCCAAGGTACTTATGAGAGAGAGAAGTTCGAAGACCATTAAGGCTTGAAGTAGATGGATAGTGTCTATTCATGGTTAGGGGGAGGTGACAGAGATCAGACTATGGGTTCCTTCAGGGTTCTTGAAGCAAAAAACCCATGATGAGGTTCAAATTGTAATCCCTATTGAAGAAAGAGTCAAAAATGTTTATTGCCTTCTTCCTTTAGCCTACCAAAATCCCTTTTCTATGCCTGTTTGATGAAAGGCATTACATTTTTTTTTCTTAATCTATGTTGGTTTGGTTTATTTTGGGGAGTTACTTCAAATAAAAATCCATGATTAATAATGAAGACTTAGACAGTATGTCTGTGTATCTAAGCATCCTGATCAAATGGGGCTTAAAATGAACACATAGAGTTTTATTTTAATTTAATTTAATTTAGTTTTCCACATTCATTTCCACAAGATTTTGTTACAAATTTTTTCTCCATCTCTCCCTTACCATCCATTCAGAGATGGCAAGCATACTGATTACCCCTTCTCCCAGTCTTCTCTATTTTCTTTTCCTGCCATCCCTCACTTACCCCCTTCCTGCTTACTTTCTTGTAGGGCAAGATGGATTTCTATATATTATTAACTGTATATATTATTTCCTGGATGCATGTAGAAACAATTTTTTAACATTTGTTTTTAAAGCTTTTAGCTCCAGATTCTCTCCCTTCTTTCATCCTCATCCACTCTTACTGTGAAGATAAGCAATTCAATATAGGTTGTACATGTGTAGTTCTGCAAAATATTTCCATAGTGGTTATATTGTGAAAGACTAGCTATATTTCTCACCATCCTATCCCACTCCCCATTTGATTTTTTGGAGGGGGAAAGGTAGGGCAATTGGAGTTAAGTGACTTGCCCAAGGTCACACAGCTAGTTTAGTGTTAAGTGTTTGAAGCCGGATTTGAACTTAGGTCCTCCTCAGTCCAGAGCTGGTGCTGTATTCACTGTGCCACCTAGCCGCCCCAAACCTGTCCCATTTCAAAAGTGTTTGCCTCTGACTACCGCCTCCCCTTCCTTTCTATCATTCTCTCTCTTATCCCTTCCCCCCTATTTTTCTGTAGGGTAAATATCCAATTGATTGTATATGTTATTCAATACTTAAACCAAATCCAATGAGAATAAGGTTGACTTTACCTTCATCAGCAACACTTTCTGATATTTCAATGAATCAAATTAAATTAAAATTCACTGTTAAACTCTGAGTCTGTGATGCTAATCCTTAGATAATGAATACTTAGGAATGATAAAGTCTTTATATACCATAATGATATGCATTATAAATTATATTTAAAGAAATCTCTTGCCATGGTTCTACATATCCCAAAGATTTAATTTATAGTAGGCAGAATAAAAAAATACAGTCCTAAACTCAGAGTTAATGACTTACTATGTGTGAACCAATCTTTTTTTAAAATGTATTATCTGTTTTGTCATGTTTGGGTCCACAAAGTTTCACTGAATAAGAGACTAGCAAGTGAGGGTGCCCAACTTACCTAATGTAAGAGAAGTAACTGAAAAAGAAAAAAAAATAGAATTCTGAGGCCCGTGTGCCCAAATCCATCTTAATAATGAATACATAACCGGAGGCAATTTTGAAGCACTTATTATCTTGAATTACTGTTAGTTTAATATCTCAGGTGAAAACAAAAATCAGAATGGCAAAATAATAAGAAAAAATTTAAAAAAAGGAAGTTATATACAAGCACCCATTAGAAGCATAAAAAAACCACTATAGAATGAGGTAGAAGGGATTAATGTTAAAACATGAATAAGTTTACTAAAGAGAAAGTTACTTTATCAAAACTAAGCTAAATTTGCATCTTCATGAATTCAAAAATTCCCTGAATACAAAAAGAAATTGAATTTTCCATCATTATGAAGATAATGGCGTTATTTATTTAATGCATTATGATCATAAAGTACTTCAGAGGTTTAATACTTTCTGTTTAAGTAAAAACTTTCTTACTTTTATTTTTAAAAACCTTTTATTATTCACTTTGATTTTTTTCCCCTAGGGTACACACATACAGTGGAAAAGATTTTATTATTCACATGTTAACTATTGTTGAAATGGGACCATGGTGAAATTGGCATGCGATCAGTAATAAATTGATAATTATGTAGTACTTTAAGATTTCTAAAGCATATTGTATACATTAAGCTTACCTCAGCCTCACAACTGCGTTTTGAAATTACTATCCTGTAAACTATTATCATCTTCATTTTACAGATGAGAAAACTGAGATTCAGAAGAGATTCAAATCCACTGACCTTTCCAATACATTGTCATACTGTTCTTTCAAATTAAATAAATAATATAAGTCATAGAGTAAGGACCTGAGCCCAGATACATTGACTTAAAATGAAGACCCCTTTCCATTTCATAATGCAGCTGCTAAAAGGCTCAGAGAGACTCCCCTCCTCTTCAAATCTACTTGACACCAATAGTGAGGACAAGTTGTGACACTGAAAATAGCCACAGCACATTTAACGTGGCAGACCACTTTATCTGCATGGTCTTGCTTCCCAAGAGTGCTGGGAGAGATCATTCTTATTAGTTCAGCTTTCTTTTGACCTTCAAGCTCTGGCTCCTCAGAAGATTGGAGGACGGTGAGGCATTGAGGGCTTTCAGATTTTGTGACTAAATCCTGGAGCACAGCACATAGCTCCTTCTTCTTCTTGTTCGTGTTGCTCGTTTTGTTTTGTTTTATTTGTTTGGTTTTAGCAATATGCTTCATCTGGCTCCAACTAATTTACACTGACTAAAGCTTGGGTCATATGTCCGGCTGGAACTGTCTTCTATCTCCTAGGAAGAAATGATTAATAAAAGTATGATGCTCATAAAGATTCAAGGTTGATTGAAAGCAAAAATGGATTAAAAATTGTTGCATTTTAGTCACTTCTATTTTGTTGTTGTTTTTGTAAGGATATTGAAGTAATTTTGCCATTTCTTTCTCCAGCTCATTTTGCAGAATAGGAAACTGAGTCAAACATGGTTAAGTGACTTGTCCAGGGTCACTCAGCTAGTATGTGTCCAAGGCCAGATTTGAACTAATGAAGCTGAACTTTGCTGATTCCAAGTCCAGTGCTCTCGCCGCTGCACCATGCAACTGCCCCAGGATTAAAAATAGGGATCATCCTTAAATGAAAGTAGAATGTAATGTATTCTTTTGTGTGTGTATCTTTTTGGAGGGGAGAAAACAGGACATTTGTGGTTAAGTGACTTACCCAAGGTCACATAGCTAGGACGAGTTAAGTCTCTGAGGCTGGGTTTCAACTCAGGTCCTCCTGACAAAGGGCTGGTGCTGTATTATATAAGTGTGCCACCTAGCTGCCCCTTTGTGGTGTATTCTAACCTCTGAGTTGACATTGAAGTGAACCATGACAGTTTGGAGGGATGATGAGGCTGTCTACATTGTGGTAATCATAATGGGGATTTGCACTTCAAAGATCTGTAGAATTATTGACCTTTATTGGTAGAAGAAATTGTTCAGATCAAGTAGTCCAAGCTTTTCATTTTTTTCAGAAAGATGTCAAAAGGGTATACATACAGAACCATACTGACACACGCACACACGTCAGTTGCTACAACTGCTAAATCACACGGCAAAAGCACTTGAAAAAGTCAGGAAGAGTCAGTCGAATTAGAGCTCAGTTCTCACACTGATCCTCTGTTTGTTGAGGTGTATCATGCGGAAGTTGCACTTTTTGAAGGTGAACATGCTTCAGAAGCACGCGTTGGAGGGCGTGTGCATAGGTCCCTTCTAAAACCCATCTTAAGAAAATATTATTATTCTTTTACATTTTACTGTTTATCTAACTAGCCTTTACTCTTATAACCCTTCTGTTTTTGTAAACTTCATTGTCTGCAACAATCTCTTTTGGGGGAATTGACAAGGAATTGGCTTTGCCAATGGCCCTCATTCTTGCACTGCAAATGTCAGGACGTGCTCTTGCGGTTTTCACTTCTGTTCCTTGGGCACAGATGGAAATCACTTGGCTTCTATCGTTGACCATTGTACCGTGATCTCTAGAAACTTACGTTAAGGCTTCTGTGGCTCATAATTGGCACCATAACCTTGTTGCTATGTCTCTGTCTTAATGTCACTGGGAGAAATCTATTATGACACTTCAAGTCTCATTACGATGAAATAAAAATGGATAGAAAATTTAAAAAAAGAGTTTTTCTATAAGTTCTATCTCATAATACCTGAACAACTTTATTTAGACTCAAATATCTAAAAATTTATCCTGTTGTAAACTAAAGTTTTACAAGTTAAAGACATCATTCTATTTTTTAAAAATACATTTTATTTACTTTTTTTTGACTACAAATTCCTCCCCTTCTTCCAGCTCCCAAGCTATGACTTGCTCAAGAACAAATCACTTTCTTTGTTGTTAAACAATAAAAATAATACAACCTTTTCAAATCTCCTTTTATGTCTTCTTCTACCCCTTAGCCTTGTGGGACTGACACTACATGATATTTTATGATATCTGCACCAAATGTGAAACAAGGAGGTTTACACAGTCTCATCTTGAAAGGATCAGAGTTTGGACAAAAAATAAAAAAAATAAAAAATCATCCTTGGTCTGTTTTTTTACTGTCTTTGATAACAGTAACTTCTATATTTGAGTTTCTCTACTTCTTATTTACCCCCTCATATTGGGAGTTTTGAAATAATAATAATAAATTTATTTACTACTTTATGATTTACAAGGTACTTTATAAATATTATTTCATTTTATCCCCATAACAACTCTAGGAATTAGTTGTTATTATTATCATCACTATACAGATGAGGTAACTGAGGCAGACAGAGATTAAAGAACTTCCCAAGGGCATTAAGTTAAAGTATCTGAGACCAAATTCAAATTCTGGTCTTCCTGACTCCAAATTCAGCACCATATCCACTTTGCCACCTAGCTGTGTTTTTATGTTGGCTCAGTAATAGCTATCTTAAATTTGCATAGAACTTTACTGTTTTAATGCCTATATTATTATCATTAGGCTGAGCCAAATGTCACTGCTTCAGTGATGAGAGGATACTGCAGTAGAGGTGAAGAGGAGCCCCAAAAAGTTTTAAAGGAATTCTATAATGTAATTAGAGGTGCCCTTTAAAAAAAATTCTCGTATCAGTTGAAGAATGGTTTGGAGGTGACTTCTAACAAACATGGAAATTGGAGTTTTTCTTCACAAATCTGCCTCCAATCATAGAAGAATGATGGGGAAAGTACTAAACAAAATTAAGTTTCAACAAACAAAAAAGGAATAGCAGTGAGCTTGCATCCCATCCAAGACTGTAGTAAGAGATAAGGTTCAAAGCCCAGTATGATACTTGGGTTACCAGTCTGGGTTATTGCAAAGATGGTGCTACCCTTCTCAGTGACAAAAAGGTTAATGAGTTAAATTTTGCACTTGTTGATGAGAGAGGTTAGAATTGGACACGTAGGTGTGTATAGAGAAGAAAATTGAATACATGAGAACTAACGAAGTCACCAAGTGCAATAAAGTAAATGTAGAAGAGGTCCCAGGAGAGAGCCTTGGATGTTAGGGGAGCAATTATGGGTAGTGGGCATGGCCTCAATGAATATCCAGCAATGGAGACAGAGAAGGAGTAGTCAGAGAAGCAGGGAGAGAGGAAAGAACAATTTGACAAAAATTTAGAGAGAAGAACGTATCAAGGAGAAGATGATTGCCAGTATCAAAGGTTGTTGAGAGAAAAAAAAAAGAATGAAAAATAAATACCCCCAAAGTCATTAAAGTATACATAATCTTTGACAAGCCAACTTTTGGCTCCTACCTATAAGGGGGAGATAGTAAAATAATTTTATGTAATATATATGCATATCTACATAATTACATATTACAAGTAATATGTAATTGTATGTTATATGTAAGACTGTATTGTTTATATTATATCCATCCATGCATATTTTTTTATAGTAGTAAAGAACTTGAGAGAAAAATGGTGTTCATTGAAAGGGGATGACTAAACATATTTTGGTATACAATTGTAATTTAATATTTCTCAATCAATTAATTGTTATGCATTTATTTAGTGCCTACTATGTGTCAGGAACTATGCTAATCATTAGGGATACAAAGATAAAAGTGAATCAGTCTATCCTCTCAAGATGTCTACATTTTGGCCAAGGGGATATTATATATTTACATATATAAGTCAGAAAGCATAACCCCTGTCCCAGAGCCCATTAGTATGATATTTTCTCTTTATGGTTAGAGATGACCATCCTGTCGTGCACTGAAGGGCTTGGCAAAGTCCATACTGGGCTTCACACCTGATCTTTTACTTCCCATTGGGGACTCTTCAACGAAGAGTCTCCTTTGAGGGTCAAGTCAGCTTCCAGCTTTGAGAGAGAATATGGAAAAAAAAATCAACTCTACTTCTTGTTGTTGAAGGGAAAAAACTCTGTAAAAACCGTGAGAGCAGTGAATGGTTTCCATCGTGTTCTATTACTAACTTGCTACTCTACAGACTTTTCAGAGTTTATTCTTGGGTGACATCTAGGACACTCTGTCTTGATTGAGCTAAGTTATCTCTCTCTCAAAAGGGGGATTCCTTCACTATGTATTGTCTCATTCATATGCTTCTCTGGATACTTTCTCTGATTTCTGTTTTGTTATGATTTGGATAAATGGGATTCTTTGCTAGTCTCTGGTGTGTGTTCATTGTGGATTTTGTATCAGGTGGGAAAGGGGCGAAGTCTTGGGTATAGAGTTTGGAATCTTCTCCCCCCCCCTCCAAATGATAAATAAATTAGAATCTAGGTGGAATCCAATCACATTTGTAAGCAAACATTATTTAAGGAAACAGATAGAATTACTTCTAATCTGGCGCTCCCTCTTTCTGAAGAGCAAGCTTCTGGCTATAACCTTCTGCTTCCCCTCATGGCAAGAATAAAAGTCTCCCCTGGAGAAGGTTGCAGGGAAGAAATGGGTAGAAATGAGTATTCTTCCCTTTGAATGACACATAAAGAGATGCCCTTGCCATACGTGGAGCCTCACTACACGTGTGATCCACACACTACTTCTGCTACAACAGTTTATACAAAATGAATCCAAGGTAGTTTTTGGAAGAAGCACATGAGCAGCTTGTGGAATCAGGAAAGATGTTATAGAGGAGGTTAAACATAAGGTAAGTCTTGAAGGAAATAGGGATGCTGGAAGGAATATGTGAAGACACAGTATTTTCCAGAGAAAAGAATAGATACTAGAGAATTAGAGTACCTTGTGCTTGAAATGGCAAGTAGTCCATTGTGCCTCTTAACACAGAGGGAGTGGAAGGGACTATTATGATAAAGAGACTTCCACTGAGTTGTGTGACCAACAAGATGGAGGACTAAACACTATTTCTGATCCTTATGACCTCTCATAACTGTTGAAAATAGAAATTAGGAACAAGAGATAAAGTAATTGCAGCTGCCTCCACAGTCTAAGACAATAAGAAGAAACCTAGTGAGGTAACATCCCAATGAGCAAGCAATAGAAGATATACATCCTTCACACATTTATTAATTCCCATTCTGTCAGCCACCACATTATGGAGAGATTGCATAAGATGACACATGGGCTTTCAACATAATTCAACACTTTCCCCATCCCCTTTCTTCCTCTAATGTCAAACAAAGTAGCACTTCGCTGCTTGTTTCAGCTTTTGAACCAAGCTTTGGTTTGTATAAAAAGGTTTTGTTGGAAACAGAACACATTGTGTTGTTCTTCATAGGCCTAAGGGAATTTGAAGTCCTTTCCTCCCCTTTATAGGCGTAGCTCAATGACATGGAACCCACAGTGGGAGGAGCTTGCTAAAAGAGTGATACAGGAAGAGTGGAACAGGAAGGAACAGAGCAGAGAAAAGCTAAAGCAGAGCTGGCATCAGGCAGAACCTGAGAGACAGAATGCTTGTGATCTGGGCACTCTTGCTCTATGTTACATTCTGAGAACTGAGGGAGTTTCACATCAGCACTCTGTCTGTTGTTTTATCAGACAAAAGCTTTGTCTGTTGTTCTGTCAGACAGAAGCACCCTGACTATAGTTCTTAGACAGAAGTCCTTAAGGAGGACTTTACTGTTACAGAAGTCCTGAAAGAGGAGTTTACTGTTGATTTCTGTTTAATTTCTCAGAAGCCTTGTCTCTCGATTTGTGTTGCTTTGTTAGGCAGAAAGTGAATTCAGTGATAGTTTGGGTAACGTGTTTAAATGTTGTTATAACCCTATTGAGTTTTGTTTTCCTAAAAACAAAAGCTGCGAAGAGCTTGGAGTTTAGCTATCCTCATGAGCTTAGATATGGAACAGGAGTGGAGAGCTGCCTATGTGGGAATCCAAGCAAGAGCTGGAGCAGTCAGCCACTGGGAGAGGAGCAGTGGAGTTTGGGAGTCAGCCTCAAGTTAAGATGAAAGAGGACCTTACTTGGACACTCTGCATTGACTGAGGAGATTGTGACTTACTGACCTAGGGGTGGATATTTAAGACTGTGTGGCCACCTTAGTAATAAGTTGTTATGTTGTATTGTTGTGAATGTTGTGGTTTAGCTTATTGCCGAATAAATAGAGAGTTCACTATACTATGTGATTAGATGCTTAAAGTAATTCACATCAGCAATCCTCAGGAGAGTTGCTTGTGATTGGCCTTAAATCTCCCAACTAATGGCACTGAAAAACAAGAAGGCAAAAACTTGCTGTCATTGGGACTGAAATGTTGGAACACTGTTTTAACAGTACTAGACCAGAGAACTGAGAGAACTTGGAGAGTACTTTGGGTGTGTTTGAGTCTACTAGGTTTGAAGCAGAGGGTAATATAATCCAGCTGAAACTAGTTTTTCCCATGCCTAATCTCCCTTCACTTGGTGGATGTCATTTGGAGACAGAGACCTAGGCTATTGCAATATGCATGACCCACCTTGGGAGAAAACTGATATATCTTTGATATACAACTACAGTAGAAATTGCTATCAAAGGGAAAAGAGTGAGAAAGTGAGAAATAGGAAATAAAAAGGGAGTGAAAAAAAAACAAAACGTAAATTACCAGAGAACCCAAAAAGAAACTCAGTTAAAAACCTCTTAATAAAAAAGATAAGTAAACATATAAGATATTTATAACAGAAAGTAATGTGGTCTCCAGACAAGGTAAATGAGTCCAAACTTCTATGAATAAACATTGCAAGACAAAGAAAAATAAATCAGTACCTAGTGGGGCAAAGGACCCTGTGAATTCTAAAGAGAGCCTGGAATCATAGCAGTATATCCCTAAATGGTTTAAAAGAAAACAAAATAAGAATTTAGAAATTAAAATGTATAGGGCACACAGCAGACATAATTGGCAAAAGAGAAAAAGCTTGGATCCATATTGTCTTTTTTAGACATATTCCACCTCACCTTCTTACGCAGGTCATCAGGTCCTCGGGGCAGGGTAAGGTACTGTGCCTCACATAGTCACAGGAACCCAATAAATCTGAGAGGTCCTGATCACCCCCCTCCCACCACTACAATACCACAGGTAGGGCTTTTATGATCTTAGATGATGGGGGAAGTGCATTATCCTTTTTCTCCTTTTAGGAAAAATTGTGGTATTGAATTAGGACTCATGGACATAACGTGTAATAGCGAAATGATAGTAGATAACAGTGTTGTCACAGAGTCCAATGATTAAAATGAGCTAAATATTATAATAGGCTATTAAATAGGTTGGTTCTAAAGGTGAGAAAAAATTATACTTCTTTCCTTTTTTTTTTCTTTTCTGACAAGGATCTGGGTCTAGTTACCCATGTAGGTCGTTCAGTATAAAGAATACTTCTGTCCCTTAAAAGAGTCAGAAGCACACGACTCCTTGCTGTTTTCAGTAAGGCAATTGGGGAGAACCATAGGAATAACTGTGAAAGAGAATTTATACCTTCCTGACTATATTTTTTCCTACATTTTCTAGGAATTGCTGTGTAAATTAGGTATTTAATGTTAAACAACTGTCATACTCAGAGGAAAAAAGAAAGAAGCTGCACACAGAACTTAATCCATATTTCCTAAAAATATATATTGAAAGATATTCTTTCTAGCCAAAACAGGTCTGAAGAGGGCCAGAGAAAGGACTAAACTGTTGTAAATCAGGTTGAGGTTGAAATGTGGGGTTGAAAATGGATCTCTATTATGCTCCACGGGCAGTTAAGAGGTCTATGATCTCCATGAAGCACAACATACTTTCATAGCTTTGCATGTTCATATTCAGGAATACCACAGAATGTATGAGTCCTATTGTAATATTATAATTGACAAAAATCTATGGGTGTGGGAATAATGATTGAAGAGTGGATAGAGTATTTGCACTAAAAGTGTCTAATAAGGGTTTCCTTTTCATAAAGAAAAGGTTATATCTCTCACGTAGGTCTAAAATGTTTGTTTTGTTTTTTAATTCCCAGCAATTCTACATGTTGGATCAGAGCTTTTCTCTTTCTAGCTTCCAATATGGATATGGAAATCTTATAAGAAATAAGGTACCACAAAACACTATGACATTTGGACTGAGATAAGCATTATTGTAATCCCAGCAGTTAAGGATGTAAGGTAAAATAGTGACAGGCAATAAATTGCATAGGTAAGCAGAAGAACACTTTATTAGCAGCAACTAGATTCACTTAACCATCCTTTTAATCTCTAAATAGCATGACCTCTGCCAAGGAGAATAGCCTCAAGGCATGTTTTTTGAAAAAGCAATAGAGTCTTTAAGGAGTTGCTACTTTTTCTTGACATCTTTCTTTAGCAATGGATGTTAATTCATTAAAAAGAAAGGTTAGCATTTTCTTTTTTTAATTTTTTTAAAAATTGATTGGTTTGTTTACTTTTAGTTTAGAAGATTCAGTTCCACAATCCCTTGAGTTTCAAATTTTCTCCCCTCCCTCCAGCTCTCTCACCATGGCGGCATGCAATCAAGTATAGGATCTGCAAATACTTTCACATTGGACATTAGTCTGGTTGTGAAGAAGGTTTGTAACCAGGGAATGAACAATGGGAAAGAAGAAACAAAACCAAACATGGAAAAGAAAGAGAGCTTGCAGTTTGCTTCAGTCTGCGTTTAAACTCTGTTCTTTCTAGATCTTTCTCTGAGTGTAGACATTTCCTTCCATCTTGAGTCTTTTAGACTTCTCTTATAACCTTTATTGCTGAAAAGAGTCCAGTTTATCAAAGTTGGTTGTCACACATACGCTGTGTCTGTGATTATGTACAAATTTTTTCCTGGTTCTGCTCTTCTCATTTAGCATTAGTTTGTAGAAGCCTCTCCAGGTGAATATGAAGACCATCTCCTCCCCATTTCTGACAGCACAATAGTATTCCATTACATTCATATGCCACAACTTGTTTAGCCATTCCCCAATTGATGGGCATCCCCTCAATTTCCAGTTTTTTACCACCACAAAGAGAGCTGCAATAAATATTTTTGTACATATGGGTCTTCCTCCCACTTGTATGGGATATAACCTTAGAAGTGTTATTACTGGGTCAAAGGGTAAGCAATTATTTATAGCCCTTTGGGCATAGTTCCAGATTGTTCTCCAAAATGGTTGAATCAGTTCACAACTCCACCAACACAATGCATTAGTATCCCAATTTTTCCACATCCTCTCCAGCATTTGTCATTTTCCTGTTTTGTCATCCTAGCCAATCTGACTGGTGAGATGTGGTACCTCAGAGTTGTTTTGATTTGCATTTCTCTAATCAATAGTGCTTTAGAGCATTTTTTTTGTATGCTTATAGACATCTTTAATTTCCATCTCTGAAAATTGCCTGTTTATATCCTTTGACCATTTATCAATTGAGGAATGACTTTTCTTCTTATAGATTTGACTCTATTCCCTGTATATTTTAGAAATGAGGCCTTTAGCAGAGATACTGGTTGTAAAAATTCTTTCCCAATTTCCTACTTCCCTCTTAATCTTGGTTACATTAGCATTATTTGTACAGAAACTTTTCAATTTAATGTAATCAAGATTATCCATTTTGCACTTAATAATGCTTTCTAACTCTTGTTTGGTCATAAAGTCTTTCCTTCTCTATGAATCTGACAAGTAAACTATTCCTTGCTTCCCCAGATTGCTTACAGTATCAGCCTTTATAGCTAGATCATGCACCCATTTAGACTTGATTTTGGTAAACAGTGTTAGATAATGATCTATGCCCAGTTTCTGCCATACTATATTCCAGTTTTCCCCACAGTTTTTGTCAAATAGTGAGTTCTTATCCCCAAAACTCGAGTCTTCGGGTTTACAAAACAGTGCATTACTGTAGTCATTGACTACTGAGTCTTGTTTACCCAATCTATTCCATTGATCCTCTACTCTATTCCTCAGCCAGCACCGAGCAGTTTTTATGACTGCTGCTTTATAATACAGATTAAAAACTGCTATGGCTAGGTTACCTTCCCTAGCATTTCTTTTCATTAATTGCCTTGATTCTGGACCTTTTGTTCCTCAAAATGAATTTTGCTACTATTTTTTCTTGCTCTATAAAGTAATTTTCTGGTAGATTGATTGGTATGGCACTAATAGGTAAAATTGTTATTTTTTTTTTAATATTAACTTAGCCAGCCATGAGCAATTGATGTTTTTTCTAATTAGTTTGATCTGACTTTATTTGTGTGAAAAGTGTTTTGTAGTTGTGTTCATATAGGTCCTGGTTTTGTTTTGGCAGGTAGATTCCCAAATATTTTATAATGCGTACAGTAACTTTAAATGGGCTTTCTCTTACTATCTCTTGCTATGGGACTGCATTAGAAATATATAGGAATGCCAAGGATTTATATGGGTTTATTTTATATCCTGTAACTTTGCCAAATTTATTTATTGTCTCATGAAGATTTTTACTTGATTCTCCAGGTTTCTCGAAGTATATCATCATATCATCTGCAAAGAGTTATAGCTTAGTCTCTTCTTTGACTAACTTGATCCTTTGATTGTTTTTCTTCTCTAATTGCTACTGCTAACATTTCTAGTACCAGATTGAATAAGGGGGGGGAGGGTGATAGTGTACATCCTTGTTTCACCCCTGATCTTATTGGAAATGCTCCTAGTTTATCCCCATTACACATAATACTTGCTGATGGCTTTAAATAGATGCTGCCTATTATTCTGAGGAAAACTCCATTTATTCCTATACTTTCTACTGTTTTTAATAGGAATGAATGTTGTATTTTGTCAAAAGATTTTTCTGCATCTGTTGAGATAATCATATGGTTTTATTGTTGATATGATCAATTTTACTGATGGTTTTCCTAATATTGAGCCATCCTTGCATTCCTGGAATAAATCCTACCCGATCCAAAGGTCTTATTCTTCTGATAAGTTGCTGTAGTCCTTTTTGTTAATATTTCATTTAAAATTTTTGCATCTATATTCATGAGGGAGATTGGTCTTTAATTTTCTTTCTCTGTTTTGTCCTTTCCTGATTTAGGTATCTGAACAATATTTGTGTCATAAAAAGAATTTGGTAGGACTCCTTCAAAAATTTTCCCAAATACTTTGTAGAGTATTGGGATCAACTGTTCTTTAAATGTTTGATAGAATTCACTAGTAAATCCATCTGGCCCTGGCCCATCCATCCTTTTCCTAGGGAGTTCACTTATGGCTTGTTCAATTTCTTTTTCTGAGATGGGGTTATTTAAATAATTTACTTCCTCTTCAGCTAATCTGGGCAACTTGTATTTTTGTAAATATTCATCCATTTCACTAAGACTGTCAAATTTATGTGCATACAATTGGGCAAAATAATTCCTAATTGTTGTTTTCATTCCCTTTTCCTTGGAGACATCACTGTTTTCATTTTTGATAATCAAAATATATTTTTTTTCATAAAACCAGCTCTTAGTTTTATTTATTAATTCAATAGTTTTCTTAATTTCAGTTTTATTAATCTCTCCTTTGGTTTTCATTATTTCTTATTTAGTATTTAATTGGGGATTTTCAATTGTTCTTTTTCTAGTTTTTTCAATTGCATGACCATTTCATTGACCTCCATTTTTTCTAATTTATTCATGTATGCATTCAGGGATATAAAACTTACCTTAAGAACTGCCTTTGCTGCATTCCACAAGTTTTGACGTGATGTCTCATAATTGTCATTCTCTTCAATGAAGTTACTGATTGTTTCTATAATTTCTTGTTTGACCCACTCATTCTTTAGGATTAAATTATTTAGTTTCCAATCAGTTTTTTTGTTTATCTTCTCATGGCCCTTTATTGGTTATGATTTTTATTGCATCATGGTCTGAAAATGATACATTTAGTATTTCTGCCTTTTCTGCACTGAATTGTAATGTTTTTCTGCCCTAGTAGATAGTCGATTTTTGTGTATGTTCCATGCACCACTGAGAAGGTATATTCGTTTATATTATTCCCATTCAGTTTCCTCCAGAGAGCTATCATGTCTAGCCTCTCTAAAATTCTATTTGCCTCCTTAACTTCTTTCTTGTTTATTTTGAGGTTAGATTTATCAAATTCAGAGAGGGGGATATTGAGTTCCTGCACTTGCATAGTTTTGCTATCTATTTCTTCCTCTAATTCCCTCGACTTTTCCTCTCAGAATTTGGATGCTACACTGCTTTGTGCATTTATGTTAAATAATGATATTGCTTCATTCTCCATGGTGCCTTTTAACAGGATGTAATTTCCTTCTTTATCTCTTTTAATTAGATCTATTTTTCCTTTTGCTTTATCTGAGATAAGGATTGCTACCCCTGCTTTTTTTTTTTACTTTAACTGAAGCATAATATATTCTACTCCATCCTTTTGCCTTTACCCCATGCATATCACCTTGTTTCAAATGTGCTTCTTGCAGACAGCATATTGCAAGATTATGATTTTTAATCCATTCTGCTATCTGCCTCTGTTTTATGGGAGAGTTAATCCCATTCACATTCACAGCTATGATTACTATCTGTGAGTTTCCCTCCATTCTATTCCCTCCCATTTATACTTTTGTATCTTCCTTTTCCCTTCCCCTCCTTAAGAGTTTTCCTTTTGACTACCACCGCCCTTAGTATTCCCCCCTTGTACCTCCCCCTCTTTATTTACCCTTTTCCCTTACTACTCCCCCCCCCCTTCTAACCACCCTCCACCTTTTTATACTCCTCCCTTACTCCTTGTACTGCATATAGGGCACAATAGATTTTTATACTTAATGGAGTATGTTTTTCCTTCCTTGAACCCAAACCAATGATATTAAATTTCACACTTCACTTCTGTCCCTTCCTCCTTTCCCTCTATTATAATGAGTTTTTGTGTCTTTTCATGTTAGGATCCAAAACTTAACTGATTATATTGATCCCTCTTTGCCTCAGAACCAATAAGAATAATGTTCAGATGATGCTAGTCTCCCTCCATCCTTCCCATCTACTTTAGTATGTTTTTATGCATTTCTGTGTTGCATAATTTACCATTTTCTGCCTCATCCTTTCCTTTTCTCCCATTACAATCCCTTTGTTCCCTTAATAAGTTTTTTTTATCTTCAGATTAGTTCATTTAGCTCTCTCTATCTATGTTAATCCCTTTTAAAAGTTGCAATAATTATACAAATTTCAATATTGATAGGTATCAGAATATCACATAAGGATATAAACAGTTTTCTCTTATTGAGTCCCAAGTTACGTGCATGCGTGGGTGTATTTTAATGTGTGAGTGTGTGTCTTTCTTGTTTACCCTTTTATGTTTTTCTTGGGTTTGTTGACTAGATCAGTTATCATTTTATTTCTCACTAGAATATATTCTTTAATTCTCTATCATGCCCCTACACTGGACATGTCTTTTCTTACTGCACCTCTGCTTTTTAGCCCATCTTTAAAAGTTGTATTCTCTAGTACAATATTAATTTCTTTTTTCAATTGATTTGTTTAGTTACTTTTAGTTTACAAGATTCAGTTCCACAATCCCTTCAGTTTCAAATTTTCTCCCCTCCTTCTCCCCCCCACCCCCCATGGTGGCATTCAATCAAGTATAGGACCTGAAAATACTTTCACGTTGGATATTAGTCTGGTTGTCCAGAAGGGTTGTAACCAAAGGAGAGAACAATGTGAAAAAAGAAAGAAAACAAAACATGGAAAAGAACGCTAACATGTAGATTGCTTTAGTCTCCATTTAAATTCTGCTTTTTCTAGATCTTTCTCTGAATGTAGATATCTCCTTCCATCTTGAGATTTGTAGAGTTGTCTTACAACTGTGCATTGCTGAGAAGAGTCCAGTTTTTCAAAGCTGATCATCACACATATGATGTGTCTGTGATTGTGTACGAATTTTTCCTGGTTCTGTTCTTCTTACTTAGCATCAGTTTGTATAAGACTCTCCAGTTGAATATGAAGACCATCTCCTCCCCATTTCTTATAGCACAATAGCATTCCATTACATTCATATACCACAACTTGTTTAGACATTCCCCAATTGATGGGCATCCCCTTAATTTTCAGTTTTTTTGCCACCACAAATAGAGCCGCAATAAATATTTTTGTACATATGGGTCTTCCTCCCACTTCTATGATTTCTTTGGGATACAAGCCCAGAAGTGGTATTACTGGGACAAAGGGTATGCTGTTATTGATAGCTCTTTGGGCACAGTTCCAGATTGCTCTTCAGAATGGTTGTATCAGTTAACAGTTCCACCAACAATGCATTAGTGCCTATAGTCTTTTAATGTAGAAGCTGCTAGGTCTTGCGTAATCCTGACTGTGGTTCCATGATATTTGAATTGTTTCTTTTTGGCTGCATGCAATATTTTCTCCTCGACCTTTTAGTTCAGGAATTTGGCTACTATATTTCTTGGAGTTTCCAATTTGGGATCTCTTTCAGGAGGAAATTGGTGAAGCCTTTCGTTAACTATTTTACCTTCTGAAGGTAAAATTCTAGGACCTTGAGACAATTTTCTTTGACAATCTCTTGGAGGATGTTTTCCAGGCCACTTTTTTTCTTCATGGCTTTCTAGTAAGCTGATAATTCTTAGATTATCTCCCCTGGATATGTTTTCCAGGTCAGTTGTTTTTCTAGTTAGATATTTTGCACTTTCTACTAAGTTTTCAATCTTTATGTTTTGTTCGACTGACTCTTGACGCATCACAAAGTCCTTAGCTTCAATTTGACTGATTCTAATTTTTAGTTCATTATTTTCCTCAATTTGTTTTTGAAGCTCCTTTTCCATATGTTCAGTTTTCATTTTTAGGTAGGTATTTTCTCTTGTTATATTTTGGACCTCCCATCCTAGTTCTCCAATTTAACTTTTTAAGGATTTGTTCTCTTCAGTGAGAGTTTTTTTTTTCCAATTTAGTCATTGTAGATTTAAATTTATCTGCTACCTCTCTAATTTGGTTTTTAAAATCTTTCTTGAGCTCCTCCAAGAATGCTTTTTGGGCTTGAGACAAATTCATATTTCCTTCTGTCATCTCCAGTGTGAGTATAGAGTCCACATTTTCCTCTGAATTTGGTTGTTCATGCTCACTATAAAAAGATTTTATGGTTCTAGATCTCACACATTCTTTCTTCCCCATTGTGATTGCCTGTATCCTGAATTTTTAAAGTGGATATCTGCTTCTGGGATGCAGATATATTGTGCTTCTCAGACTGGGAGGTAGGGGTTTGGTTGTTAACTTCATGAGCTATAGCCTCTGAGTGTCTAGACTGAGTGTTTCCTCTGAGTTACCCTGATCTTCACAGAATAACCAGTGAGAGAGGGGTGGTCTGGCCACTTCAGGTTTCCACCTCTGCATCTCTGGGCTACAGCTCAGGCAGGCTCAGTAGCTAGAGGGCAGCAGGGCTGGTGTCTGTTGATTCCCCTGGTAGTGGTAAGGCACACCTGGGCTTGTGCTGTTAGTACTTTCTGGCTCCACCCTCCCAGGCTTAGACTCTGTACTGCCTCACTTTTCCCTTCCTCAGTGACTCCCAAGCCTGAGGCTGTTTCCACTAATTCAGGATTTTGCTTTGGGTGGGACATTTATCTCTGGGTTTTCTGGGTTAGGGAGGGGAAATCAGAGCAACTAGGCGTTTATTGCATCCTCTTGACTCCTGGAAGTGGGGATACATAATTTGTAAACATCCAGGTTGTGGGCTGATAGCACCAGGAGAAACTGTTGTCCCTGTTGCGGACCCTGTGTTTTCTCTTACCCAGCTCCAGTGATCCTCTGTCCTGAGGTGAGAAGGTTGCTAATTACCCTTAAGATGGATGAGTCCACTGGCTGGGGCTCCTTCTCATTCTGCTGTAGTGTTCTCTTAGATCTACCCTGATGCAGCCCCTGTGTGCTCTGCATTCCCCCTGTGCAGACCTATGTGGGCACTTTCCTGGGCTGGGAATCCACCACACTCTCTCTTTCAATGGGTTCTGTCATTCTAAAATCTGTTGAAATTCACTTTTTATAGTTTAGTGACAGAATTTTTGGAGGAGCTTAGAAAAATTACTGCTTCCTTTCCACCATCATAACTCTGCCCCCAAAAGTTAGCCTTTTCAGTTGTAATGGTAATGGGATTTGAAGATGTTCCATGCCCCCTTGAACTTGCAGGAAGGGGTAGGGCAGGAAGGAGCTGAAGTCTAGTAAGAGCCAGGCTGGAGCCAGCTTAGTTACTGGAAGTGGTGGCAGTGGTGATGGAGGTGAAAACTTTTCTTGAGCCAACCAGAACCTCTGCTAAAGGCTCCTGCTGAGGACTGCTGGGAAAGGGAACTTTGGGGGGCCAGAAATTCTGGGAGCAAGCTGCATGGAGGATGAGTAGTTTCTGTGAGTGAGGAGTAGAGGATTTTTGTCTGAGGTAGCCTGTTTTGTTTTGCAGACTTGAGAATGTGGGTATTTACTGCATTTAATATGTGTGCCAACTCCATGGCTGCTGCTATGGCTTTGACTTTCTGCCTTTGGAACTCAGTCTTTTTTTTTTGTATTTGGAAAAAATGTTCTAGCTATGTCCCCCATGTAGAGAGCCTGTTACATTTTATGATTAATAACCATATCAGCATACTTATAGTCACCATAGGCATTGTGAATACTGCTTTCATGTTACATCAATTTACAAAAATTCCTAAGTAATAATCATGATTTTCTATAGTCTGAAAGAGTGTGTTACTGAAACTATTTTAGGCCAGTGAGTGTCAAAATATGATAGGCAAGACCTTTCCAGAGATCCTGTGAGAAAAATAGTTTTCATAATATTATTCTGTTTAACTTTTTTAAAATTTAATTTATAAGGAATATGGAGAGATATTATCACATTAATGAATGTTAACATAGTCCTTAATCATTTTTAAAAGAGGAAAGGGATCAGTAGGCCAAAAAAAAATTAAAAATGGAGAGCCATTGGTTTAGTGGACAGAGCACTGGACATGAAGTTAGAAGAAGTAGTATTCAAATCCTATCTCAGACATTTGCTAATAGACATGACTCTGGACAAGTCACTCAACCACTCTGTTTCTCAGTTTCATTGTCTGAGAAGTGAGGAACATAGAATCAATGGTCAAGGTCCTTCCTAGCTTTAGATGTATGCTCATATATGATCCTATAAATCAAAACCCAGACATAATGGAATGCATTACAGTCAGGGGTGTACTGGAGCTAATTTGAGTGGTTCTGCTGAGAGACACATATTTGTGTGAATATTTACTCCTCAGAAATTGGCAATTGCTACAGGCCAGGGCCTGATTTATCGTTTTGTTGATTATCTAGATGTAAGAAAGTGGTGAAAAATATATTAACAAGGCACATTAAATTTAAAAGTGTCTCATGAGTACTCCCCTCCACTGACTCACCCAGGAGGGCGTTTGTTTACAGATATAGGAAGACTGATATATTCTAAACCCAATTAAAGGACATTATAGGCTTAGTCTGCCCAGTTCTAGACTCAGTCTACCAGTTCCTCCAAGCTCTTCAGAGTAAATGATGGCTCACTGGTTAGACATGAGCCCTCTAAATCACAGAAATGGATCTGAGAGATGTTCTAATTTGACTTGTACCTAAACAAAAGTCCTTTCTGTGCCATAACCAGAAAATGGTCATGCAGACTTTTTGGAAGCTAACTTGCTCAGTTCATAGAGGATCAAGCCTAGAATCAGCAAGCCCTTAGGATAGATCTGGCCTCAGGCACTTACTAGTTGTATCATCTTGAACAAGTCACTTAACTTCAGTTTCCCTCAGTTTCCACAATAATAAGAATAATTACAGAATCTAACTCAGAGAGCTGTGTGATAATATTTGGAAAACTCTTAACACAATACTTGGCATGTAGCAAGTGCTGTATGAATACTTATTCCACTTCTATTTCCATTTTCAGTGTACTTGAAGACTTCCATTGAGTGCCTTCCCTAGAATTTCATTACTAAAGATTCACAATGGAAAAAAAAATCCCTAATAACAACAACATCAAAAGCAGACAGATAATTAGCATCAAAATGAAGGGATGTTTTGTGATATCTTTTCATTGTATTAATCATATCTGACTCCAAGAAAATGTATAAAAATTCGTATTTGTAACGCAATGTAAACAACATATAGTGACTCATAAGAGGAAAAAAAACTATATGGCTTAAGTTCCTTCTGCTTTTATTTTCATTCTTCTTTTTAAGAGCACAGTCCCTCCCCCCTCTTTTCAAGCCCTGTAATACACTGCTAGATAATGATACACACAAACACACACACACACACATACATTTCTTCAGAAGCATCAATATGTTGAGCTCTTGCACAGGAACACATGGCACAGTGAGATTCTGCTAGAAAATGTGAGATAATTCTCTTCTTAAATGCATATAAACAGACATACAAAATGTAGAAAGAAAGTTTACGCATCTTCAGTTTCTATTTCATTTCTTTCCTGGTATTCGGGCCAAGTCTCAAAACTGACTTGTTTCTATTTTGTTTTCTTCTTTCATCTTCTGATCAAGCATGTATGTCAAAAACTAATACTTTTACTCCTTTTATTGCAAGGGATAGACAGTGTATATAGAATTGGTAAAAGTATGGGGGATTCAAAAGCCCTTTCTAACTTCTATAAGACCCAGTCCTTTGCTTGTGCATACCAAAGAAGTAACATAGAAAATCGAAATTTTTTCAAAATGATGAAAAATTGCAAAATCTCGAGGTGTAGGAGCTTGGATCTTTTGAAAAAATATTTTGAAAAAATTTTAACATTCTTTATAAAAATTGAGCTTCAAATTCCCTCTTTACTGTCACTCCCCCGCTTACTGAGATGGCAAGAAATATATCTATTACACATGTGAAATCATTCAAAATATAAATTTCCATGTTGGCCACATTGCAAAAGAAGCAAAACAAAAAGGAAGAATGCTAAAGAAAGTGAGAAAATTATACTTACTTTTTTGGTCAAAGTTCATCAGTTATCTCTGGCTGGAGGTGTATTGCATTTTCCATAATGAGTCCTTTGGAATTGTCTTGGAAAATTGTGTTAATTAGAGTAGCTAAGTCTGTTTTAAAATTTATTTTTAATTAAGAAATAAAACAAGCTTTTCCATAGTATAGTTATAGTACAATAAAAAAGATGCTGGCAAATGAAACTGAAAATCTACTATGCACAACTTGCTATTCCTTGAAATATACAACAAAATTATCATGTGAATTTCTCCTTCCCCTTTTTTTGATTCCCTACCCCCACCATAAAAATGGATACCATTATAGACACAAATAGGTATGTTTACGTATATATATATGTATGTATGTATATGTATATAT